>JBAIZL010000002.1:187953041-188333041 GCA_036971475.1 Prosapia bicincta | reverse complement strand
GACAGTTATTACTAACTGGAACAGGTTTCTTTTTGAGTTTTGGAAATGTTTAAAATAATGTATACTTTGATAAAATTGTACTTTGTGTTTTTTTCATGATGTCTTTAAAATGTTTATAGACAGTGTATATAGATATAGGCAGAACACAAATCCTCCAGTGATACAACATAAGGGGGATTATGGAGTGGTTCGGATCGCGTATATCTAGTAATTCTCCCTAACAGTTAAGAGAAGTCTCCCCATTACGCCCCTCGTAGGAAGGACGATAAGGAAGTGTAGAAGGGAACAGCTTGACAGGGATTAATGAAGTCTATGAATAACGTCCTTCTCTTAACGACCTGTTTAGCATTTGAGTTTAGGTTAGTAGGCTTCAGTCGAGAGACCAATGTTTATAATTTCATCAATGCCAAGTTCAGAAGACTTATCCATTTACGTGTGTACTGCCAGTTGGATTCTGTTCAAGTCTCAAGTTAGCGGCAAGTGGACATCTATTTCAGCTTGCCGTGGTAGTACCAACTTGTAAATAGTACTTGTATTATGTAGGCACGCTGATAGTACCGGCTGCTTTAACGGTGGTCAGAAGCTGGGTAACCTGTGTGTGGGTTATTTGTGTGTTCACCGGTTATGTTCACAACTAGGTAGCTCATATTGTGTCTGAGCACTTCTACGCATGGTCTTAGTGGATTAAAGGACAGACGTTTTCGCATAACTTGTGTGTTGCTTTTTCCCGCCATACAACGGGTTACAGCTATAAAGGATGAAGTACACGCATAAACCTGCCTAGTATAGCTGGTCACACGTAAGCTGGCGCGTAAAGGCGGAGGGAAGGGTGGAGGAAGCAAAAGACAGTTCCATAAACATTATAATATGTGGTATAGTATTTATATTACAAAATGATTGGGCAAGCCCGAAAAGCCGCTATAAATATTTATTTTATTTGTTTTATTAACCATATCATTTACATAAAGTTTTGAACAAACTTACTTAACAGTTTTATAAACGACCGCAACGCCTGCAATTTCTTGGCGATGGCATTTGTTGCAACACGCTCTACAAAACTACATAGACAAATGTTTTTGAATAGGGCTAGATTTTTGTTTTTTTATCGATCGATAGCACGCTATCTAATAGTGAGCAATCTATAAGCCATTTTCATTCTGGGTCTTTAAAATATCGTAAAACTCTGTGGCTACAGGCCGACCGACGTCTGTCAATCAGTCACCTATTGTGTTCTTCATAATGAAAACTATTCTATTTATTTATAAAAATACCAAAAAGTTTATAGTTTCATTGAAAACAGAATGAAAAATACACAAGTATGGTACCAATGAATACACGAAAGATGCGTACAGGATTATGTTTTGACATATGGTGAGGTTAAGCTATGGCGTCAGAACATTTTGGCAGGCGAAAAATGCGTACAACGTTTAGGCGTACACACGGGTCTTTTACATTTATTGAGTTATAGATGAGTTTACCTCTGGCAAAATGATAGCGCAGCATATCTATGATTTTGGCGTGCCACCTCCATATTCACTAGACACAATCACACTGAAGGGAACATTAAATCACTTCAAGGCAAAGTGGAAACCCCCTTTTTTGACCCATTTGTAAGGGAAAATTTAAAGGTTACTAGTAAATAGTTTAGGGGTAGATGACCTGGGACGGCAATTGGAGTCTGTGGTTTGTACGGTTTTTTCGCTTAACAAATTTACCTCTTATTCTCTTCAATTGCTATTGTTACCTCATGTGCGCATATTTCGCTGTACGCATTCGTGCCAACGTACCAAACACGAAACAACTTAGTTCATTAAAGAGTCAACTTCATAGTGTTTAATATAATGTTCGGGTTTTTGTAAATCCTCTTAAATGAGGAGTAGTTTCTAAGATTCTAAACGGTGAACAAACATGGGAAAACCAGATTTAATTGTATATCCTGACGGACTTTGGTAATTTGTTTGTTGACCTTGAAACTCGAGTAAATAGTTTTACGTCCGACTGTAGTTTGATGCGTGCTTGGCCAAGAACAATCTCTGTTCACCTGCTGCTTATTTAATGGTTTCTACTTTTAAAATTAGAGCTAATGACAGAAAAATGTTGAATTGAATAAAATGTTTAAATTATATTTAAGGATCAAACGTTTCTGCATAAAAACGTTTCTACGTAATTCTTGCTGGGTTCTCTACAATGCCTACTGCAAATTCTATAGTAAAGCCTGCGGTTATATAGATTACTTAGGCCTGTTGTTAAAGGAATAATTGAAATATCCAGAGTTAAAATTAACCATATGGGTTGTCTTATTCCGTCATAAATTCGGAAAAGAATAGTTTATCTTTTCAATGATTTATTTTTCTTTCGTCAGGATGGATGGTTGCCGGGTCTCTAAATCCCGGGTAGTCACTTCTCTTCATCCCGAGTAGCGGGTAGTCACCTGTCTCTATCCCAGTTGCATCCTCGAGTGGCGCACCGAATAGAGAAGCCAAGGGGACTGCCCATCCCTATAAAGAAAAAGAAATTACACGCTCCTTCATTGGAAAACGTATAGTGCGCATGCGCCTTATATAAATTTAACTACCAAGATTAACCAATAAATAAGTGTTATTACTACAATTTTGTTTGTTTTATTCGTGCCTGAAGTATAAGGAGCATTAGTTACTTAGCAAATTAAAATGTTAATAATATATAAATGCATCAATAATAAAAAACATCAGAGGAACATCCCTTAAAAATACACAGTGGTTGCTTTTGTACCCTAAAGTAAGACAAAGTATGCATTGAAGTAACTTGACTGATTTGGGGGAATATTACAACCTACAGTTGAATAGTACAACCTGTAGTTGAAAACTAGGGAGGAGCTGCTATTTTGCAAAATTTTTAATCTTTGGTGTATGAGCGAAAGTTTTTATAATATTTTTCGTATTTCTAATGACTTTCTGCAACGCCCGGTTTACATTTTTTTACTAAAATCGGAACATGTGGGAACGGGAATTAAATACGAAAATGTATTCTAAGAAACTTCTATAAAAACGTCTAAAAACGAGCTTAACCAGTAATTTTGTATCGCCTTCTCGCTAAAAAAAACCTTTGGTCGATTTCAGATTACTTTTAAAACAATAGCACAATAAACGTATGATATGCCTTGTATGGGCCTATCTACAACTAGTAGTTGATGTCCCCTCTGTTGTTAATGTCCTTGGCCCTACCATTAACGAAATTCTGGATGCGCCGCTGACGGGTAGTCACTTCTCTTCATCACAAGTAGGTGTTAGGCTGGACGCACACTGGATACGCACGGCGCGGCGCGACGTTTTGTCTTAAGGGACCTTTTGTGACTTGGATTGTATTGGTTTTAATGGAGGTACCGCACACTGGATCAGGGACGGCGAGGCAAAGATTCAGTGCTCTGAGGCGCTTTGTACTGCCTCGTCAATTATCGTCCGTCGGGCAAAAGGAATAAGAGAAATCTTTCTGCAAATGCGGGGATCACCGAGTGCAGTGCAGTAGCAGCGGTAGATGATAGTAGTCAGTGTGTTTTGGTTTCCAATATTGTCTATTTTTTTTTTTTTTTTGTCAGTCTAATGTCAAGTCAAGAGGATGATTTTGCAATCAGTGTTGGTGTCGATAGACTGCTGTTTTGGGAGGAAAACAAACCCACCGATTTATAATACATCCTTAAAGGAGCACCATAATGTACCACCCACATTTTTCTGTTGGGGCATCATTCATAAACTTGACGAAGTTCCACAACGCTAAAACAGCCATTTTTTCTTCTTCTGTGTTCATTTTCACGATATATGTAACATACACACTACTTCACTTGTCAGTACACTTCACGCCACTGGGACTGGGGATGCCTGCCATACCGTGCCGTATCCTGCTACTAACCATTGGGCAAGGCGTGGCGAGCCAAGGCAAAACGTCTCGCCTCGCCGTGCCGCATCTGGTGTGCGACCTGCCTTAGTCACCTCTGGCTGGTGGCTTTAAAGGTACAAAAAAGAGACGATGCTTCAGTGTATTTGGCGTTCTCATCCTATGCCTCTCTGGGAAGCGCTCATCCCCTTCATACTGCATATCTAGACAAAGGTCATTCATGTGTATGATGTCGTTACTATACTTACAAAACAGCAGCTACATTATTGCATTTGTGTAGTGTGTATTTTAAACCAATAAGCGTTATGCTACTAATGCTATATAGGTCAATATCTCGATCTACAAAGCAGATAATTGTCTGCCTTTTTGCGCTAAATTCAGTGATATTTATTTGACCAATCAAGAACTTACGGTTACTTTATGTGGTGTGTTAAACCGATTTATTTATTCTGTGTCTTTAGTTAGTAAATAAATAACGTAGTGTTGTAGTAACGGAAGTGTTTGCGGGTCATGAATGAAAGTAAAACATTTCATTTAGCGTCTATAATTAGGTTAGCTCCTCTCTTTCTGCGTCCTTGGCAACAGACCTCATTACTTGTAAAGAGTTAAAACCGTCTAAATCTGAGGTGAATTGCCGCTTGCCAGAAGCTTAAATCCGCTTATAAATGCTTTCTTTTTATGAAGAATCAAAATAAAACAAGAATTAAGTTATATAAGTGGATTGGCAACGTCTGAGGGGTGGGGTTGGCTGTTATGTTTGTGTTTTATTTCTGTTGGCAGAAGTGTTGTTGTCTGATGCTTTGTGACACGGGAGCAATGAGTAGAGGTTTATTCGTTAACCCCCTTCTAGAAGGAATGCAAAATTATTTAATCTTTATCTGCGAAAATTGTTTTTAAATTCGACAGTTTTGTAATAAACAAGTATTATTTAAAGAGAATGTAAGTGATTCCTACTAAAATCAACAAACATATTTTATTTTGGTTTTCTGTATTATAATTACAATTAATATAAATATGCATATACATATGTCAGAATAACAATATTAAGCGATAAAATAGAAAGCGAATTTCCTTAACAATTTTACATTTTCCTTCCTATGTATGGTGCTGGACTATTATTTTTGTTTGTTACTATTTATACGCTTTCTTTTATTTCGTCGGTAGCATTGTGTTATAGTTTTTTTTCGCTTTTTTCGCATTGTCCGTCTGTGAAGCAAGGTCCGATACCGGTTACCCAGTTTGTTTGTTTATTTTATTTTTTTCACTCATTCTTAATCCTAGAGCATTATTTATGATATTGTGTGGTAACCATGGCAACAATTTAAGTTTGTACAATGGCTGTCTCGACGACAACCAGATGGGAGCAAAAGAAAAATTCATATACATCTCTGAAAAGTGAATTTCTAGCAATAGGAAAGTTGGCTGAGTGCTAAAGCGCTAAAATTCGAACATGTAGATACTTAGTCAAGTTAATGTTTTTAGGCTTGTTAGTAGTCTGTAATTAGAAATGAGTTGCGCGAGATGAGTAGTATATTGCACCGCCGCCGTACGGGCTGTCCTTCGTTTTAACATTAATTGTTAAACTAGAAATACGGGTATTAATTTGAAGTGCTACCAATAAAATTTTTTCTGTAAGGAACTTTCGAAATGCGTCATCTCATCTAATAAATATAAGCTGCAGAGCGTAGATAAGTGGTAAAAATAGAAGGAGAATGGTGTCAAATGAAATTAAATAAAACAAACATTGGGAATTTTTATAATTAAAAAATTATTTAAACCTACTTATCCGCGGAAAAGTATTAAAACCTTATTCGTATATTCCAGGTAAAAGCTTGCACACGTAACTAACTGCTGGTTAATCCCCATTATGTAGAGCCTACTGCAATGTGGTACGCTGTGGATCCATTGACGCAACTCCATTCCTGTTAGGCGTTAGGTTGTAATTTATTTCTTCACTCCATTTCCCGTTGCCATTCCCACAGCCACTTCACTGTTTATATAAACTGCGTCACCACGTTTAATCTATGTTTATAGTTTCTAATTGCTTCCCGCCAACTGAAGTTCTGCAATAAACGTTTCAAAATAAATAATAGACTCCGTCTACCTGATATTTCCCTCGTCTTTGTGCCTGATTCCATTTATTGCTTTTTTATAATTCAAGGAAAGTGTTTTCATGATTCGATGGTTTCTCGTCTACGCTCAGAATCTTATTTTGCTTCCTCTCTAGGTATCGCGATCACTCCACGCTTTATCCACCAACCAATACGGCTAGACATCTCTGTACGGTGGATTGAAAAATGCGCACAGTAAAATATGCGACATGAGCAAACAATAGAAATTGACTAGGGCAAGTGGTAAATTTGATAAGCAAGTTGTCACTAAAGGTAATCTACCCCGAAACTATTTGCTAATAGTCAAAGTTTTGGATTTTCCTTATCACAATGGGTTGAAAGAGAGTTTTCCAGTTTGTCAGTGGTCACTTTGCCTTTAACTGTCATAGTGATAAGTTCGAATACTAGCAGTGTGTTTTGTGAATACGGAAGTGACTTCATCTCCTAAAGAGAAACCAATATATAAATTTGCCAGACTAAAGCCTGAAAAAAGGCGACGGAAGTCAGGTTTAATAAATAAGATTTTAAAGGATCTCCACACAGGAGAAACTAAGCGACACCTATGTTTAGCTAAGAGGTAAACTCATTTATGTAGTTCATCTTATGTTTTAAAAAATTTGTGTTTGCCTCAAGGTTGTACGCATTTGTTGCCTGCCACAATGTTCTGACTTCATGTCTTACCCTCACCATCTGTTACAAAATTGATCCTGTACGCATCTTTCGCAGGATTCCTGGCGCGTGCATCTTTCATGTATTCCCTCTCTTGACCTCGGTTCGCGAATGTGTACTTCGAGGGAGCTACTCTGCCTGTTCCCAATACTAGCAGATCATTATGTCTTCTCCTTACCCCTTCTAATTTCATCTACTCTTATCTCTCTTGGAGGGGGTGTAACGAATAGAAAGTGTCACACTTCATGCTATACTTCTCCTTATATCCTCTACCAAGGGTTTGTGTCTCTACCTTACTCTATATTCACAATACTTTCATATACTTCGTATTATTAGATAATACTCGTAACGCAGGCTCTGTAGTCGTTCTATCTCTTTAATGTTGTATATTGTACGATCACTTCTTTATGTCTCACAAATAGTATGTCACACTTCATGCTATACTTCTCCTTATATCCTCTACCAAGGGTTTGTGTCTCTACCTTACTCTATATTCACAATACTTTCATATACTTCGTATTATTAGATAATACTCGTAACGCAGGCTCTGTAGTCGCTCTATCTCTTTAATGTTGTATATTGTACGATCACTTCTTTATGTCTCACAAATAGTATGTCACACTTCATGCTATACTTCTCCTTATATCCTCTACCAAGGGTTTGTGTCTCTACCTTACTCTATATTCACAATGCTTTCATATACTTCGTATTATTAGATAATACTCGTAACGCAGGCTCTGTAGTCGTTCTATCTCTTTAATGTTGTATATTGTACGATCACTTCTTTATGTCTCACAAATAGTATGTCACACTTCATGCTATACTTCTCCTTATATCCTCTACCAAGGGTTTGTGTCTCTACCTTACTCTATATTCACAATGCTTTCATATACTTCGTATTATTAGATAATACTCGTAACGCAGGCTCTGTAGTCGCTCTATCTCTTTAATGTTGTATATTGTACGATCACTTCTTTATGTCTCACAAATAGTATGTCACACTTCATGCTATACTTCTCCTTATATCCTCTACCAAGGGTTTGTGTCTCTACCTTACTCTATATTCACAATACTTTCATATACTTCGTATTATTAGATAATACTCGTAACGCAGGCTCTGTAGTCGCTCTATCTCTTTAATGTTGTATATTGTACGATCACTTCTTTATGTCTCACAAATAGTATGTCACACTTCATGCTATACTTCTCCTTATATCCTCTACCAAGGGTTTGTGTCTCTACCTTACTCTATATTCACAATACTTTCATATACTTCGTATTATTAGATAATACTCGTAACGCAGGCTCTGTAGTCGCTCTATCTCTTTAATGTTGTATATTGTACGATCACTTCTTTATGTCTCACAAATAGTATGTCACAGGAATGCAACTCTTTGTAGATGATTACGTGTCTTAACCGTTTTACTGGAGCCTTCATTAAGCTACAATAATCCTTCAAATAATTTCACTTTCCCCGCATTAAAGGTTTATAGTACTTTTTGCTCTGTGTATTTTAGTCCCTTTACCTGTATAAAATTATGTTATAAAGATTTATTTGTAACGTAGGGTATAAAGTAATCCCAAATCCTGTCACTAGGTTTTGGTTTCAGGGGTTCAGTAACGATACAGGTGACCTATTTCTGACGATGATAGTCTAAATGTCCCATTTCTAAATAGAATAAAAATATACCCACAAAAATAAAAGATTTCCAAGAGATATTGTAATTTAGCAACAAGGCGTGGGTTGAGTTATTTTGGTGACGTATCGAGGTATACAGTTTAAGCCAGAATTAAATCCGTGCCAGCTTGTTATGAGCTAATTTTGTGATACGTAACATCCCGGTTATTGGCCGGCGATACGTTGCCGCGGGAGATTAACTATTGTGAGCATTGTGGTAATAGTTCTGGATGTGCGGAACGAGGTGAAGCCTGGCGTAGCGAATGACGGCTGGGACATTTGATATGTACAGGAAACTGGATTTATAGTAATGGGCTTGCGGAATGAGGTGAAGCCCGGTGTAGCGAGTAACGGCGGTGACATTTGATATGTACAGGAAACTGAATTTATAATAATGGGCTTGCGGAATGAGGTGAAGCCTGGTGTAGCGAGTAACGGCGGGGACATTTGATATGTACAGGAAACTGAATTTATAATAATGGTCTTGCGGAATGAGGTGAAGCCCGGTGTAGCGAGTAACGGCGGTGACATTTGATATGTACAGGAAACTGAATTTATAATAATGGGCTTGCGGAATGAGGTGAAGCCTGGTGTAGCGAGTAACGGCGGGGACATTTGATATGTACAGGAAACTGAATTTATAATAATGGGCTTGCGGAATGAGGTGAAGCCCGGTGTAGCGAGTAACGGCGGTGACATTTGATATGTACAGGAAACTGAATTTATAATAATGGGCTTGCGGAATGAGGTGAAGCCCGGTGTAGCGAGTAACGGCGGGGACATTTGATATGTACAGGAAACTGAATTTATAATAATGGGCTTGCGGAATGAGGTGAAGCCCGGTGTAGCGAGTAACGGCGGTGACATTTGATATGTACAGGAAACTGAATTTATAATAATGGGCTTGCGGAATGAGGTGAAGCCCGGTGTAGCGAGTAACGGCGGTGACATTTGATATGTACAGGAAACTGAATTTATAATAATGGGCTTGCGGAATGAGGTGAAGCCCGGTGTAGCTAGTAACGGCGGTGACATTTGATATGTACAGGAAACTGAATTTATAATAATGGGCTTGCGGAATGAGGTGAAGCCTGGTGTAGCGAGTAACGGCGGGGACATTTGATATGTACAGGAAATTGAATTTATAATAATGGGCTTGCGGAATGAGGTGAAGCCTGGCCTTGAGAATGACGGTAGTAATATTTGGGTATGACTAAGGCACAAGGCTAACATAGTCCAAATTAATCGATGATTGGCAAAAGTGCAAAACTATAATTTTCACATAACTTATAGAAAAAGATTTGTTTTATATGTAATAACATTACCCACTGTTGCTAATCGCCTGGAAGTTGCGCAGGTTATACGAAAGACGCAATAAATCTGTGAAGGACGTAATGTTTGCTTGGCAAATTTAATTAGCAGAACGTGACGTCTAGTGTGCCTGACTTTATCACTGTTCACACAACACACAAGATTATGCGACTGTTTTCGTTTCGCTTCATTCAGAAATGTCATGAAACTTGTATCACGTCCGGGCGTGTAAGAAAGCTTTAGAAGGCAGCGCGCGTTGTTTTGCGATGTTCTGGTGCAACGTGTTTGCGGGTAAGGCATCACGAGCAACGGCCCTGTCCGGAAACCGAAACTCGCGTGCCTTATAGAAAAACTGTTTCAAGAACCACAAATCTATAGATGATAAACAGAACATCTCTGTAAACAGAAATGATCTCCCCGATCTCTATGTTGCGAATAATTTCATTCAGTGTTGCTGCTCCAAAATTGTCTTTACTTTGCTTTCTGACTCCCAGTATAAACCCACAACTCCCCTACCGACCTGTTTTCGTTGTGAGTCGGTGTTTAGTTGTTCGCATGCACAACTAGTTTAGAGCAATGCCTCTGTTTCACTGCTACATTCGTCGTTATTTGTACTTTCGCTCTCTGGTCGTCCTCTTTACAACGCCTCTGTCGCGTGAAATATCTATTATACAAAATCTTAACATATGACCTAGAGCAGGAATTGGTTTCCCTTAATATTTTTCGTGTGTTTTCGATACACGTTTGTGGCGTCAGGACCACGCCTTATGCTACGCACGCACGAGAGTATTGCAACGCGTGTTACAACGCTTCGTGTGCGGGTAGCCTTAGGTTGGAGAAGTATTGTCAGCGCGCAGGCACATTCCTTTACAGCAACATTTAACGGGCGAATGCTCTTCACTACTAATAAGATAACACTCGTTTACACCTGGATAACGTTTAGAAATATTCACAGTCTCGCCATGTTGCTCTTTCTTGTTACGGGGTAAGATGATACTTCGAAGAATTAACCAGTCCACAGGCCAGGTCGCACAGTTAAAAGGGAGATATTGACAAATTTCAGAGATATTGTAAAGGTGAACGATATTTAGCGTTATAGACAATAAATTAAATACCGTAGAAAACAAAAACACACACACACACACACATATATATATATATATATATATATATATATATATATATATATATATATATATATATATATATATATATGCTGATACGTATTCCTTCACGTTCATATGGAAAAATATATGAAGAATAGTTATTATCTGGAGTACATCCGTTCATTCTGCAGTGCATAAAATCGCTGTTACGACGTTTCTCTAAAATCTCATCTAGCATTGGCGAGGTGAACCCAACAACAGTTGAAGAGCGAGACCAGTTGTTGGGTTCACCTCGTCAATGCTAGATGAGATTCTAGCGAAACGTCGGAACTGCGATTTTATGCACTGCAGAATGAACGGATGTACTATGGATAATAACCGTTCTTCATATATATATATATATGTATATATATATATATATATATATATATATATATATATATATATATATATGCACTACCAACGACAAGAAATGTAACGAAAACCAGAAAGCCCGGGAAACGGGCTGTGAGCCAGTGGGAGTTTATGGGGGTCAAGAAGCAAGGCCGGCCAGTGCGCCAGCCGCAGCCACCTTGTGGGTTATAGTGGATGTGGGGGAGGGGGTTGCGAGTTAGGTTAGGTTAGGCTAGATTAAAATCAATGGATTTGATCCATTGTCAGAATAATTGGTTAAAGTCTTTTAGTTATGATAGACTAGGGTCGAGTTAATATTACTTTCTGGAATAGTTTTATAAATAATAATTAAATTAGGTCTACAATTTTTCGACATGGAATGAAAAGGTTTCCATACTGTTTGAGCCACTGTGACATTGTGAGGCAAAATAGTATCAAAGGCCTACCTGGCGAAGGAGATAGTCGAGTGAGTTGGCTTTTCAAGAACCTCTTAAACTCTAGGTTTACGCGCCGGAGTGGAAAGAGTGGAATCTCCTAATCTCACTCCCCCTTTTTCCGGACGTGAGGGGGATGACTAGTACTCGGTCGACAGATCGAACAATCACTTGGCTACACTCGCCAAACCAAGGGGGGACTGGCACAGTTCTACCCCTACGTGCCCTCAGACAAAAATACTGCAAAACCATGCACTTTGTCAGGAGAACAATTTTTTATTACTTAGCTGCTGCTTTTTAGTATATTAATCCTAAAAGCCTTCTTATATAGTTCTATTAGGCTACTTGTTTATGTGTAGGTTTTTCTATTTTTAAATTATTTTATTTAGTTTACTTTCGTTACCGTTTCGTGGTTACTACACAGGGTCACAATGTAGTGTTTGTATGTATATGTACGTCCTGGTGTGTGTGTGTGTGTGTGTGTGTATGTGTGTGTGTGTGTGTGTGTGTGTGTGTGTGTGTGTGTGTGTGTGTGTGTGTGCATGCGCGCGCTTGTGTGTGTGTATGTGCCTGCGCGCGTACGGGTTTGTGTGTGTGTTTGTTCTGTGTGTGTGTGTGTGTGTGTGTGTGTATGCGCGCGCGTGTGTGTGTATGTGCCTGCGTGCGCGCGTGTGTGTATGTGCCTGCGCAGGCGCGTGTGTATGTGCCTACGCAGGCGCGTGTGTATGTGCCTGCGCGCGCGCCTGTGTGTGTGTGTGTGTGTGTGTGTGTGTCTGTGTGTATGTGCCTTAGCGCGCGTGTGTGTATGTGCCTGCGCGCTTGTGTGTGTGTGTATGTGCCTGCGCGCGCGCCTGTGTGTGTGTGTGTGTGTATGCGCGCGCGCGTGTGTGTATGTGCCTGCGCGCGTGTGTATGTGCCTTAGCGCGCGTGTGTGTATGTGCCTGCGCGCTTGTGTGTGTATGTGTGTATGTGCCTGCGCGCTTGTGTGTGTGTGTATGTGCCTGCGCGTGTGTTTGTACCTGCGCGCGCGCGTGTGTGTATGTGCCTGCGCGCGCGCCTGTGTGTGTGTGTGTGTGTGTGTGTGTGTGTGTGTGTGTGTGTGTGTGTATGAGCGCGCGTGTGTGTGTGTGCCTGCGCGCGTGTGTATGTGCCTTAGCGCGCGTGTGTGTATGTGCCTGCGCGCTTGTGTGTGTGTGTGTATGTGCCTGCGCGCTTGTGTGTGTGTGTGTATGTGCCTGCGCGTGTGTTTGTACCTGCGCGCGCGCGCGTGTGTGTATGTGCCTGCGCGCGCGCCTGTGTGTGTGTGTGTGTGTGTGTGTGTGTGTGTGTGTGTGTGTGTGTGTCTGTGTGTATGTACCTGCGCGCGTACGGGTTTGTCTGTGAGTAATCACTAAATCAGTTTTGAATTCATTAAAGTAAATGTTTGTAAAAGTAAAACAATGTATGACGTTTAAAACATACAAACGAATGTCAAATATAAACTTGAATACATTGCGTTTATTGCCAAGAGCGACGAACAAATGTTTAATTAATTCCATGAAACTATCTGTTAAACGAATAGATTACATTAGTGCTACAAAGTCTTCTGTGTTTCAGTGACGTCACGGGAAATGTACATTTGCATATTTGGGTTTTGTGGGTCAGCTCTTGCCGTTGCTGTAAACAGCCATGTTATCGTTTGCTACTTACCGTTCTTTGTATCACGTTGCTCTGAAACAGTACCTTAATAACTAATTAACGTCGTGGCGAATATGCTTTCTTGACGTACTAACAAGTTATATAAGCAAAATATTTTTTAAGTAATTCCTACTTAGGTCAATAAAGGCAAATTTTAATTTACTTTTCAATTATTAATTACAAATAATATAAATAAAGTAACATAACCTTTTCGTTAAAACAGCTGTTCTACCACATAACCTATAACATAATATATCTGTTCTATGAAACCCTTAGGGTTTCGAGTTAGGTTATGGTAAAAACAATCGTGTCAAAATTATTTTCTGGCATAATTTTATAAATTATAATTATATTTAGCCTATACCTTTTTGACATGTAATAAAAATGTTACACTACTCTTTGAGCCATTGTAACATTGCGTAGTAGATGAGGCAAAGTAGTATCAAAGGCCGACCCGGCGAACGAGTTAAAGGATTGAATTGGTTTTCCAAGAACCTCTTAAACTCTAGGGTCTACGAGTGAGTAGAAAGGCACCTCCGTATTTTTATGTCATTGTCCCCTTTTTTACGAAAGTGAGGGAGAGAGGGGGCTGACTGGCGCTCAGTCCATAGATCGAGAAACTACCTGGCTACCCTCATCAAACCAAGGGGGTGATTGGCTCATAGTCCTGCGCCCTTATAAAATCGTACCTCCGTGTTTAGAGATTAGGGTTATTAATTTAGATCCCAATTGTAAAGAAGTACTTTAATATGGCACAGCATTACACTTCAGCCAACGTTTTTAAGACACTCTGCACTGCCTGACAGTACGGGATGTAAAGGGGGTTGAGCGTGCATTGAAAGCCTAACTCAACTTTATTTCAGACTGTAGTACTTGGTTCTTGAGTTATTGTGAACAAGTATGTCGCTTCCACCCCACGTGGTTGACATACCCGGAAGGGAGAAGGAATATCGCTGGAGGCGCGCTCTATTATAAACTTTCTATCTTTAACTATAAAAGATAGAATAACCAAAATAATGTTTTTAAACTCACGAAATCAAGGGCTTCAATAATGGTCCATACGTAAAAATAGCTAAATATAATACCTACTGAAATAAAATCGTTTTTCTTCAAACCTTTACTCTTACTTGTGTGTTTTAGTGAATTTCCATTGGAAAATAAACCAATTGCGGTAAACTTAAGCTGGATACCAAGACGAAAGTTTGTTTTAAAGTCTTTGAAAGAAAAAAAGAATTGTTCAAATTTATACACACATATATGTATATACCAATATCACGATAATTGATCTAACTTCTCTCTCGCTATTTCTGATAAGTCCTGTGACCTTGAGAAGTGACACTAGAACTTCGCCAAACTACCGTAACTGCTTGCTATAAGAAGGAACTCTTGTCTTCTAACGTGGGTCAAACAAAATGTCTAGTCATGTCGCTGGGCAATATCTTTATGGGGAGTTATTGTAGTCGGGTCTCGTTGAGACAACCTGATAATCGAAGAAACCAGTAAATGATATATAAATCCGTTTTTCAAATTTTTTTATTAGTTCACACTTCCCTTATATATATATATATATATATATATATATATATATATATATATATATATATATATATATATATATATATATATATATATGATGAAATGTTACTATCTGGAGTACATCCGTTCATTCTGCAGTCCATAAATTCGCAGTTCCGACGTTTCGCTAGAATCTCATCCAGCATTGACGAGGTGAACCCAACAACAGTAGGCTCGCTCTTCTACTGTTGTTGGGTTCACCTCGTCAATGCTGGATGAGATTCTAGCGAAACGTCGGAACTGCGAATTTATGGACTGCAGAATGAACGGATGTACTCCAGATAGTAACATTTCATCATATTTTTCCATCCGTGAAGGAATACGTATCAGCATATATATATATATATATATATATATATATATATATATATATATATATATATATATATGATGAATAGTTAGTATCTGGAGTACATCCGTTCATTCTGCAGTGCATAAAATCCACTACAGAATTAACGGATGTACTCCAGATATATAACTTCATCATATTATTTTTCCATCCGTGAAGGAATACGTATCAGCATATATATATATATATATATATATATATATATATATATGTCATTGTAAAATTTTCAGTCGTTGATAAAATACTTTTTATTCATCCACTCAAGTTCCATGATGGCACTTGATTTTAATATAGTTTTATTCAAATAATAATTCAATTTAATGAATTACGTTTAGTTTTATATGGGAGAAAGACTTTTCACAAAAGGGGCAAGGTATGCAATATAATTATGCCTTGGCTTAACTATATCTTGTCCATGTAGTTTAATGGGCAATTTTGCCATTTCGTCTCAAATAAAATAAGACGACCCATTTCGCCTAAAATAAGTGATAACAGCTGATGTTATGTTATAGGTTATGTGGTAGAGCGGCTGTTTTAACGCATAGGTTGTGTTACTTTATTTACATTATTGTAATTATTCAATAAAAAGTAACTACAATAAAATTTTCCCCTGTAGAACAAAGTAGGAATTGCCTTAAAATATGTTGTGTTTATACTACTTGTTTTATTACTTGAACATGTTTATCGGCGCGTAGCAGACGTTGCATTCACTTTCGTGGCCATATAGAGGTGTCTACTACGTGCTAATGCAGAGATGTCTACCCCCAGTGAGAAAAGGACAGCTTTGAATCTAACGGCTTCATTGCATCCAGGTGGTTTCGCGAAAGTACAAGTCTGCGAGCAACAATATGGTTTTAAAAATGTAACAGTGTAATTAAGTTGGTAAATAAAAGATTTCATTTGTAAGGAGAAGAAATTGCCTTCCCCTGTATTATACGCGCGTCTGAATAATGCATGCCATACTAGATGGTTGAGAGTGGAGTTCCGTGTCCCGCTGCCTGCGTGTCGTCTCGCTAAATTATGTACCGTTTTGGTACGGACTACGCCTACACGCTGTATTGATTATATAGCCGCTGTATTATTTGTAAAAATCTGTGAATCAGCTGTTTGGCGACCCGTACTTGTAAATACTGATTAGGTATTCCGTTCATTATGTACGGTTCTGGGTTGTTCGGAATGTTTTCGGTTGTTTGTATTGTAGCCACCGCACATTTCCTGATAAAATCCGATGTAAATACACGTGAAGGATAGAATATAAGGTAGTGATACTGCCTCCACGAATCTAACCTCAAAGTCACGGCCTCCTAAAACGCGTGATTGCGACCCGCGGCGCCAGTATATAGCCTTCCTGTAAGACAGTGAACCAGTCACAACTTCTGTTAAGTAAAGACATAATTCAGTCATCGTTCGCGTAACCTTTCTTGTATTTCACGGACATCGTGCACGCTTTTACTCGAGCAATGACGAAGCGCTGTGTATGTTCACTTTTTATATAAAAAATATTTAATTTGTTTAGTTACAGTATTTTCTCCTATCTGTGTTGAGAGCTGTTCATTAGACACTTTACAAGCACCCACACATGCAGCCCGCGCACACATACTCAGAAACACACTCGCGCGCGCTCGCATGCACACACACACACACACACACACACACACACACACACACACACACACACACACACACACACACACACACACAACAACACACACACACACACACAACACACACACACACACACACACACACACACACACATTGGCTCCCCTTAGCTAAGACCCGCATTAGCGGGCCTTGTGTCACGGCTTGCTACTAACATATGCTTTATGATGTTGCAGGTGAGTGATAGCGTTGTTGTGCATAATGAGACAGAACGCCTTTGGTATGTATATGTCAGAGTTTGTGCTATTGTTGCATTGTGCATCTACTTTTGTATTGAGTAATCGTCAAGGAAATATATACTTAAGAGAAAAATGCAAGTTTGTTTTATATTATTTTGTTTAAGTTAATGCTTTAAACAGCTTGTGGTAATGATTTTAATAAATCTTTACAATTAAAGTTTAATAAAAACTTTGCTGCGACTTGTCAAAAATTTTTAAAAAAGTTGAAAAAACATGAAAATTACTCCACTTTAGGAGTAATAATGCACACACGCTCGCGATCCCACAACCTTTATGAGACATAGCACTATGTTACACAACGTTACAATATGGCTAAAGTCAATTGACTTCTATGTTAGTTTTGGTTGTCATGTTTCACTTCACGCAACGATTGGTTAGCTGGTGTTAATAAACTGTAAGCAAACCTAACCTACCCGGATACTTGGTTCGTGTATCGCAAAATAACATAGTCCTTTGGTGAAGCAGTATTTCTAGAATCTCATAAAGCACAAAGTGTAACATTATTTTGACTTGTTTATTGTTTTAGTTGTGTCTTAATGTGGTTTCATTCATAGTTTTTAAAATAGGCCAACAAGGTTACAATTAATGCGATTGTAATTTACACGAATAGTCCTTATATCCTTAATATCTAACTCATATGATTGACGGATTATATCAACATCTAACTCGTATAACTGACTGATCATCTTAACATATAATTCGTGTGACTGAGGGATCATCCCATCATCTAACTCATATGACTGACGGATCATATGAACATCTATCTCGTATGACTGATGGATCATATGAACATCTATCTCGTATGACTGATGGAACATCTCAACATATAGTTCGTGTAACTGACGGGCGCCATCAAGATATAATTTGTGTGAAAGACTGATCACTTCATCATCTAACTCGTATGACTGACGGATCATATCAACATCTATCTCGTATGACTGATGGAACATCTCAACATATAATTCGTGTAACTGACGGGCGCCATCAAGATATAATTTGTGTGATTGACTGATCATTTCATCATCTAACTCGTATGACTGACGGATCATATCAACATCTATCTCGTATGACTGATGGACCATATCAATACCTGTCTTGTATGACTGACAGATCATATCAACATCTGACTCGTATGACTGACGGATCATCTCAACGTATAATTCGTGTTATTGACGGATCATTTTAACATCTAATTCGCGTGACTGACACATCATATCAACATCTAACTCGTATGACTGACGGATCATATCAACATCTAACTCATATGATTGACGGATCATATCAACATCTAACTCGTATAACTGACTGATCATCTTAACATATAATTCGTGTGACTGAGGGATCATCCCATCATCTAACTCATATGACTGACGGATCATATGAACATCTATCTCGTATGACTGATGGATCATATGAACATCTATCTCGTATGACTGATGGAACATCTCAACATATAGTTCGTGTAACTGACGGGCGCCATCAAGATATAATTTGTGTGAAAGACTGATCACTTCATCATCTAACTCGTATGACTGACGGATCATATCAACATCTATCTCGTATGACTGATGGAACATCTCAACATATAATTCGTGTAACTGACGGGCGCCATCAAGATATAATTTGTGTGATTGACTGATCATTTCATCATCTAACTCGTATGACTGACGGATCATATCAACATCTATCTCGTATGACTGATGGACCATATCAATACCTGTCTTGTATGACTGACAGATCATATCAACATCTGACTCGTATGACTGACGGATCATCTCAACGTATAATTCGTGTTATTGACGGATCATTTTAACATCTAATTCGCGTGACTGACACATCATATCAACATCTAACTCGTATGACTGATGGATCATATCAACATCTAACTTGTAGGACTGAGGTTCATCTCAACATCTAATTCGTATGACTGACGGATCTTAACACCAAATTATTGACCGACTGACTCCGTGGTTTACATTTGTCTGTTAGTGTACGCAATTCATTATAAGAATTTTGTTTTGGGTGTTTTTACGTTAAATTATTTGCGACATTGGTTTTTTCATTTCTATTTATGTATCCAGCTACTTTGTAAATTGGGTTTGGTTGTTGTTTTGAAATGAGAATTTAAATGAGTTTGAAAGCTACTGTAATGAAAGGTTTGCCATTTGCAGAGGATTCCAGTCCGGAATGTTACAAACATCATAAAATTCGGTAATTGTTTCACACGTTTGTGATATAACTGGGAAACCAGGAGCGCGCAGGAGCCTCTAATGAATACTTTACAGCCGTCCTGGTTATCCAAGCGGATGGGAGTTTCAGGCTTAGCAATTCAAGATCTATGTAATATACCCTGCACAAGCTACTGTCACTGCTGGCGTCTATAAAGTGACGTAATTAACTGACACACACCTCTTACAGAGCTGTGAATACACTATGATTAGATTATTACAGGGCAGGATGTAACCTCCAAATGCAAAAACTGTACTGTACTCCGTGTAAGCTATACAAACCCAATAGTCGCAACAAAATTAATAGTTATACCTAATTATAATTAAATAAAACCTCTTAAATCGTAAATGCTTTCTATTTATGTCCTGATGTACATTTCTATTGCAAAGCAATCCTCTTCTGAGGAAATGACTACAATTTTACATTCAATATATGGTCGAACCTCTTTATAACAAAACTCTCTAAGTTACGAATTTGTATTACATTATTTGCCATTTCAGAAATTAGAATTATAATATACCTCTACGATACGAATTTTGGACCTCATAATAACGAAATATTTTCTCCAATTGAAGAAAAGAAATGTTGTGTTGTATCCGCAGCTCACTAAGGTAATTCCAGGAAGCTTTTTGTTTTCAGCAGGAAGTGCAGTGAAACCAAGAGGTTGTCAGGTATCAATACGATTCCTCTAACACCGAATTCAGCACTGTACTGCTGTTTACTTCCTTCCATCAGTAGACTAAACGTTAGTAAAAAATGTATTAGAAGAATTCGGCATTTATAGTATTCTTTCCTTTCCCCACCGTTAGGAAGGGACTTCTTCTTCACAATAACCTTGCTGGCTTAGTTACTCAGTTTCATTCGTGCCGTGAGTTTCTGGAGCTTTGAAAAAATGTCAAAAAGAAGGTGTTTAAGTGTTGAAGAAAAAGTGAACGTTATAAAAGAGGTTGATGAAGGTGTAAAGATGTTGGATGTTTCAAAAAAAATTCGGCATACCTCAGAGTTCGCTATCGTCTATACTAAAAAATCGGGATCAGATTTTATAAGAAAATTGTTTTATTTAAATTCAAAGTGTAACACAAACATTTTATTGTCAAGTAAAACCTTGAATTCTAGAAGCGAATGAAAACGAAATTTTGTATTAATTTGTGTTTCATTCAATGTTTTTTCTATAATTACAGTGTATAGTATAGTTTGTGTTTAGTATGTACTGTATTTAAATTAATAAAAACAATAAATTAATGCACTGAGTGTCCTTCGATTAAAATTTAGTGCTGTAGGTTCGAGTTACGCTACTTGGAAATGAATAACATTAGTAAGTGCACTCATTTATTACAATATTTTTCCATTGGCAATAGATTACTCATCCTAATATACAGAGTACGGAGGATACTGTAGGCCTATTCATACGGATTCTAAACACTTTGATGGAACATTTTTAGATTTTCAACTACATAAATCTCGAAACACTGTAAATTGAAACATTATAAAACGTTCTTTCATCTTAACGTTGATCTATTGCCTTATAAATGTCCGCGATGTTATACTGTGTTGGGTTTGTGTCGCAACGACTTATTAGAGTAAGATAGAGAAGAGGAATGTTCAAATATCGTATTCAAAGACAGGGATTGGCACAAGGAGCCGTAATCAGTTGTACACTCTTTAATTTGATGATCAATGACGTACTCACGGCAGTTCGAGCAGTGCCTGGAGTACAAGGCCTACTCTATGCAGATGATCTAATTCTGTGGGCTAGTGGTAGCAACATCAAATCACTAGAAGAAGCAATAAACAAGGCACTGACTAATCTGCTGCTTTGGACGGAGACTAACGCGATGTGTGTGAATGCGAATAAATCAATTTACCAACCTTTTACACTCTCAACAAGGCGACCTGAAATCTCTTTGCGATACGGGAATAGCGAACTCATGGAGAGCAATATCTGCAAATACCTGGGAGTTTCAATAGATTCCAAAATGACCTAGAAACCACACATCAAAGAAAGCGCCAACAGAGCCATTAAAAGAGCAAGACTTCTGAAACGCCTAACTGCCACAACATGGGGAGCAAATCAGGATGTACTGAACACAGCGTACAAAACATATATACGCCGCATGCTCGAGTACGTCAAACAATACGTCCCAAATCTTGGATAGAACCCAAAATGCAGTGCTCCAAGCCATCACTGGTGCACCAAAATCGACCCCGATAGCAGCAATGGAGGCACAGTTGGAAACAGAGCCAATGCAGTTTAGAAGAGACAAACTCAGCCTCGGGTTTTGGGAGAGAAACAAAAGGACGTACAGCCACCGATGGGCAAACTTTAAAGAAGCCACAACGAGGCTAAAACACAAAAAACCCCGATAACCACATATAAAGAGTTGATTAAGAAATACAACATCAACGTTGGCACTCATACAACAGATATCGGGACACATGAAGTGTTCAATTCACTGCCCAAAGGAATCTTAAATCTTCTTGACCACAATATCCCAAAGAAAGATTGTAACCTACTAGAACTAAAGGCTGCAGCCCTCAGAACCATCAACACAGTCTATCCAGAGACACAGTGGCTACATGTATATACCGATGGATCGTGCCTCCCAGACAAAGGACAGACTGGAGCTGGTTATTACTGTAATCTTTTCGAAGGATCGCTAGCAGTTGGTAACAATCAAAGTAACGTTGACTGTGAAATAACCGCCATACTAGCCGCATCAAACGAAATGAAGAAAATAAAGACATCGGCACAAGCAGTCTTTCTTGTAGACTCAATGGCTGCAATAATGACCGTAACAAATAACAAGAAGACCGATTGCAGATCCACTCTAGCCTGTCGTCAAAATTTGTCAAAACTAATGAATAGGGGATGGAAAATTGAATTACAATGGATCCCCAGCCACGTGGATATAAGAGGTAATGAATTAGCAAAAAAAAGGAACAACGCTCCCACAGCCGAGCGTAGCAACTTCTCTCCCCTCCATAAAAATACAAATAAATGCTGCAATAAAGAGGAGCACTCAAGCCTAATTAAGAGAAGCATCTCTTAATAAACGTTGGGCTACTCTTGTCGAAAACGGGCCAATTAACAACATGTTACCCCGACGGGAGGGGGTTGCACTTTTTAGACTCACAACTGGATGATTACCTAGCTGTACACCTAAACAAGATACACGTCTTCTCGTCTCCCAGGTGCACCCTATGTGACAGCGGAGAGGACATGATCGCTGAGCACCACCAGTCATGTGCAGCTCTGAACCACAGACCCCTGAACGACACGAAGTAAGAAGAGATTTCTCGCCTCCACTGGTCAGCGCGCCACCAAATGGCCCAACAGGCAAGAGTGGGCGTTGGCTAGTAAGTAAGTAAGTCTGTGTAACGAAATTTTCATCTGGATAATCGATTTCATTATACAGAAATTCAACTGTGTGTGTGTGTGTGTGTGTGTGTGTGTGTGTGTGTGTGTGTGTGTGTGTGTGTGTGTGTGTGTGTGTGTGTGTGTGTGTGTGTGTGTGTGTGTGTGTGTGTGTGTGTGTGTGTGTGTGTGTGTGTGTGTGTGTGTGTGTGTGTGTGTGTGTGTGTGTGTGTGTGTGTGTGTGTGTGTGTGTGTGTGTGTGTGTGTGTGTGTGTGTGTGTGTGTGTGTGTGTGTGTGTGTGTGTGTGTGTGTGTGTGTGTGTGTGTGTGTGTGTGTGTGTGTGTGTGTGTGTGTGTGTGTGTGTGTGTGTGTGTGTGTGTGTGTGTGTGTGTGTGTGTGTGTGTGTGTGTGTGTGTGTGTGTGTGTGTGTGTGTGTGTGTGTGTGTGTGTGTGTGTGTGTGTGTGTGTGTGTGTGTGTGTGTGTGTGTGTGTGTGTGTGTGTGTGTGTGTGTGTGTGTGTGTGTGTGTGTGTGTGTGTGTGTGTGTGTGTGTGTGTGTGTGTGTGTGTGTGTGTGTGTGTGTGTGTGTGTGTGTGTGTGTGTGTGTGTGTGTGTGTGTGTGTGTGTGTGTGTGTGTGTGTGTGTGTGTGTGTGTGTGTGTGTGTGTGTGTGTGTGTGTGTGTGTGTGTGTGTGTGTGTGTGTGTGTGTGTGTGTGTGTGTGTGTGTGTGTGTGTGTGTGTGTGTGTGTGTGTGTGTGTGTGTGTGTGTGTGTGTGTGTGTGTGTGTGTGTGTGTGTGTGTGTGTGTGTGTGTGTGTGTGTGTGTGTGTGTGTGTGTGTGTGTGTGTGTGTGTGTGTGTGTGTGTGTGTGTGTGTGTGTGTGTGTGTGTGTGTGTGTGTGTGTGTGTGTGTGTGTGTGTGTGTGTGTGTGTGTGTGTGTGTGTGTGTGTGTGTGTGTTTGTGCTGTGTAGTGTGTAGAGTGTCGTGTGTGTGTGTGTCTGACTGTGTCGTGTGTGTGTGTCGTAGTGTTCGTGTCGTGAGCTGTGATCTAGATGTGTCGTGTGTGTGTGTGTGTGTGTGTGTGTGTGTGTGTGTGTGTGTGTGTGTGTGTGTGTGTGTGTGTGTGTGTGTGTGTGTGTGTGTGTGTGTGTGTGTGTGTGTGTGTGTGTGTGTGTGTGTGTGTGTGTGTGTGTGTGTGTGTGTGTGTGTGTGTGTGTGTGTGTGTGTGTGTGTGTGTGTGTGTGTGTGTGTGTGTGTGTGTGTGTGTGTGTGTGTGTGTGTGTGTGTGTGTGTGTGTGTGTGTGTGTGTGTGTGTGTGTGTGTGTGTGTGTGTGTGTGTGTGTGTGTGTGTGTGTGTGTGTGTGTGTGTGTGTGTGTGTGTGTGTGTGTGTGTGTGTGTGTGTGTGTGTGTGTGTGTGTGTGTGTGTGTGTGTGTGTGTGTGTGTGTGTGTGTGTGTGTGTGTGTGTGTGTGTGTGTGTGTGTGTGTGTGTGTGTGTGTGTGTGTGTGTGTGTGTGTGTGTGTGTGTGTGTGTGTGTGTGTGTGTGTGTGTGTGTGTGTGTGTGTGTGTGTGTGTGTGTGTGTGTGTGTGTGTGTGTGTGTGTGTGTGTGTTGTGTGTGTGTTGTGTGTGTGTTGTGTGTGTGTTGTGTGTGTGTTGTGTGTGTGTTGTGTGTGTTTGTGTGTGTGTGTGTGTGTCACTTTCACTATATGTACGAATCTTACTTGGTATTTATGTGAGTTAACTTTCTATTGATACTATCTTCATTGTCAAGCATCAACTGAACGGGGTGTTGTAGTAGACTGCCGGGTGTATGGAATTTCCGTGGTCGCGTGGTGTACCGTTATTGTTCTATTTTCGGATTCACTGAGCCGTGTGAATCTTTTAAGTTTGTCTTGGGGTTAATTTTCGACAATGAAGATACTATCAATCTTTGAAAGTTAACTCGCATAAATACCAAGTAAGATTCTTGTATAAAGTGAAAATGATAAGTGAATACAAAAAAAAAACAGTGTTACAAAGTCATATATATATATATATATATAACAACATAGGTTATTCAATTACAAAAAAATTTATTAATTTATATACAAAGCTTTTCGTTGGTAAACAGTACCAACATCATCAGGAATGAAAAATACAATAATAATTGTATATTATTATTTTATAATAATTATTATTGTATTTTTCATTCCTGATGATATTGGTACTGTTTACCAACGAAAAGCGTTGAATATAAATTAATAAATATTCTTGTATTTCAATAACCTATGTTGTTTTAGATTATTAAACAAGAAAACATATTATATATATATATATATTTATATATATATATATATATATATATATATATATATATATATATTAGTTACATAGAATTTCAAAAACCAGAAAAATCAAGCATTGCTGAACACATCCACAAACTAAACATAAATTAGGACTAAACGACCTAAAATTAGTTAAGAGTGTGAAATCAAAAAAATATGTTAAATAGTTTTGAAAGTCTGGTTTTTAATAAACGTGATAAAAATAATGGCTCTTACGTATTATACGGAGGCCACTAATTTTAGAGGTTATTTTGCAAGGGACGTAAGAACACTAAATATTTATACATGACAGACTGTATGTGATTTACTGTGAAATTACTTGTCATTATGACATCGGCTCTTGTATGTTTTCTGTCTCCCAAACAAAAAAGATGTTAGTGACAAAATGAGTTGAACGCATCGCAGCCAGTCTCGGTCACTCCTAATCGCCACATACTGTATATAGGCCCAATTTCGGTGGTATCTCGATGCCTTGTTCTTCTGTTTAGCACTTCCCCACGCCCGATTTATAATGTAATAGTAAGATATTAATGATAACCTAACCCATCCTAACCACTGCAGCGTGCTGTATAATAGTGGCCTCCGTATAATATGTAAGTACCAAAATAACCTATTAAATTCTACACAATATCAAGAGCACAGTGGTACAATATATTACAATGAAAATATTGGAAAGAACCCCAATACCACAAAAATAATAAAAATAAAAAAATAAAATAAGTTACTTAAGATTAAACCCTTACGTACATTTCGATGACCATGTCATCATCATCAGAGGGCCTTATTACAAAATACAATCTAGCACACAAGAAGTTACAAATTACGCGTAGAATGATCTATCATTCTAATATGTAACTTCTTGTGTGCTAGATTGTATTTTGTAATAAGCCGCAGCCAGTGCATGCACTTTAAAGCGAACATAAGGGTTTTCCGTTGTTGGATTATATACTGTCAATACCATATATTATCCATTATGCAAGGGTAATTAAATCTAATCAGTTTACAATGGCCATTAGAATACTTCGTCTAGTGGTGCTGCTACTAATGTAAAAAACATGGACAGAGATCCAACTGAAAAACCATGAAATATGCCTGCAATCCACCCACGCTTCGTTATATATATATATATATATATATATATATATATATATATATATATATATAAATAATATAAAAAAATATTTTAAAGTAAATATCTACCAAGGTTAAGAAAGAAATATGTTTGCTTATTTCCAGTTTGTTTAATTTATTCGTTTCATTAGTTTTTAACCTTAGAGCACTATTTATGATATTTTGTGTTAACCATGGCAACTCTTTAAGGTTGTACAATGGAGGTTTCGACGACAACCAGATGGGGGGAAAAATTCATATACGTCTTTGAGAAATTCATATCTTAAGAAACGCGCTCATTTCTTTGACAGTGCCAAAGCGCGCTAGACGTTGAACATGAAGACTCACAGTTCGAAACCAGATAGACCTCTAAATTTTTATAATTTAATTAGGCCTATTGAATAAATATTTGAAAAAACTTTATCAGCATCAATTGGCATCCACTATAGGTTGAAAAAATGTATTTGAACTTGATTTATTGAATAAAAACGTATTTTATAAATGATTGAAAATTTGTACAAGTTTATATATATATATATATATATATATATATATATATATATATATATATATATATATCAGGAGAGTGTGAGCTAATAGAAGGTTCAGTGAGCTAATGATCACTTTAGTTTGTAACTTCTTGTTTGCTAGATTGTAATTTTGTAATATGACCCTCTGATGATGATGATATGGTCATGGAAATGTACTTAAGGGTTTAATCTTAAGTATCTTGTTTTATTTGTTATTTTTGTGGTATTGGGGTTCTTTCCAATATTTTCATTGTAACTATTAAATTCTGACAAAGGGCCTAGTGATAGTAGTAGACTTATTAGTTTTTATAAAATATTATAATAATAACTAAAAAAAAACTGTAAATTTAACTGTAGAGTTAACGTCCTTAGCAAGTCAAGTTGATGACCAGACCTTACTGTGGCGATGTTGGTCGTCAGATAGGAGAGAGGCGAACCTTGCCGTTATGTAATTGGTCAGGTAGTGTAACAGTTGTGGCGACGGCGTTAAAAGGGGAAAAAGGAAACTACAAAATCCATATTCCTGCAAGTGAGGCATGGGCGGAGTATAGACCCAGACATGGTGAAATCTGGTTCACCGATGGGTCCAAGATGAAGGAAGGAGTGGGAGCAGGATTTAGTGGACCGAGACACCAAGACAGATTTTGTCATCGCCTGGAGGACTACAACTCTGTCTTCCAGGGGGAGGTGCTCGCGATCAAACTATGTGCTGAGGAAATAATAGGGTCTGGCAGGAGGGGCAAGACCATCTGGATTTGCTCGGACAGTCAGGTAGCTCTGAAGGCTTTAGGTAAGGCTAGTACCAGCTCTAGGCTGGTGGCTGAGACTATAGCTTCTCTAGCAGAGCTGAGTAACTATAATTCACTCAACCTAACCTGGATTCCAGAACATTCTGGCTGGATAGGGAATGAGAGAGCTGACGCCTTAGCAAAACAAGGGTGTATAACTCAAGGACCGTTGCTGAGGGCAGTGGGCATGCCGCCTCAGTAGGGGCGCAAGAGGATTACGGCACATATAGACAGGTTGTGCAGGAAAAAATGGAATGTAACCTTGGGGTGTAACAAATCCAAGGTACTGTGGGGTTACTCAGGAGATTTGTGGGGCAAAGAACTACTCTCCTTAAGTAGACATCAACTCAGAGCTACTGTAGAGCTGGTTACAGGCCATGGGAATCTGAGGGGGTTCCAATACAAAATTGGAAAATCTAGGTCCCCTGTGTGCAAGAGATGCGACGAGGACCAAGAGGAGAACCCAATCCACGTACTCTGTGAGTGTCCTGCTTTGGGAGCTGCAAGGAGAAAGTGGTTTGGCTGGCAGGTATGTACACCAGAGGATATCAGAAGATTCAGCATCAGCTGGGTACTTAATTTCTGCAAAGAGGTAGGTATCCACTAAGCTAGTCCTGTGGTAGGGATGGGAAGAGAGTACAAAGGCTGCAGCTAAGTGCTCTACACCGATAAGGTCCCTCCGAGTTTTAGTAATAATAAATGAAAATAATACATCAGGATACAAATAGAAAGTTTTTGTGGTTTAAGAGATTTTATTTATTTATAATTGAAAGTCACACCACAGTTGTTCAATGTTATTATTACCTTATATGTATGTCGTGCTTATCTGACACAGATACTACCTATCGGGATCATGAATATTTCTTCCCGTTATATCTCTTTGTAAGAAGAAGGTTAACGAAGGTTATATGAAATTAGGTTGGACTAAGGAGAGGCCATAATGGTCACCTGGTTTTACGAATGTGACGAACTTACACATCACGTGTGCATACTTTATTTTGATTAAAGCTATTTTTTTAGGTTTTATAGGCCCTATTGGTCAAGGTTGGTAAACACGTTCGTATGATTTATATATAGTCTAACCCACAATGACCTACAAAAATAGTTGAACGCGATAATGTAGGTAGTGGGTGAATAGGGAGCACTGAGGGATATAGTAGTGGCTGTTATAGTTGCACATGTGCGCGGGAACGCTGCCAGAACATTAAACACATTCGCGCACATAAAAACAGTTTTCTGTTTGTACTTTGCTGGAGTTTAAATATTACCAAAGTTTCAGAGCCTGGCGTCAACAAACATTGCGCCAATATAGGAAACTTGTTTATCGCCTAATTTACATGTTACGACAGTTTTTGTGATCTCGCTTTGGTCTGCAACATGGTGGACTCTGAACGTTATGCGGCCATGTTGGCAACTTTTTGTCTAACACAAATCGATCAGTGTGATCCAGATGAAGAAACACTCTTCCAGCAAGATGGTGCAACAAGCCGTACTGCTAATGTTCCAATGGATTTGCTTAAACTCGCTTTTCCAGGACGTCCTATCAGCAGGAATGGAGGTATTCCTTGACCTGTCCGTTTACCTGATTTGACCGCTCCAGACTTCTTACTTTGGGAGTATCTTAAGTGCAAAGTTTTCCTAGAAGGCCCTTCCAAGAACTAAAGAAGGTCTGAAAGAGCGAAATCGGAGGAAATTAACATTCTGTCACAGTTGCTACTGAACGCTATGGGCGGATTTTATCTCAAGATTCCGACAGTACGAAGCACACCACCTTACTAACACCATCTTCAAATAATCAATGTTTTTAAGGCAAAATATTAATTTCGACTCATGTACATAAGATTCGTGTTAAAACAATTATCGTTTTTTTTTTTAATGTATTATTGGTGATTTTTCAAAATCGTGCCGTTTCGTGATCTCACCCTTTAGCACCGACTGATAGGCGCTGCAAAATATAGCCAATCCTAAGATAAGGCCCAGCGTGATATAGTCACCGGCACACTAGAAGAGTCCTGACGTAGAAGTGAGTCACGCTCGGTTTTCAGTTCTGCGCACGCGCTGTCTATGTATTCCTGACCTACAAACATGGACTTAATTAGTAGTTACATTTTAGTAAGTAATATAAGTATTTACAGATAGGTAGAAGTACTAATTTTTTTAAGAAAAGGTGCACAAAATAAATTATATATGATTCCGTTTCTGCATTGTAATTTTCTGTGAGTCTGAAGGTTTGTGTTAGAAATGTTTTTGGCAAAGACCTTATCGTTTGGTCCTGCAGTGGTCAGGGCTCTTCTTGTGCGCCGATGACAGTACCTCCGTGAGAATTGTCAACAAAATAATCCTACAAGGTTCCTGTTGCTTATCGCACCTGTGACGTCGTAAGGGCACATTATTAAGCTTGAAAGTAATCGGGACGCCAAGATAGTTTTCAAGCCAATCTTTTTCATACCTATCGGAATTTCAGCGCACATGAGATAAAGCTTCAGATCGCGTCATTTCAATCCTTTTTTTTATAGTTATTTTCTATGTTGGGGACTGGCTTCACTCTATGTTGTTTCTCCTACGAGATGGATCAAAACCAACACTCAAGTTTATAAAAAGAAAGTAGTTTTTTCATTCTTAGTGTACAACTGTTCGTTTTCTCTTGCTTCTTGCTAGTTGTCCTTGATGTTCTTACAGTTAATTGTGAGCTTTTTAACTGGAACAAACAAAAAGAAAATTTTTTTGTTATTGTTTGGAAATAATATATTTGATAATAATATTATATTATGTTAGGCCTCAGATATTGCCAAAAACTACTGTAATCAAACTTGTTTGCTGTTTCCCGGTTAAATTGGTTGTCTACGTTAAATGGAAATGTTGAGAGAGCGTATTGACCATTGACTTATTAGCGAATTTTTGAAAAAAATGACTGTTAGATTTAATTAATATATATATATATAGAATGAAATAAAATTAATAGTAACTATTAAAGATTATTATCTAAAACTATAAATCTAAATATTTTCTCATTGATATAATTATCAAAATATCAATCTTATTAATAGTGATTAATGCCAAAGTTTAATGACAATTGTTTATTCAATCATATTCAAAGTTAAACATATAAATAATGTGGAATTAGTAATAATATTATCGAAAACTTACCTAATAAAATGAAACAGATAGAAAGTAAGCTGCGGTGCATGTGCACTGTCCCATCCGTTCATTCTGCAGTGCACAAAATCTCGTCTAGCATTGACGAGGTAAACCCAACAACAGTTAAAGAACTAGTCAATGCAGTTGTTGGGTTTACCTCGTCAATGCTAGATTTTATAAACTGCAGAATGAACGAATGTACTCCAGATAACTATTCATCGTATTTTTCCATCCGTGAAGGAATACGTATCAGAATAAATATATATATATATATATATATATATATATATATATATATATATATATATATATATATATATATATTGAATAATAAATATATATATATATATATATATATATATATTGAATAGACTTTCTAAGATAACATACCTAACACTCCAAAATAAACAGTACTGATACTGAATCAGCTGTCGTTTCCTTCTCTCATATATAGAATCACTTTTGGTCGTTCTATAGGAGACCCCGGGAGATTTTGTAGTGCCCGGAACCTGCCTTTTCGTTCACAATAGTCCCAGGTAGATGGCGCAACTAGCCACACTGCCTTAAACAACATTGCTTTCCTTCAAGATACTTGGCAACCACCTCATCTACCCAGCCTACTCCCCCATCTTACACCACCTGACGTCAGTGGCGGATTTAAGGGGTGGCTTTGGGGCTCAAGCCCCTCCCAAAATATGGATAAGTGCAAATTTTTAAGCTATAAAATAACACTTTAAATGTAAACTAAAATATCTTTTCCGATGTCTGCGTTCGTCCCCGAATTAAATCTACTTAATAATCAGTAGAATATGTTTACAAACCCATATTATTCACTATAATACCATACTGTAATCATAAATAAATAAACACACCCACAATGTAATAAATAGATTGTTTATATTGTAAATATATGGTAAAGGGGTCTAATTAATTCGTGTGTAATATTACATAGCAGGCCTATAACTGTTTCCCTCGGATAGAAGACATTTAGAGTTTACAATATATCTACCATATCTTCTAAATATTTTCCAGACGGGGGGACCCTTTCCTCCCCTCACACCAGCCCTCCCTAAAATATTTGTCTAGATCCGATTCTGCCTGACGCCTACATCTGGGGAATGATGAAGGAGGAGATTTTTCGTGATGACCAACCAACCACCGTCGTCCAACTACAAGAAAAAAGAACCATGTGTATAACGAGCATGAAACAACCCCTCTTCACCAAATTGATGCAAAACCTCCAAGAACTGTACGAGAGTTCCCTCAAATTAAACGGACATCATATAGAACATGTTTATATCTGAGTCTAACAGATTTAGCTTCTTTCTACTTGTATGTGTGTGCAAAAGTATGTAAATAAAATAAAATCTTACAACTGTATCAGTACTGTTTATTTTGGCGTATACTGTACAATCCAACTTACTGAAATGAAATTAAACATATTTTTCTGGTGGAAGTCCTACAATACAAAATGTAACAACTTAAAAAAAAACAAATAAATGATTCTATGACATATAAAATCATAACTTTTAAATTAAAATAATTAATCACTTAATATTGTTAGAAAGCATCTCATGGTAGCATATACTTAGCTGAATCCAATATGACATAATATACGTATTTGTATTGGAAAGTGATATGAACATAACCTCTAAATCTAAATGAAGAGGAAAACAGCTGTTCTATAAAAACATGCTTAGTATAACCACCTAAAGGTTACGCCGAATCATTTTGGAAATAATTTTACTCTTAATCCACAGTGCCTTAGTAACCGTCTTTAAACGGTGTTAATGAATTACTTTTTAACAAAGAAATAAGAGGTTTTTAATTTTAGAAACTATGTTTTTTATTACTTAAAAATAGCCTAAAACCCGGCTATGACGTACCTTTCTTTGTTTTGACAAGTATGATCTCTTCAGTGTTTACTTAATTTCACGACAAATTACTGATAAATTGTAAGCACCTGTTTACAGTACGTACCATATTTCGACGCTGACATACAATATTTTGCATCGCAATGTTGGCAGCACGGCAACACTGCTGATCGAACCAAGCAGACGACTCCAATCCAGGCAAACGGCCAATCTTTGACTGCAGTTCGGTTTAACCTGTTGTCTCGTCTGGGAAGTGATAGTGTGTAGTGGTGTGCCTTTATATTAAGAAGTTTTTGACAATGCTTTATTTCTAAAGTAAAATGCGTTTATAGTTTCCTCAGCGTATCTCCAGCGCAATATAAACACATTGTGTTAGTGTTGTGTTAAATGTGTCTGTTGTTAAGGTATTAAATTTGCATTTTATTCATTATTTATTGGTTATATTTAACTAGATGAGATGTGGTGATGCTTTTTTAGAGTAGCAGAGGGCAAACATATTGTTGAATCGATGAGGTTTAGAAAGCAGTTGCTGCAACGGCGAACAAGCTGTTTGCGTGCATTGCCATTAGGTTTCTCTTTATTATGAATCACGTAGGTAATTAAGAGGGAAATTCTTGTGGGAAGCAGATTCTATTTCGGCAAGCAAACGTTGTTCTGATGTGCTTTCGTTTTTTACAAATTTTTAAACTTATATTTATGTTTTTTTGTAATAATAGTATAATAAATTTAAATAATAATAGTATTTTTAAAATGTTTTACAAAATATACAAACAAGATTTCTTAAATTATAAAGTTTACGCTTACATTTATATCTAAATAATACAGACTGAAGCTGGTTTCGACGTTTACGATTTTATTTACTTAGCGGAACGTAGAAGCACAAAAGGCTGTTGAAAGTTGTAAAGTTTACATATAAACAACACAATTACAGAACATTAAAATCAGACATTTATAGGTAATTAAAACAAAGCGATATTGAATAGCTTTTCGCAATCGACTTATTGCTGGCCGGTTAGATTAGAAGTACCCCTCCGTTTATTTCGCAAAACGAATGAAATATAATTCTGTCCTTACTTTCTACTTATCTCGGCGTGGCGTATTTTTCTTTACTCACTGCCTGCATTGAGGTATTTTTCATTGTGACCTTTCCTCTTTGTACCTTTTTACTTTCTTCCATACGATACACCCTCCCTGTTGTCCCTCTAGCTAGTGGCAGCGACATTTCTTTTCGCCAAGAATTCTCCTCTGGTATTTTTTATTCTTTCGAATGTCCTATGTAACAAAACATTTTTCATTTCATCCGTCAATAATGCAACCTGTTCGTCTTCAGAATGGTGTTTATCCGAAATTGTTTCCTCGATGTCATTGACCCGCCTTAGTGCCCAATGAGTTTGAATGAAACAGCATTTGTACTGGACCGGTAGGCTGTATGATACAAAGCTCTATCAATCCTTGTTTAGCCAATGAGCTTATCACATCACAGATTAACCGTATTTTGATATCTCAGTTTGGCATTCGTCGACAGAGGACCGTTTAGGATGCATTCAGTTGGAAATGTGGAACAAAATATTTATGTGGCATAGATAATCATGTTTTCAATTCCTTCTGTTATGTCACACTCTCCTTATATCTGGTAAAATTATCAATCCTTAATAAAATACTTTATTCATCCAGTCAAGTTCAAACACAATTGTATGAACCTATAATGGATGATAATTGATGTTAATACAGTTTTTTTCAATTATTTATTCATTAATTAAATTTAATGAATTAATTTTAGTTTTTTATGACAAAAAAAACTTTTCACAAAAGGGGCAAGGTATGCAATATAGTTATTTCGTCCCATTTAGCATAAAATAAGTTGTAACATAGGATTTCATGAAAAAGCTAATTTAATGTTATAAGTTATGTGGTAGAACAGCTGTTTTAACCCATAGGTTATGGTACTTTATTTATATTAGTTGTAATTATTTAATAAAAAGTTACTAAAATGAAAATTTTGTTTGTTGACCTAAGTAGTAATTTACTTATTTCTAATACTTTTTTCTATTTTATTTTACGTAGAGATTGTGATATATATATATATATATATATATATATATATATATATATATATATATATATGTATATATATATATATATATATATATATATATATATATAGAGAGAGAGAGAGAGAGAGAGGGGGGGGGGAAAGGATTCAGATAGTTTGAAGAAAAAAAATGCCTTGTTACAGGGGGAATCACTATAGACCTGTGTTATTGGGCGTCAGTTTTAAGTGGACTCCAAACAGGAAATTTTGATCACAGTGAAAAATTAAATTTTATCGATCGATTTATTAAACAGATTCTCATGTGCGTTCCAGTAAGTTGGCTAACGTCATCAGAAGCTACACATGAAATGCTAGTTTCTGGTCCTTCCGTCTCCACGCCCTCTTCCATCCGTTTGTCTAAAGCGTTGCATCACGACCAGATCGCACGTTTAGAGGCGAAGCGAGAGGTTTCCGTTTACTGGCATATAAAGAAGGTCTTATTAAGGTAGAAACTCCGCATATTGTTACCGTAACTTACAGAAGGCTCTACCAATTGTATATACAGGATTGTGGTATTCGATTATTTTGCATTGGTGTGCAAGACTTCTTGAAAATTTTAATAATAGTTAAAAGGTAAAAAAATATTGTGTGTAATTAATAATTGAGCTGGCTTGTAAGTTAAAAGTTACAAATAAATAAATACCTGGATCAGAACTCACAAAACAATATACTTTATAGGCATACGCGTTTCAATGACTTAAGTCATCATCAGTGACACTACAAATTTTAAAGTTGCACTTCTATAGAGTTGCAGTTCTAAATTTGTAGTAGGGTCACTGATGATGATGACATAAGTCAATGAAACGCGTATGACAATAAAGTATATTGTTTTGTAAGTTCTTGTCCAGTTATTTATTTATTGCGTGTGATATATTCTGGTCAATGCTCGCGCTGCTACCCATTAACAAAAGCTTTGCTTTTTTCTTGGCGAGGCAGCTTTCAGAAGTTTGGTTGTCACATCATTATAAATCACGCTCGAGGTTTTCAATATACTCCGTTCCGTATTGAAATGTAGCCAGAACTCTTAAATCCGGTTTGCCATATTTCTAGCTAAGCGTATTAACGTGTGTGTAAGTAGTAAAATGAATGCAGGGAAACAGTGTTACCACAACTAATAGAACCATTGCAACCACAAGCAATATATTTTGTGTTTAGAAAGTGGTACGTATCCTCCAAATAGTTTCTCTTATCTGCCGAGTTCAATATCCAGAACTTGCATAGTTTACCGTTATTCCTGGTCAGATAAATGCGGTGTGTTATAGATAGGGCGTAATTTATGCTAAAATGTAGATAATTACCGAAATCGGTCGCCTTGTGTGGCAATTAGGGCAGTGCTGGTAAAGTCGATAATTGCGTTCTTTCTGTGTGAAATTGAAGTAAAGCGATATCCTACGAGCTTTGTTTTACAACGTGGGAGCATTATTTATTCCAGGCATCCTCGCTTGATTGTAAATTTATAGAATAATTGCCAAGTCGTTTGGTTGTCATTAAGGTATATGAAAATTTTAAAGGACCGTCGCCTTGAACTACTTCAGAAAATGAGGTTCAGTTTTTTGTTTTTTGTATTAGAGAGTTTAGGCAGTGAAGGGTGGTAAGCATTGTGATCAAGTACGGCTTGTGAGTCCCATTCGGCCCGATTAACACTCAGCTTAAGTATTCAAACTATAAGAAGTAATATAAACAAAAAGTCTTTAAAGTCAATTTTTACTTAAATCAATATAGGACATTTTTATTCTAATTACTTTTTATTAAATACTTATAATATAAATAAAGAAACATAACCTTTGCGTTAAAACAGCTGTTCAACCACATAACCTAACCCATAAAATAGGCTGTTTTATTAAATCATGTGTTATCACTGATTTTAAGCCAAATGGGACGAAACTAATATATTGCATACCTTGCCCCTTTTGTAAAAAGTATTTTCATCATGTAAAACTAAACTTAATGAATTACATTTAATTAATGAGTTAAGATTTGAAAAAAACTGTGTGTGTGTGTGTGTGTGTGTGTGTGTGTGTGTGTGTGTGTGTGTGTGTGTGTGTGTATGTGTGTATGCGTGTGTGCGTGCGTGTGTACTTGTGTGTATAAAGAGAGTGAAGTAATGAAGGAATTGAAAAAAAATGACACACAGTCATTCGTTCTTGTTTTTAATTACAACTTTGAACAGTGCAACAATAAATAAATAAAAATAATATTATGTTTATGGTACTCAGTTGCGGGAAATACTGTGTAAGGGTACGAGGTAATGGCGGCAGTAATATTGAATAGGTCTAATAGTGTGTGACCCAAAATTGACACTTTTCATAAATATTGGCCTTTATAAAAACGTTTAAACAGCCCTGTCATGACGAGGTTTTAAATTTTTTTTATTGGCAATAAAAACGAACCGGGGGTGTCTGGCAAACAATAGAGTTTGTTTCCTCTAATGGATCCAGACAAATAGTCCCTATTTAACCTTAGATAATTAAAGGGCGTCATTCAAATCCTATTAGTCACACTCTTCTTATATATATTTGTTCAAATTTTAAATCGTTAATAAAATATTTTTCATTAATTCACTCAAGTTTAAATACATCTTTTAAACTTGTAGCGAATGACACTTGGGAAAAACTTTTCACAAAAAGGGCAAGCTATGCAATATTGTTATTTCGTCCCATTTGGCTTAAAATAAGTGATAACATATGATTTCATAAAACTGTTCATTTTTTGTTATATGTTTTGAACTAGAACAGCTGTTTTACGCTTCTTAGGTTATGTTACTTTATTTATATTTAATAATATAATGATGTCACTAAAAAGTCATAGAACAGCTCATTGATATATATTTATTTATTTTTCAATTCCTACTATTAGTTCAACTCTCTCTCCCTCTCCCTCTCTCTCCCTCTCCCTCTCTCTCCCTCTCTCTCTCTTTTTCTCTCTCTCTACACACACACACACACACACACACATATATATATATATATATATATATACAGTATATATCTTGTACAGATTTTTATTCGGTAATAAAATACTCTTTATTCATCACTCTAGTTCAAATACATTTTTGTAAAACTTGTTCTGGAGACACTTGATGATCTATATAGTTTTTTCAAATGTTAATTCCATAATTAAATTTAATTAATAATTGTAACAATTAATTTCGCTTTCTATTTTGTCACCTAATATTATCATTCTGTCATATGCATATCCATATTTATATTAATTGTAATTATTTAATAAAAAAAACTAAAATCAAATTTGTCTTTTTTGGAATAAGAAAGGTTATGTGTTTCAGTTATTTTGTTTATTTTAGGGCGAATTCATTGGATGGATTATCCGCGTGCATGATTGTGGCATGTTGACATGCACTCCTAGCCCACGGGCATGCGCGCATTGCTTCTCCGCGACAAGTCCTTTGTGAATTCTTAACGGAAATGTTGTGGGGTTATTAAATCCAGCCACCAGAGGTTCCGTGCTGTTACCTATCAGATGACTTTCCTGTCACCTTTCTAAAGCTCAGCTGTGACATGTGCATTGTTGAACGTTACGACATTAATATTCTATTGTACGTTGTTTCATTTTATCCTTGCTTTTTTTAAATCTATTTGTTTAATTTCATTTTCTCTTCAAAAGCTTTCTCTCTAAAGTTATAAAATCATTGCTTTCGCCCAGAGTGGAACCCGTTACCTAATGCTACTGCTTTTCGCTACGGCTCAATAAAATATTTAGTCCATTTGGGGCAAGCGTAGTATTCTGGTGGTGCCTAGGCTAACTGGTTGACACGTCTGTTTATCCTATTCTTCATATATGTGGTCTGTCTGTGTTCTCATAATTTCCTCTGTTAATAATACCGGGGGATCAACGAGTTGTGAGGTTAGTCCTTTCTCATGTTAGCCCATGCATTCATTATTTCCTTACAAGGAGGTGTAACTATAGATACATCTTTATATACCCAATTGAAAGTAAGTGTATACTTGCACAAGCGATGCTATAATTCCCTTATATCTTGTAGGGAAAGGGGGGATGAGCCAGAGGCTTTTTATGACATTCTGTCCCGACCGTGCACCAGCCGCAGCCACCTTGTCGGGGTTGGAGTGGATGTGGGAGAGGAGGTTGCGTGTTACGTTGGGTTAAAAACCATGGATTTGATTTTTTATCCTATCAGACTAGGTGTGTCTTTTAATCGACATTTATGATAGACTTGGGTAGTGTCAACATTACTTGCTTGCATAGTTTTATAAATCATAATAAAAAAATTAGGCCTACACGCTTTGGACATGGAATAAAAGGTTCACTACTGTTTGACCCACTGTGAGATTGCGAAGTAGATGAGGCAGACTCGGCGAACGAGTTAGAAGAGTGACCTCTTAAACTCTAGGTCTACGCATTGGAGTGGAAAGACTCATCGTCTCTCATCTTACTCCCCACTTTCTCCTAGAGAGTGGCCAATCTGACTGGCACTCAGGCCACAGATAGGGATACTACCTGGATACCCTCGTAAAAAAGGGGGGGTTACTCCCGGTTCTTCACCCACTTTGGGAACCTTCTATCTCACATCACTAACCTTTCCTTACACAAAGCTCTGAGGGTAGACATCTCCGATAAGGTATATTCACACTGGCTTAGTACGTTTGGCTAGGTCACCTTCTCCATTTCACAAACCTATGAACTTTCCTGTTCTTTCCAAAACACCCTTCCCTCAATACTCCTTGCTTTTCATAATAACCTTGTAACGTAGGCCGCTGGCATATCGTGTCGTTTAGTAGTGTTGACATACGATTAAAATTTTATCTTCTTAAGGTGTTTTATTAATAAACACATGGGCTGTAATCCTCTGAGAGTATTGGCGTGGCAGGGAAATGCAGTGTTATCATTTTGGAGTAGACAGGGTCGTGAAGCGGGGTCTTAAGGATTCCTCCACTCTACTTGCTGTGAAGACGTGTTGTACCTTGAGATTAATCGTTACATCTACATAAAGTAATCCCGAGCAGGTTGTCTACTTTGCACGGGACAAAATGTCAACAGTTTCTAAAGTTATGGTATACCGCAACCTTGACATCATCAGAATGGCGGCCACTTCCTCCCGCGTTTCTTTGGGTTCTATAGATGGATGAAACAAGCTCTTTGATTAATGGGTTTTCTATTTTTATCTTCGTCGGAAACAGCCATGACACTCTTGCACGTGACGTGATCAATGCCGTGTCGAGACTGGAACATCTATAGGAGAATAAAATGCTTTCATTGCTGCCTCGTTTGCATACAGACAATAAAATGTATAATTGTGTAATGTTCAATTATACTGTCGTCATCGTTCTAATACACGACGATCGGTGTTGGCTTTATTGGTCGTGAGGTAAGTGGAGAAGCCGCTCTGGTAATATGTGGTAATGCGCTTGCGTTACTTAGAAACAATCTTCCATACACATAATTCCGTCAACCGAATTTTTTGAGAAACATTGTGAGGGCTTGGAAGGTTGTGCAGAGCTTGGATATGGCTAAAATTAAAGGCATTGGCACGAAGTAGCAGGTAAAAATATAAGTTTTTCTCAATTTACAACATTTATAGGGTTTTGATAAACTCAAAGCTACTAAAAATCTCCATAAGAAATACATTGCAATGAAACACAGATGAGTATGATTTTCAAATATTTCAGCTGAGAAACAGGTGTACAAATATTATATTAAAAACAGCTGAGTGCAAATATTTTAACAGTATTAAAGGTTAATTAGAAATATGAGCTTGGGATCAGGTTTAGTTAATGGAGTACGTCTTATCGTACTAGATATGTGTGACAAGTGTATTAAATAAGAAATAATCCCTGGTTCTGGTCAAGGAATCATCATATTTCTACCAATGATTAAATTAATATCAACAAATCCTAACATGCCATTTCAAACAAAAAGGAAACAATTTCTTTTAAGACTTGCATTTCCAATAACTATAAGTAAGTGTTCAATGGAGCAAACTTGTTTTACACATGATCAACTTTATGTTGTACTAAGTCGAGTAAAATCTCAGGATGGATTAAAGATACATATTGATAACACGATTGGTCAAAAAAATCAAATTGAAAACAGATTCACAAAAAATATAGTTTATGAGGAAGTTTTGTTATGAAAAATTTGAATTGTGTTAAAATATAAAATAACTAGATAAAAGTTTAAAATTTGTTTCAGTATGAATAGGGGCATTTGCCCTACAAGCCCCTAGTAAATGTATAAGTTGTTTAATTATATAAAACTAGCTGTAAAAAACCCTGCCACGCTTTGTTGTGGCACATATTTAGGTTGCATTGATGAGAAATGAGAAACAAAACGAGGCTTACGTTTCATAGAAGTTTAATTTTGCAACACTTCAGAGGCTAAGGCAATACAGAGCTAACGCTGTCATTTTTTGAACGAACCGTGGCCAGTTTCAATCTGATAAATGTTTTCCCAGTTCCTCCTGTCACACTTACAAAGAAGTGCCTTCCAACCTCGTCTTTTAACATTTCGATTATGCGACCATAAATGCCCTTATGTTCCCGTATTAATATGGGAATACTTGATTAGACACATAACTGTAGATCACCGGTATTGTAATTCTGTTCATTACGCAAATCCACCTCAAACGATGCAGACGCAGCTCGGGTGGGTGCTGGCATTCCCAAATAACCTCTAAGATTTGGCGAACGGCGAAGCTCGATCACAGCTTGATTACGCAAAAGTACCTCGATTAATGTGAATATTAATTAATAGACAATTAATAGAATTAAACAATGTAATGAGGAACAGGTAATGTTTCACTTGCGACTTTGGTTATCATTAGCTAGTACGGTGAGTAATCGTATTGCTTGCGACCGATGGCGAAGTTGCTGGTACAGTTAAAACGCTGTTTTCTCAATCGCTGCAGAACTTTTTGAGTTTTTAAAGCTTACAGAAACCAGCTTGATATTTTTATATTTAAAAATAGTTATATCTTATATTAAACCGTATATGGTTGATATCGTGTTTCGTACCGTTACTCATTTCAATCCTTCATAAAAAACTTTTTATTCATCCACTCAAGTTCAAATACATTTTTGTAAAACTTGTAGTGGGTAATGCTTGATGTGAATACAGTTTTTTTCAAATACTAATGCATTAATAAAATAATTAATTTTAGTTTTATATAGGAGAGAAACTTTTCACAAAGGGGCAAATTATGCAATATAGATATTTCGTTCCATTTGGCTTAAAATAAATAACATATAACTACACAAAACAGCTGATTTTATGTTATAGGTTATGAGTAGAACATCTGTTTTAAAGCATAGGTTACTTTATTTATATTAATTTTAATTATTTAATAAAATGTAACAAAAATACAAATTTTGTTCGTTGGCTTAAGTAGTAATTGCCTTCAAAAACTTTTGTTTATTACTTAATTATTTCCTCCCAATAAAAAATTTATTGATATTTTTGCGAATAAATTATTAAAGTTTTCATTTTGAAGCCCAGAATATGTAACTAATTGCCAGACTGAGCGATGTTGAGGGTCGGCAGCCCGGCCGCCACGACTGTATATTACTGTTGTTTTTCCTTTTAAAGCCCGTAGCACAGTGTTTGCAACAAAGTATGATTGCAGATACAGTAGCTCCAAACGAAACAATTCGGTCCTGTCAGCCGGATATTTACCGTTTATTCTCCTCTCAAGTTCTCGGAAACCTAGACCATAAACAATATCTAGTGGATATCTCAGAAAGCGGTAAATTTACGCGTCATCTGTTGAGAAGGGTTGGAAGTAGGAATGGCTTTTAGCAGTTAGCAGCCAAGAGGAATGGCCCTCCCACATTTCCCCTCTCCGCGACGCTGTCTGGGAGTGTTTCCCGTTTGGCGCCCTCTTCCCGTAATTCATGTGTGGGCGGTGTCTGAATGGGATTTGTACTAAAGATGATTATGAACTAATCGATTGGTTAATGAGTGGGCAGATGTAGATATTTTGGATCTGGTTATAGAATGTTTATGGCGATCAATCGGTTTTATTATTATCTCCTACTATAGAAGGATGAGAAATGTTGTGGACATAGGTAGGAGGAACATAATCCCCAGGTGCAGGAGTGCTGCCTGCCTAGACCTACTCTCTGTTGGGGACATTAAGGGGTTACACCTTCTTGGAAGAAAAAACAAGGCAGGACTATGGAAAGGACATGATAATCCCTGGTTCTGGGAATAGGGAAAGTTATATTTCTGGACCGGAGTACCCTGCCCTCCACCCGATTTTACCTGCCTCTACCCGGTTTTATCTGCCCTTTCCAAGGTTTTATTTGTCCACTACCCGGTTTTATCTGTCGTCTATCCGGTTTTATCTGCCCTCTACCCGGTTTTATCTGCCCTCTACCCGGTTTTTTTCTGCCCTATACCCAGTTTTAACTTCCGTCTACTCGGTTTTATCTGCCCTTTTTTTTCTACCCGGTTTTATTTGGCCTCTACTGGGTTTTATTTGCTCTTTACCCGGTTTCATCTGCCCTCTGTCGGGATTTATCTGGCCACTACCCAGTTTTATCTGCTCTTTCCCCGGTTTATTTGCCCTCTATCCGGTTTTATCTGTCCTCTACCCGGTTTTATTTGTCCTCTACCCGGTTTTATTTGCCCTGTACCCGTTTCATCTGCCCTCTACCCGGTTTTATCTGCTCTCTATCACTTAGTTATTAAATATCTTCAGTTACTTTTGAGTTACGTATCAGGAAAGTTAGCCACTCGGAGATTCACAGTTTCAGCCTCTAAAATCTCGATTTTAAAGAAAAGGGAAAACTCGGAAATTGGACTGAAAATTAGTATTTTTAAAGGGGCTGTCATGTGAAGTGATGTGGGTTTATTGTAAATAATACTTGCACAATAAGTGCCATGGGACACGTAATTTGTTATCGGAGAAGTGGGTATAATAACAGAATTAGAATTTTTATCCTAGCTGTTCCCATTGAATGGAGAATGAGTGTTAATCATAGAATGTATTCATGCGCTTCCAATAGAACCTTCTCAATAGACAGGTCCTCGAGTTACAGTGGCCTCCGCCTGACCAAGTACTAGGTATATATAGGCCTACAGTCAGTTTCTTTTTTGGACTGTATGTTTCTGATTATTGAATAGTAATTGAATAATTTAAAACATCTAAAAAAAGGTAAAATCTTGCCACGATACTGTAGACTAATTAAAACAGGTAGTACAACTAAAGTATTTATTGGACTTTTTACAAAATTAATGACACCATCAAACAGCGGACCACAAATATAGTGCTGGAATTTTATAATTAAAAAAGCTATTACTTTTCTAATCGCAATTATGTAGGCTACACCAATAACCATTCAACTCTAGGCTATTTGGAACAGATATCGAATTCAGTTGAATTGGTCGATTAAAACATCGCAATTAATATAAGATGAAACTTGTTTACTTTTTATTAAAATTTATCGTAATGTATGACTTCTGCAGTATAATATACAAATATTTTATTTATAAAAATATAAGTATTATTTTCACTTAAAGTGTAAAAATACTATATTTTCGATACAGAATAACGAAAAGCATTTTTTGTGTATTTTGCTCTCTGATTTTTTAATTTCTTCCATTAATTCACACTCTCCTTATATATATCTTGTTCGAATTTTCAATTGTTCATAAAATACTTTTTATTCATCCAATGAAGTTCAAATAAATTTTTTTTAAACTCGTAGTGGATGACACTGTTAATTTATTAATTACATCTATTAATGAATTAATTTTTGTTTTATATGCGAGAAAAACTTTTACAAAAGGGGCAAGTTATGCAATATACTTATTTCGTCTCATTTGACTTAAAATAAGTGATAACATATGATTTCATAAAACAGCTGTTTTAACTTATAGGTTATGTTGCCTTATTTATATTAGTTGTAATTACTTAATAAAAAGTAACTAAAATAACATTTTTCTTTGTTGACCAAAGTAGGAATTGACTTTAAAAATGTTTTGTTCATATTACTTGTTAGGTAGTAACACAGTATACATGTAATAATCGTGTTATATTTTTATGTAACTAAATCAGTATTTAGGGATTAGGAATTAGGTTTGTTACTTGTCTGTCAATTGACAGAAAAGTTAATAGTTTGTTAGGTTGGCAATGCGTCAGTTATCTTCAGTTATATTATATAAAATCTATATCTACAGATTAACTCGGCGTTGTTCAAATGTAATAATTTATTCATGAAATCATGATGAATGTACAGCTTTATAAAATGGCGGCTACTACGTATTCTTGATGACCTTCCACTTCTTCATGCGATGGCATGAAAGGTAAAAATAATCTGAGGTTATTGGACGCTTGGGATCACTGCGAGTTACGTTTGTGTAATGGTTGCCGTTATACAGTATTGCATAACCAACCCCTGACTGAAAGTACATCAAAACAGGGCGGAACTATTGCTTTATTTCGAAGTTTTGGAAAAATGGCGTTTAAAAATTACAAATTAGTTATAACAATTGAAATATGTTTTGGTTTGTGTTAAATAACACGACCCACTCTCTAATCACAGTAATTGATTTATTAACCTTGTGTAGGCCGTACATTTCGGTTGCAAACGCACCATCGTCAGAGGCAATACAAAACAAATAGCCTTACCTTACTTAACCGAAATGTACATAAATAGGGTTGAGGTTGAACTTATTGAGGTTGAAATGTGTTTTGTATTATTTTTACATCAGTTTATTCCAAGGTTACATCTGCTTAACATTCTACTGTACTCAATGTTTTTTTTTTTACTCGGGTCTGGGCCGCCCGAACCCACCTAGTCCTCGTGGCAGCCAACCTCTACTGAGCAGTCTCCGTCTCACACGCGCATGCGGTTAGTATCTCTAATGAGTGAAGGAAACGGGATTTATAGCTCCTGTACCAAGCTGATAAGCTCTTTCTATGCAGAATCAGGAGATAGTGAAATGAAACATTGCGGTAAGTGTCGCGCTAAGAGCAGGATAAAAAAACATGGCAAGAAAGAAACCCTGCCAGGAAAATTCCCGCTACAGATCATGCAGGAACTCTTTGGTCTAGGTTAACCTTATCCTAAGGACAGGTATTGCCCTTACAAATACCTTGTTAGTGAGGTTATGATGTAGTATTTTTCTTCTGTTGGCTACTCGAAACAGAAATGAACTGCAAGCTCGAATTAGTAATTCCGTTGGGGCAGGCTGCATCCCTTGAGATGTGCCCCCGCTTCATGTGAAGTAAAGCAGGCCTTTAGTACCATGCGCTGGTTATGGACCGAACTGATCAGATAAAATGGACAGCGGCCATATGTGCTTCTCATGTGTGGGGTCGTATCTACCCAGCTCGTCGAGCCTGTTGGTTATAGAACCTAGTTGCTAAGTGTCGTAGGTGTTGTTTGATAAGGGCACGTGTATATCGTAATAATGTTAGTTGTGTTTAGATCCAGGTTGAGAAATAAACTGAACTTGTATTTTGGACGATGCAAGATTTTCCCGGAGCAAGTTTTGGCCACGTACAGCCTCCGGGATTACAAAACGTTTAACGAGCGAGATAGTTTCTGAGTTCCTGGGAATGGTTTTCCGTTTCCCGTAGGCTCTGGGGTTTTGAAACAGTTTAAGAGCTTATGATGTAGATCAACATGATATAAATGTGAACCTTAGCCTAAACTAATCTAACCTAACCTAGTGATTACACAGCGAATGGATTTCTATGAAATGGATAGTCAGCACGCTTGAATATACTTTTAATTACTTCCAGAGAATCGTTAATTGAAACTGCTTGTTACTCGCCGCGAGTCTCAACACCCGTAATCTCGACTATCGCTAGTTAGAACTGGTGTTGGTGCCACAATAAAAGCGTTTATTTCGTTCTTTATCTTAAAACCGTTCATCGATATGTTTGGATTGTTATATTGCCAATCACAGTTTACGACAGTAATAGATACCAATTACCGAACATGTGGTACTGCGCAATTTATCTAACAGTATAGATCTACCGCAGCAAAATCTGCCTCTGTAGTCGTGGAGAGGCAAAATTACCTCTCCTAAATTTCTCTATTTCCTCGTTACCTAACTCATTACTGGCTGGATAGTGATGTTACTTCTAACTTTTGCAATTCTTCGCTATTTTCAAATCCATACTTCATCGCAATGTGCTAGTGAAAAACAAAGTAAGTACTGACGTCCCGTTGTGGCGGAGTATTCAGTGAAGGCTGTAGAATGTATGAAGTCGCTAGACGCAATGTCGACCGCAGAGCTTTCCATGATGCAATGAGCGTTTGCTACATTGCAATCGGCATTCCAGCCTGTGTTTCTGAACTCGCACACATACCTAATTATCACACATTCGTTCGATAATTTTATTAGTAAATAATTCCATTTTAATGCAATACCTAGACCTTACGAAATATTCAAGTAATTTTTATTCCAACTTTTTGATCAGTACATTTCGGACTTTCGCTATCTTTAGTATTATGGTGTTTACGTCCTGCTCCTGAATACCTTAGTAAAATGATTTACGAAGTTTTCATCTTGAGTTTTCCTAAACCACTTCGACGTCGAAGTTTTGAATTCAATTTGTTTAGATAATGGCTGGGATTTCCTTGACCTGAATAGCACGGCTAATTTGAGTTTTAGAGAATTTTAAAATGGAATCTGTCCTGAAAGCTGTTACGAAATAAAACTATGGTGGGTAGAAGTATTCCATCTAGAATCCAGTTAGGTAAACGTTGACTTTTCGCGTGACCAATTGCCTAACCATACAGCTCGTTCTCCTATACCAGAGGAGTAGTGCTATTTCTACATCCCGCTTGGTGTAACGAGTCCCGTATACCGTAGTCCAGTACGTTTTCTGTCCTTATCTTCAACCTATCCTTAGTCGTAACTGATCCATAACTATAATAGTCAAATCGGTTAAACTCTTTAAACCAGTTTAGCTTCTTTAATGGTTCTCTTTTTCCCATTACGAAAATTTCAATATTCCACAATGTAATTCACTTTTCAACTGTGTAACTCATCTCACTACGTATCTCTTCTATTGACTATCAGTTTTTACTAGCTCACTACCGAACTCACTATCCCAGTATATAATACTCTATTCCTTGACGTTACTCACTATCTCTTTGTGTAACTCATCTCACTACGTATCTCTTCTATTGACTATTAGTTTTTACTAGCTCACTACCGAACTCACTATCCCAGTATATAATACTCTATTCCTTGACGTTACTCAGTATCTCTTTGTGTAACTCATCTCACTACGTATCTCTTCTATTGACTATTAGTTTTTACTAGCTCACTACCGAACTCACTATCCCAGTATATAATACTCTATTCCTCGACGTTACTCACTATCTCTTTTGTGTAACTCATCTCACTACGTATCTCTTCTATTGACTATTAGTTCTTACTAGCTCACTACCGAACTCACTATCCCAGTATATAATACTCTATTCCTTGACGTTACTCACTATCTCTTTGTGTAACTCATCTCACTACGTATCTCTTCTATTGACTATTAGTTTTTACTAGCTCACTACCGAACTCACTATCCCAGTATATAATACTCTATTCCTTGACGTTACTCACTATCTCTTTGTGTAACTCATCTCACTACGTATCTCTTCTATTGACTATTAGTTTTTACTAGCTCACTACCGAACTCACTATCCCAGTATATAATACTCTATTCCTTGACGTTACTCACTATCTCTTTGTGTAACTTATCTCACTACGTATCTCTTCTATTGACTATTAGTTTTTACTAGCTCACTACCGAACTCACTATCCCAGTATATAATACTCTATTCCTTGACGTTACTCAGTATCTCTTTGTGTAACTCATCTCCCTACGTATCTCTTCTATTGACTATTAGTTCTTACTAGCTCACTACCGAACTCACTATCACAGTATATAATACTCTATTCCTTGACGTTACTCAGTATCTCTTTGTGTAACTCCTCTCACTACGTATCTCTTCTATTGACTATTAGTTCTTACTAGCTCACTACCGAACTCACTATCCCAGTATATAATACTGTATTCCTTGACGTTACTCACTATCCCTTTGTGTAACTCACTATCCCTGTATGCCATTCATTAACCCTTTACGTTACTCACTATCCTAGTTTGTAACTCAATATTCCAGTTTGTAACTCACTATCCTATTACGTTACTCCACTATGTCAGTATGTAACTCACTATCCCATTACGTAACTTCTATCCTAGTATGTTACACTCTATTCCATGACGTTACTAACTATCTCATTGTGTAACCCGCTATTCGAGTATGTCACTCACTAACCCAGTGTGTAACTCACTATCCGAATATGTAAGTCACTATACCAGTATATACCTCATTATCCCTTTACGCTAATTAGTATCCCACTATGTAACTCACTATCCCAGTATGTGACTAACTATCTTAGTATATAACTCACTACCCATTACGTTACTTATTATCTCAGTATGCAAGTCACTATTCCATTACATAACTCCTATCCTAGTATGTAACACTCTATCCCATGACGTTACTCACTATCTCATTGTGTAACTCACTATTCGAGTATGCCACTCACTATTCCAGTATGTAGCTCACTATCCCAGTATATAACTAACTATCCATTACGTTACTCACTATCTTATTGTGTAACTCACTATCCAAGTATATAACTCACTACCCATTACGTTACTTGCTACTCAACTATCCCATTTGCTACTTGCTACTTGCAACTCACTATCCCATTACGTAACTCACATCCTAGTATGTAACACTATCCCATGACGTTACTCACTATCTCATTGTGTAACTCACTATCCCAGTATATAACTAACTATCCATTACGTTACTCACTATCTCATTGTGTAACTCACTATCCAAGTATATAACTCACTACCCATTACGTTACTTGCTATCTCAGTATGCAAATCACTATCCCATTACGTAACTCACATCCTAGTATGTAACACTATCCCATGACGTTACACACTATCTCATTGTGTAACTCACTATACCAGTATATAACTAACTATCCATTACGTTACTCACTATCTCATTGTGTAACTCACCATCCAAGTATATAACTCACTACCCATTACGTTACTTGCTATCTCAGTATGCAAATCACTATCCCATTACGTAACTCACATCCTAGTATGTAACACTATCCCATGACGTTACTCACAATCCCAGTATATAACGCACTATTCCATGGCGTTACTCACTATCCCAGTACGTAACTCACTATCACTATTCCTAACTCATTATCCCACTACGAAACTCTCTTCAATCTTCCTAAACTGATCCTACGTGGTCAAAGTTAAAACGGTTGTTTGCAATTAAAATCCGATTTAATGATTATTTAAGGTTATTGGGCCCAATTTAAAAGAAATATTTATAATGTATTTATAGACATTCAGCAATTACATATTAAATACTATTTCAACTGCATTTCCTGTACCGTATAAGAATATAATTATAATATCTTTAAAGACTTATGTATACATTAACTGTAACACACGTGTTAAGGAATTATTGACTGCACTTTGCCAAGTGTTTGCCAGAGCACGCTGCGAACGTGTATTGTGGCCTTGTTTGCACTTGCCGGCGCAAATTTGGACGGGCAATTATTGATTGTACGCTTTTGGCAAGTATAATAACTTGACAATGCCAAATGGCGATTACTTGCAGTAATGCAAAGCGCCTTGTTCGAGCCTATCTTGTTCTAATCGTTATCCCTAAGGGCAGTTGCTACATAAGCGCGGAAGTAAAATTGTGTGAGGGGAAAATAAGAAGATGATCGACTGTGTGAATTCCAATTTCTCCGGTTTTATTGGTAAACATATTGACGTAATGACGTTCGTGTTAAAAATTTTTTGTTATTATATTACTCGTTTTAATGTGTAGAACACGAATATCAACTTTTTTCCTGACTAGATACTTCGTAGGTATATTTTATAGGTATATAGTAATGCTGTATAAAATTTCAAATCTAGACGTAGTGCAGTGCGCTGTAGCTACTGCGCGCCGGGTTTACGCTATAGGCCTACATGCCTTTACAACTTTACATTTAAAATGTGGAAAACGTAACTCTCCTTACTTTCCGTGGAAAAAAGTTGATATTAGTGTTCTACACATTAAAACGAGTAATATAATAACAAAAAATTTTTTAACACCAACATCATTACGTCAATATTTTTACCGTTTTATTAACAGAAAAGTAATTCTAATTATCGGAGACCATAATGTAGTTAAACTCTGAAGGCTCGGTAATATAACCTCAATTTGAAAACTCATGGAACTACTTGAACTGGTTGTTTAATAAAGCCTGCACTATATATATGTATAGATTACTTTATAACCCCAAAGCATATCGTTACTCCAATAGAATAAACCTGTCTATAACACGTCTTATAACCTTATTATACGGTCTTAAATCCTCATGTACATTTCGATTGCAAAACTATCTTCTTCAGAGGAAATTATTACAAGAATAACAGAGGATTTATTCTTGTAGTAATTTCCGTTGAATATGATTGCTTTGCAATGTACATTAGAATTTAAATAAAACGTGTTTGTGGTTAAAAAGTTTTATATATTTGTAAAAAAAAAATTACACAACAGCTGTTCCAAGTTGTTATTAGAGGATTGCTTATAAACATAATAAAATTCCCAACGCCAAAATTCAATTCAGCAACCGGTTAGCTTACTTTGGGAAAATTATTTTTCGCTTGTTGTTATAATGAGACCTTCCTGAACAGGATACATAGTTGCTATTTGCAATATAGGTGGGTAAAGAAAAGAATTTCTCGGTAGAAATGCACAAACACAGAAGAATAAGAAAATTTCCATAACCCGCTAAGGGAGGCCAGTAATTCGTTAGTTTACGTGAGATAACTTTATATTTTTATTTTGTTTATAATGAAAACCCATCCTAACCAGGTATTTTTTGGTTATGTTTCAATATATGTCCAATAATGAGATGTTGTTCGAAAAGTGAGGTCCAGTAATTCGTTAGTTTACGTGAGATAACTTTATATTTTTATTTTGTTTATAATGAAAACCCATCCTAACCAGGTATTTTTTGGTTATGTTTCAATATATGTCCAATAATGAGGTGTTGTTCGTAAAGTGAGGTCCAGTAATTCGTTAGTTTACGTGAGATAACTTTATATTTTTATTTTGTTTATAATGAAAACCCATCCTAACCAGGTATTTTTTGGTTATGTTTCAATATATGTCCAATAATGAGGTGTTGTTCGTAAAGTGAGGTCCAGTAATTCGTTAGTTTACGTGAGATAACTTTATATTTTTATTTTGTTTATAATGAAAACCCATCCTAACCAGGTATTTTTTGGTTATGTTTCAATATATGTCCAATAATGAGGTGTTGTTCGTAAAATGAGGTCCAGTAATTCGTTAGTTTACGTGAGATAACTTTATATTTTTATTTTGTTTATAATGAAAACCCATCCTAACCAGGTATTTTTTGGTTATGTTTCAATATATGTCCAATAATGAGGTGTTGTTTGTAAAGTGAGGTAAGGTATGACTGAAGATATCTACTGTCGGTTTCAACCACTATTTACAGTTTGCGACATTTAGAATTTTTTTTCGTTTAGAGTGTACTTGTTGTTGGATGTAATCTTTGTCGCGTGTTACAAAATAGAAGAGCTAAATACAGTTTGCAAATGCACCGTGTGAAGGTGACGTCACTCCGTGCGTACGTAACACCCAATCCCGCCATTTCCATTGTCAGACCCTTTTGTTTGGTTTTATATAATGCAGTTCCGTATATTCGGTTTTGGTTTGACGCCTGCTCCTTATTGGACCGGGCTCTCCTTTACATCACGTATTGCATGGAGACGTTACGGTGAATGTCTCACCCAGACGTATTAAATGTGTGTTGATCCGAGGGAAAAGTATCGGCATGCATCTGTGGGGCCAGTATAAATAGAATAAGGTAAATTTATTGTATGGGTTTTTAGTGCGATAAGCTGAAGGCTCTAGGTAGGCTATTAAGATTTAAACGCCTATAAAAATCACCCTAATTATCTCTTGCGATTATTGTGATAGGTTTGTACTCCATCTGTTTTTCATAATCTAATCTTCTGTTCGTCCCATCGTCTTTTTATCTGCCTTACATTATTCCATTGTTGATTGTCATAATGTTTATTGTTTAAAAATTATAACAGTACGAAACTAATTTGCGCGGCAGCTGAGTACATTTTAATATCCACAGTGATGACAGAAAATAAATAACTGATAATTGTTTGGTATTAGCAAAGATTCAACCAACCTGTTGCGTGCTGGGGGGGGGGGTAGCATACACACACCATCTTATTAATTGATTGTTCTTTCTAACACTCAGCAGACAGATATTTCTGCAGGTTATGTTCGCTCCACCTTCAAAACTAATACTTTAAAACTAACTAATGTTTACCCGTGGGGAGTAACAACCACATAAACTACTTCTTCACGGTAGTTTCTTGCACAGACTTTATGCTGAGGATCAGGAAGTGGTCGATAACTTGCACTTCCCGCGAACGCTCGCCGTGCCAAAACTAAGCAGCATTGATCCGTACTCAGGGCCCGGGTGCGGGTTGCACCAGCACTAAACTGTGTGACGGCGTTAAGCGTTAATTACCGCTTAAAGTGCTTTGGCGTTCTCGGGTCTCTGATAGACAGCGAACAAGTCATAGTTATACGTTTTGTAGAGCCAATTAAGTGCTATATTCATCTACCTTAGTCATATAAACTCTGCTTGTCAAGAGTACTGTAGATGGGGGGCTTTCCGAAACACGTAACTAAAATTTAATGTAATTATTAAGAAAGACAGATGAATATATAGTATTATAAGATGTTTAGGAGAAATTTAGCAGTAATGATGACATTAGTCACTTGAAACGGGTTTTTTTATAAGTATGTATGCCTCAAGATAAGCGCACTTGGGCCACAGCTGCTTTATGGCGAGGGTTGTGAAAGGCCCAAGCAGGTTATGAAAGTTTGTAGGGGGAGGGCTGGAGGTGAATAATTGCATACGAAAAAATTAAGCAGTTAACAAATTCAAGTTTTTACTTTGTTTAACTTATTAATACTTATAAAATACTAAGCCACAGTACTTAATGTATGAAGAAAATAAGCAATATTTGAAAAAAAAAGTATTTAAGTAAATTCCTACTGAAGTTAACAAAGAGAATTGTTACTTAAGTTACCCTAGAGCACTATTTATGATATTGTGTGGGAACAGTTTAAGGTTGTACAGTGGAGGCGACAACAAGTTGAACAAAATTCATATACATCTTTGAGAAAGACATTTTTAGTTATTGAAAAAATGGCGAAGTGCTAAAGCGCGCTAGACTTCTCTCATGAAGATTCCCAGTTATTTAATTATTAAAAGATATTTGTAAAAACTGTATTAACATCAATTGTCATCCACTATAGGTTAAATAAAATGTATTTGAACGGGATTGGATGAATTGAAACATATTTTATTAACGATTGAAAATTTGTGCAAGATATATATCAGGAGAGTGTCAGCTAATAGAGTTAATTTAAAATAAACACATTAATCTAATTACTCGTACTTTTTATTAATAAACAATAATATGTAAATATTTACGGGAAACACATTTTTTTATATAAATATTTTAATTTTAAGTGCTATAATTCACCAATTTTTAAAATAATTTTCTCGAAAAAACTACCGGTGTATATATGACGCTTGGATATTTATTTTGATTTTTTTAAAGTCGGGGGCGTCATTAGTTTCAAGCGAGATGGCTCAAGGTTAGGTAATTTCCCAGACTTTAGACATCATAGTACGTGTAGGCAGCAGTCGCTTCCTTCAATGTAGCCTGCTTGATCGTGAAGCTATTAGTATGATTGCCATAGACAGCATGTAGTACGTACCACAGGCGAAGGAACGTAAGTGAGTATCAGCTGTCCCTTATGGTGGAAGGTTCTGTGGGAGTGGTTGTTTCCATAAAGTACATTCACAGTGTAATGAACCATACGTAGTGGAACAAGATGGCAATGGATTGGAAATTAGTACAGGCTTCAACGGGAAATACGTTTTTAGTAAATACACATCTACTGTACCACTCTTATTTGGAACAAGTCGTTGGATTGAGTGTTAACTTATTCAGAAAGCTTCCATTACACGGATCTCTTACTGGGATTGTGGAGAGCAGATGGGTTTCTGGGCAGTGACCCCGGCTTGCCATGTCCCTGGCCCGTCCGACTAATTTCTGACTCATTTTAAATATAAATAGGCTTCTTTCTTTAAACTATATTTTTTATTGTTTTTCAAGTTTAGAATAAAAAGTCTGTTCGTTATTGAGTCAAGAACAATTATTTCCTAGAACGAAGTTTCTACAACTAATTTATTTAAAGAAGTACAATAGTCAATACATAGTTACAGTAATAAATTACAATCTATTTTAACATCAATCAGATATCACGTACATTAGTGAGTTAATAATAAAGTGATTATGCTAAAGGTAGAAGAATAAACAAACTTTTATAGATTAAAATTTAAGAATATTTGCAGCGAAAAACATTTTAAATAACTCAGAAAAGTTCAAATAAAAAATGTAAAATTAAATAATAAAATGTATTTTTCTCAAGTATAATGATACAATACTAAAACTGTACAATACGCACGTGAACAACAACTTAGTTGTAGAAAATTCGTTCTAATAAAAAGTTATTCTTAGCGCCTTAAATCAACCTTCTTTTTGTATGTGTGACGTAATAGTAAAATATTAAAGTTTATTTGGGGTTAGCGCATTTTGATTAGCGTTTATAAGCGACAAACGTTTCAACAAAAGAAGACAAAAACGATTCTGGAGTTACAAATAACCTCAAACCGTTTGATAATGAAATTAGCGTGACAACACAACGTTAAGCGTACGCCCCGCCACCGCCTTTTGTATAACAGATTGACTTTGAGCTTTTATCAATTATTAACAAAGCACAGAACAATCGAGCGCTGTTCTTGTAACGGTTTGTGCGCATTGTATCCAGTCGGCTATGGCTGTAACAATGATGAAAGAGAAATACAGTGTCAGTCGTGAAATACGCTGTTCTCAGTAGATCTAGAAAGTGTATAATTTTGATGGAGAATTTTTAAAAAGAAGGCGTCTAGACTTAGCCATATCGTTTACATTTATTACAGTGGAGGACCATTAACAAGGAAACGTGTAGACAGGGCCTATTCTTTGTCATTCGTACAGTGTAAAATCGTTAACATGGTGACGTGTAGACACGGCCTATCCTTTGGCATTCGTATAGTGTAGAATCGTTAACATGGTGACGTGTAGACACGGCCTATCCAATGAAACTCATACAGTGTAGAATCGTTAACATGGTGACGTGTAGACACGGCCAATCCTTTGTCATTCGTACAGTGTAGAATTGTTAACATGGTGACGTATAGACACGGCCTATCCTTTGCCATTCGTACAGTGTAGAATTGTTAACATGGTGACGTATAGACACGGCCTATCCTTTGCCATTCGTACAGTGTAGAATCGTTAACATGGTGACGTGTAGACACGGCCTATCCTTTGCAATTTGTACAGTGTAGAATCATTAACATCGTGACGTGTAAACAAGGCCTATCCTTTGCAATTCGTACAGTATAGAATCGTTAACAAGGAAACGTGTAGACACAGCCTATCCTTTTCCAATATTACAGTTTAGAATCGTTAACATGGTGACGTGTAGACACGGCATATCCTTTGCTATTCGTACAGTATAGAATCGTTAACAAGAAAACGTGTAGACACGGCCTATCCCTTGTCATTTGTGCAGTTGAGAATCGTTAACAAGGAAACTTGTAGACACAGCCTATCCTTTAGCAATTAAACATTGGAGAATCGTTAACAATAAAACGTGTAGACATGGAATATCATTTGCGTCATGCAGTGGGGAATCGTTAATAACAAAACTAGTAGATACGGCCTGACATTTGCTATTTGTGTAGTGGAGAATCGTTAAAAATAAAATGTAATGACACGGCCTATCCTTTGCAATTCGTACAGTAAAGACTCGTTAACAAGGAAGCTTGTAGTTACTGCCTATCTTTTGCCATTTTTACAGTGGAGATTCGTTAACAATAAAACGTCAAGACGCGGCCTATCCTTTGCCATTAGTACTGTGGAGAATCGTTAACACGTCGACGTGTAGTTTATAGGAATTCAACAACAATTCAGGAGCGGTGAGTTTAAATGTAAGGAATACAAAACTGACCCCCCCACCCGCAAAAGGAGGAGATAAGCTATAAAGTTTAAATATGGGGGGTGTAAATGGTGTGTTGCATTAACAGCATTGTCAGGATTATACGTATGAACACTTCATCTCTGCTTCGTGGACGTTATTCTCTTGAGGAAAATTGCCGATCGTTCCCTTCATATTGATGGTTTGAACAGTGGTTCGTTTCAGCTCTAAATCCGGGTACGTCGTTTTCAGCAATTTTACCCTGTTCACGTGGTGTTGTTTCCTGCTATAGATAGCGACCAGTGAGCTACAATGTCCTTACTTTGACCCTCTTTATTGTGAAGAATCCGTTTTTAAGAATAGGCGATGATAGTAAAAAAAAGGATTCGTTTAAAAAAACGGAAAATCTTTGTAAAACTCTAAATACGAATGCATAATTAAAATATATGTAATACTTGTCCACATGTAATGTAATTTAAATTATATATTCGAGTACATTTTTCTGTTTTTCCTAACATTGCAATATTTATCTTTAATGACGAGTTTCGGAATGACTCTCATTTTCAATTTTTAAATGTTACGTTTAAGGAAGTACTGCTCAAGTTTTAAAAATGGAGTCATTCCGAAACGTGCCAACAAATTGCAATGTAAGGAAAGGCAGAAAAATGTAATAGACATACAGATATCCTTAACAGAAGTGAAAATGTGTTTTTAAAGTAATGTAAATTGTTAATCTGTATAAAGTGACGGTGGTTACTGTTCACGGAAGTAAATGTAGTTGGAGTATGCAGGGCCGTTACAACGTACAGACTCGAAGAGAATGTAGAGACCAGTGTATAGTTCCGATGACCTTGACTGCAACTAGGTCACATTTTGCCAACCACGCCGTTGTTGGATCCGGTCCGGTCCGAATTTTGTAGCCCAATGTCAACACAAGGTCGTTCAACTTGCCAGCTGTTGCAGTTGCAACGGAAATTTCACTTTCATTTTTTTGTTTAGCTGTTTGTATTTCGTGACTCAATTTCTGTCGTGTGGCATAATGTAAACGCATTGAGAGACAGCTCGTGTCAATGGCCATTCATTGAGTATAACTATCTTGGAGGTGTGATGTCACTTTTCTCAGGGTTGCCTATTTATTTACGTACATTAATTCTATCATACCCTCCACATCAATTGTAGGAAGTATTCAAGATGCTTTTGTTTCAGTCACGAAATCTAGTAAACCTATCCCTGTGGTTGTCATCCTTATTCCCCCTACTACTTATGCGATAATGGTATTATTGAGCCTTTTGCTAGACTCAATGGTCGCAACATTCAGTAAACCTCTTTATGTTTGTGTCATCCTACCTTCCGTCTTACTTCTGTATTAGGTGATGAGCCTTTTACAACCTTTTGCTTTAGTCCACGTTTCAGTCACAACATTCAGTAAACCTCTTTATGTTTGTGTCATCCTACCTCCCGTCTTACTTCTGTATTAGGTGATGAGCCTGTTACAACCTTTTGCTTTAGTCCACGTTTCAGTCACAACATTCAGTAAACCTCTATGTGGGTATCATCCAACACCCCCCTCCCACTATACTAGGCGATGATGGTATTGTTGAGTCTCTTGCTTGAGTCAATGTTTCAGTCACAAGATTCAGTAAACCTCTATGAGAGTATCATCACCCCCTCCTACTATACTAGGCGATGATGGTATTGTTGAGCCTTATGCTTGATACAATGTTTCAGTCACAACCTTCAGTAAACCTCTATGTGGGTATCATCACCCCCACACCTACTATACTAGGCGATGATGGTATTGTTGAGCCTTTTGCTTGATACAATGTTTCAGTCACAACCTTCAGTAAACCTCTATGTGGGTATCATCACCCCCCACACCTACTATACTAGGCGATGAAGGTATTGTTGAGTCTCTTGCTTGAGTCAATGTTTCAGTCACAAGATTCAGTAAACCTCTATGAGAGTATCATCACCCCCACACCTACTATACTAGGCGATGATGGTATTGTTGAGCCTTATGCTTGATACAATGTTTCAGTCACAACCTTCAGTAAACCTCTATGTGGGTATCATCACCCCCTCCTACTATAGTCTATCCATTTTGGGAAGGCGGGTAAAAGATTAAGTCACCGCCCGAGCTCCCAACAATAGCTTGGGTCAGGCGCTCGGCGGCCGGCCGCCCGCGCTAATGAGGCGTAAAAAGCACTCCACTCCAAAATATTATCACATAAAAGTAAGCGTATTTTTTAATTTTTTATTACAGTTTTGATGTCTACGTGTGATTTCATGAAAAACTAGTCCAAACACGACGGAGTTATGTCAATTAGTAAAATTAGTGGTTACAAAAAATTGTAGTGAGTACAATTTTACTAATTGACATAACTCCGTCGTGTTTGGACTAGTTTTTCATGAAATCACACGTAGACATCAAAACTGTAATAAAAAATTAAAAAATACGCTTACTTTTATGTGATAATATTTTGGAGTGGAGTGCTTTTTACGCCTCATTAGCGCAGGCGGCCGGCCGCCGAGCGCCTGACCCAAGCTATTGTTGGGAGCTCGGGCGGTGACTTAATCTTTTACCCGCCTTCCCAAAATGGATAGACTATATACTAGGCGATGATGGTATTGTTGAGTCTCTTGCTTGAGTCAATGTTTCAGTCACAAGATTCAGTAAACCTCTATGAGAGTATCATCCCCCCTCCCACTATACTAGGCGATGATGGTATTGTTGAGCCTTATGCTTGATACAATGTTTCAGTCACAACCTTCAGTAAACCTCTATGTGGGTATCATCACCCCCACACCTACTATACTAGGCGATGATGGTATTGTTGAGCCTTATGCTTGATACAATGTTTCAGTCACAACATTCAGTAAACCTCTATGTGGGTATCATCACCCCCTCCTACTATACTAGGCGATGGTGGTATTGTTGAGCCTTATGCTTGATACAATGTTTCAGTCACAACCTTCAGTATGGCTTTACTGTGTATGAAACCATGGCCGCCACTTGTAACCCCTGTCTGACCTTCAGTATCCGACTTGTTGCTACCGCGGTTCACGTAATATTGCATGTCAGCTATAAATATTTCTGGTGTTGAATATTGCTGATGAATTTTATATTAGTTGCAAATAAAGGAATGAATAGGTTGTAAATCTTGCGGGGTAAGTTCTCTTGTTAACCCGGTCAATAATCGATAGTCGGTCGCCGCTTGCTAATTATTGCTCATTGTTGTTATTATAGAGCTGGCTCCAAGTTATAAGTGCTTGATTGACCGCATATTGTTCTCCCTCTACATGATTTACGAGTTACCTTAGGAATGTCATGGTAGTTTGTGTAGCGTAATATCGATTATATGTAGGCATTATCTTCCTAGTTTACACCACTGTCCCCTCACTTTGGTTTTTGTAGAGAGTAGGCTTAACTAGCGACAGAGCCTTCGTAAGCCATCATTCAATTTTTTGTCATTTTTTATTCTTATACTTTTATTTTTCTTTATTCTTCTTCCCAAAGGTGGTGCATCGTTCTTTATGATTCCGAAAGGCAGTAGGCCTACATCAGTTGAGCACATCTGAGCTGTAATATCTTCAGCATCACGAGTTCTATTAATGCTTGTCATAAGCCTTACACACTTCTTTCTTAAGATGGTGTAGCATTCTTCATGACTCTGAAAGACAGGAGGCTCACATCACTTGAACACATGTGAGCCGAACGTATCTTCTGGGCTCATCATCCTTGCTCAGTCAACCAGCCAGACATTACTTAAGGCCGAATGCATCCTCTGGGCTCATTATCCCTGGTCAGTCAACCGGCAAGACATTCGTTTAGGCCGAACTTATCTTCTCGGCTCATCATCCTTGCTCAGTCAACCAGCCAGAAATTACTTTAGGCCGAATACATCCTCTGGGCTCATTATCCCTGGTCAATCAACCAGCAAGACATTCGTTTAGGCCGACCTTATCTTCTCGGCTCATCATCCTTGCTCAGTTAACCAGCCAGACATTACTTTAGTCCGAAAGCATCCTCTGGGCTCATCATCCTTGCTCAGTCAACCAGCCAGACATTACTTTAGGCCGAATGCATCCTCTGGGCTCATTATCCCTGGTCAGTCAACCGGCAAGACATTCGTTTAGGCCGAACTTATCTTCTCGGCACATCATCCTTGCTCAGTCAACCAGCCAGAAATTAGTTTATGCCAAGTGCATCCTCTGGCTTCATTATCCCTGGTCAGTCAACAGGCAAGACATTTATTTAGGCCGAACCTATCCTGTGGGCTCATTATCTCTGCTCAGTCAACCAGCCAGACAATCGTTTAGGCCGAACATATACTCTGGGCTGATTATACCTGGTCAGTCAACCAGCCAGGCATTCGTTTAGGTCGAACATATCCTCTGGGCTCATTATCCCTGGTCAGTCAACCAGAAAGATAATCGTTTAGGCCGAACATATCCTCTGGGCTCATTATCCCTAGTCAGTCAACCAGCCAGGCATTCGTTTAGGCCGAACATATCCTCTGGGCTCATTATCCCTGGTCAGTCAACCAGCCAGGCATTTGTTTAGGCCGAACATATCCTCTTTGCTCATTATCCCTGGCCAGTCAACCGGCAAGACATTCGTTTAGGGCGTACCTAACCCCATGGGGTCATTATACCTGGTTAGTCAACTAGCCAGACAATCGTTAGGCCGAATCTATCAACTGGGCTCATTTACCCAGCTCGGTCAACCAGCAAGCCATTCGTTTAGACCGGAATTATCCCTGCTCAGTCAACCAGCTAGCCAGTCGTTTAGGCCGAACTTATCTCCTGGGGTCATTATCCCTGCTCAGTCAATCAGTCAGACAATCGTTAGGCTGAATCTATCACCTGGGCTCATTACCCCTGCTCAGTCAACCAGCTAGCCATTCGTTTAGGTCGAAATTATCTCTTGGGGTCATTATCCCTGCTCAGTCAACCAGCCAGACAATCGTTAGGCCGAATCCTGTAATAATTGTTTACGGTTTCTAAAACGGTTTGAACCTACGTTTTGTGTCAAATGAAACACGTTTTTATCACAGGTTTGAACTACCTGCTGTTAAAACCTGTTCCGCCTTTAAGCATGTGGCTGTATCATTAATAACGGCTGATTGGATTTAATTGTTGATTTGCGAAACAATATTACGAAGTTGAAGAGTGTATGCCTAACTCGTTCTGATTGGCACGACAATAATAATTTTATGCTGAGTAGCATCACATGTTTATGTTTGTATTGTGTGTAAAGCTACATATTTACATAAGCAGGCATATTTGCATTGTAAACATCCTTAAAGTTCTGCAAGACCGTTGTTTGCAATAGGTTGACCTTGAATTTATTTTCGTTTTTAAATGCATATTAATTGTTGGCTCACACTTACAAGCCATATTCCTATAGAACTGGTGTTCTCGACTTTTCAGGCTCTTTCAGGCATTTTGGTCAATCAATTACAATCTGATTATGAATCTGATGCTGGTTAAGTCAATCAAACATCAGATAATTTTATTTAACATTTAATATAGTTATTTTTATTAAATATTTACTGTATAAAACAAGATTGGTTTTATTTAGAGATTGTATACGTTCAGATCCTTACACCTATAAATAGACACCTGAAGTTTCTACGGCTATATATCCTATATAGACATCTCCTATATTTATATAAGTAATATGAAAAAAAAAAATATTTTCAAGTCAATTCCTAAGGGCAAGAAAAATATTTTAATTTAGTTAACTTTTGTTATATAATTACAAATAATGTATGTATATATATATATATATATATATATATATATATATATATACACACACACACACATACATGACAGAATCACAATTTTAAAAAGTGAAATAAATTATTAAAATTAATTACTCACATTTAATTAAAGAATTGATATTCAACCAACTGAAAATAATGTAAAACTAATATTAATATTAATGAAAAATCTGTATTAACGTCAAGTGTCATCCACTACAAGTTTAAAACAAGTAATATAAACCAAAAATTTTAAAGTCAATTCTTACTTCAACAAAGTTAATTTTATTTTAGTTTCGTTGTATTAAATAGTTATGAATAATATAAATAAAGTAACATAACCATGCGTTAAAACAGCTGTTCTACCACGTAACCTATAACATGAAATCAGCTGTTTTATGAAACCATATGATGTCACTTATTTTAAGCCAAATGAAACAAAATTACTATATTGCATACCTTGCCCATTTTGTAAAAGGTTTTAGCCCCATATAAAACTAAAATTTATTCATTACATTAAATTATTGAATTAATATTTGAAGAAACTGACATCAAGTGACATCCAATACAGGTTTGGAAAATCGTATTTGAACTTGAGTGGAAGAACTCAAAGTTATTTATTAACGATTGAAAATTTAAACAAGATATTATAGCCTATATAGATTTCATAAAACGGCTGATTTTATGTAATAGGTTATATGGTAGAACAGGTGTATTAAAGCATAGGGTTTGTTACTTTATTTATGTTAATTGTAATGATTTAATAAAACGTAACCAAAATTTTAAAAAAATTGTTGACCTAAGTAAGAATTGACTTTTAAATCATTTTGTTTATATTAGTCTATTTGTTATAAATAACAATTGTTTTGAGTTTATAATATTAATTGTATCAATTGACATCCTTCCATGCAAAACAAGTTGTTGATGATGATTTCATGCCACCGTTCAAAGTTCAGGGTCACGTTGGCGCGGTTCAATTACATGGTAGTTTGATACATCGTGAACAAAATGCTGAAACGTTGCGAATATATTTTGTAGGTTAGGTACTGCGGGTGGGGCCTCTACGAGGGGCATAATCTCGTTGATTTATGTATCGTGTACACACATATGTTCCAACTACCGCTACATATGTTGATTTATGATTGGGTAATTGGTCATTGGCTATAAGTATTCAAATTTGTGTTGAGAGCGCTTTCGTTTTCTACTGTTGTCACATCGTCAGAACTCTGAATTTAATCCATTCAGTTGGGATTGTAGGCATTTAAGCGATGTATCGATTTCATTTGTAAATATTTGAATTACATTTTTATGCCTTTCCTATACAATATTTTCCTTGGCTAATCTTTTTCGGAATGACCCCATTTTCAAAACATAAAAAGTACTATTTAAGTTTTGAAGATGGATTTATTCCGAAACGCGTCGGCAAAGGAAAATATTGTAATGTTAGGCATAGCAAAAAAAAATAACTCAAATATTCCTAACAAAAGTAAAGATGAGTATATTATGAATAACGATTATATTGTTTCCTAAATTCTTGGGCAGTATTGTTCTTAAAGATTATATTTTTGTCAGGGTTTTGTTTATGGTTTGTTTGTATTTATAAACTTTTTTGTCTTTTTAAATCCCATCTATTAGTGCACGCTCTCCTGATATATCTTGTACAAATTTTCAATCGTTAATAAAATACGTTTGTATTCGTCCAATCAAGTTAAAATACGTTTTTTTAAACATATAGTGGATGACAATTGATGTTAATACAGGTTTTTCAAATAATTATTCAATAATTAAATAATGAAATTTGTAGGGTTCCGGCGGATTTTAACTGTGAATATCTATGTCCGAAGTCTAGCGCGCCTTGGCACTATGCTAACTATCCAATACCTGAAAATATATTTCTAAAAGATATATGAATTTTCCCCCCTCTCTGACTGTCGTCGAACATCCATTTTACAACCTTAAACTGTTGCCATGGTTACCACACAATATAAATAGTGCTCTAAGGTAACTAAAATAAAAGTTTTCTGTGTTAACCTCAGTAGGAATCTACTTGAATTTTTTTAATATTATTTGTTTGTAATTTTTATTTCGAAATTATTGCTAGGTTTAATACCAAGCGCCATTTTGTTGTGCTGTATTGTAGGTTTAAAGTGTAAGAAGCTGAACCATTCCATACTTCAACACTTGAGTATAGTGACCGCGAAAGTGGACTTGGCATTGACTGTATTTAAAACATTAAACGTGTAAACAGTGAGCTTGCAACAAGGACAGTGAGTTTGCCGGTGCACTCTCGGTGAGCCGGGCAAAGAGCGCGCTCTCTCGTCACTTTGAGCGAGGATGTGTCTTGTTGCCAGGTGACCCATGTTGGATATGAAGTTGCAGCTGATCGTTGTTGAAACTGGAGAAAAATGGAGACGAGCTCTTTTAAGGTGAGATATTTGTGTTTTTAATTTATGTGTGTGTGTGTGTGTGTGTGCGCGCGCGGCGCGCGCGCGCGCGCATGTACAGTAAGTAAGTTTAAAATCTCCATTATAAACGATGACAAAAATTTCTAGTTCTGCCCCCTTCAAATAAGTTGTAGTAACGTAGACGCAACCCGCCTCACATATAGAATATTGTGGAACCCAATGTAATGCAATGATTTATTTAAATACATTATTTAGAATGTTACCAATGATGTATTGAGTATTACTAATGAAGTACTAATTTCAAATGCAGTTATTTTCCATTGTTAATCTTGTACGCTTTAAATTTTTATAGGCTTAAATTAATGTTAAAACCTTACTCCCCTGTAAGTATGCATTGTATATAGAACAATACTGTATACATTTCAATAAAACTTCAGGATCATTTAACAAGATATTAAGGAATATTCCCATTTCAAGCTATTCTATAAATATAATAGTACTTTTATCCTGGTATTGCAATTTTCAAGTTTTAAATGTATAGAAGCTATTTCTGAAAACAATGTAAATCATCAAATTTGTTTTATAGATCGATATTACGCGAAAGTGTATATAGAAGTCACATCAGAATGGTGTTATGCTACGTTTTAAGCAAATTTTTGCTATAAAGTGAAATTATTTAGCTCATCTATATATAATGAATTAAAATTGTTTAAAGCTGGGTTCTTCAATATTTCAAGCTCTGTGCCCCCCTTTATAATACTGACGTGAGCTCAATCCCCTCCCATTTAAATTTAGTAATAAATTACAATCTGTGTATGCAACTACATAATGTAATGAGACTGTTACCTATGATTCCTGGATGTTATCCTCGAGCACAGAGTCCATAACTCAATAACAAAGATCTATGAAGACTACATTCTACAAAAAACAATGACGTAGTTCAGTACGCATATGTTACGCCAGTCTGCCCGCTGGTACACCTAATTGAGGACGCACACGTCTCGTCTGTAGGCAGTTTCGGTGCCCCTATACCAGCGGGGCCGCACAACTCTCGTCTGAAGGCAATTTCGTTTCACTTATCCATGTTCACGCCCCTCTGAAAACACCCTCCAGTTTAAGAACCCCTGGATTAAAAATTAAGTATTTTTTTTTAAATTCTCAATTTTTTCGTTCACGAAAAAATGGAAACATTTCTGAAATCTATGTTCTGGCGCTAACATTTAACCGTGCACTTGGCCTTGAGAGATCGCATTAGGCTAGACGTGAGGTAAAGGGCTGAGTTGAATCAGTATAAACAATGTTCTACATACATGATAAGGACTATACAACTTCTACAGTCTCCTCAGTTTCATTTAAAATGCTTCGAAGATCGTAGACTTCTGTAATATAGAGGCTTATATTATAGGCAAATAGAAATTTGGTGAACTGTATAAAGGTAACATTCGGAACCAGGCAGCCGCGCTTATTACTTATTCAATAATTATCTCGAGTGCTGAAATAAACTTGGATGGAATAAAAACTTTTCGCTGTTGTTTGAGCCACTGTGACATTGCGTAGTAGATGAGGCAAAGTAGTATCAAAGTTCCACCCGGCAAAACGTGAGTTGGTTTTCCAAGAGCCTCTTAAACTCTAGGTATACGCGCTGGAGTGGAAAGACACTTCGTCTCTTTATCTCACTCCCGAGAGAGGGAGAGAGAGAGAGAGAGGGAGGGAAGTGGCACTCAGTCCACAGATCGGGAAACTACCTAGCTACCCTCGTCAAACCAAGGAGGTGACTCCCACAGGCCTACATCCCAAACTTTAATATTGACGCCCATAGGAAACTATGCCACTATGTCATCGCCTTCCTACGACATCTATATTTATTCAATAAAATTTAATAATATTTTGTTTAGCTTTAGTTAGTCTAAGATAGAATTAGTTTAATTTATTTCTTTAATTTTAATTTTAGTTTTTATGTTTTACTTTGTTACTAGTGTAACCGATAGACAATGAGAATATTAGAAAGAACTCCAATACCACGAAAATAATTAAAAATAACAAATAAAACAAGTTACTTAAGATTAAACCCTTATGCACATTAATATGACCATGTCATCATCATCATCATAATTAGAGGGTCTTATTACAAAATTACAATCTAGCAAACAAGTCTAGTTTTAGATATTTTATGCTAAGCGAAGATAACATATTGGTTCTTCGCCAAGAAAAAAATGTAGCCGTTTTAACTGCAGTTAATGCTACTAAAGTATGTATATTTCGCTTAGAGAAGCACGAATCCAGCGCCTAAAGTGGCATAGACGGCCTAAAAGTGGTTGCGCCCGTAGCAGAGCTAACTGCCCTTGAAGCAAACCTTTATACACCCTTATGGGCTCAACAATGGGTTTCGCAAAGCTGAATGGAACGTGTAGCGGGGTGGGGGGCGATTGAAAGACAATGCAAGCGGGAGTCGGAGCCGAGGCATATCGACCGTTCCCGTGACGTCATCGCTGTACTAGCTCCCCACGCCCCCGTTTGTTTTTATTTCTCAATGAGGCCGGTTATTAGTGTTGTGTAGGCGTGGGTAAATCTGCTGGACTCCTCAGGGTGCTCCGGAACTTGGCGATCGTCGAAATAAACGACATTTATGATTAATGACTGTGCATTAAAAAAAGTGCCTGAAACAAAGCCTTGTAGTATAAAACGATAAATGCTTTAGTTGAGTAAAAATATTGCATGGATAAATGAAACCTCTAAACCACAAATAACTTTTTTCTTAGTTTAAAACCTTTTGTACATTTCGATTGCATAGCAGTCATCCTCAGGGGTAATTTACAATAAAAATACGACAAAAATACTATACAAAAATTTGGTATTTTTATTGTAAATTACCTCTGAGGATGATTGCTATGCAATCGAAATGTACAAAAGGTTTTAAAGAAAGAAAAAAGTTATTTGTGGTTTAGAGGTTTTATTTATTTATGTTAAACATTACGTCACAGTTGTTTTATACAGTTATATTGCCTGGAGGCAAAGTAGTTGCACCTACCCCTATCCCCTATCTACTCAGTATTCTCTCTCTATGCTCCTTACTCATTTTGGCCCTCCTATATTCATAGATACTCACTGGCGCAAGTAAGCTATGAATACCTCTTCCGGGAACTTCATCTAATCTCTTCATTTTTATTTTCTATCCCCTTTAACCCTCATTCGCTCTATCTACTCAGTGCTCCCTCTTTAAGCTCCTTACTCATGACATTAAGATCATTTCAGATCTCCCTGCTTATATATATCTACCCTTTATCCTTCCTCTTGATACCCCTTTATTGCTCTGATTGAGGTAAATAGGCTCTACTTCAAGTATTGTGCCTACATGCGCCAAAATATCCCTTCTATATACTTTACCTGGAAGACAATTGTCTCTACCTTAATGCTATATTCACAATCCTCTCCCCTAATCTTAATAAGCGATAATGGTTGTACAGTCAACCTAAATATACAAACATATATAATTAGTGTTAATGAAGATTCAGTAATTCAAATAGTATTATTTTCTCATTCGCTTTAAATCGCCATTAACAATTTAACACTAAAAACCTTTGTTGTATGTTTGCACGCTTTTTATGTTTGTTTTTCAATTCCTTCTATTAGTTCACAATCTCTTTGTAGGCCTATATATATATATATATATATATATATATATATATATATATAGTTCAAGTTCTCAATCGTTAATAAAATACTTTTTATTCATCCATTCAAGTTCAAATACATTTTTAAAACCTATAGTGGATGACTATTTTTGTTAATACAGTATTTTCAAATATTATCTCATTAATTAAACTTAATGAATTAAGTCTAGTTTTATATGGAAGAAAAACTTCACAAAAGGAGCTTGGTATGCAATATAATATTTCGTCTCATGTAGCTTAAAATAAGTGATAACATATGATTTCATAAATCAGTTGATTTTATATCATAGGTTCTGTGTTACAACAGGTGTAACGGATAGGTTATGTTACTTTATATTAATTGTAATTATTTTTTCAGACCTAAGTAGGAATTAACTTTATATTTTTGTTGACCCAAGTAGGAATTGACATGAAATTGTTGTTTATTTTACTTCTTTCTAAAATAGACAATAACGTCAATGCTATACATGGTTGTGTTGCTCCGGTACGAGGGTTCAGAGATACGCTATCATGCAGCGTACTGAGGTTAACGTACTGTAGTCTTGTAAAGTAAACACTCGTAATGACGTTGGCCAGGACGCGGTGATGTTATCAGCGGCGGTGATTTACTGCCTGACGTGTAGTAATCACTGTTTACAAGAGCTATTTGATACCGATATCCGGCCGATGCGCTTCTTGCATACGCCGAAGGTAGCAGGCGTTTGTAGTGTGTGTGTTGCGGTAGGCTCTTTGGAAGATCGCTTTACCATGGAAACACTTGCTAGAGGTGTTTCTGAAACTAAATGTCGGTGTCAGTGATAATATTCATGCACAGTTTTATAACTGGGATACACTGTCTTTTTGGAACGGTGAGCCAAATAATTGCTCATTTTTATCGAGTCTGGCCCATTGCTAAATTTACCGAGTTCAACAATGGGAATAAGTCTTATTTAGTTGTGTTTAAATTTTCAAAAATTATATCCTACATTTTATATTGCAATATGCGTAAATACCATACATACAGCCGTTTTATAATATATAATAACATACACACCTGTAACAATTTATCCAGGTGTCAATAACTTCCTATCTGTATAATGTTGCAATCTTGGTATTACATCAGGATTAAAAACGCGATTTCCACCTTGAAAATGTTATAAACATAAAATAAAGTCTGAAAAATTGTTATTTTAGAATGAAATAAGTCACCGTGTGTTTTTTTTTTATAACTGTTAAATGTTTGTGGTTGGTATTTTCGAAGTTGATTCCAATTGACTGTCAGATAAACGCGTACGAGCTTTATACTTGGTAGTTTTAATGAACGAAAAATCATGCTCACAAATAAAACTAGGCTACTACCGAACTAACACGAAATTTTTAAAAATAGTTCTCGCAGATAATTATTTCTAAGGGTAAATTATTTTTGTAGAATCAGTTCATGAAACTTCACACAATTTCGACTTTAACTGAATCATGTGCTGCAGACCAATAACTTGCATTGGAATATTATCACAAATACGAGTACTGTTAGTACAGCAATATTGTGTGGCTCATATCTTTCCCTATGGAATAGTATTACGTTTCTCTAAATCCAAGAGCAAGATTTTAGGTTGGTCAGGGGGCTGAAATAAAACTAGTCGAGGGCTGTGGTTTATGCAACTCTTGTTTATATGAACAATTTGTAAGATTTTATGGATAACTTTCTTTGGTGACTTCAGTAATTATTTGCTTTCTACACGTAATCGATATCGGCAAAACATGTATCTGGCGATGAAGTGAACCTCCAGGGACGCGGAAAATTATGAAACTTTGTGCAGGCGCTACAAATATTTAAAATTAAAAAAAAAAATAGCTGACTTAAATGCAATACAAACGATTCTTTTAAAATTACGTTTTTAATATTAAACAGAGCCTTATATTATACTTCATTAGAATATAGCTGCAAGTATCTGGTTATGATATATTTGTTTACATAAAAAAAAATAGGTCTGCTAGGAGACCAACATTTTGACAAGTGAATTGGCCTCCATTTTGTTATAGTTTCTCCAAATCTGCACGAAACAGGAGACCATGTTTAACTCTTTTAACTATTTACCTCTTGCGTTAGTAAACTTTTTTTCAACACAAAATTATCCTGAATACTTGATAAATTCTGAAAATTAATTCAAATTTGCAATCGTTAGTAAAATACTTTTTATTTATTTACTAAAGTTCAAATGATTTTTTTATGACTTGTAGGTTAATACGGTTTTTTTCATATATGAATTCATTTTGATAAAAACATTTCACAAAAGGGACAAGTGGTATGTTTACACAAGTGGTATCATATGATTTCATAAAACAGCTGATTTTGTGTTATAGGTTATGTGATAGAACAGCTGTTTTTACACATAGCTTATGTTACTTTATTTATATAATTGTAATTTTTTAATAAAACGTAACTATAATAAAAAATTTTTTTGTTGACCCAAGTAGGAGTTTACTTTAAAAAAAATATGTTTATTTTATTTGTTTAAATTCCTTGTTATTATTAAATTCTTTCTATTAACTCACACTTTCCACACACACACACACCTTGTACAAATTTTCAATTAATAAAATATGTTTTTATTCAGTAAATCAAGTTCAAATACATTTTTTTTAACCTATAGGGGATGACAATTGATGTTGATAAAGTTTTTTCAAAACTTTATTCAATAATTAAATAATAAAAATTTGAAAGTCTATCCGGTTTCGAACTGTTAGTCTTCATGTTCAATGTCTAGCGCGCTTTGGCACTGCGCCAGCTTTCCAATACAAAGAAATGAAATCCTCAAAGACGTATATGAATTTTTTCCCCCATCTGGTTGTCGTCGAATCCTCCATTGTACAACCTTAAAGAGTTGTCATGGTCAACACAAAATATCATAAATAGTGCTGTAATGGTAAAAATTAAAAAAACGAATAAATTAAACAAACAAACTGGAAATAAGCAAACATTTTTCTTTCTTAACCTTGGTAGAAATTTACTTTAAAAATATTTTTGATATTCTTTGTGTAATTTGTAACTTGTAGCGTTTAGGCACCTCCCTTCCACTAGAGATGCTGTCTGCTTTATGTAGTAAAACCGGGACCTTCCTAACCTTACATGGTCACACTGACTACTGATTTAGTAACTTAAATATCTGAGGGAGGAAAACAAATTAAAGAAGGCTCGAAGCGTAGAGTGGATTGCAGGCATGCTTTGTGGTTTTTCAGTTAGATTCTCGGGCCATGTTTTTAACATTAGTACCACTAGACGAAGTATTCTAATGCTCGTTGTAAACTGATTAGATTTAATTACCCTTGCATAATGGATAATATATGGTATTGACAGTATATAATCCAACAATGGAAAACCCTTTATGTTCGCTTTAAAGTGCATGCACTGGCTGCGGCGAGACAAACTTTCACTGCATGGAACTCGTGCTCGCGGCTTCCTCACTTGGATCAAGTGGGGCACTACAAGGACGAATTGCAACTACTGGCCAATATGCTTTACTAATTTATTCTCTATAGTGTTTTACATGGTGAAATGTATTTCCTAGTGGGGATTAATTGAATCCCAAAAATCACAGAGGAAATTATAAGTAATAGAAAAATGTATTACCAAAATGTATGAATTCTTTACCCCGAGTGGTTTACATTGCTCGATTAACTTATATAGCAATGCGTACAGAAACCTATTGGATGGACATAGACGTGATATTTCGTAACTATATAATTTCCATCAGTTTACGCTATGACTCTTCTCATAGTGAATTAATTGATAACATATGATTTCATACAACAGCTGATTTTGTGTTATAGGTTATGTTGTAGAGCAACTGTTTTAGACATAGGTTATGTCACGTTACTTATTGAACCATGTTAAGGAAAAGGTTATTATTAAATAGTTTTTATCAGGTAATAAATATAATTTATTAAAACATTCTTAGGCGCTTTTGTTACTGTTTAAGAACTGATTTCAATTGAATTTGCAGTAAACATCTAATAAATGTTTTTGGATACCTACATTATTTTATTATTAACTACAATTAATAATATTAGTCTTTATTAAATACGTTCCTCAAATAATAATATAATATTAAAACAATGAATTGAATGGAGAATCTATAAATTCATATTTTCGGCGATTTCTGTTGAAAATATTGCAAAACTGTTAGCTCTAATTTGTTATTTGTAGTAGATTAAAGAAAATTAGAAGATTTTAAATTTGGAAGTAGAAAATATATACACCCCTTTTATGGCCTTAGCAGAAAGTAGGTTTACTTAAAATACTTACTCTCCATATACTTGTCTTCCTTCTCATCGTATTTAAGAAATTCTTAGAGTAGGGCTGTAGGTAGGTTAAGCAGCAACACTGTTTGATTATTTGAATAAAGGAGGCTGTAACTGTCAGATTCACAGACGCAAGACTGATTCACAGGTATTTAGTAGTTCGTTTACAAAAGTGACAACACTGAGAGAAGAGTGACCTGCTCCTGACGCCTTTCTGTGAATCTGCCGGCTACAATAACAGCCCTCACAACCCATCAGTGTATTTTCCCCTTGTGCCGGTGAAAGTGTAAACAGGGATGAACTCTGAACACTCAGGGAAACAGATTTTAATAACGCAAAAAATCCTAGGTCCTACATCGGGATACAATAAAGTGCAGCGAGGTTTTGAAGTGGGACAGCAAGAGCTTTATATCTTATTGTGCCTTTGTGGCGGCGATGGTGTAAACGTTGATGATCTCTGAACAGTCGCCGAACAGAGTATAGGCCTAATTGCACAAAAATACTACGTTATACTACAGGATACATTAATACGCAGCGATGTTTTAAAGTAGGACAGCAAGAGTTTTATTTCTTAACGTGCACTTGGAACCGGCGATGGTGTAAACTGCGATTTACTCTAAAACACTCGCCGAACAGAGTATAATAGCGCAAAAATACTACGTTCTACTACAGGATACATTAATACGCAGCGATGTTTTAAAGTAGGACAGCAATAGCTTTACTTTGTAACGTGCACTTGTGGCGGCGATGGTGTAAACGTTGATGATCTCTGAACAGTCGCCGAACAGAGTATAGGCCTAATTGCACAAAAATACTACGTTATACTACAGGATACATTAATACGCAGCGATGTTTTAAAGTAGGACAGCAAGAGTTTTATTTCTTAACGTGCACTTGGAACCGGCGATGGTGTAAACTGCGATTTACTCTAAAACACTCGCCGAACAGAGTATAATAGCGCAAAAATACTACGTTCTACATCAAGATACAATAAGGTGCAGCGAAGGTTTGAAGTGGGACAGCTAATGTTTTATTTCGTATTGTGCCTTTGTGGCGGCGGTGGTGTAAACGGGGATTAACTATGAACAGTAGTCGGAACAGAGTACAATAACGCAAAAATATCACGTTCTATATACATTAATACGCAGCGATGTTTTAAAGTAGGACAGCAAGAGTTTTATTTCTTAACGTGCACTTGGAACCGGCGATGGTGTAAACTGCGATTTACTCTAAAACACTCGCCGAACAGAGTATAATAGCGCAAAAATACTACGTTCTACATCAAGATACAATAAGGTGCAGCGAAGGTTTGAAGTGGGACAGCTAATGTTTTATTTCGTATTGTGCCTTTGTGGCGGCGGTTGTGTAAACGGGGATTAACTATGAACAGTAGTCGGAACAGAGTACAATAACGCAAAAATATCACGTTCTATATACATTAATACGCAGCGATGTTTTAAAGTAGGACAGCAAGAGTTTTATTTCTTAACGTGCACTTTGAACCGGCGATGGTGTAAACTGCGATTTACTCTAAAACACTCGCCGAACAGAGTATAATAGCGCAAAAATACTACGTTCTACATCAAGATACAATAAGGTGCAGCGAAGGTTTGAAGTGGGACAGCTAATGTTTTATTTCGTATTGTGCCTTTGTGGCGGCGGTGGTGTAAACGGGGATTAACTATGAACAGTAGTCGGAACAGAGTACAATAACGCAAAAATATCACGTTCTATATACATTAATACGCAGCGAGGTTTTAAAGTAGGACAGCAAGAGTTTTATTTCTTAACGTGCACTTTGAACCGGCGATGGTGTAAACTGCGATTTACTCTAAAACACTCGCCGAACAGAGTATAATAGCGCAAAAATACTACGTTCTACATCAAGATACAATAAGGTGCAGCGAAGGTTTGAAGTGGGACAGCTAATGTTTTATTTCGTATTGTGCCTTTGTGGCGGCGGTGGTGTAAACGGGGATTAACTATGAACAGTAGTCGGAACAGAGTACAATAACGCAAAAATATCACGTTCTATATACATTAATACGCAGCGAGGTTTTAAAGTAGGACAGCAAGAGTTTTATTTCTTAACGTGCACTTTGAACCGGCGATGGTGTAAACTGCGATTTACTCTAAAACACTCGCCGAACAGAGTATAATAGCGCAAAAATACTACGTTCTACATCAAGATACAATAAGGTGCAGCGAAGGTTTGAAGTGGGACAGCTAATGTTTTATTTCGTATTGTGCCTTTGTGGCGGCGGTGGTGTAAACGGGGATTAACTATGAACAGTAGTCGGAACAGAGTACAATAACGCAAAAATATCACGTTCTATATACATTAATACGCAGCGAGGTTTTAAAGTAGGACAGCAAGAGTTTTATTTCTTAACGTGCACTTTGAACCGGCGATGGTGTAAACTGCGATTTACTCTAAAACACTCGCCGAACAGAGTATAATAGCGCAAAAATACTACGTTCTACATCAAGATACAATAAGGTGCAGCGAAGGTTTGAAGTGGGACAGCTAATGTTTTATTTCGTATTGTGCCTTTGTGGCGGCGGTGGTGTAAACGGGGATTAACTATGAACAGTAGTCGGAACAGAGTACAATAACGCAAAAATATCACGTTCTATATACATTAATACGCAGCGAGGTTTTAAAGTAGGACAGCAAGAGTTTTATTTCTTAACGTGCACTTTGAACCGGCGATGGTGTAAACTGCGATTTACTCTAAAACACTCGCCGAACAGAGTATAATAGCGCAAAAATACTACGTTCTACATCAAGATACAATAAGGTGCAGCGAAGGTTTGAAGTGGGACAGCTAATGTTTTATTTCGTATTGTGCCTTTGTGGCGGCGGTGGTGTAAACGGGGATTAACTATGAACAGTAGTCGGAACAGAGTACAATAACGCAAAAATATCACGTTCTATATACATTAATACGCAGCGAGGTTTTAAAGTAGGGCAGCAAGCGCTTTATATCGTAACTTTGTTGACCACCATTTTACAATTGGGCTGGGTTTTTAAAATTTACCCCTATAATTGCTTATTTTCAATAAAATATTCTCAAAGTGTTTTTAATCTGCGGTAAGTGTAACGGATTAGTTTTTGTGAAAGGTCGGGCTGCAGTACCGGCTACGTGACGTAATAACATGGCAGGTTGCCACTTAATTATTTACACGTTCCTAAGTGTAAGCTGTCATTGCCGATCGCAGCTCTGACGTCATTCTAGTTATCGTAGGCAGGGTCAGTGTTTAAAAGTTACACCTGAGAAACGAGTTCTGTGACTGACGAGACACCGTTTATATAAATGTAGCGAATGCTGACGGTTTATTTTAAACTTACGGGGTTTTTACAGTTACTTACACTTCGTACCTCCGTGCCAAATTTACAAATCTTACTGTACGCTGTTGGGTTTATTTCGTTCGAAACGTAAATAAAGTTAATTTAATAATGAACGGTAGTGTATCTGACAATACATAACCAGTAGCTTAGTTCCCAAAATGTATAAGTTTAGGTGAACTGATTATATAGCAGCAAAAGAACGTTTACAGGCAATTTTCTCCTCTTCTGTCGTTCCGCTCGTGTGGGCCGCAACACTTTAAGCGCTCGTCTCATATTTTAAGACGCTCAGTTCCAGGTTTGCTGGAAAGAAACTTGGGCGCTAATATTTCTCTGTAAGGGTACTATTATAACTGACTAAAGTACCAAGAACTTAATCTTTCTTGTTTTCGTCGTTGCTTAATATAATAACATTTCATTGTACGTTTGTAGTCGGCGAGGTGATAGAACGAGATTTAAATTCCAGTTTAACGACTTAAGTAGAACGGTTGAATCAAAGCCAATTGGCGGTGAATGGGTTTGACCTTAGTTCGCATAGGTCAAGCGGTTCTTCCATTTGTCGCATACTCTGTGTTTCGGTCTTGTTGAAATGTTTTGTTATTGAATACGTTTGTCGTGTTTGCAGTTTTTGCGAAGTTCTGCGTAGAACATCCGTACGAGTTACCTACGACAACTGGCTCTTTTTCGGTTACTTCTGTTAGTTCACACTATTTATTTATTTATCTTGTTCAAATTTTCAATCGTTAATAAAATATATTTTATTTCCCACTCAAGTTCAAATACATATTGTTTTGCTCTTAGAACTTACTTTTTTACAACATTGTCCTTTCGCATGCAAATATAATTTTAACCCAAGGTTAACACTAAGATTGTTTAAAAAACTAAGTGCAGGTCGTCAGGTATAGCGTGACCGATGAACGTCCAGGAGGAGAAGCTAGATAAAAGCGAGTGGGAGGGGATGCAGCGAAGCGTTCACTGCACGAACGTTACCAAGAGTCTGTCTCAGAGGGTACCCACCACACACAACTCGAGTACTGATGCTCATCTCAAAGTCACCGGTCAGGCTAAACCTGACGATCCCTATATTCCTATCAAACTTTACCTGTTGTCTTTAAACCAGAAAACTGAAATACCTTTTCTTAATGGAAATAGCATATTAATATCGAGTAAATTAAGAGATCGCTAATTACACACACACATGCGAACCCACTTTTAGCTCCTCCTCCTCCCCACCTGAATTAGTGCCAACTTCAGGATATGTTGGCAGTTTTTCAACTTTCGGAAGTGCAATTAATTGTCTTGTTAGAGGTACGAGGCGAAGAAAGGAAGCGTTGTTAAGTCGCAACATATTTATTTCTCCCTCGCACCTGGTTCTATGCTATGTGTCAGGTTTTATTCAGGCTAGACTATCGTAGGGTGTCAGGGGCATTCGCTGACTCCCTACGGAGAAGAAGAGGGCAAATTACGCAAATTAAGTTAATTAATTCTCTTCTGGTGTTTGTCGTTTATAAGGGAGTGGAGTATTATGAACAAAATGTTAACATTTTCTTGCCTATAGTATTACAGCAAAATATTTATAACATCTAAGGCGAGACATTTTATTGAACAATTGTCCTATAAAGTAATTTAACGTATCGACCTGGAATTACATCTTCAACGGTAGAAAAAATAACAGTAGCTCTCAAGTAACTGGCAATGAGCCATATTTTAGAAAATTGTTTATTCTTTCATACTTAGCAAGGTTTAGAAATATGATCTTAAATATACTGTAAAGAAAATCAAAATAAACACGATTACGGTGTCTTTTTCAGTTGAATAGTTTAATCAAATTATGAAAATAAATACAAGTAATATATATAACTCACAATTATAAAAATTTTAATCTCAAACGCTTTTAATCTCAAACATTATGTCATCTTCTTCGGCGATGCTATTACATACAAAACTTCCATTTAAAAACATTGAACATAACCTATATATTTTGTTATATTAAAAACATTATAGGTTATGTTCAAGTTTTAAAAATTAAAGTTTTGTTTGTGATAGCATCATTGAAGATGATGACATAGTGCCATTGAAACGCGTTTGTGATTAAAGTTTTTATAACTATGAGTTGTATAGCCTATATCTCTTGTGTTTATAACCTTCACTTAAAAGCCAGCTCGAATATTGTTTATAAAATTATGAAAAGATAAATGAGAAATTGACAATGATAAGAGGGTTGGGTTTGTTGTACAACTTGTAATGAAAGGTACGGGGATCGGAAAAGTCACTTTAAGTACTAGATGTAACGAACATAAAAGCGACTTCTTAAAGAAATCCTAAAAACTATAATATTTTGTCCAAACTATCGGTGATAAAAAAAACATCACTGTGATTGACTCAACATAAATATTGTGAATTATTTATTTAGTTACAGAAAGGGAGCTACATGATTAGGTGATTTATATAAAAAAAGAACAAAATTATATTAATAAAATAAATGATTTAAAATGTTTATTTTTTCTACACAATGAGTCGTTTGTTTCAGAAATATTGTTAGATTTGTTCATATATTTGCGTAGACATTTTTTTGTGCAAGTACTATGTAATTTATATTATTTTTCAATTATTGGATTTAAAATTGTAATGTGATAGATAATATTATACATAAAAAAGACGATTAAATTTTAAAATAATTATAACAAATCATTATAAATAATGATAAACAATCTTTAAAAGAAACATTCAGTTAATTAATATCTTTTTAACGGCGGAACAGAAATGCCGATCCAAATTATAAGGCGTTTCTGATAATCAGAGCAACCTGTCGGTAGATCACGAAACTACAAAATAACTGCAACAAAACGTATTAGGAAGAGTACATCGACTTTTCTGTTGTGGTTCTTAAAATTAAATGGGAAATGTTTGTGTTTGAGCATTTCGAAATCTGGAATTTATTGAAACACTCTCAGAGTTATCAGATGGTGTTGATAGCCGCCAATAACTTATGTAATGGCTGTTTATTGATTTACAACAGTGATCTTTAGCATCAGATAGTAGTAATATGTATAACATGGTCGATTTAAGCATGAAAGAGAATGTTCTACCACACATTGTATGTATTTACATAATTTAAGTACTTTTGTGCACGTTCATAAATAATCACTTTTTAAAATTAAGGAGAGACTATTAAATATATCAGTTCGGAAAATATCTCGGTCTTGTTTGCATTTTCGTCTCGAAAAGTACGTGTTAAAATCTTAAATTTATATTATATTTTAGAGATAATATTCCTGCAGACACGAATCGAACACTAGAACAAGGTTAAAATTGCCACGAATTTAGCAAGAAATAGTGTACAGATGTAAACTTGCTATAAACATTCTAGCAAATTTCTTAAACGAATAAATTTGCTGAAAAACGAATATAAAAATGTCAACACATAACTTTTACTCATAGTGGAGTAGAGGGGCGATCCGTCAGGGTTTAACACAGGGAGTGAACGACCAGTCTAGGAAAAAGTGTTCTTGCGACGTAACGTCACAACTCAAGTCAATATAATATTAGTATTAAAAGTGAAGTATTCTTCATTGGTTGAATTTTCTTGACTCGTACTTATAAAACCTCTACCCTCTGGCTTCCTCGATACTTTTACGATTAGAAGAATTAGCTCTGAGTTTATAGAACCGAATGAATTCCGTTAAGATTAGACCTATACAGTTAGGTTTGTAGAGACTACACACTATCTGTTCATTGTTGTTTGGTTATAGATTGTTGAGCATTCTCAGAGTTTAGAAGAGTTAGCTCTGAGTTTATAGTACCGAATGAATTCCGTTTAGATTAGACCTATACCGTTAGGTTTGTGGAAACTACACACTATCTGTTCATTGTTGTTTGGTTATAGATTGTTGACCATTCTCAGAGTTTAGAAGAGTTAGCTCTGAGTTTATAGTACCGAATTAATTCCGTTTAGATTAGACCTATACAGTTAGGTTTGTGGAGACTACACACTATCTGTTCATTGTTGTTTGGTTATAGATTGTTGACCATTCTCAGAGTTTAGAAGAGTTAGCTCTGAGTTTATAGTACCGAATGAATTCCGTTTAGATTAGACCTATACCGTTAGGTTTGTGGAGACTACATAATCTGTTCATTGTTGTTTGGTTATAGATTGTTGAGCATTCTCAGAGTTTAGAAGAGTTAGCTCTGAGTTTATAGTACCGAATGAATTCCGTTTAGATTAGACCTGTACCGTTAGGTTTGTGGAAACTACACACTATCTGTTCATTGTTGTTTGGTTATAGATTGTTGAGCATTCTCAGAGTTTAGAAGAGTTAGCTCTGAGCTTATAGTACCGAATGAATTCCGTTTAGATTAGACCTATACCGTTAGGTTTGTGGAGACTACATAATCTGTTCATTGTTGTTTGGTTATAGATTGTTGAGCATTCTCAGAGTTTAGAAGAGTTAGCTCTGAGTTTATAGTACCGAATGAATTCCGTTTAGATTAGACCTATACCGTTAGGTTTGTGGAGACTACATAATCTGTTCATTGTTGTTTGGTTATAGATTGTTGAGCATTCTCAGAGTTTAGAAGAGTTAGCTCTGAGCTTATAGTACCGAATGAATTCCGTTTAGATTAGACCTATACCGTTAGGTTTGTGGAAACTACACACTATCTGTTCATTGTTGTTTGGTTATAGATTGTTGAGCATTCTCAGAGTTTAGAAGAGTTAGCTCTGAGTTTATAGTACCGAATGAATTCCGTTTAGATTAGACCTATACCGTTAGGTTTGTGGAAACTACACACTATCTGTTCATTGTTGTTTGGTTATAGATTGTTGAGCATTCTCAGAGTTTAGAAGAGTTAGCTCTGAGTTTATAGTACCGAATGAATTCCGTTTAGATTAGACCTATACCGTTAGGTTTGTGGAGACTACATAATCTGTTCATTGTTGTTTGGTTATAGATTGTTGAGCATTCTCAGAGTTTAGAAGAGTTAGCTCTGAGTTTATAGTACCGAATGAATTCCGTTTAGATTAGACCTATACCGTTAGGTTTGTTTAGACTACACACTATCTGTTCATTGTTGTTTGGTTATAGATTGTTGAGCATTCTCAGAGCTTAGAAGAGTTAACTCTGAGTTTATAGTACCGAATGAATTCCGTTTAGATTAGACCTATACCGTTAGGTTTGTGGAGACCCCATACTATCTGTTCATTGTTGTTTGGTTATAGATTGTTGAGCATTCTCAGAGTTTAGAAGAGTTTGCTCTGAGTTTATAGTACCGAATGAATTCCGTTTAGATTAGACCTATACCGTTAGGTTTGTGGAAACTACACACTATCTGTTCATTGTTGTTTGGTTATAGATTGTTGAGCATTCTCGGAGTTTGGAAGAGTTAGCTCTGAGTTTATAGTACCGAATGAATTCCGTTTAGATTAGACCTATACCGTTAGGTTTGTGAAGACTACATAATCTGTTCATTGTTGTTTGGTTATAGATTGTTGAGCATTCTCAGAGTTTAGAAGAGTTAGCTCTGAGTTTATAGTACCGAATGAATTCCGTTTAGATTAGACCTATACCATTAGGTTTGTGGAAACTACACACTATCTGTTCATTGTTGTTTGGTTATAGATTGTTGAGCATTCTCAGAGTTTAGAAGAGTTAGCTCTGAGTTTATAGTACCGAATGAATTCCGGTTAGATTAGACCTATACCGTTAGGTTTGTGGAGACTACATAATCTGTTCATTGTTGTTTGGTTATAGATTGTTGAGCATTCTCAGAGTTTAGAAGAGTTAGCTCTGAGTTTATAGTACCGAATGAATTCCGGTTAGATTAGACCTATACCGTTAGGTTTGTGGAGACTACATAATCTGTTCATTGTTGTTTGGTTATAGATTGTTGAGCACTCTCAGAGTTTAGAAGAGTTAGCTCTGAGTTTATAGAACCGAATGAATTCCTTTTAGATTAGACCTATACCGTTAGGTTTGTGGAGACCCCATACTATCTGTTCATTGTTGTTTATAGTTCTGAATAAATTCTGGTTATTTCAGACCTATTTTGGTAGGTTCGCGAGGTTCTGTATATTTTCTGACCATTGTTTTCTCGTCATAGATTGTTGTGCAAGCTCTGAGTTTAAAGTTCTGAATAAATTCTGGTTATTTCAGACCTATTTCGGTAGGTTCGCGAGGCTCTGTATAATTTCTGACCATTGTTGTCTCGTCATAGATTGTTGTGTAAACTCAGAGTTCATAGCTCTGAATAAATTCTGGTTATTTCAGACCTATTTCGGTAGGTTCGCGAGGTTCTGTATAATTTCTGACCATTGTTGTCTCGTCATAGATTGTTGTGTAAACTCAGAGTTTATAGCTCTGAATAAATTCTGGTTATTTCAGACCTATTTCGGTAGGTTCGCGAGGTTCTGTATAATTTCTGACCATCGTTGTCTCGTCATAGATTGTTGTGTAAACTCAGAGTTTATAGTTCTGAATAAATTCTGGTTATTTCAGACCTATTTCGGTAGGTTCGCGAGGTTATGTATATTTTCTGACTATTGTTGTCTCGTCATAGATTGTTGTGCAAGCTCTGAGTTTAGAGTTCTGAATAAATTCTGGTTATTTCAGACATATTTCGGTAGGTTCGCGAGGTTCTGTATATTTTCTGACCATTGTTGTCTCGTCATAGATTGTAGTGCAAGTTCTGAGTTTAAAGTTCTGAATAAATTCTGGTTATTTCAGACCTATTTCGGTAGGTTCGCGAGGTTCTGTATATTTTCTGACTATTGTTGTCTCGTCATAGATTGTTGGGCAAGCTCTGAGTTTAGAGTTCTGAATAAATTCTATAACAATAAACAAAAACAACAACAAAAAGTGATAAACTTTGAAGAAACAAACTTAATCGGAGCAGAACAGTCTGTCATTAAGAGGGAAATGATTTATCGTGCTCTATATATATGGGCACGTTATGGTTTTTCTTTTGCAGTATTTGTAATCTTAGATAACTGTCTTTAGGGCGTCATTGTTGTCCTTTGTGAGAGACACCGTGTCTCCTGCAAAGTCTTCGGGAGACAAATACCTATAGCCTCAATAAGGCAGTTTAAAAAATCTTCTGGTGGAGGTGCTTCTGGCACTACCCTGAAGAACTGGAAGCCAATTTTTACACCTAAAGAAATTTTGAAAATTAAATTTGAAGCTATTTTACTGTTTACAATTAGGAAAATATACATAAAACTAGTGAAATAAATAGACTAAACAAGTAAATTTTAGGCGATGATAACCTCGATAGGTTTTTCGCCTGGAAAAAAAAAAAAAAAAAAAAAAAAAAAAAAAAAAAATTCATTTATTTGAAACCGGATGGCATGAAATTAGTATATTGCATAGCTTGTCTCTTTTGTGAAACGTTTTCTCCAAAACAAAACTAAACAATCATTAAAGTAGTTAAATGAATTAATATTTGAAAAAAAAACTATATTACATCGTGTGTAAACCACTACAAGTTTAAAACAAAATATTTGAACTTCAGTGGAAGAATAAAAAGTATTTTATTAACGATTGAAAATTTGAGAAAGATTTATATAAAGAGAGTGTGAGCTAATGAAAAGGGTAAAAGTAATAATGTTAAAGTGATTAATAAAAGGATTTAAAAAAAAGTAACCTTGAGCTTTTCTAACAAGGCTATATTGTAATTGGCTCTCGTTGTCTCTCGTTATTTGCTGTAATATTATATATATATATATATATATATAGTACAAGAGTATCCTATTATAATAATACAATATTGATATCTTATTTATTTATGTTTATTTTAATAATGCAATATATAGGATATAAAATAGAACATAGAACATTTGTAATTTTTCATAGCAAAAACTTTTTTATTTTACCCTTTTGTTCAGATTGTGCAGAACAATAATTTAAGTAGCAAGTTATGCAATCTGACAACAGCAACTTTAGAATTTGTTATAAATATTTCTCACAACACATTCCAATTTTTGAAACTAGCTTTTCTCCATTACATAATCTCTGTGTCTATATGACGCGGTTGCAGTCCTTACAGGCGAGAAAGAAAAGGTTAGGGATATTTTCTAGAATACAGTTTCTCTGATCAAAGGCCCAGGACTGAATTTTGAGGGGTGTCCAACGGGGAAAAGTAGGGGTCAGAATAGATCTCTAGTAGAAATTTGAAGATATACTTTGTTCAGTGTTTGTACTTTTTCAACTCCTTCTCCTTATATATATATATATATATATATATATATATATATATATATATATATATATATATATATGTATAAACTTTGCAAAACTGTTTTCTTGTATTCACTTACCACTTTCACTATATGTACTTAAACAAGAATCTTACTTGGTATTTATGCGAGTTGACTTTCAAAGATTGATAGTATCTTCATTGTTGAGCATCAACTTAACTGGGGGCTGTAGTCCTACTACAATATACATATCTTGTTAACACAGTCCTTGTATATATTTTGTTTACACTCTATAAATATCTTAATTACACTATATATATTGTAATCCTTGAATGAATATCTTTTTCTTGTTTTATATATACACAATTGAATAACACTTTCATAAACAAGAACTTTTATATAACTTTTCTTCATACATTGAAGCTTTTCTCTGATTGGCAGTATGAGCATTATCAAAATGTTCAAAGTAACTTATACTCGTAGTTCTATGACTACATCTGACTGTCAGATGAAAAATATTATCTGACTGTCAGATAAAAAATTCTTGTTTATATATATATATATATATATATAAATCATGTTCAAATTTTCAATCGTTAACAAAATAATTTTTTTCAAACCACTGAAAGTTAAATACATTTTTTTAAAACTTGTAGCGGATTACAGTTGATGGTAATCCAGTTTTTTCCAAATATTAATTAATTTATTATTCTTAATAATGAAATAATTTTACTTTTTTATTGGAGAAAAACATTTTATATAAGGGGCATGGTGAGCAATATAGGTATTTCGTCCCATTTGACTTAAAATAGGTGATAACATATGATTTCAGAAAACAGCTGATTTTATGTTATAGGTTCTGTTGAGTTATTTATATTTTTTGTAGTTTTTGTTTAAATGTAATTGAAATAGAATATTTATGTGTTGACCCAAGATTTAAAAAAAAACAAAAAAAGCAACAAAAATTTATTGTTCAGTAATACAAAAGAATATTGGCCTACTGAAAAGAATTATTAGTATTTTCAGATGTTGTTTAAATTTCTAAAAATAAACCAATAATAGTAACAAGTAAAATATAAACTAGCTGAAGATAAATTTCTTAGATATGAAAGACCCGGGTAATTTTCTTAGGGAATTAGTTAATATCATTCATCTGCGATATTGTGATGTTAATGCCACATTTTATTACTAGGCCCTACATAAGAACAAGATCTAATTGTGAGGAAACATTTCCTCTAAAGCAGAAAGAACCGGAAGCGCATGCAAAGAGAAGTGAATAAACACATTAAATAAAGTATTTCATCAAACTTTCATTCCGTCAGCTGTTGCTATATTTATACCATAACTGGTGTGTTAGCATCGCGTGACGTCATGAAATGTTTCAATCAATACATTACCCAGTTATACACTATAATTTATTCATAAGCAAACATTGCTATATCTTTTTGGTATTAATAACTGAATCTAGCATCAGGTAGGCAGCGAGCGTAATGGGGCTATGCTAAACATAGAAGTGGCATTTATTTATATCACGGACCAATTTCATTGCCCAATAGTGGGTGATCTGATCCGGCCATCGAATAAATGACGCGTGTTTTCCTTTCACTTGGTGAATAAACACTCTTTTCAATCTATTTCAACACACTTCTCTTATATATATATATATATATATATATATATATATATATATATATATATATATATATATATATATATATATATATATATATATAGTGATATTTCACGTTGTCCATTATTTGACTTTACTGGACATACTGATTTATGAAGTTAATATTATTACTTGTAAATAATTTTTTTCACCACTAAGTCCAATAATTTTACCTGTATGTAAGAAACATGTATGCCGTCAACAAATACCAACATCCACACCAGAAAAATAGAGAAAATTAATTCAGTGATTCGACAATGGTCAAGTGACCGAAAGGTGCCTCGTCACATAAGGTAAAATTATTGCACGTAGTGGTGGAAAACATTTACAAGTATTAATAATAATAATAATAATAATAATATATATATATATATATATATATATATATATATATATATATATATATATATATATATATATATATATAGATATATTAAATATGGTGATATATTTTCTTGTAATATAGTTAATAAATTAAAATATTTCAAAAACAAGAATACTTTTAATGAATATATTTATTCAAAGCTTTTCGCCGATAAAATAGTACCAGCATCTTCAGGAAAATAATTATCTAATAAAATATTTTTACAAAATTAAATCATATGTGCTTCAAACGACCATATATTTATAATTATTGCACTTTATGTAATTTTGTCTATAACATCAATGACCTTATAAATAGTTTGGTGCCTTATCTCACTTGAATTTGTTCATCAATTAATATGTCTTTAACTTTATGTTTATATATTTCCAATGTTTCCGTAAGATGCTGGTACTATTTTATCGGCGAAAAGCTTTGAATAAATATATTTATTAAAAGTATTCTTGTTTTTGAAATATTTTTATTTATTAATTATATACATATATATATATATATATATATATATATATATATATATATATATATACCTTGATCAAATTTTCAATCGGTAATAAAATATTTTTTATTAATCCACTCAAGTTCAAATACATTTTTTTTCGAAATACTAGTTCTTTTTGTAATACAGTTTAAAAAAATATTTATTCGGGTTTTAAATTTAATGGATTAATTTTGGTTTTATATGGGGGAGAAACTTTTCACGAAAGGGGCAAGGTATACAATATAGTTATTTCGTCCCATTTGGTTTAAATAAGTGATAACATATGATTTCATAAAACATGTTGTATGTTATACTGCTGGTTGTATGTTATAGGTTATGTGGTATAATCGCTGATTTTACGCATAGGTTATGATACTTTATTTATATAATTGTAATTATAAAATAAAAAATAACTAAAATAAATTTTCTTTGTTGACCTAAGTAAGAATTGACTCTAAAAAGTGTTTTTTATATTACTCGTTTTGTACATTTATCGCAATGGAGTAGGAAGTTTTTACTCAGATCATAGTGAAGTTAGGTTATGTGGCTGCTTTTCATATTTACTTTTACTGCAAGAATACTTCCTTTCCAAAAAATGTTATATGATCAATAACTTCTTATATTAGACTACTTCAGTTTCATTTACCGTATCTTAATTAACCTTTACCTCATCTTCTTATACTTCATCACTACTTCTTAAAGTATACCCCTCCTTGTAGATTACTAACCGTTATATTCTTTCCTTATTGTTATAATATATTCTCTTATCTTATATAATATCTTTATTCATGATTAAATTTCCTTAGAGTGTGCATATTTCTTAAAGATATTCTATAATGTATACTATAGTTAACTATATCTATATATCTCCTGACAGTTTACCTACGTATTGTTTTATTTTGTATTTCAGAACCTTACCATTACGAATTAAAGTTTACCATTCCTTGTTACAATTCATTTTACTTCTTATTTCTTATTGTTGGTCATACATTTTATAATTAATCATATCACTTTAATTCTTTTCTTATTTTCTTATAGTTTATAATTTACCATTGTTTCCTACCTTCTTAAATATTGCCATATCTCCTGAGAATGTATCTCCTTACTGTGTTAATTTTATATTCATTTAACCTATCACTACGATTTATAGCTCACCATATCTTACTATAATTTATTTTATTTTATTATTTTTTTATTGCGGTTCATAAATTTTATAATTAATCATATCGGTTTAATTCTTTTCTTATTTTCTTATAGTTTGTAATTTACAATTATTTTAAAATGTTTTTCCATATCTCCTTAAAGTTTGTCGTATCTCCTGACAATATATCTCCTTACTGTGTTAATTTTATATTCATTTACCTTACCACTACGATTTATAGCTTACCATATCTTACTATAATTTATTTTATTTTATTATTTTTTATTGCGGTTCATAAATTTTATAATTAATCATATCGCTTTAATTCTTTTCTTATTTTCTTATAGTTTATAATTTACAATTATTTTAAAATGTTTTTTCCATATCTCCTTAAAGGTTGTCGTATCTCCTGACAATATATCTCCTTACTGTGTTAATTTTATATTCATTTACCTTACCACTACGATTTATAGCTTATCATATCTTACTATAATTTATTTTATTTTATTATTTTTTATTGCGGTTCATAAATTTTATAATTAATAATATCTCTTTAATTCTAGTGTTATTTTTTTATATTTTATAATTTACAATTGTTTTCTAAAGTTAACCATATCTTAAAGATTGTCATATCTCCTGACAATGTATCTCTGTATTGTTTTAATGTTATATTCTTTAATCTTAACATTAGGGTTTAAAGTTAATATATTTTGCTGTAATTTATTTTATCTCGTTATTTCTTATTGTTGGTCATACATATCAATAGTTTATCATACTATTTAACGTCTGTTTGAAGGTTAATGACAGAACACAGACAAATTTATACTTTTACAAATACGTAAAAACGTATAAACTACGAAAAAACTTTTATCTCTTGAAAAGATTTTCTGATAGAAGATGTGTATTTGTAGTAGCATGTGATCTGTCTTTAACCTTAACACATCATATCTTTTTAATGTTGGCGATATTTTCTTATAGTTTATAATTTGCAATTATTTCTTAAAGTTTACGTAATCTTCTTAAAGTTTGTCCTATCGCCTGACAAGTTATTTTCAACGTTATGCTCTTCTTTAGCTTACCACTACGTATTAAAGGCACCCCATATTTTCCCTCAATTTATATTATCCCTTTATTCTTATAACTTACCATTACTGGTTAACGTTTACCATAAGTTTACATCCTATCTCATATCCTAAGGTTTCTACTTGATACAATAAAATAGAGTTGGAAATTTCTAAAGATGGCTAGACTTAGCAACCAGCTTAAATGCACTTTTGCTTCTACTTTACACTAAGTTTATGAAATGCTGAATATTTTAGGTAATTTAATACGTAGGATGGTAATAAATGTTAAAGTTTTACAACTCTTTTCGATAACATGTTACCACACTAAGAATGCAAAAGATATGTACCTCTGTATGTTACACGCTGTTCCCCTGTGCGTACTGAAGGTGTTAGTGTATATTGGAAACGTTATATTATTTTCGATTTTTGCTTTAAGAAAATAGATAAACTGCAAATTCATGAATTTTTGCTAATTAAAAAAAATAGAATTTCTAAATAAAAAGCTTTAAACACATAAAATATATCGTAGATTCGCGTGGTTTTCACAGATTTTATTTATTGTTTGTAGCTAGAGAGTTATACATGTTTATATATTTCTCAAACCGTACAGAGAAAACGTTATGGGTTTTTTCGCGTTTTTGCCTTAAGACAAGTAAAACAATTTTTTAAAATTCATCAACAAAGAACAATGTCATTTTAGTTTCTTTTTATTTTATGATTACAATTGATATAATTATGTATATACATAAGACAGAATAACAATATTAGGTGGCAAAATAGAAAGCGAGATTCCTTGCGAATTTTCCATTTTACTTTTTATGTATGGTGTTACACTATTATTTTTGTTTGTTACTATTTATATACTTTTTTTTCAGCGCTTGCATTGTGTTATAGTTTTTTTCGCTTTCCTTTCGCATTGTCCGTTTGTGAAGCATGATTCGATACTGTTAATCCAGTTTGTCTGTTTATTTTATTCTTTTTATTCATTTTTAATGCTAGAGCATTATTTATGATATTGTGTGGTAACCATGACAACGATTTAAGGTTGTACAATGTAGGTTTCGACGACAACCAGATGGCGGCAAAAGAAAAATTCATATAGCCTACATCTTTGAGAAGTAGATTTCTAGCACTAGACTTCGAACATGAAGATACTCAGTTCGAATCCGATCTAGACCCCCAAATTTTTATAATGTGATTATTGAATCAATATTTGAAAAACTGTATCAACATCAATTGTCATCCACTATAGGTGGAAAAAAGTATTTGTACCTGATTGGATGAATAAATACGTATTTTATTAACGATTGCTTATTTATACAAGATATATATAAGGAAACTGAGCTAATAGAAGGGTTTTATTAAAATATTTAATACACTTGATACACAAAAATAAAGCTGGAAACTTCTAAAGATGGCTAGACCTAGCATCCAGCTTAAAAGCACGTTAGGTTCTATTTTACACACCTAGTATAAAAAAAGAATATTTTAGTACGTATTATTAAATGTTAGAGGTTACAACTTTTTTCAATAACATGTTACCACACCAAGAATGTACAAAATTTGTGGCGTGTAATCATTCTACAAATAAAGATAGTCTGTAGTTATAGTTAGGAAAACAATGATATGGTTTAGATAAGGGATGATTCAGCGGGACGCGTTGGAAGCAGCAAAGTGAAAACTGTAGATTAGCAGAAAAACCTGGTACCAAGCTTCCCTCTCGGGATGGGAAATAAAATTATGAAATGGTGTGTAAACTTGGGACAAGGACGTCTAAAACCTAGACTGGATTTGCATTGTGTTTTTATTTAGAAATGATTTATCCATGTTTACTCGAGCACTCTGATTAAGTATTGAATAAATGATAAAACTGTTGAATTAAGAGTCAAATAAGTTTATTTAATTATTAGTTTGTTAGGCTTTTCAAGCCTTAAAACTATATTACATTTCTTATAAATACTTTTATAAATTTAAAAAAAAACGCCAAAGAATTAGTTACTGTTGTATGGTAGATGCTTTTGTTGTTTATGTTTCATTTTGTTTTTTGTGTGTGTTTTTTATATCTAAATATTGTTGTTCTCACAGTGTGTTTTTTTAATTATTGTTTAGATGAATCTATGAGTCTCGACACTTTAGTAAGTTATTTTAAAACAATTTTGACTAAAATTTCATTGTTTTTTTTAGATTTAATTTATTGTAGCGAGTGTACTTGTATTTTACATGCGTATTTATAAGCAATGTTATGTTGTTTTTGGGCTTGAAAAGGACAAAATAATTGTCGAGACGTTGCACTCATTAAATAATCTCGACTCGATATTCAACCGTTTTATCATTTATTCATTACTTATTTCAAGTCCTCAAATAAACATGAATAAAAGATCTCTACTTAAAAACACAATGAAAAAACATTCTAGGTCACAGGTACAGAGGTTCAACAGTTTATCATTAATGAAAATGATTTATATTTAAGATTTCTTATGTAAGATTTTTTCAGGAAATATCTCAGTCATTCAAAAACTTTTGTGTTTTATTTAGTAAACCTTTCTTATGGAGCTTTTTGTTTTGGTGACGTCACCGTTTGATGTGAAATCGATCACTCATTCTATTCGTCCTTGAGTGCAACAATCGAGCTTTGTGTTTATGAAGTTTGCAAGGGATTTCGTCAGGTTGTCAATGTACTAGACATCTGGCGGTGGCTAATTAACGTTTCGCGCCAGTTTTTCTGTACGAGCCGATGAGATCACGTCGCACGCTCACTGGACGTCCTTAAGGCGTGACGTCACTGCTAACAGTTCTTGAACGGATTCCCGACTTAACGCCAGTCGGCTATTAGGTGCCCGTATGATATGTTGGTCAGCAAGACAGACGAATGCGACAGCGAAGATGGCAACAGTCCGGAGTTCGTCGACGCCTTGCCGTACATTGACGAGTAAGTGGTGTGACAGTGGTTTAGTGAAAGTTTGTTAGTGCTGTTAGATTGTGCGAGACATCATGGTACCCACCCACATATTTGATATAAGTTTGTCATTAGAAGCAATAACTGTAAGGTGTGTATATGTTTATGGCCTTGAGAAGGAAGATTGGGCCATCCCTACAGTGGTTTAAACTTTCTGTTGTAAATAGAGATCATAACTGCTCTTGTCTTGATTTGGCAGTAGAATCTATAAATCTAAGGTTATTTAAAATTTATGGTATTGAGAAGGACCATTGTATCACCTCTACAGTGAGCTAAACTCTAGCTAGTAAATAGAGATCATAACTGCTCTTGTCTTGGTTTGACAGTAGAATCTATAAATCTAAGGTTATTTAAAATTTATGGTATTGAGAAGGACCATTGTATCATCTCTACAGTGAGCTAAACTCTGGCTAGTAAATAGAGATCATAACTGCTCTTGTCTTGGCTTGACAGTAGAATCTATAAATCTAAGGTTATTTAAAATTTATGGTATTGAGAAGGACCATTGTATCATCTCTACAGTGAGCTAAACTCTGGCTAGTAAATAGAGATCATAACTGCTCTTGTCTTGGTTTGACAGTAGAATCTATAAATCTAAGGTTATTTAAAATTTATGGTATTGAGAAGGACCATTGTATCATCTCTACAGTGAGCTAAACTCTGGCTAGTAAATAGAGATCATAACTGCTCTTGTCTTGGTTTGACAGTAGAATCTATAAATCTAAGGTTATTTAAAATTTATGGTATTGAGAAGGACCATTGTATCATCTCTACAGTGAGCTAAACTCTGGCTAGTAAATAGAGATCATAACTGCTCTTGTCTTGGTTTGACAGTAGAATCTATAAATCTAAGGTTTTTTTTTAAAATTATTGTCTTGAGAAGGGTCATTCCATCTTCTCTACAGTGAGCTAAACTTTGACTAGTAAATAGAGATCATAACTGTTCTTGTCTTGGTTTGACAATAGAATCTATAAATCTAAGGTTTTTTTTTAAATTATGGTCTTGAGAAGGGTTATTATATCATCTCTACAGTGAGCTAAACTTTGGCTAGTAAATAGAGAACATAACTGCTCTTGTCTTGGTTTGACAGTAGAATCTATAAATGTAAGGTATTTTAAAAATTATGGTCTTGAGAAGGGTTATTATATCATCTCTACAGTGAGCTAAACTTTGGCTAGTAAATAGAGAACATAACTGTTCTTGTCTTGGTTTGACAGTAGAATCTATAAATGTAAGGTTTTTTAAAAATTATGGTCTTGAGAAGGGTTATTATATCATCTCTACAGTGAGCTAAACTTTGGCTAGTAAATAGAGAACATAACTGTTCTTGTCTTGGTTTGACAGTAGAATCTATAAATGTAAGGTTTTTTAAAAATTATGGTCTTGAGAAGGGTTATTATATCATCTCTACAGTGAGCTAAACTTTGGCTAGTAAATAGAGATCATAACTGCTCTTGTCTTGGTTTGACAGTAGAATCTATATATCTAAGGTATTTTAAAAATTATGGTCTTGAGAAGGGTTATTATATCATCTCTACAGTGAGCTAAACTTTGGCTAGTAAATAGAGAACATAACTGTTCTTGTCTTGGTTTGACAGTAGAATCTATAAATGTAAGGTTTTTTAAAAATTATGGTCTTGAGAAGGGTTATTATATCATCTCTACAGTGAGCTAAACTTTGGCTAGTAAATAGAGAACATAACTGCTCTTGTCTTGGTTTGACAGTAGAATCTATAAATGTAAGGTTTTTTAAAAATTATGGTCTTGAGAAGGGTTATTATATCATCTCTACAGTGAGCTAAACTTTGGCTAGTAAACAGAGATCATAACTGCTCTTGTCTTGGTTTGTCAGTAGAAGCAATAACTGTAAGTTTTGTTATAATAATGATTTTCATAAAGATCTTTTTATGTCGATAACCAGGAACCTTTATGCCATTTGGACAACAGCCATTGCATTTGAGGTCCAAGTTATACTATTATCTTTACTTTTAAAAGAAAGCGATTATTTTATAAAAATACTTGTTTTCATAAGTCCTTGATAATTTTTTTTAAAACAAAATTTCAAGTTATTTGTTCTTAATATGTCTTACTAACTTAACCATTACCTGTAGTAACTTATAGGTTAGGATGTTTCTAAAGAAGCAAGAATAAAAATGGCTTTAAAATTTATGTAAATAATTACCACGTTTCAACATTACAATGGTTAAAGATCAAATGATTCTCTTCAGCATTTAATATAAATCATTCTGATGTATTTGCTGTATAGATAAATACATCGCAGAGAAATATTTAGACTTGGGTTAAGTTAGAATTATGCTATTATGGCCTCTTTTGTGAAACATTTTCTGAATAAATAGTCTGGCCTGTGAGAAGATTATATTTAACAGTATAAGTGTTTACTGCAATCTGCCAATCCGGCTATTATAAACAATAGGAAAGAATTGTTTTGGATATAGGGAAAGACACTGTGTATATAGGTGTGCCGGGTCACATACCTGAGTAGACGAAGTCGTGGGGGCTTTCAAGCGCCTGTCATCTATATAGCAAGAAGTAACTGGGGCAAAGCGGATTTATAAAGGTTCTATGAAATGTCAAAATGGTTCTAATTTTGCGCGTAAGCAGTTCTCTTTATGCCTCTCGTATGGAAGTAAAGCTATTTCATATATCCCTATTTACGCCATCTGATGGCGCCTCTCGTATGGAGGTAAAGCTACTTCATATATCCCTATTTACGCCATCTGATGGTGCCTCTCGTATGGAGGTAAAGCTACTTCATATATCCCTATTTACGCCATCTGATGGCGCCTCTCGTATGGAGGTAAAGCTACTTCATATATCCCTATTTACGCCATCTGATGGTGCCTCTCGTATGGAGGTAGAGCTACTTCATATATCCCTATTTACGCCATCTGGTGGTGCCTCTCGTATGGAGGTAAAGCTACTTCATATATCCCTATTTACGCCATCTGATGGATCGAAGCAATCCGAAACACGTCAACACAAAGCTGTCACCACTGTCTTTAGTAGTACAGATGTGTTCACAAACTTCGAATGTTTACACTTATCTATCTAAACCTATTTAGTCGACCTGTCATTCTGTATGGTGCACACGTTATGACGGTGGAACGCTGTCACGGCTCAGGGGACAAAGTGTCAGCTCCAACCAACACAGATTAGCTCGCACCAACAGTTTAAAGTCTTGAAGGCAACGTGACTTGCTAATTGCCCGCGACCTTTGTGCGGCCGCGCAGACAACAATCTACCGGCTAGTATAGGAATTCTTTCACTACAAAGTAAGTCAAGGCAGACCCGGACGGGCAACCTTGGCTATGTATGTAGACTATTTTGTGCGTTTTCGGGCCTGAGTTGATTCACTTGGTGCTGATCTCACCTGTTACGTTGTATTAATCTAGAATAAATTTATTAAGCTATTTAGAGCTTGAAGGAAAGTATTTTGTAGGATTAAGACGATGGACCTGTATCACTGCTTCCGCCTCGAAGAATAGGAAATGGTATTAACAGCGTAGGATTAGATATAAATGTAAAATTATATGGGAAAATTAAACTCAATTATTCAGGAAAATCCAGTACCTAAAGAGTGGATGGTTTACAGAAGATGACTGCTTCATGTTTGGACGGCAGATATTTATCTAATAGCTCTTGAGTTCGGCGTAAGATGAAGCCACTAGTTTTCTTCATTAGTAGTTGAGCTTTAACTTCTCCTTCATTTCTAATATTGTTGCTTACTCCAGGCTGTTGAGCAGCTACAATGCTCTCTTCATACTTCTTACGGAATTCTATATGACACATTACTTTATTACAGTTTGTTATTTATTATTCCATAATAATAACTCTTTTCTTGAATCATTTATGAGCTGTATAACAATTGAAAATAAGTTTTAACACAAATTCTATTTATACAGTTAAACATATATTAATATCTAAAAACATTGCCTGTAATAACATACTTTTTGACAAAATGAGGATGACCTTTTTGTTACATTGTCTGAACTCAAACAAAAAGTGAGTACTACTAAAGTAAGGAGTTTTTAGGTATAAATATATGTAAAGGTGTAAAATGACAGTCAAGATAAAGATGGAAACATATGTGATGTTACATCAACTGTCAAGTACTAAAACTAAGCTGTCATTACTACTAGGAATACTTACCAAAAGTATTATATTTGATACAATCTGATATAAAATTATACTTCACAAAAAATATTACAAATAACCAGATACAATGTTACTGGAGATTATAGTTCGGACCGAGGTAATATACACATATATATGGGTTGCATTCTTAAATTAGACCTACTCTCTACCGGGGCCGTGAAGAGGTGGTCATAAAAAGAAAAGATATGCTTTGATATATGTCCGGTAAAGTACTAGGTTGCCAAACTGCTGAGAGATGTGCAGAAGAATGCACCTTGGCCTTGAAGGTTCGAAATTAGTTCGACTTACGAGTGCAAGATATAGTCTACCTTCTCTCTACCAGGGATTTTTATTAGCGTGTCTGGTTAATGTGGATGTAAGCATTAGCATAGATGGGGAGTTCAGAATATGTATATTCTATAGCCTTAAATTTCCGTGACGATGTTTTCATCTGGTATAGTAGCATAGTGACTATAATGACTTCTGTGTTGTACAGATATTTACACGTAAGCTGGCACTTGACCGATCGTCTATACTAGCCTATATAAAAATAATTCTGCCGTCATACGGGTTGCGTCAATTGTCCTCGCGGCCTTCGTGAAGGCGCTCCAGCAGATGAAATACGATATGCTGTAAGTGATCTATGTCTACATCCGCGGAAATGTTTGCAGAACGCTCTTTGCATAATCTCCAGTCCCCCTCCCGCCTATAAGTGCCAGCTTACTTGTCAATACCTACAGCATTTCCTTCTAACACCAGTCTTCAACTCGCCAGCAACGGACAATAACACGTCCACCGGCTATTTGAATTATTTTTTCAGAAAAATTTTAAAATATTCTTCAACCCTTTTTTATACTGAGCTTCAGGGCTACCCGCTTACATTTTGGGGTAGTTTATTTATTAAAAATTCATACTCGTGTACATGGGCGCCTATACCAGGGGTCCGCAGTGGAGTCTAGACCAGTTGATGTTTTTAAGGAAGTTATTTTAAAAGTTGGTGAATTGTAAGACATGTCGAGACTGAAATATTTATATGTAGAAAATATGTGTTTTCCGTGAATATTTGCATATTATTGTCTTTTAATAGAAAGAACGAGTGATTAGATTATTATGTTTATTTTCTTCTTACATTAAGTACCGTGGCTGATTGCTTTATAAGTCGTAATAGGTTAAAGAAGATTAAAACTTAAATTTCTTAGATGCCTTCACATGCAGCCCTTCCACACATTTATATAGGCGCCATGAGTGTGTAATTATTCTGCAATCGAAATAAACTATAGACCCTACATCAAAATAAAGAAGGTGATATGAGTTTTCTGAAAATATATACTTTTATAGAACTTAGTCAATTCAGAAAAATTACATATAGTGAGCTACACATTGAGTTTTGTAAATGTAACTAGTGAAAAACAAAAATTGGGTCACTAAGTCCCTCTTTTACACTTTTAAATCGTTTTGGATTATAATTATATCATTTTGGGAATTATAGAAAATATGCCAGCAAAAGGAAAACATCATTAAAATATACTTATTTTTATAAATTTATAAATAAAACCTGAAATATGTTTACAGACATAGACGCACAGGACGGCTGACTAACTTCACATTAAAATAGGAACTGCGTCTATGTTTCGATAATAATGGCTTAGATGACCGATGTTGTCGGTCATTGTGAGGATAAAGAACATTGTGAATTACCGAAACCCGATGTTTTATAGTAGATATGAATGTGCGGAACTTAACACATCGCTCCGAGCTATATGTTAGTCGGGTTTCGTTAAAATTCTGTCAATCGAACACCTACACAGATGTTACCCAAACACGGGATTGCTGTACAAATATTTTATAGCTTTATATTTTACTACCATTTTAACACTAATCAAGTAATATAATAATAATGTTTTTTTTTTAATTTTTTAAATTCAATTCCTATTTTGGTCAGCAAAGAGACAATTTTTTTCAGTTACGTTTTAATAAATAATTATAATTAATGTAAATAAAGTTACATAAACTATGCGTTTAATCAGCTGTTCTAATACATAACCTATAAAATAAAAATCAGCTGTTTTATTGAAATCATACGTTATCAGTTATATCTAAATGAGACGACGAATATAGTGCATACCTTGCCTCTTTTGTGAAACGTTTTCCTCCTATATAAAATTATAATTAAATTTGATTAATGAAATAATTTTTGAAAAAAAAATTGTGTGAACCAAGCTTTTGTATTGAACAAATTAAAAACGAATATAACTAAATATGAAAATAACTAATGATAAGCATCTTGCGCGTTCATTTGCCTTATGTTTGGCAAAGTACGTCAAATCCGGGCAAAACCTAAACAACTTTTCATCTAAAGTGAGAAATTGCGATGTTATCTGCCAGTCAATCTAGGCCGAGAGGAATTCCGTCTGCGCATTCCTATTGTGAAGGAAATTCCTATTTACATAGTAGCACAGATGTATTCTATTTTTTGTTTATTGCAACTGGATCCAAACTAGCTTTCGAAGGAAATCATACTTCTGGGATGATATGATTAATATCAGAAAAATTAACTAAGTGTAGCAGTGTTAATCAACACTGCCCTGTTGAGGCCCCTGTTTAAGCACTCGCCCTGGGGCCCCATCAATTTTATAATCCAAGGAACTTCAGACCGCCATGTCAACCTAAAATATAATTGTATTACTTTTTATATAATTAAAAAAAATATGTTTGCCATAGATAAATATTATTTTAAATATAATTATAGTAAAAGGTTTAATGTCTAAATTTTGCATCCCTTAAGTGGGCTTTCACAAGTGGCCTTTACGTTTGTGCCAAAAGGCCCCCACAAACTAAAATCCGACGCCGGTTAATCAACCTTGAATCTTCAGTCGTTATTTTTTATTTTATAAAGCACTGTTAATCAAATTGTAATTACATTGGTTCCCCCAAAACCGTGATAGCTTCATTAACTTCAGATTATTCTACTGAATTGCCTCTGACGGCAGGGAGAAAGGTAAACATCGAGGGGAGGGCGTGGGGCAAACCCTGCCCGCTCCGTAGCGTGTTAATCCAATGACACACTAACTAGATTTAGGTATTTGCAGAATGTCCCGTAACAATAGAAATCAAGTTGCCGTATCATCTGATTTGACGTTTGTTGCTGGGATTGCGTTTTAAACAGCTGACATAAATTACGTCATCGGCGCCGTCAAAGTTATAAAACTTCATTGAAAAACCATCGATTCGAAGTAATTGTTTTTTCTAAAATAAAGATAAACGAGCAAACCTGATTTATGAAGAACATAACAATATAAAATCAAAGCATTTTTAAAAGCATTTAGGGCGGTGCTTGGGATATTTTATGTGCATCAATGACTTTCAACAATTATTATTTATTTGATTAAAATTATTTGAAAAACCGTCTCAAAAGTAAAGGAAAACAATTTTTAATTTCGTTTTTTATGTTTAAAGAAAATGATAGAATAACAGCGATTTTGTTTTAATCTAACAGTCAGTACTCAGAATTACTGCTATTTCCAGGTGTCATAACTTTTTTTAGTTATAGGCTAAGTTTTCAAAACGTTTATTAAAATTTGCTTTTTTATAAAATAACTTATAAAATTACTTTTATGTAACATTATATTCAAAATCATCAAAACAATTTCTTTAGCTCTCTTCACTCCTTCCCTCCCCCACTTTCTCTCGCCCCACTGTCCCTCTCTCTTCTTAAATAATTAATTAATCAAGCTTCTATTTTCAATATGAATTCGACCCGGGATCATTACTAAAAATACTTCTTTAACTAAAAAAATATTTTATAACATATTTATATATACATTTTTAAAATCTTTTTAATAAATGTTGTGTTTTATGAACAAAATTTTGTTTGATGTTTAGACGCTTTAAAAATTGAAAATACAAACCTGACCCCCTTTCCAAAACCCACAAACATATCCGGACTGTGAGGCTAGCCAGCAGAGAGCGCGTTCAGTCTTTCTCGGGGTGCGTTCATAGTAACAGGAGACTATAGAGCTGCGGGTAGTAACAGCGTAGATTAAATCATCCAGTGAATTCATTCAATTCTTTTTGTGACGTCTTATGGTGACGCAATCTTTTGGGATTGTGACGCAATCTTTTGGGAAATGCCGTTAGCATGATTTATTAACATTAATAAAATTATGTATTTATTTCTTTGTTTTTTATTGTTAAATTTCAAAGCGATCAATTAGAATACTATCGCCCATGAAGGATAACATAGCAAAGCTTTTGTTACAGAAATGAGTAGTGTACACTAGTCTTACGACTCCTGTATGGCAGGGGCGAAGCCAGGGGGGCACGGCACGGGTAAAATGTTGATATCCTGGCACGGCTAAAATGTTATATCTTCAAATCAAATTTTGTGATATTATGGTAATTAAAATTACACAATTGTCGGGTCGTCGGAAAACTGTTTTAAACATACCAGCATATTTTATAGCTGCTAAACATACCAGGCCATAAAATACATTTTGCAAAAATGAGCTATTTTAGTAATCTAATCACCAACAGTCAATAGCTTTTACTCAAAAAACAAACTTAACTTTTACTCAAAGAAAAAAAAGGAATATAAATAAACCACTCTTGTTTATGAAAGCTGTAATTACAGTATTTATTTGTTCACAGTGTTCTTTGTATAACCCTAAATACAAATTTAACAAATTTTATTTGTTTTTGGACCAGGCCGATCGCAAAGCCATGCTTCTTAGTGTCGCTTCAAAAAAAATTAGCAGATAATATTAGTTTTGCTTCCTCAACTAGTATTGTTGGAGTAGAATAAACAGATAGAATAACAGATAGTGTATATAGAAGGTTAGAAGCAAAAATGTTCATGACTCGCGTGGTCAGAGTCTCATCCCTAAAATGTACCTATTTTAAATTGGGGTTTGTATAGCCTATATGTTACCTAATGGAGTGCTTTAAATATAAAAATATTTATTATCTAGTGAATGTAAAAAAAATTATGAGAGGGACTAAGACGATGTGGTTAAGATAAAATTAGTCTGTCCGTAGATTTTAAAAAAACTCAGAATAAAAAACTTAACCCATACTTTATTTTAATGAAAGAAGAATGAGCAGCGCCCTTGTAAAAAATTTCCAAAAACATGTCTAAAAAATATTTCAGAATTCACTGCTAATTTCAGTAGTAATATCTAAACAAACTTTTAAAGCCTTTATAAAATGAAAGGTTAATCAAGAATTTTTTTAAAATTTTCAACAAAATATCAAAACTGTCTTGAAACATTCTTCTCCCCGCCGACTTGACGTAGTGTTTAAGTGAAAATTAGTTTGTAAAATTTTCAAAAGATTCAGATTAAAAAACTTAAAAATATTTGATTTTAATAAAAGACGGATGAGCGCGCCCTTGTAAATAAATTTTCTAAAAATATTTCAAAGTCATATTCCTAAAAATATTTCTTTTTCTGTAGAAATTTCTAAAAAAACATTTATATACTTTATAAAATAAAAGGTTTCTTGAGAATTGTTAAAAATATCAAAACTGTCTTGAAGCAGCCTTTTCCTTTGACACTTGTTTACACGCTCCAAACGGATTGCAAATGCCATTGCGGAAGTGAACGATAAAACCCATGCACGTGGATAATAACAGGAGACTATAGTGTTGCAGTTGGTACAAGGTCCGGTCACACGCCAGTAGCGCCTCAGTATCAATGAAAGTGACGCGTTTTGCGTCCGTATTCTCTCACTGACGGGTAACATTCTTCCAGTATTTTTGATGTTTTTTTCAATTCCTTTTCCTCTCATATATATATATATATATATATATATATATATATATATATATATATATATATATATATATATATTATATATCTTGTCGTTAATAAAATACTTTTTATTCATCCACCCAAGTTCAAATAAATTTTTTTAAACCTGTAGTGGACGAAACTTGATGTTAATACAGTTTTTTCAAATATTAATTAATTAAATTTAATAATGAATTAATTTTAGTTTTATATGGGAGAAATCTTTTCACAAAAGGGGGCTATATAGTTTGTTCGTCCTATTTGGCTTAAAATAAGCAATAACATATGATTTCATAAAAAGCTGGTATTATGTTATAGGTTATGTGGTAGAACAGCTGTTTTTAGGCATAGGTTATGTTACTTTATTTGTATTTTTATGTTAAGGTTATGTGGAAGAACAGCTGTTTTTAGGCATAGGTTATGTTACTTTATTTGTATTTTAATGTTAAGGTTATGTGGTAGAACAGCTGTTTTTAGGCATAGGTTATGTTACTTTATTTGTATTTTTATGTTAAGGCTATGTGGTAGAACAGCTGTTTTTAGGCATAGGTTATGTTACTTTATTTGTATTTTTATGTTAAGGTTATGTGGTAGAACAGCTGTTTTTAGGCATAGGTTATGTTACTTTATTTGTATTTTTATGTTAAGGTTATGTGGAAGAACAGCTGTTTTTAGGCATAGGTTATGTTACTTTATTTGTATTTTTATGTTAAGGTTATGTGGTAGAACAGCTGTTTTTAGGCATAGGTTATGTTACTTTATTTGTATTTTTATGTTAAGGTTATGTGGTAGAACAGCTGTTTTTAGGCATAGGTTATGTTACTTTATTTGTATTTTTATGTTAAGGCTATGTGGTAGAACAGCTGTTTTTAGGCATAGGTTATGTTACTTTATTTGTATTTTTATGTTAAGGTTATGTGGTAGAACAGCTGTTTCTAGGCATAGGTTATGTTACTTTATTTGTATTTTTATGTTAAGGTTATGTTGTAGAACAGCTGTTTTTAGGCATAGGTTATGTTAATTTTATTTATTTAATTAACATTAACTAGATAATAAACATTTTTTCTATTGACCTAAATAGGAATTTACTTCAAAAAAGTTTTGTTTATATTGCTTGTTTGGATGAAGGAATGATGCCATACAAAAATTAGCTGTCCGGATAAAAATTTTAGAACTTGAAATTTCTTCAAATCCATGACGATGAGTTTTAAATGAATGTGTTTTCTTAGATACGTGCTAAAAGTGTTGAAATATAAAAAAATCGTATGAAACCAAATGATCACAAGGGATTATTTGAGAGTTTGAAATATTCGTATAAACACATCTTAAATATAGGCTGTCCATGATACACTCCAGGTTGTGCGCAAGACGCAACTTTTCGGGGGACGATTTTCGAATCGGTCTTTCAGTGATCATATAATTTGTCCTAACTAGTAGGCATCTGAACTACGCACCTTTATTTTAGACATTACTATTCGAAAAATAGAATAGGTGTAATAAAATAGAGTAATTGCGACTAGAGTACCTCATAAATGTTAACCATTGCAAGAACAAGTATTATTATCAATTTTTATAAAAGTCAGTTATTACGTAAATAAATAAGCTAGTCATAACCTATAAAACGACTGTTCTACCTCATAACCTATAATATAGAATCAGCTATTTTATGAAATCATATGTTATCACTTATATTAAGCTAAAAGGGACGAAATAAGTATATTGCATACCTTGCCCCTTTTGTGAAAAGTTTTTCTCGCATTTAAAACTAAAATTATTTTATTAAACCTAATTGATAAATAAATATTCGAAAAACTTTATTAGCATCAATTTGTTATCCACTACATGTTTAAAAAAATGTAATTGGACTTGAATGGATGAATAAAAAGTATTTTATTAACGATTGAAAATCTGAGCAGTATAGAAATATATAGGGAGAGAATGGAACTAAGAGCAGGAATTGAAAAATGGAAACCCTGCCAAACGTCGTGGGCACGCTTGGGAATTAGCATCAGCCTTTGCGTAGGCTACGCGTTATGTTTATAACTCTGACGTCACAACTTATTTACATACTGCCAATACGTCATCGCGTGTCCATTGTGACGTCACTGCAAGACCATTCATTCAGTTCCAAGTACTAATAATGTACTTCTGGCGTCGCTTTTCCTAATCGATATCGAGCACATTCTGAATTCGTGCAGAAAACAAGCCCTTCAGATCTAGGCCAGATTGTGTTCTAGAACATAACCTAAAAACCCGCTTGATTCTTTAATTTATAATTTGGAATAAGAAAAGCAAGTTATGTTAGACGTTGAGCCAACATTTTCTATTGGCTGTTTAATTTGTGTTATTGTGCATGTTCATTAGTGCTATAGGTTCCAGATTGTTTGCTATATGAAACTTAATTTTCTATTTTCCAAGCAGAACCAAGCAATCAAAAAAGGTTTTAATATACAATTTCAAGTACAGTCTGATATAAAATCGTATTTCACAAGTGTTCAAAATTGTACGTACAAAGTACAATGACAAAGTTAAAGGTGTGTTGATGGAGGCATAGAGGACATCCCTTAGCAAGGAAAATAAGCTATAAGGGCAAGTTGGATAAGGCTTTACTACCTAAATGGAAACATTAGTGCTAAACAAACACCCAGTTGCGACCTTATTGGAGTTAAGCCTATTGAGTACACTGGAGTTTAGTGTAGAGTACACCTTTAGTTTTGGAACAAGACCGTTAATATTAAAACAAGACTGTGAATATTGTAACATCGGTAATATAGTAACATTATCCTTAATATTAAAACAATAACGTTAATATTGGATCGATGCTGTGAATATTGTAACATCATTAATATTGTGACAACGCTGTTTATATTGTAACAACAACGTTAATATTGGAGCAACGTTGTGAATATTGTAACATCATTAATAGTGTGCCAACACTGTTAATATTGTAACAACAACGTTAATATTGGAGCAACGCTGTGAATATTGTAACATCTTTAATATTGTGACAACACTGTTAATATTGTAACAACAACGTTAGTATTGTGACAACACTGTTAATATTGTCAGCACATCGTTAATATTAAAACAAAACTGTGAATATTGTAACATCGTTGATATAGTAACATTATCCTTAATATTAAAACAATAACGTTAATATTGGAGCAACGCTGTGAATATTGTAACATCATTAATATTGTGACAACACTGTTAATATTGTAACAACAACGTTAGTATTGTGACAACACTGTTAATATTGTCAGCACATCGTTAATATTAAAACAAAACTGTGAATATTGTAACATCGTTGATATAGTAACATTATCCTTAATAATAAAACAATAACGTTAATATTGGATCGATGCTGTGAATATTGTAACATCATTAATATTGTGACAACGCTGTTTATATTGTAACAACAACGTTAATATTGGAGCAACGTTGTGAATATTGTAACATCATTAATAGTGTGCCAACACTGTTAATATTGTAACAACAACGTTAATATTGGAGCAACGCTGTGAATATTGTAACATCTTTAATATTGTGACAACACTGTTAATATTGTAACAACAACGTTAGTATTGTGACAACACTGTTAATATTGTCAGCACATCGTTAATATTAAAACAAAACTGTGAATATTGTAACATCGTTGATATAGTAACATTATCCTTAATATTAAAACAATAACGTTAATATTGGAGCAACGCTGTGAATATTGTAACATCATTAATATTGTGACAACACTGTTAATATTGTAACAACAACGTTAATATTGTAACAACAACGTTAATATTGGAGCAACGCTGTGCATATTGTAACATCATTAATATTGTGACAACACTGTTAATATTGTCAGCACAATAATATTAATATTCTCAGCACATCGTTAATATTAAAACAAAACTGTGAATATTGTAACATCGTTGATATAGTAACATTATCCTTAATATTAAAACAATAACGTTAATATTGGAACGACGCTGTGAATATTGTAACATCATTAATATTGTGACAACACTCTTTATATTGTAAGCACATCGTTAATATTAAAACAAGACTGTGAATATTGTAACATCGGTAATATAGTAACATTATCCTTAATATTAAAACAACGTTAATATTGGAACGACGCTGTGAATATTGTAACATCATTAATATTGTAACAACACTGTTAATATTGTCAGTACATCGTTAATATTAAAACAAGACTGTGAATATTGTAACATCGGTAATATAGTAACATTATTCTTAATATTAAAACAATAACGTTAATATTGGAGCAACGCGTTGAATATTGTCACATCGTTAATATTGTGACAACACTGTTCATATTATAACAACTATTTTAATATTGTGACAACACTGTTCATATTTTAACAACTATTTTAATATTGTGACAACACTGTTCATATTTTAACAACTATTTTAATATTGTGACAACACTGTTCATATTATAACAACTATTTTAATATTGTGACAACACTGTTCATATTTTAACAACTATTTTAATATTGTGACAACACTGTTCATATTTTAACAACTATTTTAATATTGTGACAACACTGTTCATATTTTAACAACTATTTTAATATTGTGACAACACTGTTCATATTTTAACAACTATTTTAATATTGTGACAACACTGTTCATATTTTAACAACTATTTTAATATTGTGACAACACTGTTCATATTATAACAACTATTTTAATATTGTGACAACACTGTTCATATTATAACAACTATTTTAATATTGTGACAACACTGTTCATATTTTAACAACTATTTTAATATTGTGACAACACTGTTCATATTTTAACAACTATTTTAATATTGTGACAACACTGTTCATATTTTAACAACTATTTTAATATTGTGACAACACTGTTCATATTTTAACAACTATTTTAATATTGTGACAACACTGTTCATATTTTAACAACTATTTTAATATTGTGACAACACTGTTCATATTTTAACAACTATTTTAATATTGTGACAACACTGTTCATATTTTAACAACTATTTTAATATTGTGACAACACTGTTCATATTTTAACAACTATTTTAATATTGTGACAACACTGTTCATATTTTAACAACTATTTTAATATTGTGACAACACTTCATATTTTAACAACTATTTTAATATTGTGACAACACTGTTCATATTTTAACAACGTTGGTATTATAAGGACAATGTTATTAATATTGTGATAAGACTGTTAACATTCAACATAGTATACAGATACAGGTATATTAGAACAATACGGTTAATGTTGGAAAAACAGTTAGTATTAGAACAACACAGATGACATTGCAACAATACTGTTGAATGTTGAAAATAACCTTCAATGTATAATAACACAGTTAACATTGAAATAACACCGTTAGTATTGGAACGTCACAGATGATATTGCAACAATACTGTTGAATGTTGAAAAAAACCTTCAATGTATAACGACACAGTTAACATTGAAATAACACCGTTAGTATTGGAACGTCACAGATGATATTGCAACAATACTGTTGAATGTTGAAAAAAACCTTCAATGTATAACAACACAGTTAACATTGAAATAACACCGTTAGTATTGGAACGTCACAGATGATATTGCAACAATACTGTTGAATGTTGAAAAAAACCTTCAATGTATAACGACACAGTTAACATTGAAATAACACTTTTAGTATTGGAACGACACAGATGACATTGCAACAATACTGTTGAATGTTGAAAAAACCCTTCAATGTATAACAACACAGTTAACATTGAAATAACACTGTCAGTATTGGAACGACACAATTAATATTGGATAAACACAGATAATACTTGATCATCATGCCTCATATTAGAAGTAACTCTAAACCCTTTACATTTCTGTAAGCTTATTAAGAGGTAAATAATAATTTGAGTTCTAAAAAATGTTTCATTATTTTCGGGCGTTTATTAGGTATAAAAGTAGTTATTAAACTCCAAACAAAATCGTGAAGCGAATGAAATAGAAGAATTATTGAAATTTGATGTTCAATAACTCAATATAATAATTCAATTCATTTGGAATGATATTGTTGCGACTAATCTTTCCTCAATTATCTATTTAACTCGCCCCGCATTTTTAAGACAATACTTGTGGGACTTTGAACCTGTATATAGTTAAGAGGATACTTAATCCGTACGATTCTAAGAGAGACGTTTATTGTTCATAGTTAGTTTTAAAAATGAGTTGAAGATATTTTTATTTATCTCATTATTTTTTAAAATATTTAATTTTATCATTTGTGTGATTGTATGTTTACACTCTCGAAACGTCGGGTATGGCTTGGCTGCATGAATGACCTATAAACATTTTCGTAATTAATATGTCATTGTAGTTCTAATCCGATTACTGTTTATTATTTTTTAATTCACTTTTATTAGTTCACACTCTCCTAATTTCCATTCGTAATAAAAAATACTTTTAATTCATCCACTCAAGTTCAAATATTAATTAAATTTAATAAATTAATTTTATAGATTTATATGGGAGAAAAACCTTTCACTAAATATAGTTATTTCGCCTGATTTGTCTGAAAATAAGTGATAACATATTATTTCATGAAACAGCTGATTTTACGTCATAGGTTATTTTGTAGAACAGCTGTTTTAACCCATAGGTTATGTTACTTTATTTATATTAATTGTAATTATTTATTAAAAAGTAACCAAAATAAAAAAAATTCTTTGACATAAGTAGGAATTGACTTTAAACATTTTTGTTTATATTACTTGTTTGTAAGTAAACATTTCCATATTACGTGGGGTATTATTTGTGTGAAGAAGCCAAATATAGGCACCATTGCATTGTGACAAGGCTGTGCATAAATGTTGCATAACGTAATCAATAAGATTCCCACGCCCTGTTGCTGCTAAGGAAAGTATCTTGTCCAAACATTGCCTTATATAAATGACATTGCTAAAGTAACAGCTACTATTGACTTGAAGCACAATATGGCAGTTGTAGTGTGTGAGGATAAACAGGTCAGACGGGCTGGATAAAGCCTAGTCTGAGGATGTGGCCCTTAGGAAAAGTCAACGGAGAGCGGATAGTCCGATAGCACTACCTGTACTGAACTAATCAGATGGGATCATGCGGTATGGTGACACTGACTGTTATAATTCTGGAAAGCGGAACCCAGTTTTACCCATGTTAAGGGTGTGCCCTTAAGTAAATTCCACCGAAAGTTGTTAGTCCGATAGCACTACCTGGACTGAACTAATCAGATGGGATCATGCTGTATGGTGACACTGACTGTTATAATTCTGGAAAGCGGAACCCAGTTTTACCCATGTTAAGGGTGTGCCCTTAAGTAAATTCCACCGAAAGTTGTTAGTCCGATAGCACTACCTGGACTGAACTAATCAGATGGGATCATGCTGTATGGTGACACTGACTGTTATAATTCTGGAAAGCGGAACCCAGTTTTACCCATGTTAAGGGTGTGCCCTTAAGTAAATTCAACCGAAAGTTGTTAGTCCGATAGCACTGCCTGGACTGAACTAATCAGATGGGATCATGCTGTATGGTGACACTGACTGTTATAATTCTGGAAAGCGGAACCCAGTTTTACCCATGTTAAGGGTGTGCCCTTAAGTAAATTCAACCGAAAGTTGTTAGTCCGATTGCACTGCCTGGACTGAACTAATCAGATGGGATCATGCTGTATGGTGACACTGACTGTTATAATTCTGGAAAGCGGAACCCAGTTTTACCCATGTTAAGGGTGTGCCCTTAAGTAAATTCAACCGAAAGTTGTTAGTCCGATTGCACTGCCTGGACTGAACTTATCTGATGCGGTCTTGGTGTACGGAAAACATGGCCGTTCAGAAGGTTCTACGGGTCCCGTTAAGTTCTGGAAAAGCGGGCGAAACCGTCTTGTTGCAGAGGTCTTTAGGCTTTTAGTTACTCGTACCATTTATCGTGGCACCAAACCCATACGCCGGACTATGGACAAAGCTGAAACAAATGTCCTATCTTTGGAGGAATGGATATGTCGCTCAAGGAATCAAAGCGTACCATGTATTAGAGGGGTTAATAAAACGCTGAAGTGTGTTGGACTTTCCGAGAAATGAGGTAACTGGGACCACAAGGTCATTTTCTGCAGTCGTTAAAAGTTTTGTTTACTTACAAATACGAGGCATCTGTTTAAAATGCAAAGAACAGTGTAATGAGAGCAATTTGGCATCGAAGTCCGAGAAAGTGAAACATTTAAAGGTTTATTCGTTAGACGAAGCTTATTGAGTGTCACGATTTACTGGCTCGGGACGCTAAATATTGCAAAGCATTTAAATATTGACTAGTGAGTGCTCTGTTATTTTACTGTAATCATTGTAAGCAAGAGTCAACAGCGTTAAACTTTCATAGCTTTAAGAGCATCATAGTCACGTGTTAGATAATTCTTTGTGCGTGTTCCTCACAAAATAAAAGATTTGTTCCTTCCTCGTGATTCTCACTGAGTACAAGATTTGTTTCTTGTTCGTGTTGCTCACAGAGTAAAGGATTTGTTTCTTGATCGTGTTGTTCACAGAGTAAAAGACTTATGTCTTGTTCGTGTTGCTCACAGAGTAAAAAATTGTGTCCTGTTCATGTTCCTCACAGAGTAAAAGATGTGTATCTTGTTCGTGTTCCTCACATAGTACAAGGTTTGTTCCTTGTTCTTGTTCCTCACAAAATACAAGATTTGCACTGTGTCTTTGCCGAATGCAGTTTTTATTTCAAAGCATTTGCATTGCCCATACATTTTGAAAACACGTTTACAAGATATTAACATAATCTATAGCCCTGCATTTTTTACGCTTTGTCTGCCGCTGCCTATATTCCCTCCGTAACCGTACAGATCCGAAGCATACACGTTTATCCGAAGCAATTACACTCTTTTAGTATGTATCCTGAAGTTTGTATCGATCTGAAGATGGCAATTTTAGCATCGAAACTCTTTTAAATACTGTGACTCTATTTACACAACAATATGGGAACTTAGGGGTTTGTACTTCGTAATTAGCGACCTATTTTCCCACAGTTCGTTGCAAATTTAACACGTTACGAACAATATACATGTTACGTATTTAAAGTGAATAAGAGTTTTGCTTGAGGAATGAGTAATAAATGGTTACCAGATGACTGTGTGGAAGCTTTCACGTAAAATCCGGAATGTTATTGTTGTAATTATTTACGCTGCTGTTTTGAATTTGTTTTGATGTTAGGAATAAAACCAGCCTCATTTAGTTTACTTTATCTACTGACATGACATTGGATTTCTCTACGTAAACAGCGAAATGATTTTGTACACAAACACACATCGTTTCTTCACAGTTGATTCTATTTCGATTAATGTCCACAACCGGTATCTTTAATTACTGCCCAGGTTATTGTTCTGCGAAGTTCAAAGGTTATACAAATTAATTACGACCGACAACTAATCTTCACTAAAAGTAAAATAAAAATATGTTTAAATGTTCTCACAAAAAAAAGGTTGTGCCACTTGTGGGAGGCCGGCAGAAGTGAAAACATTTATAGCCTAGTTTATAGAAATTTTAGATTGAGAAAAACTTTAGTTTTGCGTAATGAGAATTTACCTACACATTTGTTTTCAGACGCTCCTAGGAATGGTTTCATTTAAAAATAAATAGAATGAAAATTAAATAACTTGTCGTTATAGTTATAATGAATTATTTGTATTGTGATTTATCAAAATTTAAATAGCTATTTAATAATAATCTTTTCTTTAACACTGTTCAATAAATAATGTTTCATAACCTACGTGTAAATTAGCTGTCTCACCTAGAACATAAAATCAGCTGGTGTATGAAATCATATGATATCATCTATTTCCTTTGAGGTGACTCAGCGTAACCTGATGGAATTTATACTGTTGCTATTAATTTGACGGAAATTAAACTGACACGAAATTGTATGTTTATGTCTATCCAATAAGTTTTTGTTGGCGTCGCTATAGAGGTTTCCACTTGAATACACAATTTTGGGCCTGGCTAGTAGAGGGTAAAACTTAAATGAAGATTGTATCAGAAGTGCATAAGGAAGTTTTCTTTTTTAAAACGGAATAAACTTATATAACTTATTATAGATATATTTAATTAATTATAGTATTATTTATTGAAATATAACGTAATACATTTACTAAGTGATACAAAATATTGAGTAATAACATCTTAAATTAATAATGTATAATAAAGAAACACAACCTATGCATTACAACAGCTATTTTACCACATAACCTATAACATAAAATCAGCTGTTGTAAAATCATGTTAAAACTTACTTTAAGCTAAACTCTGATGACGCAAGCCGAAGAATGTTTCTCGAACCATCACAAGTAATATAAAAGAAAACAAAATTAAATCCTACTTAAATAAACAAATAAACTGTATATTTTGGTTATATTTTTTATTAAATAATTATAAATAATATAAACAAATTAACATTACCTACACGATAAAACTGCTGTTCTACCACTTTACGTATAAAATAAAATCAACTGTTCTATAAAGTCATATACTTACTAATCCAAATAGGACGAAATAAATATATTGCAAACCTCGCCACTACCACTTTACGTATAAAATAAAATCAATTGTTCTATGAAGTCATATACTTACTAAGCCAAATAGGACGAAATAAATATATTGCAAACCTTGCCACTACCACTTTACGTATAAAATAAAATCAATTGTTCTATGAAGTCATATACTTACTAAGCCAAATAGGACGAAATAAATATATTGCAAACCTTGCCACTACCACTTTACGTATAAAATAAAATCAACTGTTCTATGAAGTCATATACTTGCTAAGCCAAATAGGGCGAAATAAATATATTGCAAACCTTGCCACTACCACTTTACATATAAAATAAAATCAACTGTTCTATGAAGTCATATACTTGCTAAGCCAAATAGGGCGAAATAAATATATTGCAAACCGTGCCACTACCACTTTACGTATAAAATAAAATCAATTGTTCTATGAAGTCATATACTTACTAAGCCAAATAGGACGAAATAAATATATTGCAAACCTTGCCACTACCACTTTACGTATAAAATAAAATCAATTGTTCTATGAAGTCATATACTTACTAAGCCAAATAGGACGAAATAAATATATTGCAAACCTTGCCACTACCACTTTACGTATAAAATAAAATCAACTGTTCTATGAAGTCATATACTTGCTAAGCCAAATAGGGCGAAATAAATATATTGCAAACCTTGCCACTACCACTTTACATATAAAATAAAATCAACTGTTCTATGAAGTCATATACTTGCTAAGCCAAATAGGACGAAATAAATATATTGCAAACCTCGCCACTACCACTTTACATATAAAATAAAATCAACTGTTCTATGTAGTCATATACTTGCTAAGCCAAATAGGGCGAAATAAATATATTGCAAACCTCGCCACTACCACTTTACATATAAAATAAAATCAACTGTTCTATGAAGTCATATACTTGCTAAGCCAAATAGGACGAAATAAATATATTGCAAACCTTGCCACTACCACTTTACGTATAAAATAAAATCAACTTTTCTATGAAGTCATATACTTGCTAAGCCAAATAGGACGAAATAAATATATTGCAAACCTTGCCACTACCACTTTACGTATAAAATAAAATCAACTGTTCTATGAAGTCATATACTTGCTAAGCCAAATAGGGCGAAATAAATATATTGCAAACCTTGTCACTACCACTTTACATATAAAATAAAATCAACTGTTCTATGAAGTCATATACTTGCTAAGCCAAATAGGACGAAATAAATATATTGCAAACCTCGCCACTACCACTTTACATATAAAATAAAATCAACTGTTCTATGTAGTCATATACTTGCTAAGCCAAATAGGACGAAATAAATATATTGCAAACCTTGCCACTACCACTTTACGTATAAAATAAAATCAACTGTTCTATGAAGTCATATACTTGCTAAGCCAAATAGGGCGAAATAAATATATTGCAAACCTTGTCACTACCACTTTACATATAAAATAAAATCAACTGTTCTATGTAGTCATATACTTGCTAAGCCAAATAGGGCGAAATAAATATATTGCAAACCTTGCCACTACCACTTTACATATAAAATAAAATCAACTGTTCTATGAAGTCATATACTTGCTAAGCCAAATAGGACGAAATAAATATATTGCAAACCTCGCCACTACCACTTTACATATAAAATAAAATCAACTGTTCTATGTAGTCATATACTTGCTAAGCCAAATAGGGCGAAATAAATATATTGCAAACCTCGCCACTACCACTTTACATATAAAATAAAATCAACTGTTCTATGAAGTCATATACTTGCTAAGCCAAATAGGACGAAATAAATATATTGCAAACCTCGCCACTACCACTTTACATATAAAATAAAATCAACTGTTCTATGAAGTCATATACTTGCTAAGCCAAATAGGGCGAAATAAATATATTGCAAACCTCGCCACTACCACTTTACATATAAAATAAAATCAACTGTTCTATGTAGTCATATACTTGCTAAGCCAAATAGGGCGAAATAAATATATTGCAAACCTTGCCACTACCACTTTACATATAAAATAAAATCAACTGTTCTATGAAGTCATATACTTGCTAAGCCAAATAGGACGAAATAAATATATTGCAAACCTTGCCACTACCACTTTACATATAAAATAAAATCAACTGTTCTATGAAGTCATATACTTGCTAAGCCAAATAGGGCGAAATAAATATATTGCAAACCTTGCCACTACCACTTTACATATAAAATAAAATCAACTATTCTATGAAGTCATATACTTGCTAAGCCAAATAGGACGAAATAAATATATTGCAAACCTTGCCACTACCACTTTACGTATAAAATAAAATCAACTGTTCTATGAAGTCATATACTTGCTAAGCCAAATAGGACGAAATAAATATATTGCAAACCTTGCCACTACCACTTTACATATAAAATAAAATCAACTGTTCTATGAAGTCATATACTTGCTAAGCCAAATAGGACGAAATAAATATATTGCAAACCTTGCCACTACCACTTTACATATAAAATAAAATCAACTGTTCTATGAAGGCATATACTTGCTAAGCCAAATAGGACGAAATAAATATATTGCAAACCTTGCCACTACCACTTTACATATAAAATAAAATCAACTGTTCTATGAAGTCATATACTTGCTAAGCCAAATAGGACGAAATAAATATATTGCAAACCTTGCCACTACCACTTTACGTATAAAATAAAATCAACTGTTCTATGAAGTCATATACTTGCTAAGCCAAATAGGACGAAATAAATATATTGCAAACCTTGCCACTACCACTTTACATATAAAATAAAATCAACTGTTCTATGAAGTCATATACTTGCTAAGCCAAATAGGACGAAATAAATATATTGCAAACCGTGCCACTACCACTTTACGTATAAAATAAAATCAACTGTTATATGAAGTCATATACTTGCTAAGCCAAATAGGACGAAATAAATATATTGCAAACCTTGCCACTACCACTTTACGTATAAAATAAAATCAACTTTTCTATGAAGTCATATACTTGCTAAGCCAAATAGGACGAAATAAATATATTGCAAACCTTGCCACTACCCCTTTACGTATAAAATAAAATCAACTGTTCTATGATGTCATATACTTGCTGAGCCAAATAGGACGAAATAAATATATTGCAAACCTTGCCACTACCACTTTACGTATAAAATAAAATCAACTGTTCTATGAAGTCATATACTTACTAAGCCAAATAGGACGAAATAAATATATTGCAAACCTTGCCACTACCACTTTACGTATAAAATAAAATCAACTGTTCTATGAAGTCATATACTTGCTAAGCCAAATAGGACGAAATAAATATATTGCAAACCTTGCCACTACCACTTTACGTATAAAATAAAATCAACTGTTCTATGAAGTCATATACTTGCTAAGCCAAATAGGACGAAATAAATATATTGCAAACCTTGCCACTACCACTTTACGTATAAAATAAAATCAACTGTTCTATGAAGTCATATACTTACTAAGCCAAATAGGACGAAATAAATATATTGCAAACCTTGCCACTACCACTTTACGTATAAAATAAAATCAACTATTCTATGAAGTCATATACTTGCTAAGCCAAATAGGACGAAATAAATATATTGCAAACCTTGCCACTACCACTTTACGTATAAAATAAAATCAACTGTTCTATGAAGTCATATACTTGCTAAGCCAAGTAGGGCGAAATAAATATATTGCAAACCTTGCCACTACCACTTTACATATATAAAATAAAATCAACTGTTCTATGAAGTCATATACTTACTAAGACAAATAGGGCGAAATAAATATATTGCAAACCTTGCCACTACCACTTTACATATATAAAATAAAATCAACTGTTCTATGAAGTCATATACTTGCTAAGCCAAATAGGACGAAATAAATATATTGCAAACCTTGCCACATTGTGAAAAGTTTTTCTCCCATATAACACTAAAATTAATTAATTAATTTTAATAAACCTTTATATTAAAAAAAAAAAAAAACTATCAACGTCAAGTGTCATCCACTACAAGTTAAAAAATTATGTATTTGAACTTGAGTGGATGAATTAAAAGTATTTCATTAACGTTTAAAAATTTGAACAAGATATGTAAAGGAGAGTGTGAAACTATTAGAAGGAATTGAAAAACTTAGCCAAGCCTAGCAATATCTTTTCGAAAATTGGAATAAAAATAAGTAATTTAATTTAATGAGGAATTTCAATTTGCTTCAGCGGAAAGTAGTGTTTAAATAGTTTGAATATAGTACGAGTGATTCTCTCAATGTATCTATAACTTTTCATAGTTGTCATTACCATTACTCAACTGGTTTTACTTGGAATTTGAAGCTGTTCAAGAACGCTGTTATTTGTAGCACGACTGTGAGTGGTTATTTCTTTGAAGAAAATTGTATTTCTTGGAAAAATTATTTCAAGGTTTGGTAAGCAGAAGAAAGATTAAGAACATAAAAACTGAGTTTAAAATGTAAGTATTCGAGGCCAAGCGTATAGTTAGAAAGACTTGAAGTTAATCGTCTCCAAACAGAAATATTCCTGCCAAAGCTGTCATCGACCGTTGTCCGTATGTAAGTAAAGCAATAAAACACAAAGCCAAACAATGATTCGGTTCTTGAATAGTAGATGCCTGTTTCTTGGAAACGGTAATTTGTCAGCGCACGCGATCGATTCGAACGGAATTTTTCGTCGAGGGTTCACCGTCCTTGTCCGAGGCAAAGTCTTTAAAACGTCTTTAATCTATGGCCTACGCGCGACGCGTTTCTGAAACACTGCCACGGGAATAAACGCTGTTTTCTGTAGATAAGCGTTTGGCAATTTGTCTGGGCGTTCGCCTAAACTAACGACAGTGCACGTTGCTTAAGCGTAGCTTTGCGAGATGTTTTGTCGGTAGTTTTGTAACTAAAATCACGTTATCGACAATCCTCTATTTAACCTCTTCTTTTAATAGATTTTCCACTGATTTTTCTATTGGACGGACGCGCAACACTGCAGTATGATCACTTTTATAAGTAATAATTGAGCTGGCTTGTGAGTTCAGGTTATAGGCGTACAGTATGCGCCAAAATAAACAGTACTGAAATATTTGTAACATTTTATTTTACTTACACAGTTGTACAAACACATACAAGTAAAAAGAAGCTAAATCTGTTAGACTCGGGTATAAACATGTTCTATATGGCCTGCGTTCAATGTGAGGCAACACTCGTACCGTTTTTGAAGGTTTTGCATCATTTTAGTGAAAGGGGGTTGTTTCATGCTCGTTATACATATGCTTATTTTTTCCTGGAGTAGGACGATGGTGGTTGGTAAGTCATCACGGAAAATCTTCATCATTTCCCAGACGTAGGCGTCAGGAGGGGTAAGATCGTGGGATTGAGCTGGGTAAGGAAAGTTTGTTCTAAGGGGCAAGAGAATGTTGCCGAAACAAACTGTTTCTTGCTTCAGTGTAATCTAAGGACATCTTGCTGGAACCATTGTGAACGAAAACGCAGGTTTCGGGCACAACAAAATCTCCTGAGGTCTCCTATAAAGCGACCAGGGATGACCCTATATAGGTCAGCTGATTCAGTTTTAGTACTGTTTATTTTAGTACGTACGGTAAATAAATAAATAACCGCACACGAAGTCACAAAACAATATGCTTTATTATAATACGCGTTTCAATGACTTATGTCATCATCATCATCATCATCATCATCAGTGACACTACTACTAATTTATAACTGGAACTTTGTTGCAAAGCAACAATAAAGTATATTGTTTGTGAGTTTGTGTTCAGTTATTTATTTATTTATTATCACCTTTGTTAATTGAAACGAAAATGAGTTATTCTGCCAAATAGTTGGAGTTAAAATCAATTTATGTTTTGAAAAAACTTGAAGCAAGGTTCCATTCGTTGAGTTTTGTCCTCAAGCAAGAAATCTGGAATTTGTGTTGAAGATAGCGGAAGAAATCTAATGGTATGCGGTAATGGATGCCGACTTTTTTTTAATTTATGTCATCGCGGCTTCGAACCTCTAAAACGTATGACAGAATTTTAGGTTAAACTAAGTAGTAGCCAAGCACTGGTGAAGACGACATCGTCATCGAAACTAGTCTGTTTGTTTTAATAAACTAATGTGTAGTGAGATTTGGAGTAAACTGTTTTAATTTTTACCGTCGTGTACGACAGAATATTAAATTAATTTTTCCAATCCAGAATTTTTATAAAACATATGGCTAAATTATGTCTAACCGTTCAAGATAAACTTTATTCTAAGAATTTCAAGCATTTATTTAAACACATGTGATTAATTATGCTTAAGTCGCTTTGTAGTTTTCACATTTGCCACCAGAATAAATTTGCCGCCAGTTTGTAATAGTTGTTTTATAATGTTCATCAGCTGACTAAACCGTAGTGAAATCAATCTTCTTCGGACTGTTATATCCTACAATAGCGGTTCAGGTAACTCTAACAGCTTCGTGGTTTCCGCCTTGGTACACCAATCTGCCAACGCTATGTTTTCCTAACGATCGTTCGTCAGCGGTTTTCGAAGAAATCCAAGGTTAGGTCTCTCGTAAACGCCGATGCTGTGTCACCGCGTAATGAGCCTCTCAGTGACACACGACTGCTGTCAACGCTGTAGGCCTACTTGGTTAATCTTATTAGGTAGCATTAGAAATAAACCTGTGCACAGGTATTTATTATCTTATCTACGTGTCCTAATCTAGACACATTTGTAGCACTTGATTCTGAAGTACGTACTTGAGCAAAACTAATATGTAAATAATAAATTTTGTTTTGATATGGAGTGTGCGCGCGCGCGTACGTGTAAGGGAGTGTGTGTGTGTGTGTGTGTGTGTGTGTGCGCGCGCGCGAGCGCGCACGGTATTCTTGACACATGAGATGAATATTCATGACCAGAAGTCAGTATTTATGCAATATAGTAATGGTGACTAATCACGTATGTATGTGCTGCAGCCTCAGAAAACAAAACACGGCGTTATGTAGGCAATATAACGTCAGATGAAGCTGTGAACAGGTAATCGTTAACGAAGCTAAGAAAAGAATTTTGAAATGTATGCTTCTGCATAATGCTGTTAGTGACCAAACAATTAGTTTAATAAGTACGGGTATCCAATAAGCGTCAAGTATTCAAATGGCATTGTACTTGACGTACTTTAGATAACGTAGATTATTATAGAAATGGAAAGTGTGATTAATATTCAACGAACTGCAAACGCTATTATTCGCGCCGCTACGCCTTTTGATTGGCCTCTAAGTTAAGGGAATTATATTAAATTCAGTTCCTTTCTATATTGAAAAGTAATTTACGAATAAATGCCCGTCTCGATGGAAGATAAAGGAGGTCGAGCATTAAGCGACGGCTTTGTCGTTCACAATCGATATGCGTTTAGCTTAAGGGTACGTCTAATCGCAAACAAAGATTTTTATCGATTTTTTGTTATTTTTAAACATTTATATAGTTTGGTAACTCTTCTATACAATTGTATATGACACGTAATGTGGAATATGGAATATTCGTTTTGGCTTCGGGTCGCACTGCACGTGTGTTTGTTGCCTGGGTTCCGAAGTGAGCTGCGGTAAGGTTTATTACACACAACACATGCTCATGGTCAGCTTATTGTACTGTTAGAGTATTGTGTATACCTGTGGCGTATATAGACAAACATTTCCGGGGGTCTCCCAACAACCTGTTTGGTGGATCTACTCCGGGAAATATTTGTATATTTGAATATTGATGTGTTAAAAACTCAGGTTTTTGGTATATTTTGGATTTCGTTAGAAAGATAGTTTAAATGTATAAATTAATGGAATACAGTATGTACAATAGAAAGTATGAAGGTTCAGATTATAGGAAATAATAAATCGCCATGTATCTACTATTATTCCTTCTGTGTTTGTACTTTCTGGCGGGTTCAAGCTCCCTGAGTCCCCCTTGGCACATACACAGAAAAGGACGGGTTAAAAGTTATACGATTTAAAAGGCAAAATCAAAGGAAAATGGTCTGAACTTGCAGTAGATAAAACACAGTGTCAAGTTCATGTAAAAAGATGTTTGGGCTGTTACCGGTGGAACATGCTGTACGGGGGGGATTAAACAGATCTCAAATATTTTCTAATAGGTAAATAAGAAACGTAATTATAAAAAAGTGTTTTTTCTAGGCTCTTTCCAATAAAACATTAACATTTACAATACCGCTAAATTTTATGACGAGATCTAAATAAATGTAAAATCTAAGAGATAGTATAAACGGAAAACTTTCCTAATGCGTAAATACATTATGGTTGTTTAATATGGTTTTATTACGGATAAACGGAATTTGGAAAGCATTAAATATTCGAGAGCAATTGGACGATGGCGTGACTGGGTGCGATTTGTTCAGCTATGGTGTTTACTTCAACTTATAGGTGAATATGATGAATGCATCCACTTGTCCTGGGTTCACGGTGTGTTGTGGTCGAGTAAGTTGTGGGAGGGTCACTGTCGACGGGTGCGCCGGATAACGGATTATACGCAGATACAGTGTGAAAGGCAGAGGTGAAAAAGATCATTGAGCAGCCTGCCTTAAGTCAGGGCTTGTATGTTACTCAGTAGGAATAATAAGAATTGTATAAAATGTATAAACGCATTATTATTAGTCATGTTCTGACGTTGCCATAGGTTAGGTTAGAATGATTACTTTAGGTAATTTTAGTTTGGTTAGGTTAGATTGTATGTCCGATTGGTTAGGGTAGGTGAAATTGGTTTCGTTAGATCAGATTGATTAGATTTGGTCAAATTAGTCAAGTTAGGTCAAATTAGATAGGTTAGATCAGATTGGTCAGGTTAGTTAGATTGGTTATGTTAGGTCAGATAGGTTAGATCAGATAGGGTAGGTTAGGTTAGGTCAGATAGGTTAGATCAGATAGGGTAGGTTAGGTTAGGTCAGATTGGTTAGGTTAGGTCAGCTTGGTTGGGCTAGGTCAGATCGGTCAGGCTTGGTTAGATTTATTAGGTAAGTCCAGATTGGTTAGGTTAGAATTCTTTGATTAAGTTAGGTTAGGTCAGAATGTTTAAGTTAGATTAGATTGATTAGGTTTGGTTTAGATAATTGCAATTTTATATGTGGTTAAATAAATACACCGCATTTACGGTACTACTAGATTCTTTTCATTAATGCAGACTTCCCTTTCCACGCGAGCCTTGATTTCCTCACTTCACTGCACTGGAACATCTTCCAACATCCGTACGGTATTCATACCTCGGAGTTTATTACTGAAGCACTGTACGTTTCTCCAATACCTTCACCCGAAGCCAACAAGTATTTTTTGTTAATACTTTCTACAAATTCTCATTGAACCTGTCTTATATCTATTTTGCTGTTTAAACTCTTGTACGGTTTATCAATCCATTTATTTCTATTTCGTAATTCCTCTGGCAGTTATTTAATTTTAGTTGGAGCATTACTTTCGAACTTTGTCAAGTGCAATGAAAGTGTTAAGTACCAGTGTTTTTCAAATAAAAATACTTTATGGTATGAATGTACAACTCCACAATATAGAAGGAAACAATTCGATGGAAGGAAAAACGATTATTTAACGAGATGGGCGCTAGTAATGGATTAAGCACAACCTGACCTTGTGTTCCTCAGCTGAGTAGTGAGTGAATCGTTCGTTGCCGCAAGGCACAAGTCACTGAATCGAAGGGAACTGTGATTCCTATTTAACCACTCGTAAAACATTCACTCAAAAGTTCCTTTAAAGGTCGTTCCTTCACTCTTTTCCAACTGTAGTAATCATTGTCCGTGGAAATGTTATTATCACAAGAACGATTGCCCTGAATGTGACGTAAAATATTCAGCAGAAAAAGACATAAACAAACAGCCGTCACAGATACTACAGAGCTGCGTGTTTGGCAAAGACAATCTCTGGACCATTACACTCCTGTGCTTTAATTTTAGGCTACTGCCAAAGTTTGCTTAGAGTTTCACTCCAATGAATGTTTACGAAACACATTTCCGAAACAGTCTTTTAACGTAAAACTATAAATCTCTAACTGAGTCTAACTGTTTGATAAGTATTACAATAAGCAGCGTCCATGCACTACTTCCCGCATAATGCCCGTTGCTCTCAGGCTGTTGCAAACAGGTTATGCCGTTACAGTTACAAACGACGATTGACCGGCTGATAGTTTTGTAAAGATTTATTTGTGAATTCCGATTATAAATAATTTTTATTATAGAAAAGAATGAAGTTTTAATAATAAGTATATTACTTTATTAGGATTGTCTTTCTTAGTGGTTGCAAAATCACTATATTACTATCCATGACGCTACATAGGCCTATGCGTCAAGGAATTTATGAGAAAGTTAGTTATATTATTATTTTTTGAATTTATTACAGCTTAATTAGTTTTGGTCAACAGTATCTCTTTATCACAGTCATTTATTCAATTCATACTGTTAGTTCACACTCTCCCTATAAATATTTATATATCTTGTTCAAATTTTCAATCGTTAATAAAATACTTTTTATTCATCCACTCAAGTTCAAATACATTTGTTTAAACTTATAGTAGGTGTTAAATGAGTAAATAAGTGTGAGTAAATAAATAATTAATTTGGGAGTTTTGTGTATGTTTTTATTTGTTTTTAACATGACCTCACAAGCTAAGCTCAAAGATTATTTGCATTAATTCATTAATTGAATTTAGTGCATTAATTTTAATTTTTTATGGAAGGAAAGCTTTTCACAAAAGAGGCAAGATATGTAACATAGTTATTTCGTTCCATTTGGCGTAAAATAAGTGAACGTACGATTTCATAAAACAGCTGATTTTATTTTTTAGGTTATGTTGCAGAACAGTGGTTTTAACGCATACGTTATGCTAATTTATTTATATTAATTATAATTATTTAATAAAAAGTAACTAAATAAAATTTTCTTTGTGACCTAAGTAGGAATCGACTTTCAAATATTTGTGTTTATATTACTTCTTTTATATACAAAAATATATCTTGGTGTGTGTATTAGATATACAATGTATTCACATTTATGATTTCTGAAGTACTATTTAAAAAAACTAAAAACAGGGCACCATCCCTGTAAAATTGTAGTGGATGACATTTGATTTTAATACAGTTTAAAAAATATTAATTCATTAATTAAATGTGATGAATTAATTTTAGTTATATATGGGAGGAAAACATATCACAAAAGGGGCAAGGTATGCAATTAGTTATTCGATCCAATTGGCTTAAAGTAAGTAATAACATATGATTTCATAAAACAGCTGATTTTATGTTATAGGTTATGTGCTAGAACAGCTGTTTTTACGCATAGGTTGTTACTTTATTTATATTAATTGTAATTATTTAATAAAAAGTAATTTGAATAACTTTTTTTGTTGACCTAAGTATGAAAATTGTTTATATTACTTGTTTTTATCTTTGTAATTGTGTGTAGGATCTACTGATAATTTTCAGAAAAAATGATAACGTAAATATTGATGAAAAGTTCCATTATGGAATCATAGGTATTTCCCTTCGCTTTACTTGCGTATAAAGAGACCCGGTTCGCCATCCACTGCACTCCCAATTTGCTAGAATTATATTTATGTATTTGCGTATTTAGGTACCGCGATAAATTAACATGGAACTATACTACAGGTACTTAGAATAGGTACTTATACTACATGGAAAAGAAAAATAATTGCGGAACTGAACTGAAGAACGAACGGAATGATCTATCGACTAATTAAAGAACTATATTCCAAATACCGTGGCCCGTTAAAGTCGGCTGGTGACGGCGTAACCTTAAAGTAAACAAAGATGATGCGCGCTTTCTACGCAGTTATTCGCTGGCACTCCACGAGTGTGTTATTTTCAGTCGTTACGTTTGTAGCCCGACATCGTGACACGAACGGAACTTCAGGCTCGCGGACTGTCCTGGTACAGAGTGTCGCAAAGATACGCGCCCTGACACACCCTCCTGATCATACCTAACGTAGTAGCTAGTTGGGGCGGTACTTGAAACTAAAAATATGTTTTGCGACAACAACCGAACGGTGACTTGAAAACTCTTCCGGTTTGAAATACCTGCTAGATTGTTTATTCAAATTATATATAATGAAGAATGGCAAAATGTAAATAGAAACAAGCTGAGGGACATCAAAAATACTGTCCGACCATGGAGGACATCTGTTCGTTCGAATCGTAGGGAGGAAGTGGTGTTAACTCGACTTCGCATCGGCCACTCTTTGTTAACGCATGGATGGTTGATGAGACATGACGATCCACCACTTTGTCCGTTTTGTAAAAGTACCATCACAATCAAGCACGTTCTGCTTGATTGTGATGAGTTGACCAATTTGTATATTCGTTACAATCTTCGAGGTAGTTTAAAGGTGGTTTTAAGGGACGATGTCACGACCATCGACCGTGTCCTCGCTTTCTTACGCCACCTTAATTTATTTAATAATATTTAAATTTTGTATAATTTTAGGTTCTTTAGTTTTAGATAGTTACAATTAGTTTTAAACATTTATTTTATTTTATTTTGTTTTATTTTGATTAGTTTTATTTATGTAACATTATTTTAAAATTTAATAGGGTTTTCGCCTGGAATATATATATATATATATATATATATATATATATATATATATATAGGCCTATATATATATATATATATATATTATATATATATAAAATATGGTGATATGTTTTATTGTAATATAGTTAATAAATTAGAAATATTGCAAAAACAAGAATACTTTTAATACATATATTATTCAAAGCTTTTCGCCGATATAACAGTACCAGCATATCCAGGAAAAATAATTGTGTAACAAATATTTTTACAAAAATTAAATCATATATACTACAAACAACCATATGTTTATAAGTATTGCACTTTATGCAATTTTTTCCATAACATCACTGACCTTATAAATATTTTGGTGCCTTGATCTAACTTGAATGTGTTCATCAATTAATCTGTCTTTAACTTTATGTTTATAATTATTTATTATTATTTAAAAAAATTTTTGTGCATAAAAGCTAAAGACAGATTAATTGATGAGTAGATTCAAGTGAGATCAGGGCTCCAAACTATTTTTAGTACAAATGATATAATTTATGTAAAAATATTTTGTTACATAATTATTTTTCTTGAAGATGCTGGCACTGTTATCTGCGAAAAGCTTTGAATAATATGTGTATTAAAACTATTCTTGTTTTTGAAATATTTTAAATTAATATATATATATATATATATATATATATATATATATATATATATATATATATATGTTTCTTCTTCTTTTATACACCTCCTGTTCATAAATATTCTAATCCCATTATACGCATATTAACTGATCCCAGAAGGCGAAGCAATGTAAGGCAAATACTGCCTTTTGATTGGTCTGTAGCTCCTCCCACTCCACCATCATCTGTCAATTCGTAGAGCCTTTAGAAAAAATGATTTCGGTCTCAGACATGCAAGCCTCAAAATAAATTACATGGGCCTCTTATAAATGAAATGTTTTATATTATTATAGTTAAAAATTTGAGCGTTTAATTCACGCCAAAATATTATAACATGTACTTGTACGTAAACATCAAATGATTATGATTTCAACTATATCATTTGGTAGAATTATTAATGACAGGGTAGGTATTTTCAAATTTACTTTGGTAATTAAGATCTTCAAATCAAATAAGTACTTACCTACTTTACTAGGAAATTGAACTAAGTAATTAAACAATAACTGCCATACCTATAATATATGTCATATTATGATATAATTTGAAACATATAATATGTTTTACATTAACAAATACCAAAATTACCTTTTTTTCTCTAAAATAATACAACTTGACTCCACCCCATTACAAAAAAAGTTAAAAATACAGTCTTAATGACGTTGGTTTAAAAAAAAAATTTTCGTGTTAAATACATAAAGTTAATTTTGCTGCACATTTTTAATGTTAGTCTGTAATAGCATGTACAGTATAGCGTGAACCTATTCAGCTACAGCTAATAGCTACAGGGCACTGCACTACGTCAAAGTCAGTTTATTTTAATACTAAACTTAAAATCTAAAAATTTAACTTTTGGTTATAATTTTATACAACATGACTATATACCTACATTAAAATATACCTACGAATTGTCATGTGAGGTTAGATTTGGTTAAAATTTTATTCAACATGATTATGTAACTATATTAAAGTATACCTACAAAATATCCAGTTAGGATAGCTTTGGTTATAATTTTATACAACATTACTATTTACGGATATTAAAATATACCTATGAAGTATCCAGTCCAGATAGATTTGGTTGTAATTTTCTGCACCGGCAATAAGTCTAAATATTAACCAAAATTACAACACACACACACACACACACACATACACCTATATAGAATATAATATACAGGTAGCTAAAACTTTTTAAAAAATCCTCCAGATTTATTAAAGATAAAAACTAGGTGGTGTCGTATTTTCATTCAACCCAAAACCTGGAGTGCCAGGTTTCACAATGTTTCAACGATTCACAATGTTGACAGTTGTTGTTGGTGGAGTGGAAGGAGCTACAGACCAATTAAAAGGCTGTATTTGCCTTACATTGCTTCGTCTTCTGGGATTAGTTAATATGCCTTCTAGGATCAGTTAATATGCACTCTGGCAGTAGCCCGAAATTAAACACAGATATGTAATGATCTAGAGATTGCCTTTGCCAAACACGTAATATCTGTGTTGGCGCTTTTGATTGTCTTCTTCATCCGTGTCGTTTCTTATGCTGAATATTTAAAGCCACATTCAGAGCCAATCGTTCTTGTATCAATGCCAATGCTACAAACGTTTATGAGGTTTCGTTGGTAAAGTGAGATTATGTTTGTATGGCGAATCACTATTGATAGTTAACAACATATTCACATGTTCCTTGTTTAGAATTTGTTTAAGAAACGTACGGAAATACAAAAAAATCGGGGTTAACCCAGTCTTTTCAATTCCTACTATTAGCTCACATTCTCCTTATGTAGGCCTATATCTTATTCAAATTTTTAATCGAAATACTTTTCGTTCATCTACTCAAGTTGAATTTTTTTTTCAACTTGTAGTGGGTTTCACTTGATGTTAATACCGTTTTTCCAAATATTGATTCATTATTTTGAATTTAGAAAGATTATAGGGGCCTATGTTTAGGTTGGATTCGGTCTGTACGACTTGATGTTCGAAATCCAGCATTCTGGCACTAAGCCAACTTGCCGGTAGAGAGGTATATGATCATTTTTTTGTCCCATATTTGGTTTCGTTGAAATGTGCATCGTGCAACCCAACATTCCACCTTCAGGCCTATCGGTAATGTCAAAATTTGTTTGCCATGGTTACTACACAATATCATTCATAATTTTTTTGAAATAATTACTCTCTTTAAACTAGGTTAATTGTAACAATTAATTTCCCTTTTTATTTTCCCACTCTATACTGTGATTCTGTCTTATGTATATACATATTTATAATAATTTTAATTATTTAATAAAAAGTAACTGATATAAAATATTTCATTGTTGACTCAAGTAGGGTTGGCTTTAAAAAAAGTTTTTCTATATTACTTGGTTAATACGTTTTTAGTAAAATGTTTTAAATGATTTTGTTCAAGTGTTTTCACTAACTTGTGTATATTATTTGATTCCATCTTTATTTAAGCCGCTAGGTTGTCACTAAAGCTCCTGAACTTATAGACTATTAGTAGTCTATGTGTAACATATTATATTAGGGGAGTGTAACATACAATATATGTTCAACTGTTTTCACTAACTTGTGTATATTATTTCATTTAATCTTTATTTAAGCCGCTAGGTTGTCACTAAAGCTCGTGAACTTATAGACTATTAGTAGTCTATGTGTAACATATTATATTAGGGGAGTGTAACATACAATATATGTTCAACTGTTTTCACTAACTTGTGTATATTATTTCATTTAATCTTTATTTAAGCCGCTAGGTTGTCACTAAAGCTCCTGAACTTATAGACTATTAGTAGTCTATGTGTAACATATTATATTAGGGGAGTGTAACATACATTATATGTTCAAGTGTGTTCACTAACTTGTGTATATTATTTCATTTAATCTTTATTTAAGCCGCTAGGTTGTCACTAAAGCTCGTGAACTTATAGACTATTAGTAGTCTATGTGTAACATATTATATTAGGGGAGTGTAACATACAATATATGTTCAACTGTTTTCACTAACTTGTGTATATTATTTCATTTAATCTTTATTTAAGCCGCTAGGTTGTCACTAAAGCTCGTGAACTTATAGACTATTAGTAGTCTATGTGTAACATATTATATTAGGGGAGTGTAACATACAATATATGTTCAACTGTTTTCACTAACTTGTGTATATTATTTCATTTAATCTTTATTTAAGCCGCTAGGTTGTCACTAAAGCTCGTGAACTTATAGACTATTAGTAGTCTATGTGTAACATGTTATATTAGGGGAGTGTAACATACAATATATGTTCAAGTGTTTTCACTAACTTGTGTATATTATTTCATTCCATCTTTATTTAAGCCGCTAGGTTGTCACTAAAGCTCGTGAACTTATAGACTATTAGTAGTCTATGTGTAACATGTTATATTAGGGGAGTGTAACATGCAATATATGTTCAAGTGTTTTCACTAACTTGTGTATATTATTTCATTCCATCTTTATTTAAGCTGCTAGGTTGTCACTAAAGCTCGTGAACTTATAGGCTATTAGTAGTCTATGTGTAACATATTATATTAGGAGAGTGTAACATACAATATATGTTCAAGTGTTTTCACTAACTTGTGTATATTATTTCATTCCATCTTTATTTAAGCTGCTAGGTTTCCACTAAAGCTCGTGAACTTATGGACTATTAGTAGTCTATGTGTAACATATTATATTAGGAGAGTGTAACATACAATATATGTTCAAGTGTTTTCACTAACTTGTGTATATTATTTCATTCCATCTTTATTTAAGCTGCTAGGTTTCCACTAAAGCTCTTGAACTTATAGACTATTAGTAGTCTATGTGTAACATATTATATTAGGGGAGTGTAACATACAATATATGTTCAAGTGTTTTCACTATCTTGTGTAATATTTGATTCCATCTTTATTTAAGCCGCTAGGTTGTCACTAAAGCTCGTGAACTTATAGACTATTAGTAGTCTATGTGTAACATATTATATTAGGGGAGTATAACATACAATATATGTTCAAGTGTTTTCACTAACTTGTGTATATTATTTGATTCCATCTTTATTTAAGCCGCTAGGTTGTCACTAAAGCTCGTGAACTTATAGACTATTAGTAGTCTATGTGTAAAATGTTATATTAGGGGAGTGTAACATACAATATATGTTCAAGTGTTTTGTGTTTTCACTAACTTGTGTATATTATTTCATTCCATCTTTGTTTAAGCCGCTAGGTTGTCAATAAAGCTCGTGAACTTATAGACTATTAGTAGTCTATGTGTAACATGTTATATTAGGGGAGTGTAACATACAATATATGTTCAAGTATTTTGTGTTTTCACTAACTTGTGTATATTATTTCATTCCATCTTTGTTTAAGCCGCTAGGTTGTCACTAAAGCTCGTGAACTTATAGACTATTAGTAGTCTATGTGTAACATGTTATATTAGGGGAGTGTAACATACAATATATGTTCAAGTGTTTTCACTAACTTGTGTATATTATTTCATTCCATCTTTATTTAAGCTGCTAGGTTTCCACTAAAGCTCTTGAACTTATAGACTATTAGTAGTCTATGTGTAACATATTATATTAGGGGAGTGTAACATACAATATATGTTCAAGTGTTTTCACTAACTTGTGTATATTATTTGATTCCATCTTTATTTAAGCCGCTAGGTTGTCACTAAAGCTCGTGAACTTATAGACTATTAGTAGTCTATGTGTAACATATTATATTAGGGGAGTGTAACATACAATATATGTTCAAGTGTTTTGTGTTTTCACTAACTTGTGTATATTATTTCATTCCATCTTTGTTTAAGCCGCTAGGTTGTCACTAAAGCTCGTGAACTTATAGACTATTAGTAGTCTATGTGTAACATGTTATATTAGGGGAGTGTAACATACAATATATGTTCAAGTGTTTTCACTAACTTGTGTATATTATTTCATTCCATCTTTATTTAAGCTGCTAGGTTTCCACTAAAGCTCGTGAACTTATAGACTATTAGTAGTCTATGTGTAACATATTATATTAGGAGAGTGTAACATACAATATATGTTCAAGTGTTTTCACTAACTTGTGTATATTATTTCATTCCATCTTTGTTTAAGCCGCTACGTTGTCACTAAAGCTCTTGAACTTATAGACTATTAGTAGTCTATGTGTAACATATTATATTAGGGGAGTGTAACATACAATATATGTTCAAGTGTTTTCACTAACTTGTGTATATTATTTGATTCCATCTTTATTTAAGCCGCTAGGTTGTCACTAATGCTCGTGAACTTATAGACTATTAGTAGTCAATGTGTAACATATTATATTAGGGGAGTGTAACATACAATATATGTTCAAGTGTGTTCACCAACGTGTGTATATTATTTCATTCCATCTTTATTTAAGCTGCTAGGTTTCCACTAAAGCTCGTGAACTTATAGACTATTAGTAGTCTATGTGTAACATATTATATTAGGGGAGTGTAACATACAATATATGTTCAACTGTTTTCACTAACTTGTGTATATTATTTCATTTAATCTTTATTTAAGCCGCTAGGTTGTCACTAAAGCTCGTGAACTTATAGACTATTAGTAGTCTATGTGTAACATATTATATTAGGGGAGTGTAACATACAATATATGTTCAACTGTTTTCACTAACTTGTGTATATTATTTCATTTAATCTTTATTTAAGCCGCTAGGTTGTCACTAAAGCTCGTGAACTTATAGACTATTAGTAGTCTATGTGTAACATGTTATATTAGGGGAGTGTAACATACAATATATGTTCAAGTGTTTTCACTAACTTGTGTATATTATTTCATTCCATCTTTATTTAAGCCGCTAGGTTGTCACTAAAGCTCGTGAACTTATAGACTATTAGTAGTCTATGTGTAACATGTTATATTAGGGGAGTGTAACATGCAATATATGTTCAAGTGTTTTCACTAACTTGTGTATATTATTTCATTCCATCTTTATTTAAGCTGCTAGGTTGTCACTAAAGCTCGTGAACTTATAGGCTATTAGTAGTCTATGTGTAACATATTATATTAGGAGAGTGTAACATACAATATATGTTCAAGTGTTTTCACTAACTTGTGTATATTATTTCATTCCATCTTTATTTAAGCTGCTAGGTTTCCACTAAAGCTCGTGAACTTATGGACTATTAGTAGTCTATGTGTAACATATTATATTAGGAGAGTGTAACATACAATATATGTTCAAGTGTTTTCACTAACTTGTGTATATTATTTCATTCCATCTTTATTTAAGCTGCTAGGTTTCCACTAAAGCTCTTGAACTTATAGACTATTAGTAGTCTATGTGTAACATATTATATTAGGGGAGTGTAACATACAATATATGTTCAAGTGTTTTCACTATCTTGTGTAATATTTGATTCCATCTTTATTTAAGCCGCTAGGTTGTCACTAAAGCTCGTGAACTTATAGACTATTAGTAGTCTATGTGTAACATATTATATTAGGGGAGTATAACATACAATATATGTTCAAGTGTTTTCACTAACTTGTGTATATTATTTGATTCCATCTTTATTTAAGCCGCTAGGTTGTCAGTAAAGCTCGTGAACTTATAGACTATTAGTAGTCTATGTGTAAAATGTTATATTAGGGGAGTGTAACATACAATATATGTTCAAGTGTTTTGTGTTTTCACTAACTTGTGTATATTATTTCATTCCATCTTTGTTTAAGCCGCTAGGTTGTCAATAAAGCTCGTGAACTTATAGACTATTAGTAGTCTATGTGTAACATGTTATATTAGGGGAGTGTAACATACAATATATGTTCAAGTATTTTGTGTTTTCACTAACTTGTGTATATTATTTCATTCCATCTTTGTTTAAGCCGCTAGGTTGTCACTAAAGCTCGTGAACTTATAGACTATTAGTAGTCTATGTGTAACATGTTATATTAGGGGAGTGTAACATACAATATATGTTCAAGTGTTTTCACTAACTTGTGTATATTATTTCATTCCATCTTTATTTAAGCTGCTAGGTTTCCACTAAAGCTCTTGAACTTATAGACTATTAGTAGTCTATGTGTAACATATTATATTAGGGGAGTGTAACATACAATATATGTTCAAGTGTTTTCACTAACTTGTGTATATTATTTGATTCCATCTTTATTTAAGCCGCTAGGTTGTCACTAAAGCTCGTGAACTTATAGACTATTAGTAGTCTATGTGTAACATATTATATTAGGGGAGTGTAACATACAATATATGTTCAAGTGTTTTGTGTTTTCACTAACTTGTGTATATTATTTCATTCCATCTTTGTTTAAGCCGCTAGGTTGTCACTAAAGCTCGTGAACTTATAGACTATTAGTAGTCTATGTGTAACATGTTATATTAGGGGAGTGTAACATACAATATATGTTCAAGTGTTTTCACTAACTTGTGTATATTATTTCATTCCATCTTTATTTAAGCTGCTAGGTTTCCACTAAAGCTCGTGAACTTATAGACTATTAGTAGTCTATGTGTAACATATTATATTAGGAGAGTGTAACATACAATATATGTTCAAGTGTTTTCACTAACTTGTGTATATTATTTCATTCCATCTTTGTTTAAGCCGCTACGTTGTCACTAAAGCTCTTGAACTTATAGACTATTAGTAGTCTATGTGTAACATATTATATTAGGGGAGTGTAACATACAATATATGTTCAAGTGTTTTCACTAACTTGTGTATATTATTTGATTCCATCTTTATTTAAGCCGCTAGGTTGTCACTAATGCTCGTGAACTTATAGACTATTAGTAGTCAATGTGTAACATATTATATTAGGGGAGTGTAACATACAATATATGTTCAAGTGTGTTCACCAACGTGTGTATATTATTTCATTCCATCTTTATTTAAGCTGCTAGGTTTCCACTAAAGCTCGTGAACTTATAGACTATTAGTAGTCTATGTGTAACATATTATATTAGGGGAGTGTAACATACAATATATGTTCAAGTGTGTTCACTAACTTGTGTATATTATTTCATTCCATCTTTATTTAAGCTGTTAGGTTTCCACTAAAGCTCGTGAACTTATAGACTATTAGTAGTCTATGTATAACATATTATATTAGGGGAGTGTAACATACAATATATGTTCAACTGTTTTCACTAACTTGTGTATATTATTTCATTTAATCTTTATTTAAGCCGCTAGGTTGTCACTAAAGCTCGTGAACTTATAGACTATTAGTAGTCTATGTGTAACATGTTATATTAGGGGAGTGTAACATACAATATATGTTCAAGTGTTTTCACTAACTTGTGTATATTATTTCATTCCATCTTTATTTAAGCCGCTAGGTTGTCACTAAAGCTCGTGAACTTATAGACTATTAGTAGTCTATGTGTAACATGTTATATTAGGGGAGTGTAACATGCAATATATGTTCAAGTGTTTTCACTAACTTGTGTATATTATTTCATTCCATCTTTATTTAAGCTGCTAGGTTGTCACTAAAGCTCGTGAACTTATAGGCTATTAGTAGTCTATGTGTAACATATTATATTAGGAGAGTGTAACATACAATATATGTTCAAGTGTTTTCACTAACTTGTGTATATTATTTCATTCCATCTTTATTTAAGCTGCTAGGTTTCCACTAAAGCTCGTGAACTTATGGACTATTAGTAGTCTATGTGTAACATATTATATTAGGAGAGTGTAACATACAATATATGTTCAAGTGTTTTCACTAACTTGTGTATATTATTTCATTCCATCTTTATTTAAGCTGCTAGGTTTCCACTAAAGCTCTTGAACTTATAGACTATTAGTAGTCTATGTGTAACATATTATATTAGGGGAGTGTAACATACAATATATGTTCAAGTGTTTTCACTATCTTGTGTAATATTTGATTCCATCTTTATTTAAGCCGCTAGGTTGTCACTAAAGCTCGTGAACTTATAGACTATTAGTAGTCTATGTGTAACATATTATATTAGGGGAGTATAACATACAATATATGTTCAAGTGTTTTCACTAACTTGTGTATATTATTTGATTCCATCTTTATTTAAGCCGCTAGGTTGTCACTAAAGCTCGTGAACTTATAGACTATTAGTAGTCTATGTGTAAAATGTTATATTAGGGGAGTGTAACATACAATATATGTTCAAGTGTTTTGTGTTTTCACTAACTTGTGTATATTATTTCATTCCATCTTTGTTTAAGCCGCTAGGTTGTCAATAAAGCTCGTGAACTTATAGACTATTAGTAGTCTATGTGTAACATGTTATATTAGGGGAGTGTAACATACAATATATGTTCAAGTATTTTGTGTTTTCACTAACTTGTGTATATTATTTCATTCCATCTTTGTTTAAGCCGCTAGGTTGTCACTAAAGCTCGTGAACTTATAGACTATTAGTAGTCTATGTGTAACATGTTATATTAGGGGAGTGTAACATACAATATATGTTCAAGTGTTTTCACTAACTTGTGTATATTATTTCATTCCATCTTTATTTAAGCTGCTAGGTTTCCACTAAAGCTCTTGAACTTATAGACTATTAGTAGTCTATGTGTAACATATTATATTAGGGGAGTGTAACATACAATATATGTTCAAGTGTTTTCACTAACTTGTGTATATTATTTGATTCCATCTTTATTTAAGCCGCTAGGTTGTCACTAAAGCTCGTGAACTTATAGACTATTAGTAGTCTATGTGTAACATATTATATTAGGGGAGTGTAACATACAATATATGTTCAAGTGTTTTGTGTTTTCACTAACTTGTGTATATTATTTCATTCCATCTTTGTTTAAGCCGCTAGGTTGTCACTAAAGCTCGTGAACTTATAGACTATTAGTAGTCTATGTGTAACATGTTATATTAGGGGAGTGTAACATACAATATATGTTCAAGTGTTTTCACTAACTTGTGTATATTATTTCATTCCATCTTTATTTAAGCTGCTAGGTTTCCACTAAAGCTCGTGAACTTATAGACTATTAGTAGTCTATGTGTAACATATTATATTAGGAGAGTGTAACATACAATATATGTTCAAGTGTTTTCACTAACTTGTGTATATTATTTCATTCCATCTTTGTTTAAGCCGCTACGTTGTCACTAAAGCTCTTGAACTTATAGACTATTAGTAGTCTATGTGTAACATATTATATTAGGGGAGTGTAACATACAATATATGTTCAAGTGTTTTCACTAACTTGTGTATATTATTTGATTCCATCTTTATTTAAGCCGCTAGGTTGTCACTAATGCTCGTGAACTTATAGACTATTAGTAGTCAATGTGTAACATATTATATTAGGGGAGTGTAACATACAATATATGTTCAAGTGTGTTCACCAACGTGTGTATATTATTTCATTCCATCTTTATTTAAGCTGCTAGGTTTCCACTAAAGCTCGTGAACTTATAGACTATTAGTAGTCTATGTGTAACATATTATATTAGGGGAGTGTAACATACAATATATGTTCAAGTGTGTTCACTAACTTGTGTATATTATTTCATTCCATCTTTATTTAAGCTGTTAGGTTTCCACTAAAGCTCGTGAACTTATAGACTATTAGTAGTCTATGTATAACATATTATATTAGGGGAGTGTAACATACAATATATGTTCAACTGTTTTCACTAACTTGTGTATATTATTTCATTTAATCTTTATTTAAGCCGCTAGGTTGTCACTAAAGCTCGTGAACTTATAGACTATTAGTAGTCTATGTGTAACATGTTATATTAGGGGAGTGTAACATACAATATATGTTCAAGTGTTTTCACTAACTTGTGTATATTATTTCATTCCATCTTTATTTAAGCCGCTAGGTTGTCACTAAAGCTCGTGAACTTATAGACTATTAGTAGTCTATGTGTAACATGTTATATTAGGGGAGTGTAACATGCAATATATGTTCAAGTGTTTTCACTAACTTGTGTATATTATTTCATTCCATCTTTATTTAAGCTGCTAGGTTGTCACTAAAGCTCGTGAACTTATAGGCTATTAGTAGTCTATGTGTAACATATTATATTAGGAGAGTGTAACATACAATATATGTTCAAGTGTTTTCACTAACTTGTGTATATTATTTCATTCCATCTTTATTTAAGCTGCTAGGTTTCCACTAAAGCTCGTGAACTTATGGACTATTAGTAGTCTATGTGTAACATATTATATTAGGAGAGTGTAACATACAATATATGTTCAAGTGTTTTCACTAACTTGTGTATATTATTTCATTCCATCTTTATTTAAGCTGCTAGGTTTCCACTAAAGCTCTTGAACTTATAGACTATTAGTAGTCTATGTGTAACATATTATATTAGGGGAGTGTAACATACAATATATGTTCAAGTGTTTTCACTATCTTGTGTAATATTTGATTCCATCTTTATTTAAGCCGCTAGGTTGTCACTAAAGCTCGTGAACTTATAGACTATTAGTAGTCTATGTGTAACATATTATATTAGGGGAGTATAACATACAATATATGTTCAAGTGTTTTCACTAACTTGTGTATATTATTTGATTCCATCTTTATTTAAGCCGCTAGGTTGTCACTAAAGCTCGTGAACTTATAGACTATTAGTAGTCTATGTGTAAAATGTTATATTAGGGGAGTGTAACATACAATATATGTTCAAGTGTTTTGTGTTTTCACTAACTTGTGTATATTATTTCATTCCATCTTTGTTTAAGCCGCTAGGTTGTCAATAAAGCTCGTGAACTTATAGACTATTAGTAGTCTATGTGTAACATGTTATATTAGGGGAGTGTAACATACAATATATGTTCAAGTATTTTGTGTTTTCACTAACTTGTGTATATTATTTCATTCCATCTTTGTTTAAGCCGCTAGGTTGTCACTAAAGCTCGTGAACTTATAGACTATTAGTAGTCTATGTGTAACATGTTATATTAGGGGAGTGTAACATACAATATATGTTCAAGTGTTTTCACTAACTTGTGTATATTATTTCATTCCATCTTTATTTAAGCTGCTAGGTTTCCACTAAAGCTCTTGAACTTATAGACTATTAGTAGTCTATGTGTAACATATTATATTAGGGGAGTGTAACATACAATATATGTTCAAGTGTTTTCACTAACTTGTGTATATTATTTGATTCCATCTTTATTTAAGCCGCTAGGTTGTCACTAAAGCTCGTGAACTTATAGACTATTAGTAGTCTATGTGTAACATATTATATTAGGGGAGTGTAACATACAATATATGTTCAAGTGTTTTGTGTTTTCACTAACTTGTGTATATAATTTCATTCCATCTTTGTTTAAGCCGCTAGGTTGTCACTAAAGCTCGTGAACTTATAGACTATTAGTAGTCTATGTGTAACATGTTATATTAGGGGAGTGTAACATACAATATATGTTCAAGTGTTTTCACTAACTTGTGTATATTATTTCATTCCATCTTTATTTAAGCTGCTAGGTTTCCACTAAAGCTCGTGAACTTATAGACTATTAGTAGTCTATGTGTAACATATTATATTAGGAGAGTGTAACATACAATATATGTTCAAGTGTTTTCACTAACTTGTGTATATTATTTCATTCCATCTTTGTTTAAGCCGCTACGTTGTCACTAAAGCTCTTGAACTTATAGACTATTAGTAGTCTATGTGTAACATATTATATTAGGGGAGTGTAACATACAATATATGTTCAAGTGTTTTCACTAACTTGTGTATATTATTTGATTCCATCTTTATTTAAGCCGCTAGGTTGTCACTAATGCTCGTGAACTTATAGACTATTAGTAGTCAATGTGTAACATATTATATTAGGGGAGTGTAACATACAATATATGTTCAAGTGTGTTCACCAACGTGTGTATATTATTTCATTCCATCTTTATTTAAGCTGCTAGGTTTCCACTAAAGCTCGTGAACTTATAGACTATTAGTAGTCTATGTGTAACATATTATATTAGGGGAGTGTAACATACAATATATGTTCAAGTGTGTTCACTAACTTGTGTATATTATTTCATTCCATCTTTATTTAAGCTGTTAGGTTTCCACTAAAGCTCGTGAACTTATAGACTATTAGTAGTCTATGTATAACATATTATATTAGGGGAGTGTAACATACAATATATGTTCAAGTGTGTTCACTAACTTGTGTATATTATTTCATTCCATCTTTATTTAAGCTGTTAGGTTTCCACTAAAGCTCGTGAACTTATAGACTATTAGTAGTCTATGTATAACATATTATATTAGGGGAGTGTAACATACAATATATGTTCAAGTGTTTTCACTAACTTGTGTATATTATTTCATTCCATCTTTGTTTAAGCCGCTAGGTTGTCACTAAAGCTCGTGAACTTATAGACTATTAGTAGTCTATGTGTAACATATTATATTAGGGGAGTGTAACATACAATATATGTTCAAGTGTTTTCACTAACTTGTGTATATTATTTCATTCCATCTTTGTTTAAGCCGCTACGTTGTCACTAAAGCTCTTGAACTTATAGACTATTAGTAGTCTATGTGTAACATATTATATTAGGGGAGTGTAACATACAATATATGTTCAAGTGTTTTCACTAACTTGTGTATATTATTTGATTCCATCTTTATTTAAGCCGCTAGGTTGTCACTAATGCTCGTGAACTTATAGACTATTAGTAGTCAATGTGTAACATATTATATTAGGGGAGTGTAACATACATTATATGTTCAAGTGTGTTCACTAACTTGTGTATATTATTTCATTCCATTTTTATTTAAGCGGCTAGGTTTTCACTAAAGCTCGTGAACTTATAGACTATTAGTAGTCTATGTGTAACTTATTATATTAGGGGAGTGTAACATACATTATATGTTCAAGTGTTTTCACTAACTTGTGTATATTATTTCATTCCATCTTTATTTAAGCTGCTAGGTTTCCACTAAAGCTCGTGAACTTATAGACTATTAGTAGTCTATGTGTAACATATTATATTAGGGGAGTGTAACATACAATATATGTTCAAGTGTTTTCACTAACTTGTGTATATTATTTCATTCCATCTTTATTTAAGCTGCTAGGTTTCCACTAAAGCTCGTGAACTTATAGACTATTAGTAGTCTATGTGTAACATATTATATTAGGGGAGTGTAACATACAATATATGTTCAAGTGTTTTCACTAACTTGTGTATATTATTTTGGTCAACAATTGACTACTACAGGTTCGCATCGCCTGAGGAAAGGCAGCGACATGTGTACGGCTTCTATTGTTATGGAGTAGTCGTAATCAATACTATTGTGTCAGCATTCGGACGTCGTTGAAGAATTTAGATTCTAGGGATACTCTCTACTTTGATTCGTCACCGATAGTGGCGAGGATTTGCGCCTATTTGTTAGCGAGAACTTTAAGCTCGGCACATTTCCCTAGAGCAGCGTTTAATAGGTTCTTTCACGTTCGTTGCGCTGGTCTGAAACTCATTGAAGTAAAACTGTAGCTATATAACTAGCCTTACTCAGGACTGTGTTTGAAATTGGTTTATACATATATGTAACCAGGACAGCTCTGTATTTGCGGCAAACATGGATGTTTATGGGTTATATTTTCTGTTAAATAAATAGAAATATAATAAGAGTAGGTGGTCTGCCAAGCGTACAACGAAAGTGGTTTTGGGGGTACAATCCACATCCGGAAGCATTATAAATTTCTTTTTAATCGTTTATAGGCTAACATAATAACTTAGATTGACCCGTTTTCAGTCCCTCACCCACCGCAAAGCAGGCGGGGCACCAATTGCAGTGAAACGAAGAAATATTTTGGCTAACTATCTATAGTGCACAAATATATCTAGCGCTCGGACTAACCTATATGCCTAAACTCTCAGGATGAAAAGATTAATTTTCTTTACCAAAATCTTTCTCTTTTACTTCAATTAGTTCACTCTCTCCTTATAGGCCTATATATCTTGTTCAAATTTTTAATCGTTTATAAAATACTTTTTATTCTTCCACTCAAGCTCAAATACATTTTTTTAAACTTGCAGTAGGTAGTACTTGATGTTAATACAGTTTATCAAAAATTAATTCATTAAAAACAAATAAAAACATACACAAAACTCACGAAATAATCATTTATTTACTCGTGAGTAATAAATGAGTAAATAAATGATTTGATTAATTTGTCAGTATTGTGTATGTTTTTATTTGTTTTTAACATAACCTCACAAGCTAAGCTCAAAGATTATTTGCATTAATTCATTAATTGAATTTAGTGAATTAATTTTAATTTTTTATGGAAGAAAAGTTTTTCACAAAAGAGGCAAGATATGTAACATAGTTATTTCGTTCCGTTTGGCCTAAAATAAGTGAACGTACGATTTCATAAAACAGCTGATTTTATTTTTTAGGTTATGTTGTAGAACAGTGGTTTTAACGCATACGTTATGCTAATTCATTTATATTAATTATAATTATTTAATAAAATGTAACTAAATAAAATTTTCTTTGTTGACCTAAATAGGAATCGACTTTAAAATATTTGTGTTTATATTACTTTTTTTATATACAAAAATATATCTTGGTGTGTGTATTAGATATACAATGCATTCACATTTATGATTTCAGAAGTACTACTTAAAAAAACTAAAAACAGGGCACCTTGATTAAGTTTCGCCTCAGGGCATTCGGATTTGTAGTTGCAGTACTGCAGGTTTTGTAAGAAATTTCAGATCCTCATAAAAAAATTCAAATATAGTATCATTATATAATTGAGTACACTATTAAAAAAGACTAACTCAAAGTTTGGGCAAATAGTGTGATTTAAGTTTTAATAATGGAGTCACTGCGAAACGCGTCAACAGATATACTTTTTAACGTCAATATTCCTAATATTGTAACGTTAGGAAAGGCAGAAAACTTGACTCAATTATATAGAAATATTCCTGACAGAAATGAAGATAGTATTATAATTTTACGTTAGTTTCCTTATGGAACGAGTAAAAACGAAACAGAAATGTTAATAAATATGAGTGTAGGATGTTCATGAAAGTAGGCCTACTTTAAAGTAGGATATGTAACTTCCTTTGCTATGGCCGCATATTTGAGGAATCTTTATAACAGAGGATGATGTTTTTAATAAACTTTCAAAGATGTCTCGTAGACTCAATATTTCTCTGTAGAATTTTAATTTCAGAAAATTAAATTATAAAGTTTGCTTCTAAGACGTTATTTCTTGCAAGCTTTTTCTTGTACGCGTAGGCCTACCTAAGTTTAATGTTCATTGTGTATTCTTGAAATTTTGAATGTATGTAAGCTTACATTTAATTGTCTCATTTAGTTAACTTCTACGAAACTTTAAGTGTTAGTTTGGTGTAAAATAGATTTAATTAGTTAATTTTCCGTTGGGGTATAAATTTCCCCGCATTTACAGTCTCTCAGGAATGATAACCTCCGACCCCCAGAAGAAATTTCTTAGGCCTACTTTCGGTTATTTTGGCTTGAATCTTTGCGAATTTTTTTCATTAGAATTTGGTATCAGATTGTCTGACCACACCCACTGAAGCCAGTGGGCCGTCTTTAGTCACGTGTGTTTAGTCTTTATGATTCTTGTAACAATGTTACGTCTTATTACTGGGTGCCAAAATAATTTGAGAAATATCGTAACAGTTTCTAACCTAAGAGTGTCTGGAACAAATCATTATGTACAAAATTTCAATTGTATTTATTGGATTAGAAATGAATCCAAAGAAGTTGTAGTAAAAATGTGTTTTAATTTTTTTTTTTTTAATATGACTATCTGAATTCCAAATATTGGTATTAATTCAGTTGCTATGGTTACGGTCTTGTAAACATTTTATGAGCATTGAACTTTCTCATGTAACCTCAATTTTCTTCTGTTAATAAGCATTAAAATTGAGTTCTATAAAATCCACCTATTTTCTGTCAGTTTTAAGCTACCAGTACATTTTAACTTGCTACATTAAAATAAAAAAATTTATTTGAATGACAGAAAATAGATGGAAATTAAATGATTTTATAATAACTTTCATTATAACTGCTGTTAAGCCCGAGTTATTAAGATTCCTATCTGAGGAATTAACAAAGATAAGTGCAGCGTGGGACTATACATGTAATGTTCAGAAAACTCTTAAATAGAAAAAGTAACACTACTTTTTTATGTTAAAAGTATGATGGTGTCTAGTTTTTTAAAGGATAATGCAGTTTGTCCAGGGTTTGAAAATGTAAGTTTAACATTCACTAATGTTTTATATTGATTTCATAATTTTAGGCCACGTGTTTAGATTAATTCTATTTCAGTGTGGTAAAAATGCCAAATTTTACATATTCGTGTCATAGCATTATACTAATTTAAAAGGAATTTAAATTATTCTGTATTTATTTGTAAGCTGGGAGGTGTATTGCACAATTTTTCTAACTACTCTTTAATGTTTTTGTGATGTGTTTGAAGAGAAAAAAATATACTCATAGTTCCTCATCTTCCTATCTATGACAAGATGTCAGTAGGCCTATTGCAAAATGTGTAAATACCCAGGGTCCTGGACAAAGCACTAATGATCAGGCCTTTAACTATTTATTTTTTACCCGTTCAGATTTTATATAAATTTATTTTACATAATACATTTTTACATAGATTTATTGTTTTTCTTTCCAAATTCCTTTATGTTAAATACTTTATATGTGTTTCACCCATAAGCTGTGTAAAAAAACGGTAAAAATCTTAGTGACGTTGGTTTAAAATTTTTTTTTAAAATTACTTGTTTCAATGTGTAGAACACGAACATTAACTTTTTTCCGCGGAAAAAACGGAAAATTACTTTTTTCGGGTTTTTAATGTTGTCTGTAATGGCATGTAGCCTATAGCTTAAACGGGTCTTAATGACGTTGTTTGACAACAAAGTTGTTTTTTTATAGCATGTAGGCCTATAGCGTGAATCGTCCGCGCTGTAGCTACAGGGCACTGCTTACGTCAAAGCAAATTTATTTTAATATTTATTAAAAAATCTAAATATTCAACTTTTGATTATAATTTTGTACAACATTACTATATACCTACATTAAAATATACCTACGAAGTATCCAGTCAGGATAGATTTGGTTGTAATTTTCTGCATCGGCGATAAGTCTAAATATTTACCAAATTTACAAACAAAACTATCCTGACTGGATACTTCTTAGGTGTACTTTAATATAGGTAGATAGTAATGAATCAAATTACAACCAAATCTAGACGTAGTGCAGTGCACTGTAGCTACTGTGCGCCCTGTTCACGCTATAGGCCTACATACCATTACACACTAACATTTAAAATGTGAAAAAAGGAACTTTCCGTATTTTTCGCGGAAAAAAGTTTATATTCCTGTTCTACACTTTAAAAAAAGTAATTAAAAAAAAATGAAAAAACCAACATCACTAACACTATATTTTTACCAAAAAAACTGTCCATTGATTGGCAGAACTATTACATACTTTGGCAAACAGACAGAGTATTACTGACAGTATCTTAAAGATGTTATTAGAACCAGTATTTTTAGTTTACTGACAGGATATTATCGAAACCAGTTTATTGGCAGAACATCTCTAACTAGTATGTCTAGTTTACTGCCAGGATGTTATTAAAACCAGTATATCTAGTTTACTGACAGTATGTCAATAAAGCCAGTTTATTTTTAGATTACTAAAACTAGTATGCCTAGTGTAATGGCAGAATATTATTAAAACCAGAATCTCTAGTTTATTGGCAGGACATTAGTTGAGCTAGTATGTCTAGTTTACTGCCAGGATGTTATTAAAACCAGAAGCACTAGTTTACTGGCAGGATGTCAATAAAGCCAGTTTATTTTTAGGATTACTAAAACTAGTATGCCCAGTTTAATGGCAGAATATTATTAAAACCAGAATCTCTAGTTTATTGGCAGGACATTAGTTGAGCTAGTATGTCTAGTTTACTGCCAGGATGTTATTAAAACCAGCATCACTAGTTTACTGGCAGGATGTCATTTAAGCCAGTTTAATTTTAGGATTACTAAAACTAGTATGCCCAGTTTAATGGCAGAATATTATTAAAACTAGAATCTCTAGTTTATTGGCAGGACATTAGTTGAGCTAGTATGTCTAGTTTACTGCCAGGATGCTATTAAAACCAGTATCTCTAGTTTACTGGCAGGATGTCATTAAAGCCAGTTTAATTTTAGGATTACTAAAACTAGTATGCCCAGTTTAATGGCAGAATATTATTAAAACTAGAATCTCTAGTTTATTGGCAGGACATTAGTTGAGCTAGTATGTCTAGTTTACTGCCAGGATGCTATTAAAACCAGTATCTCTAGTTTACTGGCAGGATATCATTAAAGCCAGTTTATTTTTAGGATTACTAAAACTAGTAAGCCTAGTTTAATGGCAGAATAATATTAAAACCAGAATCTCTAGTTTATTGGCAGGACATTAGTTGAGGATGACCGTTTCAGAAAACGTATCCCACTAATCACAGTCCAAGTTGATAATGGAACACTTCTTCCAAAACAGCTATCTACATTTAGACCTTATGTGAAGATTATGCCATTGTATATATACTGATTTCAGTCAAGTTCTTTTAAAATTTAATTAATTTATCTTTTATATAATTTAATTCAAAACGAAATAATTCTTTAGTTTTCCGTGACATCATATTTACATTCGTATGTTGTAATATGTCATTTAGGGAGGTCAACATTAGACTGGTTGTAGCGAGATTATGTACCATGCTATCTGACAGTAATAAAATAATCTTTTTGTTTTTAACCCTGCAATGTATGAAATATACTTTTTTTATTCATTACCTTACTTACCACAATATTCAGATATCATGCAATATTAATGAATATATTCACAACGCTAAATATTAAAATAGTTCACTATAAATCTCACTACACATTAGTTTATAAATACATACAGACTATTTCGATGACAAAGTCACCTTCCTCAGTAGTGGCTAATCACTGATGAAGTCAGCTTCGTCTTCAAAACTAGTCTGTATGTACTAATAAACTAGAGTGCAGTTCGATTTTGAATGAACTATTTTAATTATTACTGTTGTGAATTTGTTCTCACTGGCTAAGCTCTAATTAACTTAACGCATATATTCTCATAGTAAGTATTACAAAATTATTTGCTCCTAACAGTGAAAATAAAAAATATGATATTTCTAAACATTTATTAACAATTCTTGTCATATTTTATCTAAGTGACACTAGTGGTTGCATAATTAACTTAAAATAAATTATCGGATACAGAACTTTTTAGATATATTATCTAAACACATATACCTAGATAAATAAATAACCCTTGCTACAAATATTTAAGATTTCACATACACCTAGAGAAAACTCATCAATTATAGCTCTGATCAGAGTAAATCCTATCAAATTCTGTAGTGCTCATCTTATTACTCAATCCCTTCTATTTGCTCACACTCCAAATATATATATATATATATATATATATATATATATATATATATATATATATATATATGAAGTTTCATCTACCACTAAGTGCAATAATTTTACCTTGTGTGATGAGGCACCTTTTAGTCATTTGACCATTGTCGAATCACTTTGAAAAAATTAATCAGTGATTCGACAATGGTCAAATGACCGAAAGGTGCCTCATCATACAAGGTAAAATTATTGCACTTAGTGGTGGATAAAAGTATTTACAATAGTAATATATTAACTTCATAAAGTCAGTGCAACGGAAAAATAATGGACAACGTAATATATATATATATATATATATATATATATATATATATATATATATATATATATATATATATATATATATATATATATATATATATATGTCTTGTACAAATTTTCAATCGTTAATAAAATATACGTTTTTATTCATCCAATCAAGTTAAATACATTTCTTATCCTATAGTAGATAACAATTGATTTAAATACAGTTTTTTAAAATATTTATTCAATAATTATGTTATATTATAAAAATTTGGATGTCTAGCCGAATTTGAACTGAGAATCTTCATGTTCGAGGTCTAGCGTGCTTTGGGACTGCGACAACTTTCCAATACCTAGAAATATATATCTCATAGATGTATATGAATTTTTTACACCCATCTGGTTGTCATAGAAACCTCTATTGTACAACCTTAAACTGTTGCCATGGTTACCACACAATATTATAAATAGCGTTCTAGAATAACTCAAATATATTTTTTCTTGAATAACCTCAGTAGGAATTTACTTTAAACATTTTTTTTTTACTATTTTTAAGTAAAGCAATTAGGGAAAATATATTATTACTAAATGTCTATTGAGAACATTTGGACTTGTAACATTTGAGAAAGTAATGCTTAAATTAACAAATATTTTTATTACAGGATGGTTTTGGACCCCAAGAGCGGCGGGAGCCATAACGATTACGGGAGTATATCTGGGGAAAAAGAAGTGGCAGAGGCAGAGGCAAACAGCGCAAGCGGTACGAGCGGAGTGAACTCTGTAGCGATGACTCAAAGTGACCTCTATCAGAGACAGCCGTTATTACCATCTGAAAACTCAACGTGGGCAACCAAAAACGGAGGCTCAACTGGACCCCATCACCATTCTGTTATTATGGTTGATCACTCTGAGGATAATGATGATGACATAGATGGTCTAAAGAGAAACGCTATCAACTCTAATGGTGTTGTAAGGATAGAAGTACCGTCACCCCTAAGAGAAGAACCAAGGTTTCCCAAAGAAAAGATTAAAACACTCCTAGGTAAGTTTTAAGTTATTTGTTGTGTTATAAACCCAGTTACTATAACAAATAATGAAGCTTAAGCTAAAATAATCACACTTTGGGTATTAACTTGTCAAACAAATCACTACTCACTGATATTTTTCAGCAGACGCGTTTCACACTAGATCAGTGCATATTCAGTGCTGTGAGTCATGGACAAGACTGTTACTCAGGTGTGCTGTCAAATAATTCGTTGACCTAGTGTGAAATGTGTCTACTGAAAAATATCAGTAAGTAGTGGTTTTGTTGCCAAGTTATTACAAAAAGTGTAATTATAGAAATACTTCATGATGTACAACACGAAAAATACAAGTTCTAATAATCATACTTAAAACAAGTTCATTTTAGTTTTATGTCAGATTTTTTATATTTATTATTGTCTACTTTTTTTATAACTGCCCCACTAGACACTTGCCATATAAATTCAGTGTATAAATGTGTAATTTATCAAATGGTAATTCTAAATACAGATGTGCGGAGTTACAGGCTCGTCACTTATTTTGTTCATTTCAGTCATTTGAAGTTTTTAAATGTAAACCTAACATAAGCAATTAGCTAGGGATTATATATCTAATGGTCATAGTTTCTTTCTTCCAGGTTATGTTGAATTATGCATTTGGGTTATCATTGTTTCTATGTCATTTCGATTCTATTCTTCTTGACATACTTAGCCTAGGAATAATTGCTACTGATCCAATAGAAAATGTTATCTCTAATTATAGCCAAGTTATTATTTTTTTACTAACCCTTCTTGGCTGGAAAATAAAACAGGAAATTTATGTATTTTTAATCATGTCTAGAAAACATTTTTATGGGTAATTTTAGTTAACTTTACTTTCATTTAGGCATTTTATTAAAAAAGTCTTAGTCCTTAAAATATTTTAAAATATTTTTGCAACATAATTTATGTGACCTTTCTTTAACTATTTTAGCCTTTTTCTTTTTTCTTCTTAATGCAGTGTACAGTCTAAAGTACGCCTTTAAACATAATGAGAATAATGGCGTGTACAGTCTAAAATACGCCTTTAAACATAATGAGAATAATGCCGTGTACAGTCTAAAGTACGCCTTTAAACATAATGAGAATAATGGCGTGTACAGTCTAAAAAACGCCTTTAAAGCATAATGAGAATGATGCCGTGTACAGTCTAAAGTACGCCTTTAAACATAATAAGAATGATGCCGTGTACAGTCTAAAGTTCGCCTTTAAAGCATAATGAGAATAATGCCGTGTACAGTCTAAAGTACGTCTTTAAAGCATAATGAGAATAATGCCGTGTACAGTCTAAAGTACGCCTTTAAACATAATGACAATAATGCCGTGTACAGTCTAAAGTATGCCTTTAATCATAATGAGAATAATGCCGTGTACAGTCTAAAGTACGCCTTTAAAGCATAATGAGAATAATGCCGTGTACAGTCTAAAGTATGCCTTTAAAGCATAGTGACAATAATGCCATTTACAGTCTAAAGTACGCATTTAAAGCATAATGAGAATAATGCCGTGTACAGTCTAAAGTTCGCCTTTAAAGCATAATGAGAATAATGCCGTGTACAGTCTAAAGTACGTCTTTAAAGCATAGTGACAATAATGCCGTGTACAGTCTAAAGTTCGCCTTTAAAGCATAATGAGAATAATGCCGTGTACAGTCTAAAGTACGTCTTTAAAGCATAGTGACAATAATGCCATGTACAGTCTAAAGTTCGCCTTTAAAGCATAATGAGAATAATGCCGTGTACAGTCTAAAGTACGCCTTTAAAGCATAGTGACAATAATGCCGTGTACAGTCTAAAGTTCGCCTTTAAAGCATAATGAGAATAATGCCGTGTACAGTCTAAAGTACGTCTTTAAAGCATAGTGACAATAATGCCGTGTACAGTCTAAAGTTCGCCTTTAAGGCATAATGAGAATAATGCCGTGTACAGTCTAAAGTTCGCCTTTAAAGCATAGTGACAATAATGCCGTGTACAGTCTAAAGTTCGCCTTTAAAGCATAATGAGAATAATGCCGTGTACAGTCTAAAGTACGTCTTTAAAGCATAATGAGAATAATGCTGTGTACAGTCTAAAGTACGCTTTTAAAGCATAATGAGAATAATGCCATGTACAGTCTAAAGTACGCCTTTAAACATAATGACAATAATGCCGTGTACAGTCTAAAGTATGCCTTTAATCATAATGAGAATAATGCCGTGTACAGTCTAAAGTACGCCTTTAAAGCATAATGAGAATAATGCCGTGTACAGTCTAAAGTATGCCTTTAAAGCATAGTGACAATAATGCCATTTACAGTCTAAAGTACGCATTTAAAGCATAATGAGAATAATGCTGTGTACAGTCTAAAGTACGCTTTTAAAGCATAATGAGAATAATGCCATGTACAGTCTAAAGTACGCCTTTAAACATAATGACAATAATGCCGTGTACAGTCTAAAGTATGCCTTTAATCATAATGAGAATAATGCCGTGTACAGTCTAAAGTACGCCTTTAAAGCATAATGAGAATAATGCCGTGTACAGTCTAAAGTATGCCTTTAAAGCATAGTGACAATAATGCCATTTACAGTCTAAAGTACGCATTTAAAGCATAATGAGAATAATGCCGTGTACAGTCTAAAGTTCGCCTTTAAAGCATAATGAGAATAATGCCGTGTACAGTCTAAAGTACGTCTTTAAAGCATAGTGACAATAATGCCGTGTACAGTCTAAAGTTCGCCTTTAAAGCATAATGAGAATAATGCCGTGTACAGTCTAAAGTACGTCTTTAAAGCATAGTGACAATAATGCCATGTACAGTCTAAAGTTCGCCTTTAAAGCATAATGAGAATAATGCCGTGTACAGTCTAAAGTACGCCTTTAAAGCATAGTGACAATAATGCCGTGTACAGTCTAAAGTTCGCCTTTAAAGCATAATGAGAATAATGCCGTGTACAGTCTAAAGTACGTCTTTAAAGCATAGTGACAATAATGCCGTGTACAGTCTAAAGTTCGCCTTTAAGGCATAATGAGAATAATGCCGTGTACAGTCTAAAGTTCGCCTTTAAAGCATAGTGACAATAATGCCGTGTACAGTCTAAAGTTCGCCTTTAAAGCATAATGAGAATAATGCCGTGTACAGTCTAAAGTACGTCTTTAAAGCATAATGAGAATAATGCTGTGTACAGTCTAAAGTACGCTTTTAAAGCATAATGAGAATAATGCCATGTACAGTCTAAAGTACGCCTTTAAACATAATGAGAATAATGCCGTGTACAGTCTAAAGTATGCCTTTAAACATAATGAGAATAATGCCGTGTACAGTCTAAAGTACGTCTTTAAAGCATAATGAGAATAATGCCGTGTACAGTCTAAAGTATGCCTTTAAAGCATAGTGACAATAATGCCGTTTACAGTCTAAAGTACGCATTTAAAGCATAATGTGAATAATGCCGTGTACAGTCTAAAGTACGCCTTTAAAGCATAGTGACAATAATGCCGTTTACAGTCTAAAGTACATCTTAAAGCATAATGACAATAATGCCGTGTCTAAATGAGACAAATCTTATATATCATATTGTTATTGCTTATTAGATGAATTTAATTTTCTTTGATATATATCTGTACCAAACTGTTCATGTATAGGAATTAACTATAGATATGAATCTAACTTAGTCTGTTTTGTGTAAGGCTATTTTATTATTACACATTACTTGAAATCCAAACAATATCAGTAGCCAAAAGTAGACTTGAAACCTTATTGTACCGACAAACTCTTAGCCTATGTATAATTTATATTTACTTTCTCCTTATTTGTAATGTGACTTCCTCCAACATTTAAGTTTTGGTTTCTCTTTACTTGGTATAAAATTTTAACTTTTAACAGCTGCTAACACATATTAACATCTAGGGGACACTAATTTTTGAAATCCAACTATCAGAAAAGATATCTCAGGAAAATATACATTGGAGTTGTTAAATAAAAGCAATTAACTTACGAGTCAAGTATAACTATTTATTTACTAGTAGTTTATCGCTAATACACACGGTGCTGTGAGTTAATCTATATAGCGCTGTTTTCATAAATATACTAAGGTTATGTCAGGGCGTTATTTTTTAATAGAGTGCGGGAGAAATAAGGCCTGAAGAAGATAACATACTCCTTATTGAAACGTTGCCTTTGTAAATAAATAGTTGTACCTGACTTACAAATCAACCGATTTTATTTAACAATAATCTCTGTGAGTGTAAACATGATTAATACAGTGGAGTTATAATATTTAAGTTTCCTTTACACCAAGGTTTTGTTAGAACTGATAAAAAGCCATTAAATGATTAATTACTTTTTAATTTGAATCTTTGCTTTGTATATATTTGCTGGTAACGATAAAGTGCACATTTCAAGAGACTACACTTCATATGGCGTAGTGCAGCCATCCTCACTATATAGCCCGCAGGACACATACAGCCCCATGAATGATTTTTCGCGGCTTCAGAGGTTGAGAATTAATACAGCAGTACGGCAACAATGGTATTTTTGAAGAAGAAAGAGAGGTAAAGCTCACTATGGGTTTTGGAAAGCAGATGAAAAGGACAAATTTCCTAACTTTTCTAAGAAATCCCAGTGAAAACCCATGGCTTAGTGAGTAGCTCCATTTCATTACCAAGGAGATACAGATTGTCCGAATGCTGTTCTTTTATCAGCTAGAAAAGGACAGGATATTGCTGCCTAATAAATTGGCATCATTTCACACAAAATGAATGAAGCTGTTTTTGTAATAGAAAATAAAACAAATACTTATCCACTTGGACATATATTAATATGTAATATCTGTTTATAGCAGCACACTTTTTTGTTTAATTAATGCGGCTGTTTCGAAAGTTATATCCCATTGTCACTCTTATTCACAAATTACTACTACATAAATTTAATATCAAATTTACAAACCCTACACAGAATAAATAAAAATAAACAACTCTGTACTAGTGAATAGTACACAATATATAAGCATTTTAAGCTACACTCATTTCTTTATAACTTAAATACAGTTTTTGACATAATAAGCCTTAAACACTCCCTCAAAAATCACCTAATATCATTATTATAACCTCTTCTCCACCCCAATATGAACCAAAGAAGAGGTTAGTTGTAGAATGAGTTAACAATGGTCACATCTACCGATTAACACATCTCAAAACAGCCATTCTCATTAAACAATACCATATTGTACAAGACAAACAGTACCAACATCATCAGGAATATTCTCTCGTATTTTTGATATATATATATATATATATATAAAGAATATAATTCAAAATACAAATACAAAAATTATAATTTTCGTTGGCTAACAGTACCAACTTCATCAGGAATATTAAACAATTAAAATTAACATATGTGCAAATTAGATCAAATAAATAGCTATGCCAAATCAATTACAATCTTGTTAAAAATTTTTATTTTGCTGCCCTAACATTACATTTATATAGGACGAACTAAGAAAAAACTTAAAGATATATATAAAGAGCATTTTAATACATACAAAAAGCCAGAAATTTATACATCAAATTTTGCTAGTCATTGTATTAATAATAATCACTGATTTCCTAATATAGATAATATGATACTTGTAAAAAAAATTAACAAAGGCCTGAGAATGAATATTTATGAAGCTTTAGAAATACATAAATATAATACTAATAATGAGTTGATAAATGAACAAATACAAGTAAAATCTAAATTTGATAATATATTCAGTGTTTGTAATGTTAGGGCAGCAAAATAAAATTTTTTTAACAACATTGTAATTGATTTGGCATAGCTATTTAATTGATCTAATTTGCACATATGTTAATTTTAATTGCTTAATATTCCTGATGATGTTGGTACTTTTAGCCAACGAAAAGCTTTGAATTGTAAATTCAATTATAATTCTTGTATTTGTATTTTGACTTATATTCTTTATTAATACACAAGAATACATATTGTGATATATATATATATGAAGTTAATATATTACTATTGTAAGTAATTTTATCCACCATTAAGTGCAATGATTTTACCTTGTGTGATGAGGCGCCTTTCGGTCACTTGACCATTGTCGAATCACTGATTACTTTTTCTCAATTTTTCTGGTGTGGATGTTCGGAACTGCGATTTTATGCACTGCAAAATGAATGGATGAACTGCAGATAATAACTATTCATCATAATTTTCCAACTGTGGAGGAATACATATCAGGATTTATATATATATATATATATATATATATATATATATATATATATATATATATATATATATATATATATATAATTAATAAATTTAAAATATTTCAAAAACAAGAATATTTTTAATGAATATATTTATTCAAAGCTTTTCGCCGATAAAATAGTACCACCACCTTCAGGAAAATAATTATCTAATCAGATATAAATATAATACTATTTTAACGGCGAAAAGCTTCGAATAAATATATTCATTAAAAGTATTCTTGATTTTGAAATATTTTTATTTTTTTAACTATATTACAAGAAAACATATCACCATATTTAATATTTAATATATATATATATATATATATATATATATATATATAATATTATTATTGTTAATTGTACACAATTATTCCACCACTAAGTGCAATTAATTTTTACTTTATGTGATGAGGCACCTTCGGTCTCTTGACCATTATCGAATCACTCTATGAGTGGCAATGGTCAAGTGACCGAAAGGTGCCTCATCACATAAGGTAAAAATTAATTACATTTAGTGGTGGAATAATTGTATAGAATTAACTTGAACATAGTAATGAACAACATGAAATATCAATATATATATATATATATATATATATATATATATATATATATAAAGAACATAAATCAAAATACAAATACAAGAATTATAATTGAATTTACAATTCAAAGCTTTTCGTTGGCTAACAGTACCAACATCATCAGAAATATTAAACAATTAAAATTAACACACACACACACACACACACACACACACACACACACACACACACACACTATATATATATATATATATATATATATATATATATATATATATATATATATATTAAATATGGTGATATGTTTTCTTGTATATAGTTAATAAATTTAAAATATTTCAAACACAAGAATACTTTTAATGAATATATTTATTCAAAGCTTTTCGCCAATAAAAAAAGTATCAGCATCTTCAGGAAAAATAATTATCTAATCCTGATTAGATAATTATTTTTCCTGAAGATGCTGATACTTTTTTTATTGGCGAAAAGCTTTGAATAAATATATTCATTAAAAGTATTCTTGTGTTTGAAATATTTTAAATTTATTATATATATATATATATATATATAATACATATACATAAACATAAACATGCAAACCCAATAACATATTAGACAGTTTTTAAACTGAATGTAAATTTTCTGAACAGTGTAAAGCTAAGATTTTGTGGGCTTTGATTGATGTTTTTTTTAAATTTAAAGAAGACAGCCCTAATTAGCTCCAATGTTAAATCCTTTTGGGGAGTTGTAAACTAGCCGAATATAAGGACAGAACTCTATTGTTCCTTGCACTAGTTACACAACCCACAGTAGCACACACAAATGCACAAAGACACACATAATCAATAAACCTCTGCTGAATAAACAACCCCCAATAATAATATCAAACTTTTTGGAATAAAAAATTTTCCTTTGACATTAGAAATAACGTCACAGACCATCTATTGCCTTTCATCTCATCTACATCTACCATTGCTTCTGCTAGTATAGGTACTGAACCCAAATGTTGAGCTATCGACAGGTTTATACTAATTGCAATAACATTTACTAAAGATTAACAATTGTGTAGTAGCGATTGGCTGTCAATCATCATTTAGCACTTACAATATTGCACAGTGGTACAGTATTTACAATAAAAACATTGGCAAAAAACCCAAAACCACAAAAACAACTAATACAATAAGTTGCCTAAGATTAAACCTTTATGTAAATTTCAATGACGACATCATTATCAGAGGCCCCTATTACAAAATTACTATCTAGATTACAATCATTTACAAACCAGACTGACCTTGTTATATTAGTTATATTTGATTATTTTTATGGTATTGGAGTTTTTGCCAATTTTGTTGTTGTAATAATTTAATACAATAAACCTAACTTCTTTTATATTTAAGTGAACTTTATGGAATGTAACGTTGAATTTCTTCAGAAAAGACAGTTTTAATGTTAACTTGAAGTAGAAACATGACTTGGAGTATTATACAACTTCAGACATTAATACTGTAAGTAATTGCAGAGATTAATAGATTTTATGTTTGTACTTTTCAAATTATAAAATAATGAATTGTATGAACTGTTTAGTATCACCAAATAAATTAAACGTTACATTTTCTGCTTTGTTTCAGCATTTTTAATACTAGCGGTAAATTTTATTCTTACAACAACTTCACTTGCCCTTGTTCACGAAAGGTTACCAGACCGAGTTCTCTACAAACCATTACCAGATATATTCTTGGATAACGTACCAACTGCAAAATGGGCTCTGGATATTTCTGAAATACTCATCATGGTCTTCACCACCATCACATTCTTCGTTCTTATAATGCACAAACACAGGTTTGTCAGTTTGAAATAGGTTTTTATAAATGTAAGGCACTTGACAAAATTCATATGTTACGTATTGTTACCACAGTGTGTCTTTGTGCTGCCATGATTACTGTAACCAATTGATGTTGTTTTGTTTTGCATTTATAATTAATTAACTTTGTTTTGTTTTTATAATTAGCCCTTTGATTAGCAACATGTGCCTGCGCTGATATGACCCCTGGGAGCAACATATTTTTGAAAGATTTTTACGCGTTTTCTTTTTTTTTAATTTTTTAAAAAAATTTCTCTAATTTAAAAAGATATGGAATATTTGTTAATATTTTTTTGTATCTACCTATTTTCTCCTGTTAACCAAACTTTATCTACGTTTACTGATAATTTCTTTGCTAAAAATTATCGGTTATTCTTTTTTTTTTTTTGTAAAATACCTATTTGTTGTAAAACATTGCAAAAACTTCAAAACGATCTGTAAATAGGTGGGAAAAACCCATAGACTTTGGACACAAAAGAATGATGACTATGTACTCTGTGTAGTATTTATTGTCCAGATAGTTGCAAATATTTAACCTAGAATACAGCACAATACACAGGAAATTAAATCGTGAACATATGGGAATGCTAATCCAAGAAAAATGACACAGCTTACATATACAGGAATGCTCCCACTGGCCGTTGTGCAATCTCCCTTACTGGTAGGTGAATGCTAATCAAAAGGGTTAATTAACTTATTATATCTTTAACTTTATAGTGTGTGCCTAATTGGTAATTATTGTTTTAATTTCTTTTAAATGCTGAAAATGTAATAATTTTAAATGTTTTAAGATTCTGTCTCAGAAATTCATAACAGAACTCTAATGAATTGAAAGACAATAATATAAAACAAAATATAAAAAAATAAATTGTTTCGAAATTTTAAAATAAGTTTTGTATATTGTTTTTACTAATTTTAATATTATTGTATTTTTATAATTATATTTATATATTATTTTAGTCTTTGGAAAGACCTTGAAGAATGTTGGTGCGGTCAAAACGTCGACGTCCGATAAATCTGTTTATATTATTGTTTCTCATTTTATCAGAGACCTGTTATGAAAATAATAATGTGTGGGGCAATAGATAGAATAAATTACATCACAGACAATCTAAATACATTAATAGAGTAAATAGTTACATTTATGTTAAGGGTATAGCTTCCTAGCTGTCAGTCAATCATTTATTTAGTAGTTCTTTAGCTGAATATGTCTCTAGCATTTAAAACTTAATAAATCCAGCTATTTTTTTAAAATGTTGTAGACACTTTTTAGGGGAAGATAAACACGTTGAGGGTGTTCGTAGACGCCCGTGAAAGCCCGCGCTATACTGGTGCCTGGGGCGGTAGCCGTTCATACCTGCCCCACTCTCAGTTCATTGATTCAGTGAGGTTAGTTTTTTCAGGAAAATGTTAAATCGCTTATTGGCTATTGTGCTATTCTTTGTGAACATTTCACTGCATTTTGTTTTTCCCACCATTACTATCGGACAGGGGACTGTGTTATCGTAGTGTTTATTAGTTTTTGTACATTGAATTTGGATAACGAGGATGAAATATTAGAATATGTGTACTGTATCAACTTTTTTCTAAGTAGACATTCTCCAATATTTCATCATCATCATTATCCATATTCATTATACAAAAACTAATAAACCACTACTATAACACACTTCAGGTAACACTAATATAACACAGTCTCTAACACCTATGGTGAAACAAACAAAAAATGCCCCAAAATATTCACAGGCTGGTACAATAACTGACAAGCGACACAAAATATTCCTTCAAGGGACTCACAATATTCCTCACACTGAACCAATGAATTGAGAGGGGGATTGGAACGTACATGAACAACTACCGCCATGGGTGCCAGTGGAACACTGGTCTTCATGGGTGCCCACTGCACTCAATGTATAAAACAATGAATTAGAGTATACATTTTTTATAAAAGGGGTTTTTATATATAAGTGCGAAACATTTTTACCCAAATAAAGTAAAATATTTTTAATTGTTAATTTTTAAGTTTTGGGGCAGTTTAATGGTCTAATGGTTAAAGTATATCACTGCTATCCAATTCTAGCGCCGATTCCCGTTAGAGTAAAAAAATGTCAGTGTGTATTTTTAACCCCTAGTCAATTTATCTTGTAAAAATGAATACCTAGGATCAAAATAGTCCTAAGCGATTGAAGCTGGCTGCACCATCCTTGAATATCCTATGCATCAAGTAAGGCAACTCTGCATTGTTTCTCCTAAGCCTTGTTAATGGTATCAAAAGAATACATTACGATAATCATTTTAAAAATGTTCATAAAGAAATATTTTAAAAAAGGAAAATTTTTACAAATATCTCACTTTTTAACTGAAAAATCAATTCCATTAATTTATTACAACTTTAAAGTACATAAAAAATAATAACTTATCAATAATTTGCTGGCTATGGATATGGACTTCTGCTGTTCTTCTTTGAGCAACACTTAAGCACCCCGCTTAAGCAGCCACTGGCCTGGGTACTAATTTTGTGCAGATTCTAATAGCTCATGGCAACCCAGCTAATCAAATATTATTGTTAACATTAGAAATATATGAAAACATTAGAATTAATATCATGAAGTTTCATAAAAGGATTATGATTGGTTTTAAAACAAACATTAACAGCTCCAATAAATATTCTAGTTTTTATAATTCCTTGCAAAATTTCCTAACATTTTATTTTTAAATCTTATTCCTTAAAATAAATAAAAGACGTACACAAAACTCACAAATTTATCATTTATTGACTCATATACGTTTCAATGACAAAGTCATCATCATCAGTGAGTGTTGCTACTACCAACTCTAACTTACAACTCTTAACTAAGTTCTAATATAATTAATTTTTGAGTTTTGTGTACGTCTTTTATTTGTTTCAACATAGCCTCACAAGCCAAGTTCAAAGAATAGTTGTATACTTATTCCTTAAGTTTTATAAGAATAGATTTAATATATTTAGATCAAATATTTCTGTGTTTTATTAATATTGAATTAAATTTAATCGTATTTTGATTCAATATTTATTTCATATTGAAATTTCTAAACTTTTATTTGAATTATCTTCATTTTATTTTTTTTCTCTCCTCTGAACAATGAATTTTGATTTCCTAAACTCTTAACCAAGGATTAGTGGGAAAAATATAAAATTTACCTATACAATTTAAAATTGTTAGCATAAAATTATCAAAGTCTCTGGAAATTCTATTAATATTTCCTGTTTGATTTATAATAAAAAACAGGTTTAAATTTTATTTCAGAACAATTATTTCAAATATATATTTAACGTTGATGTTACTTCTCCGAAAACATCCTTATCTTTGTCTTGTCTAAAATATTTTTATTATTAAAATATCTCAAATATCCTATAATTTCAATACTTCCGCCTTTCAAATAATTTTTATATACTCACTTTAATTCTACAATAAATAACCTCCAACTTGAGGTATATTATGAACTTTACTTGCAATGGCCATGCAGGGGTTACCTGCTCAACTATGTTTAACTGATACAATTCACATAGTTCCAAAATATTCCAATTAATGTCATAGGTTTTTAGTCAGAGGTATTGTAATAAACCTCAACACCACAAATTTAGTTTTTCTAGTTGGCTACCCTGCTTCAGAATTAATGATGATTAATAGTTGTTTTTTTTGCACCAGCTGTTTGATTGACAGGTGACATTCAGTTTGGCTTTTTGTTTATTTTGGTCTAGATATGTTATACTATAGCTGCTTAGTAGAAGATCCTAATTTGTTTGATGATATTTCTCAAATTTACAAACAACAATAATATAGAAATATGTATAATAAGGAAATGGCTTGGTGTAGACAGACTGTCAAAACAATGTTTTATTTATTTTTTTAAGACTGAGAATAAAACCATGTAAGAAATTTTTTTACTTGATGGAATTGACAGTCATTTGTAATTCTCAAATAAGTAAAAACCATACATCTGTCAAGATGATGTTATATTTATTAAATTCCTTCTATTAGCTCATACTCTCCTGATATATATCTTGTACAAATTTTCAGTAGTTAATAAAATAGGTTTTTTTTATTCATCCAATCAAGTTCAAATACATTTTTTAAATTTATAGTGGTAGGCAATTGATGTTAATACAGTTTTTCCAATCAAATATTTATTGAATAATTTAGTTATAAAAATTTGGGGGAGGTATTAGGTTGGATTCGAACTGAGTCTCTCAAGTTCAAAGTCTAGCTCAGTTTGGCACTGCATCAACTTACCCATAGGTAGCAATGTACTTCTCAAAGATGTACATGCATTTTTGTTTTGCCCCCATCTGGTTGTCGAAGCCTTCATTGGACAACCTTAAATTTTTACGATGGTCACCACACAGTATCATAAATAATGCTCTAGAATTAAAAATGAATGAAAAGAATAAAATAAACAAACTGGATTAACATTATCAAACCTTGCTTCAAAAGAAAGCAAAAAGAAACTACAACACAATTCAAGTGATAAAAAAAAGGAAGCGTATAAATAGTAACAAACAAAAATAATAGTCCAACAGCATGCATAGAAAGGGAAACGGAAAATTGCAAGGAAATTTGCTTCCTATTTTTGCCACTTAGTATTGTTATTCTCACAATAGTAGATACATTTTTTACTAATTGTAATAAAAAAATAAAAAAGAGACTGAAATAAAAAATTTTTGTGTTGATTTAAGTAGGAATTGATTTTTTTAAAATATTATATTCCTTATTTTTTTTAAAATAAGACCGAATAAAACCATGTTGGACAATTTGTTTACTTCATCAAAATCATTTGTAATTTTCAAAAAACTGTGCATCTGTCAAGACAATGTTTTATTATTTTTCTAATAAGACTAAGAATAAAACCATGTAACACAATTTTTTTACTTGATGGAAATGAAAATCATTTAAAGTTTTGAAAAAAATATAAACCCTGAATCTTTCTAATTTTTATACCATTTCTATTTAAGATATTTTGGTTTTGGTAACTTTACAGGCTCATATGTCACGGGTTGTATACAAATAGCCCAACATGTATTATTTTATGTTTTTTTTTTTTATAAGAGGTATTTGGATCAAACAAAGTTTCAATGAATTTTGATTTCTTATACATTAAAGAGTGAGTAGTTAATGATAAAAAAAAAATCAGGTGTAAGTCTCAAGTGTCTTAGGTTAATAGGACAGGAAATTTTTAGGAATCAGTAAATGGTAAAGCAATTATTTTGCCCTTATATTTTACATTCTTTGTACAAAGGATGGAGTTTTGATGTTTTATAAACAATGCATGGTTACATACTGGCTGGTCCATCTCTCTTTGATTCTACTTTAAAGTAAGACAGAAATGTTAAAATATTCACACTAACCAATATCTGCGAGCAAAAGTTTCTTTCCATAAAAACGTTTTTGTTATTAAATTTATAATGATTTGTTATTAAAATTGTGAAAAGTCTTTATAAAATTTTATTATTACTTGATTTTGAAAGTAATGAAAATATTATGAAATAAAGTTTTTTTATAAGAATAAGATTCACTCATAACAGTTAAGAATAAATTATTTAGTTTATAATAACAAATTATCACAAGAAATGGTACTTGATATTCAAATTAAATTGATTTTGTAACTGCTACACATTATAAATAATAATTTTGTTACAGGTTCATTATTTTTCGCAGAGTCTTCCTTATTTTGGCTTTGTTATATCTCATGAGATCTGTGACAATGTATGTTACCGTTCTACCAATGTCATCATCAGAATACTATTGTTCACCAAAAGCAAACTCAACAACCATTCTTGTTGTCGCAAAACGAGTTTTCCAGCTGATATCTGGCTTCGGTTTAACAATAAATGGCAAACACACATATTGTGGTGACTATATTTATAGTGGGCACACTGTGATATTAGTCATGTGTTATCTCATCATACAGGAATGTAAGTACTACACCTTTGCACAACGGTTTATGTTGGCAATAGATTAGTAACAGTGCTCTACATGTTACATAATATATTAACCCTGGATTCATAACCTTATTTTTCGACCATTATTCATAAGTATTTGTCTGTCACATTACTTTATGGGAAAAAATTAAAAAATCTAAATAAACTTTGTTTACACTAAGTAAAGCAATGAAATGTTAGAAAAGTTGCAATAAATGTTACATGGGTGACTAACATTTTTTCATACCAAGAAATATTTTTAAAACGGTATTTTTGTTGTTGCTTTTTCTAAAATTTTAAATGAAAAATAAATCATTGTGTTAAAAGTGTTCATTTCATAACTAAATATATATAATTTTATACTTATGGTTTTTTTTACTTCTGATTTTTATACATATGATTTTTTTACATAATATCCTACTCCTGTTATTACTATTGTTAGTGACATACCAGTATAACAAGGGTAAATAATCCTGAAAAGGTTAAATAATCCTAAAATGGGTTATTTATTTAGCAATTATTTACCATAATATGTCAATGTCAAAACTTTGATTTCTTTTATTTCAATAAAATGTCTCAGCTATTTCTTTTTGCTTAGTCTCTTTATATAAGTTTGTAAATGAGATATTTCAACAGTACAAAACTGGCAAACACAATTGTGAGAATTACAAGGCAAAAGAGTGTATTTTACTATGCTTACACATTTTGAATAAGTTCCCATTGATGGTCTTTTCTGAACTTTAACAGTACCCTTTTAGAACCACATTCTTCTCATAGTAATCTAGGGTCTCCTCTCTTTAACAAAAATAAGACCTACTTGCTTACTTACTAACTATCGTCCATTCTCGGTAGTTGAGCTATTTGGCGACGAGCTGACTTGTAGAGATGGGCTTTCTTAAAGATGGGACTGTAATCATAGGCCGGTTCAGGGCTGCACAATGTTGATGGTGTTGGACATTCATAACTTCACTACCACACAGCAGACACTTCGGGGTCGGCAGCACATAGAAGGGGTGGAAATGCATAGCAAGGTAGTCATGAGCTGTTTTCAATCTGAATGCTGCAATGCTAACAGTTCAGGGCAAGTTATGTTCAATTTTTCCCCCCTGAGACAAGACTTTCCCACTGTTTTCCTGATGAGAGTTCCCTCAATTAATTGAACGTAATTCCATTTTTTGGTGGACATCTTTAGTAGGAACTTTGAGGGATGTAGTGAACTCAGATGTTTAGGCTGGAGGAGGTTGTTACCTGTTTGGCTAGTTGGTCAGCATTTTCATTGCTAGTGATGTTTACATGGAAACACTGGAAATTAAATATCCACCCGGCATTTATGAGATTTAGTCTTCTTCTACAGTCAGTCTGTGAGTTCCCAGAGGAGTTCAGGATGGCAGTCTTCGAGACAGCAAGGAAAACTGCCATAGCTGGAGCAGTCAGGTTCTCAAGCTCAGTTGCTGTTGCATTTATCACAGCTACCTCACTGTCGTAATTGGTATGGTTGACCCAAACAACAAAAAATCCTTCAATATATCTGCAGTAGAATGCATTACCTTTTTCATCTCGTGATCCAGAACCGGATGATCCATCAGTGTAAATTTGGACCTATTCTGGGGAAGGGTATTTTTCATTGACAGCTTGGCGGGTTCCACTTCTAAGGTCTTGATCTAAAGATAGATACATAAGAAATATTGATAACTCACTTTTAAATATCAGACTATAATTTCACTTTTGAGCTATATAGGAGTCTATTGCAACTCCCATAAACTGTTTCAACAAATTATAGTATTTGAGACCTCTGAGACAAAAAAATAACCAAATTTTGTTTTATGAATAAATACCACACCAGCATCCTCAGTAACAATAGCAATATTTTCTCACAAAAATTTCTTTTCAACTTTTGGTTAACAATTATAATTCTCGAACATTTAGATTTTATTTTCTAGGATGATTATCAGCATGCTACCCCAAAGTGGGTATTAATATGACATTAAGTGGAAATATTAATGTATATATATATATATATATATATGTATAATTAATAAATAAAAATATTTCAAAAACAAGAATACTTTAAATGAATATATTTATTCAAAGCTTTTCGCCCATAAAATAGTACAAGCATCTTCAGGAAAATAATTATCTAATTAGATAATTATTTTCCTGAAGGTGCTGGTACTATTTTATTGGCGAAAAGCTTTGAATAAATATATTCATTAAAAGTATTCTTGTTTTTGAAATATTTTTATTTATTAACTATATTACAAGAAAACATATCACCATATCTAATATATATATATATATATATATATATATATATATATATATATATATATATTTAGGTTAGGGCTAGTAGAGCTTAAAGCTTATTTATTAATTTTTGAACTAGACATTCCTTATATATATATATATATATATAATAATAATAATTAGACACATAAAACTTATCACACTAATGAAATATTTCGATAAAACAATAATCTTTGTCAATCACAAAAGAGAAAAAGAAAACACTGAAGTGAACCACAGATGTGTATAAATATCCAAATGTCACAGATTTATAGTTTATGATATAGTACTATATCTGATATGTATAAATATTGATTATTTGAAACTACATATTAATAGTCTGTCAGAAGGAACGTAAATGGAGTTGTTAAAAATGGTAGAAGTTAGGGGGAAGGTAAAAGGAGTTTTATCTGATGTTGAGGTTAGGAGGCTCTCTAGATTTGGTGTACCACTGGTATGATAACTCCCATCTTCTTAATTCTGGACGGTTGCAATCAGGGAGGAGGGCCTTAATTATTTTGGTGGTATAACAATCATTGAAAGATATGATGTTGCGACTAGTGGCGTGTTAAGCTGTTGGCCTGTTTATGTTCATGGTTCCAAGAGATTGCAGTTTTGGACTATTGCCATTAGGTAAGTCTGTCAGTCTCCTATCTAGTCCAAAAATTCTAAATAAGCTTTAAGCTATACTAGAACTAACCGAAATATATATATATATATATATTGGTTACTTTTGGTTGGTAAAGATTATTTAGAATTTTTGAACTAGGAGACTGATAGACTTACCTTGGTAAGAGTTCACTCTGTAGTCTTGAAATAGAAACACATAAAAGCACTTAACCAATGATGTATTTCAACCACATAGTGGTCTTTGTCAATCAAAGAGAAAACACAAAAAGAAATATGAGAGAATGAAATAAAATAAATATAAGTTGTAATCACAGATCGTGTAGAAATCAGATGTCTGTGCACTGACAATCAGATGCAATAGAAAACCGTGCATCTGTGACATCTGATTTCTACACAATCTGTGATTACAACTTATATTTATTTTATTTCATTCTCTCATATTTCTTTTTGTGTTTTCTCTTTGATTGACAAATACCACTGTGTGGTTGAAATATATCATTGGTTAAGTGCTTTTATGTGTTTCTATTTCAAGACTACAGAGTGGACTCTTACCAAGGTAAGTCTGTCAGTCTCCTAGTCCAATAAATCTATATATATCATTAATTTAAACTCATAGGCGTAAATTCAGAATTTTCCTTGGGGTGGAACAGGGAGAGATAAAACAGGAGATATGAATATTTATTATTGAAACCTTAGTTTTAAGGTATTCACTATAGAACATGTGGGAGCTATAACAGGCACCAATATTATTATTATATTTGTTAATATTTCTTATTGCTGAATATCATTGTCAGGTAACTCTGTTACCCCGATGCACATAATATGCCACTGAGGCCTGAGTCCTTAGGTTCCTATTAGTGGTGATCATGTCGAGCATAACTTAGAGATTTTTAAGCTTTTCTCTCAACAGATTTATAGCTCCATGTCTGAACTGTATATGTGTTCCTCCTGGGTGTATCTCTGATACTTTGATGAGTTTGCCAAGTTGAAGTATTTTAGATAGTGCTCTGTGGTTAAGTTTTCAACTCTTGATGTTGCTTGGGGTTTACCTTTGTACATTTCACTCAGTATTAATTCTCTTAGAATGCAATATAAGTGCCTTTGGTTTCACGAGATTGTCGTTTATGAACTTATAATTATTTTATGGTTGTTATTAATAGATTTTATATCAACCTTAAACATTTTTCAACTTAAATAGGTTAGGCTATTGTCATTTCCTGCTTTTACTACACCCATGAACCTACTGGAAATGTTTATTATCTGTCTCTGCAATGCTTTTTTTTTATATCAAAGACTTGAAAATAATATTTTCCAAACATTCTCTGTTTAACAGTTTTAGGGCGGATCACATATTTTTATAGGGCATCGATACTACTGTAGAACACAAATTACGTAATTTTACAGGTTAATAAATCATCGTTAAATTATATTGCGTATTCCGTGTTTTACAGGTTTAGTGTAGTCTGTGATATTTTTCTGAATGTTAGTAACACATTTAACCACTAGATAACATGCAATACATTACTACTGACATATGCCAGATGTTTACAAAGATGATGTAATCGGCTGATAGTTGTGATAGATTTACTGTATGTTGATCATGAACAACTTTCACATAAATGACAATAGGCTTTGTAAACAGAGGGAAGAACTGGGACATGATCCTATTCATAAAGTACGGCCTTTATTAGTAACCTTGCATATGTGTTTTGAAAATGCATTCCTGCCTGGGGATGCATCCCTGACAAAGGTTAAACGGTCTATCACTCAGTCAGCTTGCTACTGGAAAGCATTTTTTAGAAAAAATACCTGTACCACCAGAAAAAAAATAAAATACAAAGAATGTGTAAAGTGTGTTCTGCAAAGGGATCAAAAAGGAGTGGGAAATTCAAAAGGAAAGATACATCTTTCTGGTGTTGTGAGTGTCATATCCCATTATGCAAAGAGCCATGTTTCGAGGTTTATCACTCACGAAAAATTTCAATGTATAAATAACTTTTGTCTACGTATATAAATAGTTGTTTTGTGTAAATAAAGTTAGTTTAAATCTATTAAGTTTTGTATAAAACTGTTTCTAGTGCACTTTCATTTGATTTTTTTTTTGAAAAGTGACAGTTATAAAACGTTATTTTGAATTTAATAATTCAAATATAAAGTAATTGTGTTATATATCAAACTAAAGAAGAAACCAGAACAATTTAAACCCAAAAACCTACAGCACTCTACTATGGAAATTGGGCAGTGCTCAAAGTGTTAATTGTTGATATGGCAGACACCAAGTTGATAAGAATACGTATAAATTTCTCTGACATTTTAAGAATACTGTCTAAGGTGCCATTAACTGTAAATTCAGAACCTGTGCCATATGTAGAATTCACTAGTATGTAGTTGGTTTTATCAGGTACCAGTGTTGTAGTACCCTGCTCTTGGTGTACTTTTCATTAGATAATCAGTCGGACGTTATTTTTAAAATAATTAAGTAGTTAAACAAAATTAGTCGAGAGTAGGCATGTACCAATTGAAAGCGAAGTCTGCAAGTGTTAAGGACATGGTGAACAGTACGATTTAAGTTTTGAAAATGGAGTCAACTCGAAACACATCAATAGAGGAAAATATTGTAAAGTTAGGAAAACAGAGAAATGTACTCAAATATATATATATAAAAGTTACCATATATTTAACAGTAAAAATAAAAACGTTAATATCTTTTTGCCCTTACTGCCACAACATACGACTCGAAATCGTTTGTATATCCCGAACTACACAATTAGAATCAAGCAGCTTAAAGGTGACTTGGTCACTGATATCGACATGCAGGGGAAAATATACAAGTTATCTTTACATATTGATTATGTTTATATCTTCTGTCCTTGACAAAAATGCCAGATTACTGGAGAGACTGAATAGAGCAAAGAGTTGGGTTATAGAGAGTTTATTGTATTTGATATTCAACTGCATTATTATTCCTTATATATCTAAAAAAACGGATATCTTGTAATCTCTATGGTTTTATTTAACAGAAAGAATGTGTCAGAAAAGGTATTCTTTTATTTAGAGCTGTGTCTATGAAAATGAAGGTTTACTATTTTGTGGGTATAAATTTGGTTGTAGCAGTGGGTAAAATAATGCTCAAGTATTTACTCTAGATGTTCAACTATTAAAATGGTCATTTCATATATTACTCACCTCATATTATGAATTTACTGTCGGTGTCAAAGGAAAATTGTGCGGTTGGGCTATGACTTGTTTTTTTTTACCTAAAATTCTGCAGTAAGTAAGAATCTGTTGCAAGACTATATTTTTTTTATGGCATAAGGAGTATGTGTCAGAATCCTGTAACTGTGATGTTTTGATAAGTAGATCATTATCATCATCAGACTTTCGATGATAAGTTATATGAAGTGAAACTGTTGTAAACAGTAAACATAAAATCACAGACACTGAACATGAAAATACAACTGCAATGAAAATTATACACAAGAAAGGATGACTTTCTAAATACTGCCCATGCCCAGCTAAATCTAATATGTCGATTATTCTGTAAAATGTAACCAATTACTTTTACTTTTTAACAGATTCACCAAAGAGGTTTTGGCCACTGCACTGGGCATCTCTAGTGTGTTCAACTATTGGAGTAGTACTAGTGCTGGTTGCGAGAGGACATTACACAGTAGATGTAATCATTGCATATTATGTTACAACTAGAGTGTTTTGGATGTATCATACGATGGCAAACCATGCAATACTCAAGGTAATTATTGTTGTAATTAGGAAAGTATTATTCTCCCTTTAGAAAATCTATTTTCTAATATAGGTAGTTGTTTAGTTCTTTAGCTAGAATATAGTAAAACCTTGCTCATTTGAACCTCAGTAAATAAAATTTCTCGATAACTCGATGTTTTCATGAAACACTTGAAGTTAATTTCACCTTACCCTTTGATTAGCATTCATGTTCTAGTACGTGAGATCATGCAATGGCCATTCCCATATATGTAAGTTTTACCATTTCTCTCAAATTATCATTGCCGTACGCTTATGATTTGTTTTACGGTGTATTGTGCTGTATTATATGTTAAATATTTGGAACTACCTGGACAATAAATACTACACAGAGTACATAGTCACCATTCTTTTGTGTCCATAGTCTATGGATTTTTCCATGTATTTACAGATCGTTTTGAAGTTGTACGGTATTTTACAATGAATAGGCAATTGAAAAATGAAGAAGTTCTTTTGTGTCCAAAGTCAATGGTTCTTTCCCACGTGTTTACAGATTGTTTCAAAATTTGTGCGGTATTTTACAATCAATAAGCATTTTACAAAATAAAAGATTAATAGATAATTTTAGCAAAAAAATTGTCAGTAAACGTAAGGTAAAGTAGAGATAAGGTTTGGTTAACATGAGAATCAACAAAAAAATTAACATTTATTACTATAATTAAAAAAATTAGAGATAAATAAAGAGAAAAATGTATAAATCTTTCAAAAATATGCTGCTTCCAAAGGCCGTATCAGGTCAGGCATATGTTGCTAATCAAAGGGTTAAATACTCAAATATTTTAAAGTTATACCCTTGATAATCAGAAGTGTTACTCAAACCCTTTATTACTCAAGGTTTTGACCTTATTGTTCTCTATAACTCAAAATTTTATACTTTATTTATCTCTAAACCTCAAACTTGCAGATGAGTGAACCTCAATAATTAGAAGCTGTGTCATTGTGTTTGCTGTATGTCCAATTTGTAACAAAACAGTTTAATATTCAAACATAAACATATCTGTACATCTTTCTTTCTGTAATTGATGAAGTTACAAATTAAAAATTACGATTGACGTTTTTCTGTTCACTAGGCCTATAGTATTTCAATTGTTTTATACGTATACAATATATATATATATATATATATATATATATATATATATATATATATACAGTCGAATCTCTATACAACGAATCTCCAGATAAGGAAATCCTCTATATAACGAATTTTTACCTTGTCCCATGACATTTTAGAAGTTATACTGCTTATTTACCTCTATGTAACAAATTTCGGACCTCTCAATAACGAAGTTTTTTCTTCACTTCAACCGAAGAAATGTAGTGTTATATAGGCAGCTCACAATGTCATTTCCAGGAAATTGTTTATTTTCAGCAGGAAGGTCAACAAAACCAAGAATGGTAAGCAAAACACATGTTGGCAATTGACTGCATATTATAGTTCGGTTCAGTTAAGAATGCAGTGACTCATCGGTTAGGATTTCTAAGAACTCAGCATTTATAGATAGGCCTACAGTAGATTCCCATCCTCCCACCATTTTCTTTTATCACTCATTTCAATGTTGCTAGCTCAGTTACTCAATTTTATTCGTGCCGTGAGTTTGTCGTGCTGTGAAAAAATGTCAAAAAGAAAGTGTTTAAGTGTAGTAGAAAAAGTGTGTGTTTTACGAGAGGTTGATGAAGGTGTAAAAAAGTTGGATATTGCGAAAACATTCGGTATACCTCAGAGTTCGCTATCTACTATTCTAAAACAAAGTGTTTCTTATGATTTGCAAAGAAAGAAAATGAAACTTTGTACATTCGACAATATCGATAACGTGATGATTAAATGGGTTACGGTAATGCACGAGAAAAATCTTCTGTTGTTAGGAAATCTTGTTAAAGAGAGGGCTTTGGAATTTTGTAGTATCATTAGGACACAGTGACTTTAACGCAAGTAACGGTTTGATAAAAAAATTCAAAAACGCCATAACATTGTTCAAAAAGTCATTTTGGGAGAAAGTGCTAGTGTTGATATCCCCACTTGTGAATTTCGGAAAGGAAATGTGTTGGAAAAAGTTTTAAATGATTATGAACCGAAAGACAATGCTGATGAGACGAGTCTGTTTTTTAAATGTTTGGTAAATGGTCTGTTTTAAATGGTAAGGAAAGGAAGGAGTGATGAGTCTATTTTGAACTGCTTGTGGTCCGACTGCGCTATCCTTTATCAAAGGGCTCTTTCCTTTTGACTCCCACTCAATCTGTCCAAAAAACTATCAATACTGTATTACTATATAGGAGACTGACAGACTTACGTAATTGCAATAGTGTTTATATAGTTTATTATGTTACTATTTATTTATTTCCAAGAGATTGCAGTTTTGGACTATTGCCATTATATAAGTCTGTCAGTCTCCTATCTAGTCCAAAAATTCCTAAAAAGCTTTAAGCTGTACTAGAACTAACCTAAATATATATATATATAATCTTGATATTTTACGTTATCCATTGTTTTTCCGTTGCACTGACTTTATGAAGTTAATACATTACTATTGTACTAAGAAACAATATTAATAATAAAATTAACCTAATAAAAACGGGAAAAACAAAAAAAAAACGGAACAATATATAAATAAAAAAGAAATTAAAAATCTCAGAGAAAAACTAGAAAACATTGACTACGTAATATTAAAATCCGATAAAACAAATACACCAGTAATAATAGAAAATACAAAATACATCGATTCAATGAGTAACTACATAAAAGAAAATAAATACGAACAAATCCCAGACCCAACTAGCAAATACCTTATTAGAATAAAAAACCTAATAGTCACACACCGAAATACCCTAAACTATAACAATAAATTAAAATACCACACAAGACTATACCCATTCAAACTATGCGCACCAATATTAACAGGAATATCAAAAATCCACAAACCCGACACACCATTCAGACCACTAATAAATTTCAAAACAGCACCATCCTACATAATCGCAAAAATACTAGACAAAATAATAAGATCTAAAATACAAATCAACAACACATACAATATAAAAAAATGGATATGAATTAATTAATAAAATAAAAAACATAGAAACAAACAACAACACTAAAATAATAAGTTATGACATAACTAACATGTACCCTAGTATCCCAATAGAAGAAACCATAGAAATAATGAAAAACAAACTAATACACAATAACGAAAAAGAAAACACAACAAATAGTATCATAACACTAACAAAACACATATGTAACCAAAATTACTTCCAATTTAACAATAAATACTATCAACAAACAACTGGACTCCCCATGGGATCACCCATATCATGTCATGTCAGAAATATATCTACAACACTTTGAACAAATAATAATTAAACCTATACTAAACACACATAATATTTTACTATAGACAAGATACGTAGATGATATACTTGTAATATACCAACCCACCATTCACAACGAACACATCATAATACTAAACAAACTAAATATGTACAACGTTAAACATACAATTCATTGTCGAAACAGAAACAAACAGAACAATTAACTATCTTGACATCACATTAAATATAAATAACAATAAAATAGAAACTACAGTACACAGAAAATCTACTTCCAACAATACCACAATACACTACAAATCTAACCACCCCTGGACACACAAAATTAACACTTACAGTAACATGATAAATACAGCAATAAAATACACACAACATAACAAACAAAGATTAAATGAAGAATTAGATAACATTACAAAAATAGCAATAGAAAATGGATACAACAAACACCTTATAAAAAACATATACAGTAAACTCCCGATTATCCGTGGGCGGATTAACCGGTTTGCGGATTATCCGGGGTCTGCCATTGTTTTACAAATATCCAATGTTTATTCCAATCAGAATCATGTGTTTAAATTTCCAAACGGTGAATTACGATGTAAATACATATAAGGCTTAATAGAAGTTAAGATGAAGGGACTAGATATGTAAATATGTACGTACTAATTTTTACATTAAAAGGGAAGCATCCCGACGCAGGCCAGCGAAATAAGAGGGGCGAGCAGACTACTGTATATAATGACAGAATGCTTGGACGCCCGAAAACCTAATGTGTATCATAAGATTGTAAACAAATGTCAGCTAATCTCGGCTATAAATAGTCTAGGACGTGAGATATGCATTATCCATGACTGTCATATACATTATCGATCTTTATGGTTTGTGACACACATGACACAAGTAGACACTGTGCAACAAAATGGTTCTCAAGGAACTTAAATCGCACATTAAAGCTAAATCAATGCTCACATAAAAACAGACGAAAGTGACAGATTTTTTTTGTTAAAAAGTGAAAGTATTATGTGTAAAGGAAATTGCATATGTACATACATACTTACTTTTGATATATACATTATGTACGTATTATAAATAGTTAGACATGTTATAATCCGTCAAATACATCGACATTTTAAATTATTTTTTGTATTTATTTTGTCCTCTGAAGATTATTTGTGAATTGCATTAACCGGGGTCATTATTTGTGTAACTTATGGTATAATAATCGATTATCGATCGTTTTGCGTATTCTTGTTCATAGCGGATTATCCGGGGAATTCGTTATCCGGCGTTGCCAGGCCACCCTATTCCACGGATAATCGGGAGTTTACTGTACAATAAATTTACAAAAAAACCTAACCTCAACACAACACTACAACCTGAACACAAAAATAATAAAAATAAAAAATCTACCTAAAATATAAATACACCAATAACAAATAGAAAAACTAAGAAATATATACAACAAAAAATACTACACTCCAACATACAAACCAAACAACAAAATAATAAAATATCTTAATAACACAAACCACAAAACAAATACAGAAAAACATAACCTATCAAGAGTTTACAAAATTAGATGTAACGACTGCAATGCATTTTACATAGGGAAAACGACCAGATCATTTAAAATAAGATTTGAAGAACATTACAGAGCATTCAAAAATAAAAATACAAAAGTATAAAATGTTGCAGCACACCTAATATCACATAAGCATGAAATAACAAACTATGAAAATAACCTAACCATACTTGAAATAAATAATAACCCAATAAATTAAACTCACTAGAAAAATACCACATTCATAAAAACACACACAACAATTTAATGATCCTACAGACCACATATACAGAAGACATACTATATAAAAACATCATACACGCAGATCAAGAGAAAATGCGTGTAACGTCAACAAATACCAACATCATGGACCGAACATCTACACCAGAAAAATATCAATGATTCGACAATGGTCAAGTGACCGAAAGGTGCCTCATCACACAAGGTAAAATCATTGCACTTAATGGTGGATAAAATTACTTACAATAGTAATATATATACACACATAGACATGGGGAGTGGTGAAAAAAACAAACGGACCAAGTGATTGCCACCATAACACGTGAGATGTCGAGAATAGTTTTTGACAGTTTGACTGCAGGACTAGAAGAATGTATGATACGGAATGGACACCATTTAAATAGAGAAATGATAGAACAAACGTTCATATATGGGAATACTCCTGCTGCCCATAGTGCGGTAATGTGAATGCTAATCAAAGGGTTAAATGTGTGTCTAACTGAAAAAAATCAATTAAAGCAAAATTATCTGTAGAAGGTTTTGGAGAGTAGACAAATGATTAAAAAAGCAAAAATTGAGATACTGTGTCATCTGATACTCAATCCTCAGCATGGACTTAGTGTTCCAATATCTGGACTGATTTTGGTTAAAAAATCTTTGATTTTAAAAATTAATATAACCGTGCTAGTCGTCCTTCCACTGCCTTGAAAAATAATTTTGAATGATGCGGCTGGCAGTGAAAAATTTTTTTACTTTGTAAAAATTTAAACCGAAACAAATTTGATGCAGATGAAACCAGCTCTTTTTATTAGACATCAGCATGCTTTCTCTGAATAGAGTAAAATCTAAAACTCTACTGAAAGATTTGCTCTAGTGAGACATTATGAAAATCATGCAATGTGAATTTTATGTAGTAAGGTTTTAACAAATAAATTTACTCAAATTGTAAATTAGGCAAGTTTTGACTTATTAAATTCAAAGGAAAATGTTCACTGTTTATCATAGACAACAATATCTAAGATATTGTTAGATAAACAGATATTGTTAGATAAATATCCAAGATATTTTTATTATTTAAGAAAATTTATGTAGCAATAATTATTTCAAATGTTTTACTTTTATTCTATGAAATGAAATCCATTCGTCTTTATTTTTTTTTGACAAATTTACTGATATCATCTATAATAGTCTATATATCGAGATAAATATGAATGGCCCCAAGACTTGTCAATTGATCTTTCGCCATCCTTGATATGATCTAAATTTGTATATTTAACCTCCACAATATAGAAAGCTACAAAACCGTCACAGTTCCTGAAAGACTCTTCTTCTATGCCACCGTCTTCTATTCCACTATGTATTTATAACTTCATGGTGTCGGCGTGATCACAGCAGGTTTTCTCCAAGAGCTTATAAAGCTGTATATACATAGTAATACATAGTATTACTTAAGTTTTGAATTTTAACATTTTTTAGTTTAGTACTGTAAGCTGTAGTATCGGTAAGTTGGCCTTCCTACTTATACCTGCACCATTAGCACATTATGTTGCCATCGCAGTAGAGTTCTGCAGAAAAATCTTTTAATAAATCATTTTATAAAATACTAGCTTACCCGTCACGGTTGCTATGACATCAGAATACAGAGATGTTAAGGAAATTCATTACGAAAAAATTAAATTTAAATTAGGTTAATTTAATGAAAATAGATTACCTAATTACATTGGGGAAACATATACCTACTTACTTTATCCAATCCCAGATCTTGGCGTATCAAACATTCTTCTCCTAGCATCCCAATAGACACAATGCTGGCTTCGATCTTCCACATCTTGCAATGCTGTGCAGTTCTAAAGATGTGGAGCGTCAATCTTTTAACAGTTGCACAGAGGGCCAATATCAGAGGCTGCTGACCTTATTTAATCATTGGCCGTAAGCATTCTGAATCTGGCAACAGCTTCCATTCTAGGTAGGCTATGTGGGAAATCAAAATGTTGTTTTTATTATATTTATTCGAGTTTATTTGGGTAATTACATCTCCCAATATGATTCTCATCCACTTTTATATTTAAAGAAGAACTGAATTCTATCTTGTACTTAGGGCTACTAAAAAACAAATATACGAGATTCACATCCCTCGAAACTTTCATTTTCTCGAATCTTACATTTAGCATCTGACATTTTTCAAGACAAATAAGACTTTGGCATTTTAAAATTGAAACATTTTTATCACAATATTTCTAAACACTCAACATTTTTGGTACACTCAATAACGTACAAATGCAAAAATGTATATTGATGAACACAAAAACAAATGCACATGCAAAACAACAAATAATCGTTCACCAAATCTCAGCTACATAAGATTATTCTATACAAAATTATAAGATTTCATTATGGCAATGGTAAATCAGTTGTCATCTATCGGCTACTCCACAAAGCTATGCACCTATCGGCTATCATAGCGCCTGCCGCAGAATGCCATTCCTACATGATGTATTCCCTATTATGGTAAGGTAGTCCATTGTTTTTTCGCAATGCATTAAACAAATTATACTTTTTACAGCCTATAATATTATGCATGTAATAAAGAATCTTTATTTAAAATAAAACAGTAGATCAAGTAGTTTTTGAGATTTTTGTGGACAAACAAACGCTATTTTTTTATGTAATAGTAAGATTGCGAACACCTGTCTCGTATTTGTAAAGTAAATGTACAAAATTATGGATATGCAGAATAAAACTTTTCCTTAATAAAATGTTTAATTTCGTCTCTTCCATAAAATACATGTGACGTAGATGAATAGCTTTCTAGTGCTCCTTACCTGTAATTCCCATTCCTTACACCTGAGCCCCAGGAGAGTGTACCCACATGGGTCCTAGTTGGGTAAGCCCTTCCAGAGAAATGTATTTTATAAACAATTAATTCTGACAAAATATTTTTGTTTTAGGCTCCTTAAAAAGTAACTACAGAGTTACATTTACTTGCAACCCATCTATTAAAATAAGTATCTAAAATTAAACATTGAACATATTTTATTATTCAATTTCTTCTATTAGTTCACACTCTCTTTATATATATATATATATCTTGTACAAATATTCAATCAATAATAAAATATATTTTTGTTCAACCAATTAATTTAAAATAAATTATTTTAATCTGTAGTGGAGGACAATTGATGATAATACAGTTTTTTCAAATATGTATACATTAATTAAATTTTAAAAAATTGATGTCTTGGTCAAATTCGAACTGAATGACTTCATGTTTGAAATCCAGCACTTTGGTACTGAGCCAACTTTCTAATGACTAGAAATATATTACTTAAGATGTACGAGGGCTATTCAGAAAGTAAGGAATGTTTAAGTATGACGCCGCTAGGCACGTGCCGATCTCGTACATTTTGGTGCGTGCCCACTTGGCAACTCAGTCGGCATCCAGCAGTGACAACGGGAACATTTCCGCGTAGCCTGTTTTTCGCAATTTCAACTGACGATGTGCGTTGCGATTGAAAATCCTGTCAGTTGTGAGGTGCGGTCATTGATACGGTTTCTGTTGGCAAAAAACTTAAAACTGATAGAGATTTATCGCCAATTGTGTGAAGTTTACGGAAACAACGTAATGAATGAAAGTTCTGTGAGAAAATGGTGCATTCAGTTTAAAAATCGCCGAACTGACGTTCATGACCAAGCGAAGAGCGGACGCCCAAGCATTGTGACTGATGAACTGGTCGCTAAAGTTGATGAAAAGGTTCGCGAAAATCGCCGTTTCACGATAACGGAGCTTTCGCTTTGTTTCCCACAAATTTCAGCCCTTAGAAGAGCAGTTCAAAACAAGCGCCGAGGGAAATTGACGTAAAAAATTTAGTTTGTGCATGACAATGCCCGACCTCACACAGCAAACCGCACCAAAGAACTCCTTGAGTCATTCAAATGGTAGGTTTTTCCTTATCCGGCCTATAGTCCTGACCTTGCACCAAGCGATTTTCACTTGTTTCCAAGAATGAAGACCTGGCTAGCAACACAGTGCTTTGACGACGACGTGGAGCTTAAGGTGTGTGTCACTGAGTGGCTGACATCGCAGGTGGCAGATTTCTATGATGAAGGAATTTCAAAGCTTGTCCACCTCTACGATAAATGTCTCAATTTGTTTGGCGACTATATAGAAAAGTAGTATTTCAGTTGCTCTTTCAGATGTATATAATAAAAAAATTTTATTGTACTTATTTTTTTTTATTCAAAAACGTTCCTTACTTTCTGAATAGCCCTCGTATATGGAATTATAAGAGAAAGGTTCCTTGCAATAATGAATCATTACAAAAGATGGATAGAACAAGAAATTCTAGACCCCCATCAACTTAATAAATTAGAAACAATGAAAAAAAGCGAATAAATAGTAACAAACAAAAATATCCAGCACCATATACTGTATAGACAGGAAAATGGAAAATTGCAAGGAAATGTGCTCCCTATTTCGGCACTTAATATTGTGATTCTGCCGTATGTATGTACATATTTATATTATTTGTAATTTTAAAATAAAAAATGACTACAAATTTTTTGTTGTCTCAGTAGGAATTGACTTGAAAAACATTTTCTCTACGGCCTGTTTTTATATATTGATAATTAATATTATTGTTTCAGAATGCAAGTCCAAGCAACCACTTTTCACGATTGTGGTGGTTTAGGCTATTTCAGTACTTTGAAGGGAATGTTGGTGGTCCTGTTCCTCGACTTCATGACTGGCCTTTGCCTTGGCCAAGAAGGTTCCTCGCTAAACATCCAAATCGTGACAGTTAGTAGTGTGTATCAATGTACTTGCAAATTCACTGTATGTAACTGTTTCTTTCCTTTTATTTATGTTCTTACATTGTAATAGTAATATATAATTTGACATTTTAAAAATCTGTAAATGTTTTCGCGTTGAATTGAAATGTCTTGTTATTGTATAGGGTTAGGTTGCAACTAGATGATTTCATAGCCCCACATGATGTGATTTGGATTCAAATATTTCTAATTCAGCACAAAACATGGAAATTATTTTAAAAACATATTTTTGTTTAAAAAAAAAAAACAAGTTTACCCTCTTCCATAGTGTAGAAAAATGTATCAAATGATAGAAGTAGAATTGAAGTATTGTTACTGTCTTCCGTTACAAAAGCTTTGCTTTGGGAAAGGGTTCACAAAATTTTGATCCTTATAACAGGGCTGAATAAAAGTTTATATTGTTTTGGTCATTAAAGTTTTATACTATTGACCTAAGACTGAATACATTTCGTACTAGAAACATTTTTTAAATAGAAAAATATCAATGAGTGTTACGTCCTCTTGTCTTATATCTGAAAATTTAATAGAGATCAAAGAGAATAGTTAAGCTGCTGTAAATAATGTAAACTATTGTACAGTGTGTTCATAGCTTATAGTGTTAAAATTATTGTTGTCTATTGTATTCCATAGAACACTTTTTACGTTGAAGTCAGACTATGATTGTGAACTCATTTTACAGTGACGAAGTCAGATATCGTATGATTTATAACTTGCAGTAAATGATGACCCTGTATAAACCTAGTCAATTTTTAATTTTATAATGTTGAACAAAAGCAAATTTTAAAAAAATGCTATTAGCAAAAACCAGAAATGAATTCAGTGATTGAAAACTGTATATATATTTATTCTGTGATATGTTTTTTTAATAAAATATTTTGTCTAAAGTAAACATTATAGAATTTGTATTAAATTTTTATAAATGCTTATTTTTGTTTATTTTTAAAGAAGTGGAATTAATAATAAAATGTACAAAAGTGATTCAATAACTCTGTATATGTACATATTTTATTTTTAATTTGTTGTTAATTGCTTGCCATTTTGTTATTACTAATTTATTTACTTTTATTATAAGTTAGATTTAAAATTTTAAAATTCGTTTTTTTGTTAGTATTTTTTTCTTAGTAACCTAATCTGACGAAGTTTTTAATGAATTTATTTTTTATTTTACAAATTAATGATGAGCAAAATTAGGGTATATTTATCCTTTATCCAGGCGAAACCAATATTAGTAAAACCATTATACCTAGTAATGTCAAAAACCAAAAAAACATGGTAAAAATAATATAATTTGATGCTGGAACCCTAAAAGTTTAATATTAAAAAAAAAAAAAATTAACCTTACTTCACAACACACACAAGACTTGATGTTTACTTTAAGTTTACTGTATTAAACAATCCATTATTTTATATTGATTTTTCTTCCATATACTTCTTATTACGAGAGAATGAAACAGGTAGCTATATTCCAATATAATTTCAAAGTATTGAGTTAGGATAGGCTTTGTTATAAAACAAATATCTAAATTGTCTTAACTAAGCTACAGGTTGATGTGTAAAGTGGAAATTACTTCCATCTTGTTTATGGTAATTTTACAAAATACACCAGGATGGAGGTTTCTCGAATCATCAGCCAGTTACCAGTTAGCTAATTCTAGTAATTTTTATCTGCTTTTTCCATTCAAACCTATTGTATCCAGATATTTTGTAGGTATATTTTTATTTAGTTTAATATAATGCTCTGTTTTATAAATAAACCTTGAGTTTATAAGGTTTCTTGCGAGTTTGTAAAGTGAGGTTATTTTGTTTAGTTATTTCAAAATGTTTTCTTTTTAGCCTCAGCACCAAATTTTATTATTTTCTTCATGTTTCTAAGAACTTTCTACGTAGCTGTGTATATTTTTGTTTACTATATTAGTAACTGTAAAATATCAGATTATGTATCAATATTATTTTAAAAAATGTTTAGTGATATGAAATTGGCATAAAATTCAGTTCTGTGAAATAAAATGTATAAAAACTGTACATAAACTTTTTTTCATAACTAGCTGCAAGTTATAAGGTAAAATGATTTAATATATTTAAAATTCAGCTCAACTACTTTTTTAATATTTTCAGTTATAAAATATTTTTGTTTCAATTTAAAAAAAACTAGTGTTTCATATGAATATTTGATTAATTTATTTTATAAATAAGCTTATAATGACAGTTTAATATTAACAGCTTTATTTTAAACAGTAAACAAAACTATGTTCTCATTGTTTTGAAAATATTATATAATTGTGTTGCATAAATTTATTTAGTTAAATTACTTTTGAGGTAGTAATTTGATAATGGGTAAAAATCACGGTCATGAAATTAATGTAACATGTACTTATGTCTTTCATTGTTGTTTCTCTCTGTGCCTAATAGTTTACAGTAGATTGTAACTGGTGCAGATATTGAATCTCGTATTTTCTTCTATTTTGAAAGAACGCTAATAGTGTATTGAAGACTAATTCAGTAGACTTAATTCATTTTAATTATAATTGAATGAGCTTGAGTGATATATGTAAAGTTAAAGATAAGTAGACCCATGGCAGACATGTTAATACAATGTTTAACACTACAATTATTTGTCCACATTTTGAAAAAAAAATGTAATATATATGTTTTTGTTTAAATATATTGATACCTTTTACAGGAATATTACAGAATGGTTTTCCTGTGTGATTTGAATTTTGCAACATGTTCAACTAACATTTGTTGATGGATTTCTTAAAATTTTGCTTGAAAATTTAATGGCTGGTGTAACTAAAATAATCATTATAATTAAATAACATTGATTTGAATTCCTTTTTTATTAAGAGGTTCTGAAAAGCAATTTTATCCACAAATATAGAACTCTTCTAGATTACTAGGGTTGTCGGACTTTATACCTGTGAAAAACAAATGTAGCAAATGGCACAGTTGGAAAATATAGATCTATGAATGGTCCTTATATAGAATGAATATTTATATTGCACCATGAAAATGAAATATATTTGTTTCTGTCATATGGAAAGGAACTTAATAATTACCAACGCAAATCTTAAAAACTGTTATACTCCCCGATTTAAAAAGGAAGCTTGCTTGTAAATTGTTATTGAAATGTGTGGTAATGGCACAGATAATCTATTAGGTTTGTATTGAAAGTCCTAATGATCAGAAAAATATGAAAGAGAGGTTTCTCATTAAATTCCTGCTATTAGCTCACACTCTCCTGACATATATCTTGTACAAATTTTCAATCATTAATAAAATACATTTTTATTCATACAATCAAAGTTAAAATACATTTCTTTTAACCTACATTGGATGACAATTGCTAGTAAAGTTTTTTCAAATATTTATTCAATAATTAAATTGTAAAAATTTTGGGGTCTTTCCCGATTCGAATTGTGAACCTTCATGTTCAAAGTCTAGCTCGCTTTGGCACTGGGCCAACTTTCCACTACCTAGAAATGAATTTCTCAGACATTTATGGATTTCCCTCCCCTCCATCTGGTTCTCATCAAAATCTCTGTACAACCTGAAACTGTGGTCATGGTTACCACAAAATATCATAAATAGTGCTGTAAGGTTAAAAATGAATCAAATGAATAAAACAAACAAACTGGAAATAAGGAAACAATAATAAAAATTTTTCTTTCGTGACCTCACTAGAAATTGACTTAAACAAATTTTTTTCATATTACTTGTTTTAGGAAGAAATATAACTGTTTACCATTTATTAGTAAAAGCACAAAAGGGTGTCATATATCATTTTTAAAGGTCCACTAAACAATACTCTTGGTATCCGAACATGTTGAGTATTTTTTTACAACTGCCAACACTAATTCATTGGTAAAGGGAAACCTGATATTATTGTGAAGAGATTTGGCTTTACTGTTACTCTGGCTGAGATTTTGAGCATCAAGGGAGACATGATCTTTGCTGCCACTTTAAAAAATGTTGCTTGTGACAAATTTATTATATTTTAAAATTCCAGATTTACTTGAAAATTGAAAGGATATCAGGCAAGGTTCAAGTATTTCTGGATATTGTGGTACTATGCAAAAATCTAAAGTATTGACACGGTGTGTGTGTGTGTGTGTGTATATATATATTTGTAGTTATGCAACACTGTTTTCTTGTATACACTTATCACTTTCACTTATGTACTTAAACAAGAATTTTACTTGGTATTAAGATTCTTGTACCAAGTAAGATTCTTGTTTAGGTACATAAGTGAAAGTGATATATATATATATATATATATATATATATATATATATATATATATAGATTTTTTGGACTAGGAGACTGACAGACTTACCATGGTAAGAGTCCACACTGTAGTCTTGAAATAGAAACACATAAAAGCTTTTATGTGTTTCTATTTCAAGACTACAGTGTGGACTCTTACCAAGGTAAGTCTGTCAGTCTCCTAGTCCAAAAAATCTAAATAATCTTTACCAACCAAAACTAACCTAAAATATATATATATATATATATATATATATATATATATATATATATATATATATATATATATATATGAAGTTATTATTATTACTTGTAAATAATTTTTTCCACCACTAAGTGCAATAATTTTACCTTGTGTGATGAGGCACCTTTCGGTTACTTGACCATTGTCGAATCACTGGTTCGATCACAGTGATTCAACAATGGTCAAGTGACCGAAAGGTGCCTCATCACACAAGGTAAAATTATTGCACTTAGTGATGGAAAAAATTAAGTAATAATAATAACTTCATAAAGTCAGTGCAACGGATAAATAATGGACAACATGAAATATCAATATATATGTATATATAGGAATTTTTGGACTAGATAGAAGACTGACAGACTTACCTAGTGGCAATAGTCCAAAACTACAATCTCTTGGAAATCAATAAATAGACACATATAAAAACATATCACACTATTAAAATATTTCGATTATACAATGACCTTAATCATTCAAAAAAAAAAAGACTAGTGAACCACATATCTACATAAAAGATTAAATAACCAAATATCACAGATGCACAGATTTATAGTTTATGGTGTAGTACTATATGTTATTTGTATAAATACTGATTAATTTACTGGTTAATTTAAACGAGATACTGGTTTAAATTCATCAGTATTTATAAAATTACATACAGTACTACACCATAAACTATAAATCTGTGCATCTGTGGCATTTGGATATATAATATTTTATACACATCTGTGATTCACTTCAGTCTTTTCTTATTTGATATATATATATATATATATATATATATATATATATATATATATATATATATATATATATATATATATATATAGTTTTTATATGTTAATTATAAACAATTATTCCACCATTAAGTGCAATTAATTTTTACCTAGTGATGAGGCACTTTTTGGTCACTTGACCTTAATTGTCATCACAAGGTAAAAATGAATTGCACTTATTGGTGGAATAATTGTTTACAATTAACATTCAATAACTCTATAAAGTCAGTGCAACGGAATAATAATGGACAACGTTAAATATCATACACACACACACACACACACACACACACACATATATATAAATATATAATTATTAGATAATTATTTTCCTGAAGATGCTGTACTATTTTATCGGCGAAAAGCTTTGAATAAATATATTCATTAAAAGTATTTTTGTTTTTGAAATATTTTTAATTTATTATATATATATATATATATATATATATATATATATATATATATATATATATATATATTAGGTTAGTTCTAGTAGAGCTTAAAGCTTATTTAGGAATTTTTGGACTAGATGGGAGACTGCCAGACTTGCCTAATGGCAATAGTCCAAAACTGTAATCTCTTGGAAATAATTAAATAGACACATATAAAAACTTATCATACTATTGAAATATTTCGATCAAACAATGATCTTTGTCAATCAAATATGAGAAAAAGAAAAGACTGAAGTGAACCACAGATGTGTATAAATATCCAAATGTAACAGATTTATAGTTTATGATATAGTACTATATGTGATATCTATCAATATTGATTATTTGAATTTAGATAATAATAGTCTGTCAGAAGGAATGTAAATGGAGTTGTTAAAAATAATCCATTTTTTGATTGTTTGATTGAAATATTTCAATAGTTTAATAAGTTTTTTATGTGTCTATTTATATATTTCCAAGAGATTGCAGTTTTGGACGTCAGTCTCCTATCTAGTCCAAAAATTCCTATATATATATATATATATATATATATATATATATATATATATATACACACACACACACATATATGTACACACAAGGGCTGTTAAAAAAAAATACATTAACTGTTTGAATTACGTGAGTCCAGTTAGTTTCAGTTAAAACTGCTTGGTGTCGCCATCTTTGAACAGATCAGTTGATTACAATGCAATTTGTAGATTCTAAATATTGCTTTTGGTTGCTTAGAAACGGAAGTTATTTGTGAAGTGTGTGTGTTTATTTCATTTGGCGACTCAAAGAGTTGCTGTGAAATTTTGTGTTAAATTTGGCAAATCTGCGAGTGAAACTTTTGATATGCTCAAGACCGCTCACAGTGACATTGCTATGAAGTGTGCAACATGGTTTTAGTGGCTTGGGTGTTTTAAAATTGGCCATCAGTTGATTACAGATGATGAGCTTCCTGGACATCTTTCCACATCAACTGACAACACATGTTAACAAAATCAATACCCTGGTTGTTATCAAACAGTCTGGTAGCTCTCAAATACCTGGAAAGTTCTCAAATGTCTGTGAGAAGGTATCTGTAGAAATATGTCAGAAATTTGGAGGCGTCATGACTAGTTTTTTCACCACAACAACGCTGTAGCCCATTAAGTCCTCAGAACTCGTAGGTTTTTGGTCACACTCGATCACCGTGCTACTCTCCTGACTTCCAAAAGATCTTTAAAAGGAAAAAGATTTGACATGATTCCCAAGATAAGGCCAAATGTGACAAAGGACAGGATGAATATCACTAAAGGAGCATTCCAGGGCAGTTTTAAAGAGTGGAAACACAGTTGTAATAAGTATGTGCCTAGGGGAGGAGGGTACTTTAAAACGGACCCAATCATGTAACTTCTAAATAAAATACTTTTTGTCTTATGACGTCAGTCTACTGAATTTTTGAACAGCCTTTGCATACAAAAAAGAATACTCCATTGAACAGTTTCAAAGTGGTTAGAAATGCAGTAACAGGATATATATATACATATATATATATATAGAATATCAAATGTGTTTTCCTGTTAGAATATTTTTAAGATCAAATAATACACACAAATACAGGAATATTTAATTTATTGAACAATAAACTCAAAGATTTTCGTTGGCTTACATTACCAACATCTTCAGGAGTTACAATATTAAGAATGATCATTCTTAATATTGTAACTCCTGAAGATGTTGGTAATGTAAGCCAACGAAAATCTTTGAGTTTATTGTTCAATAAATTAAATATTCCTGTATTTGTGTGTATTATTTGATCTTAAATATATATATATATATATATATATATATATATATATATATATATATAAGAATAAAAGTCAAAATACAAATACAAGAATTATATTTGAATATACAATTCAAAGCTCAACGAAAAGCTTTGAATTGTAAATTCAAATATAATTCTTGTATTTGTATTTTGACTTTTATTCTTTATTAATACACAAGAAAACATATTGCGATATTTATATATATATATATTTTATGTGTTTCTATTTCAAGACTACAGAGTGGACTCTTACCAAGGTAAGTCTGTCAGTCTCCTAGTCCAAAAAATCTAAATAATCTTTACCAACCAAAACTAACCTATAAATATATATATATATATATATATATATATATATATATATATATATATATATATATATATATCGGAAGCTGGTTTGGGAAAAATCAACTAAGAAACTTTCTAAAGGTATTATTAATATGAGAAAGACTTTAATAAAATGATTAGGTTGGCATGTCAGTTTCTTTTTAAGATTTTACATGGTACGTTATTGGAGATCAGTACAATTTTAGGCATAAAACGAAAATTAAAGAATGTTTAGAAGTGGAAGTTTAGTTAGAGTAAGTAATGTGTAGAAAATATTAAAACTTGTTTTAAATTGTTCTTTCAAAATAGAAAATAAAATTACACCAACCCTTACTGCATGCATAAGTTGTTTTAGTACCAACATTTTTTAAACTATCATATAATTTTGTTTTATACCCAGAGTACCTACTACTTGATGTCTGTAAACATTTTACAAGTGCATTACTCATATAAACTAATGCTATGACTCATGTGATTCCTGTAAAAAGATGTGTAATAATTAGTATGTTCATCTATAAAATCAGAAATTAAACAAATTGTTTAGGCGTATCATTCTGATATACTAATGTTATATGTTTAGTTGGGGCAACTTTTGAAATCTCAATTGTTATAGCATCTCATTACCAATATATTCAAATATACGATTACATATACTACAGTGTTTCAATGACAACGACATACGATCACAAATTTAGTATGATTTGCGTTGTTTTATATATACATAGCAAAAAAAGTTGATTGTATAGAGTAATTTGTTCACTGTATATTGAAATTAGTTTACCAATTATTTTTTTTGTACTTTGAATTGTGCTCAGTCGGATCAGAGAGTTGTTATATAAATGGACTTTTAATGAAGAAACTTAAAAATGTGCCTATATTTTTTTATCTCATTAAATCTTATTGATATAAAATTTAGTTAACTTTTGATCTTGTTTTTTTCACTAGCGTTGTGCTTTCTTAGAACAATTGTGTATATATTTTAATTTTAACGATAAGGCTGATACTGTGTACATAGGTTTCCTATTTATTTTTAAATTAATTTTATGTTTAAACTAGGTTAATTTCTGTTAATTCAGACAATTTTAGTGTCTGAACATAAAAGTCAGCTAAGATCTTGTGATGAATGGGTTTGAGCATTTCTTTTATAGAAATGTTGTTTTGTAAGATGATGAATTATTAAACATTTTTTATGTCACAAATTTATTTTTTTTAATACCTGATGCTTTTTTGTATAAATATGCTATTTCAAAACATTTACCATCATAGGTCAGAAAAATTACAGCTACCTATTGGCTATCAATCGTAACATATGCTGGCTAAGTCTGCAACCTGCAAATCAATGGTCTTTGAGTAATGTTCCTGGGGACTTGACTCTATGGTAATGATTTATTTAGAAATAAATTTGTATAAACATATATTTTGCACTGTTCTTAAAATTATAGTTTAGAGATTAAAGCAATATTAAAGTTCTAAACCATTACAAAATTTATTTTGACAACTTTTTCTTTTTGAGGTTAGAACCAGGGAAAATGTATTAATTTACATTTGAGTACATTTTTCTGCCTTTCCTAACATTAAAATATTTTTCTTTGTTGACATGTTACAGACTAACTACATTCTCAAAAGCTTTAAATATTACAAACATTGAGCTAGTCTTTATATACTGTTAGACCTGACCCGACCACTTGCAGACCTTGGTTCCTATTGGTTCACGCCTTTTCTTGACTCCCCCAAGTAACTACTTAACCATTTAAAACTTTCGAAAATAATGTCTGACTGCGAATTTACTTGTTCATTTATTATATTTCTTTTCTTTAATTCCTACTTATAAATTTTCTAAAATATCCAACTACCTTCCTTTATTAGTACAATGTAAAAACAGGGTCTATAAAATGAAATTTAATTGCAAAGCAACATATACATGACAAATAGGACGAAAATTTGAAAATTAGATATAATGAATATATAAGATCATATAAATATAGAAATGATTGAAAATTAGCTACACATTTATTTAAAGAGGGATGTACACCGGGAGAAATAATGAATACAATAAAATTTTACTTTGTGCTAAAAAAGTAGGCGGTTAAATATTTTAGCAAATTTAGAAATTTACAATTTTTATAAAAGTTTAAAATTTTCGAGTACTAAACAAGAAGAAACGTGAACCAATAGGAAGCGAGGTTAACAATAATATAAAGATGAGGTCAAGATTCGGCAAAAGTACCATTTAAAGTGTTTGAGAATGGAATTAATCCGAAATGTGTCAACAAAGAAATATATTCTTATATTAATAGAAGCAGAAAAATGTACTTAAATTATACAAATATTCTTAACAGAAATGAAAATAAGTACAGTAATACCCCGTACTTACGAGATAGGTGGGATCGAGCGATAACCGTGTAAGTCGAATTTGCATAAGTCAGGGTATAATTTTACATACAATAACATAGGAATCATGTTTAATTAATCATGTTTAGACCAAAGACTAAATAAACTAATAATTTAGAAGAAAAATGTGTATGTATTAAAATCTTAAATACATAATACAACAAACAATTATATTATATACGTAAATATTGCAAAAAAGTAAGTAAAAAGAAGTAATTTCGATATAGAAATTCATAAATTCTAGTAAGTAATCTATCTAGTAAATCTAGTAAATTCATTTGAAGAATTGAAGATCTTTTCTTCTCACACAGAATTTCCTTGTAACTCGCTAAATTTTTGTTTTCTGCCAGAAATACCCTCATCATTGTAGTCTATGTTTTCCAAAATTTGTAAGCCTCGCTCAATTAAACTAAGGCCTTTTGTCAAGTTTCTAACCGTAATTTCATTTTCTACGTCATTTAGGTCTAAAGAATTTGCGATTTTAAGGTCTTGCTCTTGCTCACGTATTTCTATGAGCTCATCAATTAATTGTCAGCTCCTGGTTGTGTAAATCCAGCAGTTCTTGAACAACATCATTATCCACTTCTAAATTTAGTTGTCTGGCAAAACCAACAACTTCTTCAATCACATTAGCAATTTCATCAGACTATGGCACTGATTCCACTTAAGTTTCAATGGCGAAAAAAATAGACACACTTTTTCCAAATGCCATTCAAAGTTTTTGGTGAGATTCCATTCCAAGATTGTCCAATGATTCTCAAGGGATCTTCCCAAAATCTTCAATAGAGAGCTTGTTGCTCATAGCCTCATGCTGATGCGCAAATGATCTTTTTGATAAAAAGCTTTAAATGTTTTGATGACTCCCTGATCCATCGCTTGAAGTAAATTATTTGTATTTGGGGCCAAAAATATCACTTTCACGCGTGTGTCAAAATTACTTAAAGTAGTAGGAGGATGGCCAGGTGCATTGTCAATAATAAGAATTATTTTAAAAGGAATTTGTTTAGAGTGACAATAACGTTTGACTTGAGGTATGAAATGATGACCAAACCAGTCTTCAAAAAAAGCTGTCACCCAAGCCTTCCTACTCAACTTGCCAAATAACGGGCAAGCTAGGTTCAGGAATATTTTTTTATACTTTTGAATTTTCTGAGCGATAAACTAAGAGGTGTCAACTTACAGTCAACATCTGTATTTGTGCCAACCATCACTGTCAATCGGTCTTTGGTGGCCTTAAAGCCTAAAAATATTTTCTACTCATGAGCTATTCAAGTTCTCTTCCAGCCAGTTCCTGCGTAGTTCGGACAGCATGATTTAAAACTGCCTAACTTGGGAATCGCGTAAGACGGGGTAGTGTAAGTCGAGGTATTACTGTATATATATATATCAAGAATTTCAAAATGTATTATTTTGAATTAAATACAACCTTTTTTAACATAATTTTCTAATTTATAAAATTAACTTAAAATTTGAATGACTTTGTTAAAATCCGGCAGTGAAAAGTTAACAAACTGAGACGTCTTCAGTGATTCACTAGCCATCTGAAAGTCTGCTGTCGAAGAGCTAATATTTTCCCCTTAACTTATGACTAGCAAAGAATTGTGAAAATCCTAATACAAATTGTAAATTTTTATAATTAGAGCTTAGCTAGTGAGAACTATTCATAAAGGTAAAAGTCAAAATAGAGAACTCAAAATCTCACAAAAAATTAGTTTTTAAGTGTGTATGTTTATTAAAAACTAATTTTTTGTGAGATTTTGAGTTCACTATTTTGACTTTTACCTTTGTAAATGTTTAATTTTTCTGTGTACTGTATAAAAATACCTGTCCAAAACATAATAGGTGATTTAGGTATGAATTAAAAGTGACTAAATATTGTCAGGGACTTATTGTCTTGGCAATTTATTACAATTATCGCCAACAGTTTATTGTCATATATAAAAAATCATATGCCAGCCCTGTGACATTTCTTAAGTTTTTCTATTGATGATATTGTTGTCTAGGATTTGTAAGGATAAAAACTAAGATCGTAATTTAATATTAATAGGCAGATTTTAATTTTAGGACATAATTATATTCAAAAGAAAAGTTCAACTTACTGAAAAAGAGCGATGTGGTATTGTCATGCTTCAGATACTCTCTGGAGACTTGAGGCAATGATGCTTCACTATGTGTAAGCCAACATAAACAAAACAAGCTCTAGAGGAGTTTATATAATGGAATTAGCTGCAGTACCAGGTAAACAAATTTGATTCTTGGTGAGAATAGTTTGACTTAAAAATTTAATCATATTTAGGTGCTCTACGCAACTGAAATGCGACTTCAACCCCAGATAGTTAAGAAGGAGTTGTGTTGCTTGCAGTTTTTCCATGTGTGCAACTTACTTGCAACATACCGTCAAGATAGTAGTACTATTTTCATCCACCTACATTCGAATGCCGAGGTGTTTGCATCCTAGAAGTGTAGTTGTTGTGTACTGGTATCTGAAAAGGCTTCAAAAAAGATAACACAGATTTTAGGTTCATTCTTTCATTAAAACTAGTCAATCGCATTTAGTTTTAGTTGTAGCACAAGAACTGTTTAACGAGCTGGCCCAAATACTTCGTCCAATAGTCAGAAAGATGGGCACAAAAAGGAGGAAATGTATCTCGGGGGATCGTGATCTGCCACAAGTAATAACCTATTCAGTGAAAAATACTTATGTTTAAAGTTGATCGTACAAGGGTTGGCTTGCAACTGACATGCCGGTCGTTTTGGGTTTGGTTGTTTGCGAGTTGATTACAGGTCATGTGATCATGATGTGCCATATTTATTTACATACGGTTCTGACTTAAAGATTCAAATACTCAAGTTACTTAGTGGAAGAAAACTTAAAACCAGATATAAAGAACACATTAGGTCGTTTAAATATGAAAAAAATGATTAAAATTATGCCACGTATTTATTAAAAGATGGTTATACACAGGAAGAAATGAGGAAAGAAATGAAAATATTACATTTTGGTAATGAGGAAGGCAATTGAACATTTTAGAATTTAGAAATTATAAGTCAAAGCTAAAGAAAGAAAATACAATAAATGAACAAGTAAATTTACAATCAGACGTTATTTTCAAAAGTTTAAAAATATTGAATAGTTCAACGACTAAAGCAAGAATAGGCATGTTATATAAGAACGAGTTTAAGGCTTGATATATAGAACAATATAGTATAGATTTTTGATAGTGAAAGAGTGCAGTTTTAGTTTTAAAAATGGAGACATTGATGAAGATCGGCACATAGCGATAGAAAACGTTCTGTCTCAGTAAATTTTACAAAATTTAACGTTCGGATAGTCATAAACTATTGTTTAAGTGATTAATGGTTTAATGTTAGGAAAGGCAAAAGTGGGGATTCAAATGTATACCAATATTTCTAACAGTAACAAAAATGATTATATTAAGAACTAAAATATTAACTTTAGTATCTGTAATCTAAAAATCCATCACCCTTTTTACCTACATGTGATAAATTTGTAAGTTTCTTCTGTATGATAAACTCAGGTTTTCAAACAAACAAGTTTTCTTCATTCCCTGTGGCTCAGATGTAAGAAATGAAAATTTTAGGTAAAAACATGGAGGAAGGTAACTTAAAATATGATATGTATTTTAAGGACACAACTACACAATAAAAAGTTAGACTGATCATATGATAGAATTTTGTCCTGTTACTTTGTGTTGAGATAAGTATTGTATTTTTTATATTACATATTAACTCATTGACGTAGTGTTATTTTATCAAAGAAGGTATTGAAGGCATTAGTTGGTTGTGAAAATTTTGTTTTGTAAATTAATGTTTTTGTTACACATATTTAATGTAAATTTATGAAAATTGAATTACCAATATTGTTTTTTTTATCTAAATAACTGACATTTTCTACTTTCATTTTCAATGTAAAGTAACTTTTACACATTTTTTATAAACTAAACAAGTCACACTGTATACAGTAGAGTCTTGAAAATCCGAGTCCCGATTTTCCGAGCTTCTGTTAAATTCCAGCCATTTTCTATTTGAGCCTTTTCCATCTATTTGAAAGGAAATGAGTCGTGTCCAAGAAATGTTTATAGCCATAAAGAAAATTCATCGAGCATTCAAGAAGTATTTATATTAATACCTTATGCAAAGGAAATGGTTAGGCTTCCACGAAATGTTTAGCTATTTTTCTTCCTTCCAATTCTGTTGTATCAAGCAGTTCACTAGTGTTCTACAGATTGGTGCATTATCCAACTTCATCAGTTGTGTTTGAATGTCCTTATCAGTTATGTTTAGATGTCTGACAGAAGGTCAAAGGGCCATAAATATCTTTCTTTATTTATGCTGTAAGTTTTGACAAAAATCCCTCAGAAAGTACAAATGTCTTTGTTTATATCAATAAGCTATTTTTCTTCCTTCCCATTCTGTTGTATCATGCAGTTCACTAGTGTTCTACAGATTGGTGTATTATCCAACTTCATCAGTTGTGTTTGAATGTCCTTATCAGTTATGTTTGGATGTCTTGACAGAGGATCATTGAGCCATAAATATTTTTCTTTGTTTATGCTGTAAGTTTTGACAAAAATCCCTTAGAAAGTACAAATATCTAGTCTTGTGGGTGACATAACAGAAAATAAACTCTCTTGAAGCAAACAAATCAATCAAACAATGAAGTCACTCATGATTAGCTGGACTGGTCTTTATTCCCACTATTTATAAATCTGGATCAGGCTGTCACCACATTGATCTGGATATGAGGGGTTTTACTGTATTAGGATTCATTAGAAGTCCTATTTTTTCTAATGCTCAGGAACTTATTTCTTTATAATCCGAGGGGTCTTGGCCCCATTCACCTCGAATTATTCAGACTCTACTGTATTTTATTAAAGTACAATTAAACCCTACACAGAAATAAAATTTAATCCATCTATGTACAAAATAATAAAAAATATATGATTAGATGATGCAACTAGGTGGTATACAGGTGCACCCTTAACCTACTATATTGTAAAACTACACTAGTAATAGTGTAGCCGAATAAACAAAATAAAATACCCCATTCTGGTTAAAATGTGTGAGGATTTGCCAACATGACCAAGCAGGGAAATGTATAATTTCAATGTCAAATATCTTATATAGCTTTTTCACAAGTCATAGATATTTGTATCTTTGTATTCAGTCCAAAATGAGTGCATCAAGTCAGACACGTTTGTCTAGCGCAATGGCTTAAAAATTTTAGTGGGAGTGTATAGTGAATGGAACAGATGTAAATTGCACGGGAAACTTTGGGATACTGCAAGTAACTTTAAAACTATAAATAATTTTTGTTATCCAAAGCACTGTTTGTTAAATAATAACATACTTAATTTTTTTTCAAATAAAATAAACACTACTAGTTTTCTTTTGTTTTTGGAAATTTTCATCTTGTTCCTTCGTTTTCAAGAAAATTCTAGATCCATGTGACTTAGATTGATGACTGACAAATTATTTTATAGTTTGTTTGTTGTAATCATTTTGAATTCACTAATTAAATTGTAAGTAATTATTGCATAACTGAGTTAATACTTTTGAACTTACTTGCTGACGAAGCCCACCAGCTACTCAATTAAGTTCAAAAGTTTTTACTCAGTTATGTAATAATTACTTATAAAATATTTTAATTACTAAAATGTCACTATTTTTGTATTTTAAAGGTTTCTAATCTAACATATTAGAAGGAATTGACATGTTGCTGCGAATTGTAACATCCGTTACCGTAGTAAATGCTAGATACATACTGGGTCCATTTTAGGACTTGGGACTGGTGGTAAGTGTGGTTACTACACTAAGTGTGGTGTACTTGTGGTGCTGTATCGGTGTAGTAACCATGGTTATTTCTCTCAGTGAACAAGTTAAAAGAGTGATGTGTTAGTATACAACTGCTTAAATGCTTCATTGATGACAACTGAAGAAACCATCATATATTAATTTATGGTGACTTTTGTAGTGAAATTCAGTTAGAAATATATTTACGCATTAAAATTTGCTGTTTGGGTCTCTTATGAGCTTTCAGTGGTAAAATTAAAAACTCTTCAGAAAATAATTTAGATATTTTATCTGTGCTTGAATTATTTTATAAAAAAAATGTTAATACAAATTAATTATTTCATTTAAACAACAAAAATTAAACAATTTTGATTCCATTTAGAATACATCTAGTCCACTCTTCTTACAGTGTGATATATGTGAGGAGGCATGGTTGGTTTATCAGGTGAGTGTTCTTGCAGCCAAGCAGCTAGCCACAGCATTGGCTCGACAGGTTTTACTTTACACAGTTGGGCCAAACCTTCTTTCAAAACCGGATCCACTGTTTCGTTTAAGTAGTCTATCTTGTCTGCTATCATTTCTACTGTGCTCATATAACCTGAAATGAAGTAAAGTGTTTACCCTTCTGATGCACTCTCCATGGCACATGGAATTATAAGATTTAAACGGTTTTTTGAGTTTTAAAATTTTATTGTTATCTCCCTTCGATATCTTGTATTTTTTGGATTCAACTTCTTGAATATCCTGGTACAAATTTTTATACATTATTGAAACTCCTTTTTATCTCAAATTCGCCAGCATGATCCATCTCCATTATTCAGCAGAAGCTTTTATGCAGAATTTTAATTGACCTCAATCTTGTGTTAAGGCGGAAAGATTAAATCTCGATATAATAAAGTCCCTGTTTTTGGACTTGAAACTTAAAGAGAAACCAATTAGCAACACCACAAATAAACAGAACCTAATAATAATGCTGAGAAAACTGTAGAAAATTAAAAAATCAAATTTCATTCTAATGTTACTACCGCCGTGTTTTGGATTATTCATAAATAAAGTAGCTGACAAAATAACAAAGAAAAGGATTATAACAAGATAACAGTTATATAGGTTACTATAACAAGATGTTACAGTTTTGTAATCCAACCAGCTATAAAAAAGTGTCATAATAGTTTTAACGAGAAACTGCATAAACTAATTGCTTTAACAACATGACACAATATAGAAAAAAACACTAAAATTAACACTACATACAGGGAAAACAGATACATCACAATACCATACATAAACAAAATATAAAATAAAATAGCCCACAAATTTCGAAAAACAGGATACAAAATTGCATTCAAAACTAATAACAATTTACAATACAAAATACAACACAACACCAACAACAAAGATAAACTACAAGCACCATGCGTATACAAACTATTCTGTGTCAAATGCAACAAATTCAACATAGGCCAAACAGGTTACAGCTTTAAACAAAGAGTCGAGGAACACAAACAGAACACCATTTTACAATCACATAAAAGAAACGGGACACAAATACACAGACATTTACCATAGCCTATAAATCTTACACATCAACAAAAAAGGACCACATCTCAACACACTAGAAAGATATGAAATTTACAGACACACAAAAACACAACGTACAAAAATATTAAACCAACAAACACAATTCAAATCACACATACTCTTCGATACTATCAAAAACCGGTCTTTAAAACCGTCACTGCTCAACTCAACATCTCCAAGCAGAAGACACTGATGAAGATCGCCACATAGCGATTGAAAACGTTCTGTCTCAGTAAGTTTTCACAAATTTACAAAATTTAAAGTTGGGATGGTCATAAACTAATGTTAAAGTGATTAATTAAGATTCACCAAACGTAATGGACTACAAAATTCAAGAACTGCATAAAGTTAGTTAGTTTAATGTCAAAGTGCATAAAAGGAAACTGTTCAAAAGTGCGAACACGAGATATGACTGTCTGGTAGTAAACCTTCTTGGGAAAAAGCATAAAATTCAAAGGAGCACAAGTTATATTTAAAATAAGATGCAGATTTAAAAAGATCTAAGGACTAATGTAGACACTACTGGAATACTAGAAAGAAGATGGGTGGATTATTTAGAATTTTAATATAACCATATAAAAAAACAACAAATTTACCTCACAAACTTAGTTTTCTAAATTTTAAAATTCTAAGTAAAACTAGTGTTTTAATAAAACTCCAAATGACAATAATAACCTAATTCATAACAGTATAGTTAACAATGTAAGATTGTGTACAACTGTTAACGTTTGTACACAAAATTGTAACTCAGTTCTGAAGCTAACAGTAATACAAGAAGAAATTAGAAGGCATTTTTTTCTGATAAAAATTCAGACCCCAGAAAGCTTTTCAGATTAGTACTTGGAGTGTATTTGGACTAAAAATATAGACTCAAGTAGTTACTTATCAAAGAGTCTATTAACTAACATCTTTAAATATTCAGTATACAGGTAGAATTACATCCTTTTGATTTTTTATAAATATTCTGGAACAAGAGAGATTTTTAACGTAAATTTCATCATTTTTGTATTATTGATTATACATCTTATTTTAATTAATATTTACCAGTACAAACATTCAATTGCCCGAAAATGAATCTCGGCCTTGTTATTTTTTTCTGTTATGGTTCTGATTTAGTCAAACATGCAGTATATAAGTCGGTCGATAGTATTCAAGTTTGTCACAGTGTATCAGTAGACGAATGTGAATACCTATATCATCATCGGCTCTTTCCAATACTGCTTTACATTGACAAACAGTTTTCAAATGTTTATTACATATCTTTATACAATTGAGGATATTGAAATACATACCTTGAGGGAAAAAGAATTTAATTTCTTTTGCAGCAATTTCTTCACTACAACTAGCATAGACACAGTTAAAGTTACAACCAGCATCCGATTTTCCAAACATGGCGTTCAAACTCTTTGGGCTGTTGACTTTAGCTTCTTCTACATCAATTGGGCCTGCTAAAGTTTTCAAATCATTAACAGCATTTACTTTACCCAGGTACAAGACTGTAATAGGCGCTGCCGATGTTGTTGCAACCAGTAAAGGAAACATTGGATTGCCATAGTATTCTGAGTATAGCTCACTAGCTTGTTCTATTGTAAGGTGTACTGTTCTTCTCTAGAAGGATATAAACACTTTTTTTAAACAAAATTTATAATTTATTGAAAATTGAAATTGCTTGTTGTAATCATCTTGAATTCACTGACTAAGCTATAATTAAATTATACTTAACTAAGTGAATACATAAGGGCATACTTACTGACACATTCTGAAACAATTGTTCCTTTTACAAAGCAAAACCTCTACTCAGGCTTTGCTTCGTAAAAGGAACCATTGTTTCGAAACGCATCAGCAAGTAAGCCCTTATGTATTCACTTAGTTAACTATTATTTAATTATAGATATTGAAAATGTTTTAGAATAGTGTAAACACTCAATAATAGTCATTTAAAAAATTCGACAATAATAATAATAATATTAATAACAATTTTCAGTTCTAATATTAATCTTCAAAATATATATATATGAGAAAATTTGGTTTTGTTTCTTTGTAATTCAATTTTTTTTCTTTAAACTTATAATTGAAGTACAGTAGAGTCTCGAAAATCCGAGTCCTGATTTTTTTAGTTCCTGTTAAATTCGGGCCTATTTCTATTTCAGACTATTTTATATATTTAAAAGGAAATTTAAATTACTGTTAGACAAAGCACCGTTGCATCCCGATAAAGATCAGCTGTGGTGTGATGATATCCGTGCTTTATTTTCCCCCGCAAATGTTATGAGCTTAACCCAGCTGATGGAGCAAGGTATTGTGGAATGAATGAAAAAAAAGTACAGATATTACCTTTCACAGTCTCTCTTTGTAGGCTTTCGAATAAAATACAGCTAAGGAAGTTGTACTTAGTAGTCAAATCATAGAAATAAAAGAAGAAACATTAAGAAGTCATGGAATAAAGTCCTGGGTCATAAAACTGCAATGTGGTATTGATCCACAAGAAAAAACAGATTTGATGTCCATCAATGGATGAATAAGGACTAACGTAAGTAAGCAACAATAACACATGTTACAGCTATTGTATTAATACAAAAAACTAATGAAGCCAGTGATGATAAGAATAAAGTTGAAGGTTCAACCAAGACAGTACAAGAAGAGAAAATTAGTCACAATGAAAAAAGCTAGCCGCCTTGGAAACTACACTATGCTACATCGAATAACAGACACTAGGCTAACAGATGTGCTTCTGCTAAGACGTCTAAGAGACACCGCAGAACAAAAACTATCTGATAAGCAGACACAAAAGATACTTTTTCCAAAAAATGTAGCAACTGTGATGAATGTATTCGAAAGCAACATTACATTTATGTAAGTACTGTAATCAATACAATTCTATAAAGCTATTTTGTACATTTTTAGTTATGGTGTTAGGGTTTATTAGAACTCCTGTTTTTTCTAATGCACAGGAACGTATTTCCATGTAATCCAAGTTTTCATTAATCCGATGGGATCTCGGTCCCATCTACCTCGAATTATGGAAACTCTACTGTATTTTGATCTTCAAGACCAGGAAATTACTTTCAGGTGTTTAGAATTCAGTAGAAGGTAATGTTGAGAATAACAATATTAAAAAAATATTTCAATCTTTTAGTAGAGTCTTAATAGGAAAATGTATTCAAAGTAGACATTAGAGAAGAAATAAATTAGAGGTATTTTGATTTAAAATGGAAACTTGGAAACATACTAAAAAGCATTGGAATAACATGGATTTTAATTGACCTGTTTGTGTAAAATAATTCTATTAATGTACAACATAAATATACACATATTTATACTCATACTTAATGGAAGAATATAGGGTTCATGTTTAAGGAGGTTTTATAGAGCCAATGCCATATAATCTACCTCTGATAACAGCAGTACTGGGAGAGTTCAAGTTCATACCTTGTTTATGTTGTAGATTAAGAAAGATTATTAGGGTATGTTATTAACATTTTTAAAAGACTATTACTATCATTTTGAAAGATACAAATGTTTTATCAATACTGTACTTTCTAAATTTATATATTATTGAAGTGATAACTTCTTTACACAAAACTTAAGGTTAAACATTACTTATAAGACCCGCTATTTCTGAAATGCGTACCTTACAGTATATTCTTTACAACATATGATTTATGCTACAGCTGATTTTATGTTATAGGTTATGTTTTAGAACAGCCGTTTTACATGTAATTTATTATTAAAAACTTGATCAGTTAATAAAGATAATAATTTATTTAAATTTTGATAAATTTCTGTTCAAATAGTTCAATATAACGATAATAATGTTATCTATTTTAATCCAATTTTTTAACGGAAAACATTTTTAGGTATGTCGTATACTTTTTAAAGAATTGGTTTGAATTGTTATTAAAGAATTGTATTCAGTAAACACTTAATAGATTATTTTGTTACCCACATTATTTTGTTACCCACATTATTTTGTTATTAAGTACAATAAATATTAGTCTTTATTAAATAAATTCCTCAAATAAAGATGTAAAAATTGAATGAAAAATGTATAAATTCATTACACTTGTTTGTATTATCTTGGCAAAAAACCACTAATTACTGATTTTACTTACTGAAGTAGTAGTTTTTTTTTCCAAGATACTACAAACAAGTGTAATTTTTATAAAAACCTCAAGGATGTACGACACAAAAACTGGAAGTATAAATTCATATTTTTAGCGATTTTTGTTGGAACTTTTGGAAAGCTATTAGCTCTATTTTGTTATCACTTGTCAGGACTCACCTGAGCACCAGCACTAAATTTTGTATATATTAAATTACACTTTTGGTATCACTTTGGGAAAAAACCACTACTTACTGATATTTTTCACAAGTTGTGTTTCATAACAGGTCAGTGCATTGTTCAATGCTGTGTGTCATGGACAAGACTTGTCAACATTGAACAATGCACTGATCTAGTGTGAAACCCTTCTGCTGAAAAATATCACTAAGTAGTAGTATTTTTGCCAAGTGGTACCAAAAGCAATTTCATGCATTCCACTGCTGATTAGCTTTCACTATTATAAACAACCACATTTCTAATCATAACCAGTCAAGCAGGTGCTATTAGTAATGCTATGCAGAATCTATAGATTGCTATGCAATGGACATCAAATCTCTTTTTAAGAATCACGCAGGCAATTTATAGACTATTTTCAGTCTAAATTATATTTTAAAGTCAACTTTTTCTTAGTGGTATGTTTTATTTTTCCCAGTATGCCTTCATCTGAATCTAGACAATGTCATAATTGATTTATCAATGTAGAGCTAAAAATATAATAGATTGATATTTTAGATATATCTTCATTCCATGTTAGTCCCTCCTAAGAAAATATAGTTGGTTTGCCAAGAGGTAACGATCACAAGTTGACCAACTGATTTAAAGTCAATTTAGAACTAAAACTATAAACGAAATTTTGTCAGTATGTTTTATAACAAAATTGTAAACTAATTAAGCATACATTTTTATTTTAATAGAAAAAGAAATCAAATGTTTTATAGGACAGTGTATAAACATGGTTGTTTTAATCATTTTGATTTCATTGATTATATTTATAAATGATTTATAACTAAGGGAAACATCTTGGGCAACGTACTGTTCTGTTGCTTTTTAAAACTGCCATTTAATTTACAAAACAATCATTTACAGTCATTTAGTGCTATTGACAGTTTTCACTAAAGGTTGCAAATTTGTGATCTATGGATATGGTAATTGTATCTAGAATATGTGAGGTGTTTTGGGAATAGGGGTTGAATTTGAAATGAATGTGGTAATTTAAAATTTACTTTTCTTGTACAAGAAATATTTCAAATCTTTCTATAGTGGTTAGTTTTTTGCTACAGATTAGTACATGTATAACGTCTAAGTTGTCTTGATGTTTTTATACCTGTGTTGGGTGCCTAGTAAGTGTGTAGGGTAGCTGGATTTGAAATTTATGTTTTTTATATCATTTTTATGTTTTTTGAATATTATTATGAATGATCTGGTTTAGCATATGTAGAAACTGGAGTAGTTATTAGATGTTATTTTGTAGAATCAAGATAGGTTGTACTTATCTGTATACGGTTTAGGGAGTTGCATGTGTGTTTTAAGTGTGTTTGTTGATTTGTATAAGATGTGATAATTGAGTTTTCTGAAGGTAGAAGCAATTTTTAGTATGTTTTTTGTGCTATGTGATATAGAGAAGCAATTTTGTGTATGTTTCAGACATGTTTTTTTTCTGGCCAGAAAGTGTGTTTGACAACATAGTCGACAAAATTAAACACAAACAACACTTGTGTAAATTTGCTCCATTTTTACAATTTAAAATTTCCAAAGTTTTTAATTTTCACTAAAACATGATGATTAACAATAAAAAAAATTTTTTTGAAAAAAGTTATACACATTTAGACAAATTGAAAACAATATTGGGCTAGGCATAGTAGTACTTAAAGGTATCATAGAAATAAAATCCACCTTGACACTGCAAATCTAGACATAAACTAAATGAGTGGTTGTATAAATGAGCTATATTAACCTAAAAATTACTTTTTTGAGGAAATAAATAACATTCTGTTGAACCACAAGTTATGGAATATAGATCTGTTGACACTGTGTTGCAATAAGATGGTACAGTCTATTATCATGTGTAATTTTTAAATATTAGATCCTTCAGGATTACCCCTTCATAGCCTTCAGTTGAAAGATGATCAACCATATTAATAAGAAATCTTTTACTGTCTTAATTAATTGTGTATGGTACCTTGTGTAGCAATGTTACCTTCAGATTATCCTATTCAGAATAAATGAATGTAATTTTTTTATAAAACTATGATTTCCCATGGCAATTATTAAGTTGCAAATAGTATTAAATTTTAAGGCATGGATCTAAAAAAAATATTTTTTTTCTTGTGTTTATGTTGTCTGATCTAGAATAGTTCACTTTCAAGTTTATTCATTTTAGCACTCAATGGAAAACAATCAATATAGTTTATTAAAATGTTTTGAGATAATTATGCGCCATTTCCTTGTGATTTTTAGGTAAATAATTACAATAAAAGTTTCAGTGCTTCGAAATACTTGTCACCAGTTCATATCTATTTCTACGGCAAGAGAATTAGGTTATAAAGTGATTTAAACTATGCAGACAGAGACTAAATGCATGATAATCTAAACTATGTTGATTGACTGTTTAATTGCTTTACTGCTAATAGTTACTTTTAATATACTGAAGCCTTCTTTCTTGATTTTTGATATAATTTGTTTTTTGAATTTAACTCCTTCTGGTTTTATAATTGCTAAAGTATATTCTATACCTCCATCTAATTTTTTCAACTGCTCATGTAGAATTTTTATTTTTTGTAAATTATTTTGCCTGCTCATTTCTAGAAACAAATGAAGACATGATTATGAGCTCTACATAAATTGAATTATGTATTACTCTTTATTAAATTAATAAATAATTATTTCCATTATTACATTTAAATTTAGTATTCTATTTAATGTAATGTAGTTGTTTTAAATAAATAAGATATTTTTCTCATTCTCATACACACCATACGTTCCAAAATTAATAGATTGTTAAAAATAGAGTTGCCTGGAAGAGCCTTTTTTATTATTTGCTTTGTTGCCTATTAGATAATTTAGACTTTCTCCTGTTTACTTGCTTTTAATACAGAAAAGCAATATAGTAATTACTAGTAAATTAAAATACAAATCAATAAATACAAATGTAAATACAGATTTTATAAAACTAAATCTCTACCTATTAGTTAAAAGCTTCATTTAAATATTGAGGAGATTGAAGAAGCGTTTAAAAATTTAAATATTTACCACCGTTTTCTTCCGGAAATACGTTGCCTAGGAACTGGCATGTGCATAATTTCGCCCCACCCCACTTTTCATGGCAGCCATATTGTGCGTGAGGTGTCAGTCAACGTGACGACTGGTTTTGTTTTGTGCGAGTTAAAAGTTACCCATGAAATCTATAAATTACACAGCTTAAATTTTCAGCACAGTTTTTTTAAGTAAGTGAGGTGTATTTTTTTTGCATTACTTAATAGTTAAAAACAATATAAAATGATGAATTAATGTCCAGCTTTCTCTACCTCTGATTCGTTTAGATGGCCTAAAACCCACCGGTTGATTATTTTATTATTGGTAATTTGATGCCGATTAGATTTTTTGTATGAATTTCATAAATTTTAATAAGGGTTAGGTAACAGTTGTTTGACAGAAGCAGTGTATATACATGTTTATTTAAAAATTTATTTTTAGGCTAAGGTTAATGTAGTGAATTTAGTTATTGGTTATTTTGTTAAAATTTATATATGATAATTTCGTTTACTCATTAATTTTGCATTGTATTATTTTTGTTTGGAAAGAAATGTACTCATTTGTACCTGAAGTGATGTCATTTTAAAAGGTCATGTTCATACAAGAAGTTAAACGTGTGTATTTACTTTTTCATGGTCCCTAACCTCACATGCAGCTTAAAGGGTTGTGCCACATTCTGAATACCAAATAAAATCAACCTATATTTCTAAAATTAGCTTAAGGGTAGGTTTTCTAAATCTAGATTCTTGTGATCCAGTAATCATTTATAATTCTCAATATTACTTGTAATATTTCTTTTAAAGGGAAATTGATAGAAGTTGTTGATATAACTTTTGCAAATAAATACAAATGAATAAGTTGCATTGATGGCATTAAAACATTTTTATTTTAAGGAACTTATAGTGTAATCATTAAGCTACTAAAAATATAATTGAAAAAATAAAATTATTTAAAGTAATATAAGTAAGGTAAAACTGCCTAGAAAGAGGTGAATAATAATTTACATAAATTTTGATAATTTAATACTGATTGGATCAACTTGAATGTTTTTCATTGTTATGTGAGTAACTTAACAATATATAACAAACAAGTAAAGTGATTTTAAACTTAGAAAATTATAGAATGTGGGTAATGTTTAGTTTTTTTTTGTACAGTTTACGTAGAAATAGAAGTAGCTATTCAATAGAAATATTATTTACTTAGAAATAAATTTTAAGGAAGGAAAAACCTCGTTAACCATAAATAGTCCTTAAAGTTTTGTAAATTTCAGAACATAAACATAACCTCAGTTGACTAATATAGGGCACTTCTTTATGAATAAATTTTTGAAAAATTGCCACATTATGTTGTATTACATGACTGTAAGGCTATAGTAAAATAGAGTTGAACATTATCTGGTTTGGATTAAGATTGATAGTAAAAATGCTGATTTGGCTAAATATTTTCTAGTTTATTACCGAATCTGGATTTATTAACTGGATTCTTTGTAGCTAAATTTTAATATACCTTTGTAATAAAGGATGTAATATTGTGTGGCAATTCTTGGTGAAATAATAGACATAATGACATTGGTGTTGAAATTTTTTAAAAATTATATTACTCGTTTTAATGTGTAGAACACGAATATCAACTTTTTTTCCGTGGAAAGTACGGAAAGTTACTTTTTTCACATTTTAAAACGAGTCTTATTGATATTGTTAAAAACATTTTTTGTTTAAATTACTCATTTCAATGTGTAGAACACTAATATAAACTTTTTTCCACGGAAATTACAAAAAGTTAATTTTTCTGTAGATTTTTAATGTCAGTCTGTAATAGCATGTATAGCGCGCACCGGCCGCGCAGTAGCTACAGCGCATTGCACTACATCAAAGTCAGTATTATTTTAATACTAAACTTAAAATCTAAAAATTTAACTTTTGGTTAAAATTTTATACAACATGACTGTATACCTACATTAGGTATATTTTAATATAGTAATGTTGTATAAAATTTCAAATTTAGACATAGTGCAGTGCACTGTAGCTACTGCACGCCCGGTTCATGCTATAGGCCTACATGCCTTTAAAACTTGACATTTAAAATGTGAAAAAAGTAACTTTCTGTACTTTCCACGGAAAAAAAGTTGATATTCGTGTTCTACACATTAAAACAAGTAATATAATAACAAACAATTTTTAACACCAATGTCATTACGTCTATATTTTTCTTTAACATTAAATATATATGGAACTGTGTTTGTAATACGGGTTTCAACATTTTACATTTCAGTCTATCACTATCAAGTTTTAATATGTTGTTTCTGTAGGGAAACATTCTTCGTAAACAGTAATATTTTTTGTAAGCAAAATCTTGTCTTATTTTTTTAAAACAAAATTTATCCTAACTAGATAACTTGTAAATATATTTTAATAATAGTGTGATAAGTAAACAACAATAGTCCTTGCTACAAATATTCAAATACCCTTGATTTACATTTCACTAACACTGTTAGCGTCATCAGAAGGTTACAAATATACTGGGTTCTAAAAAAATAGTGTGATATAAAATTGAAGGGAATTTGTCATTTTCATGTTAGTAGTAACAATTTATTCATATGTTATGTTTATGTTTCAATACTCAACAAAACATGTAAGGGCTATTGACTTTTTGGTGCTTACTAACACTCCGATCAGCCAAATTTTTTTTCCTACTAGATTTGACCTTGCTGAACACGAATCTAAAGTTATTTTTAACGACAAACACACATTAACCTAAGAAAACCAGATCAGGTCAGGTTAGGTTAGGTTATTTTTTTAAAACAAAATTTATCCTAACTAGATAACTTGTAAATATATTTTAATAATAGTGTGATAAGTAAACAACAATAGTCCTTGCTACAAATATTCAAATACCCTTGATTTACATTTCACTAACACTGTTAGCGTCATCAGAAGGTTACAAATATACTGGGTTCTAAAAAAATAGTGTGATATAAAATTGAAGGGAATTTTTCATTTTCATGTTAGTAGTAACAATTTATTCATATGTTATGTTTATGTTTCAATACTCAACAAAACATGTAAGGGCTATTGACTTTTTGGTGCTTACTAACACTCCGATCAGCCAAATTTTTTTTCCTACTAGATTTGACCTTGCTGAACACGAATCTAAAGTTATTTTTAACGACAAACACACATTAACCTAAGAAAACCAGATCAGGTCAGGTTAGGTTAGGTTATTTTTTTAAATGTAAATATGTGTTTGCAGTAAAAACACTTCAGATTCAGCCTTTGTTTAATAGTGTTAGTTCATTTGACCTAAATTGATATTTGTGGTGTTAATAGTGCACGGGTGAAATTGGTGGTGAGGGTGATATTATTTTGTGTTGGGAGGTTGTGTAGCTTTAGATTTTGCATGTTTCTGATGAATTGTAGTTGTTTATGTGTATAGTCGTTAGTGTATTGAATTATTTCTTTGAGTTCCGTGGGGTGTAGCATTGTGAGAGTTTGGTGTAATTTGTATAAGGTAAAATTAAGTTTGTCTTTTTTAGCGTATAATTGTTTGATGCTGTTTTTGATAAATATTTTCTGTGCTTGTGTTGTTGTTTTTAGTGCAGCAGGTGTTTTCTTATTTATTGTATTAGCGTATTTAGGTGTTAGGTTATGTTTGAGGCATTGAGTGTTAAAGGAAATGTGGAGGGAAGTTTTGTATACCTTGAGCTTCGTCCGTCGGTAGAGGTTGATTACTGATGACCGTTGGTCGCTATTGAAGTTGCTTGATGTAATCATCTTGAATTCACTGATTTAAAAACTAATTTAAAAAAATACTTAACTAAGTGAATATGTAATTGCCTGTAAACAGCAATACAATACACAGATCCCACACACCACGAATATATTAGATAAGACATTAAACCTAAAATGCCCAACTTAAACAATAAACCTATCATAAATAATGAACATTCAATCCTTAAATCAATTATACAAAAACGCGACAAACACAACCTAAATTTCTTAAAAGCAGACAAAGGTAATTCCCTCGTAATAATGCACCCCAACTAGACATCGATAAGAAAGTAAACAGTTTCATAACTGAAAACAAAATAACCGAACTCCTAAATTTCAAACAGAAATTAAAAATCTTCTAAATAAATGCACCAAAATCATGAAAAGAACAAAAGAAATATTACAAACAAATAAAACCCGAAGCCACCACATTAAATGCTTTACCTAAAATTCATAAAGAAAACACACCCATCCATCTACTAATCAACCACACACATGCACCATCACATAAACTAGCCAAATACATACACAAACTTATCAGAGACAACATAAACTTTCACAATCACACATCCATACACAATAACATAGACCTCATACACAAAATTTAAGACATCCACATACCACACAATACCACCATTGCCTCATTCGACATAAAAAACCTTTACACTAATGTGCCAATAGAACAAACACTCCACATACTACAAAATTTGCTCCCAGCCAACAACACTCCACATAAACTCACACATGAAATAATCACACTCACCAAACTCATCACATCACAAAACTATTTCACATACCAACACAAATTCTACACACAGAAAGATGGCCTCTCTATTGGTTCCTCTACCTCAGGCATCCTAGCAGAAATATTCCTACACCATATCGAACAATACATTCTACAGAACAATAATCACACACATAAAATAATTTATTATCATAGATATGTAGGCGACATTTTAATATTTTACAAAGGCAACAAACCTCAAATCAAACAACTACACAATTACATTAATACCATACACCAAAACCTCACATTTATCCTCGAATTAGAAGAAAACAATAAAATAAACTTTCTAGATTTTACTATCACCAAACACAACACCTGACATAATTTCAAAATATTCAGAAAACCAATAACTACTGATACTGTCATACATAATACATCTAATCACCCCACACAACACAAACATGCTGTATTTAATCATATGTTACACTGCCTAATCAATATACCAATGCTACAGAAAGACGAAGAACTTAATACCATAAAATACATCGCTCAACAAAACGGCTACCAACACACTCATAGACAACATACTCAGGAAAATTAAACATAAACACCATCAAACGGCCACACAGACAAACCACACAAAAAACAACAAATACATATCCCTCACCTACCACAACAAAAAAACAAAATTGCCTCCACATTCAAAAAAACCCATTACCAAATATCCTACAAAACAACAAACACTTTAAAACAGCACATACAACCTTTTCAAAAAGAACCTGACACAAATAAAAACTGTTAGGTATTTACAAATTAACTTGCAACCATTGTCCTAACAATTACGTCAGCCAAATTGGCAGGTCTATCTATACACGCTTCAAACAACACATTACCCCCCCCCCCCAAAAAAACAAACCCTAAATCCAGCTACACAAAGCCCCTAAAAAACACACACACACCGACATACACACTAATTTAAATGTTCTACACACATTAAAACAAAGTAAAAAACTAACAACCTTAGAAAAATATGAAATCTACAAACCCGTTTGCGTGTGGTCGATCTTGGCTATAGAAATTAACACTTAACGGTTTTCTTTCATGATCGCAAGGAAAGTTCATAAAATTTAAGAGATATGGTAAATTTTGTAAATCTATTATAGATGTATCTTTACTAAATAGCTCTTTTCTGGCTGTCACATATCTTCTTTCTAAACAGAAAATTATGAGTGTGATTGCTGAGATGGAGATTTTGGTGGCTGAAGTATAGACTAAGGCTTGCCTGATATATTTAATTTTGTAATGCTTGACAGCTGCCGATCAACCATGCCATATAGTAAAGGAAACATGTTTGTGGTGGGTTTAATTTTGTTTGTTTGTTAAATGTCTATACCTATCATAAAATTAAAGTTTGCTTGAAGGTGGAAACATTAATAGCAAGTGTTTGTAAAACATACAACTAAATTGCTGCTTTGAGAATAATGAACAAGATGAAATGACGATGATAAGGGAAGAGAATATCTGGAAAGTCATTGAGTCTGTGCAATTTAATATCCTTCATAAGATTTACAAATGCCTATCATTAATCAAACTCTATTAATTAATGCATAAGGTGGTCATTATAAATAGAAATAAGCAGAACTCATTGCAAGCAGAACACATTGTGAAGTTATTTATATTACTTGGATGAATTGCTACATGTGCATGTGCTTCTGTTTTAATAGAAAATCAGAGTGAGTTAATGAATAATTTGAATTAAGAGTATTGCATAGTAAAGAAATATTTTCCAAATGTATTTTCCCATTTGTTTTTTTTTTTAGTTTGTGTTTAGAACAAGTAAATGAAGAATATACATCCTGATTGAGACCATTAGTTTTTAAAAAAACTTTGTTTAAAATTTATTTTGTTATTTTGTTTTATTTAAATATTGCGTTTTATGTTAGTTTTTGATTGGCGATGATAACTACAATTGGTTTTTCGCCAGGAAAAAAAATAAATAAAAAACTGTTAAAAACTTTTTAGAGAAATAAGATTTACTTTATTTATAAAAAAATAATAAATTCATTTCTTAGAAAAACTTCTAATGTTAAAGCATTACAAAAATATTTTGCTCTAAAAAAATATTCAAGAAAAACGTGATTTTTTGAAAAACGTCAGCTTTTTATTTAATTATATATTTTTGTCATTTTTAAAGGAGTCTGCATAATTTAGTTTTACTGAGTTAATGAAGAATTTGAATTAAGAGTATTGCATAGTAAAGAACTATTTTGCAAATGTATTTTCCCATTTGTTTTTTTTATAGTTTATGTATAGAACAAGTAAATGAAGAATATACGTCCTGATTGAGAGCATTAGTTTTTAAAAAACTTTGTTAAAAACGTTTTACAAAAATAAAATTTACTTTATTAAAAAAAATAATAATAAATACATTTCTTACAAAAACTTCTAATCTTAAAGTATTTCAAAATTATTTTGCTCCAACAAAAAGTTCAAGACAAACGTGAATTTTTTTAAAAAACATTAGCTTTTTCTTGAATTTTGTAGTCCATTACGTTTGGTGAATCTTATTAATCACTTAAACAATAGTTTATGACTATCCGAACTTTAAATTTAGTAAATTTGTTAAAACTTACTAAGACAGAACGTTTTCGATCGCTATGTGCCGATCTTCATCAGTGTCTTCTCTCTTCATCAGTGTCTTCTGCTTGGAGATGTTGGGTCAAGCGGTGGCGGTTTTAAAGGTAGGTTTTCAATAGTATCAAAGAGTATGTGTGATTTGTATTGTGTTTGTTCGTTTAAAATACGTTTGTATTTTGTGTTTTTGTGTGTCTGTAAATTTCATATTGTTCTAGTGTGTTGAGATGTGGCCCTTTTTTGTTGATGGGTAGAATTTCTAAATTATGATAAATGTCTGTGTATTTGTGTCCTGTTTCTTTTAAGTGATTGTAAAATGTTGAGAGAAGACACTGATGAAGATCTGCACATAGTGATCGAAAACGTTCTGTCTCAGTAAGTTTTAACAAATTTACTAAATATAAAGTTCAGATAGTCATAAACTATTGTTTAAGTGATTAATTAGCTTTTTGTTTAAGTTTGATTTAATTATATATTTGTTGTCATTTTTAAAGTAGCCTGCATAATTTAGTTTTACTAATATGAATAACTTTAATTAATCACTTTTACATTAATTAAATTTCACCGAACATAATGGACTACAAAATTCAAGAGAACAATTTTAAAGTAGGAGCATTTATTTCTAAAGAGAAATTTAAGCCTATGCATTAAAACGTTACCTAATTATTTTGTTGATAAAGTTTTATAATGCCTGTAAAATAAAATTTTGTCATAATAGCATTATGCTTATTGTAATAAGCTTGCCATAATAATAGCTTGTTGTATAATAGCATTATGATTTTATTTATTTTCAGTTTAACAGACTTTTAACAGTAATTAATTAATTTTTTTACATTTCAGAAGAAATTGTGATTTTCACATCTGGTTAAGGAAGGAAACAACATCTAAACATGCCAAAACAAGTAAGCGCCCTTAATATCTGTCTCTTAGGTTTAAAAATGTAATATGACATGGTTTCATGATCTTTTGTTATGTTATTGATGAGTGGGAAAAATCATATTAAAAGCAGTTAGAATGGCATTAAAATGTTTTAATTTTTTTGTTTATCATTTGGATAAGAAATTGATATAGTCTATATTGCATTCCACAAGATTTTAAGTATAAAAATTAATTATTATACTTTCTTTAACTTTTTCCATAATTTGTGTGCTTATTTGTGGCATTTTTTTGCAACGGAATTCAGTATCTGGTATTTGTTTCTATTAAAAGACGTTTAGTGGTACTGTAGCCTGACCAAATATAAGCACCAGTTTTAATCTTGAATAATTAGAATAATTTCAGTGTATAACCTCTGGTAAGGGAGTTGTAAGTTATTGAAATAAAAATGTGCAAAAGCACCAGTTTTTTATTAAGCATGGTTTGGTTTTATAATGGATATTATACTAATATGAGATTTATGTAATACTAATATGAAGTTTATACAGATTGATAATTTTATTATTATTATTATTTATTATCAGAGTTTTTTTTTAGATGGAGCACTTGTAAATTATCATTGCATGAAAGGAATGTTTTGCTCTTTTGTGGGAACTTCAGATAGTTTGATTTACTTCTTATCAAGATAGAGTGGCAATTGCTTGACTAATTAGCTTTTAGAAAAGAGTAATCCATGTGCAAGTATTTTTTATTCAAGAAATTTGCACATTATTGAAAAATATAAGCTGTCAATTTTCAAATGAACATTCTGATTCATTGCATCTGTAACATAATTCATTTAACATTTGTTCTCTTGGTATGGCATTGAAATTGAATTGGACACATAATTGCATTAATTCAACTACAGGAAACAAGAGTGTCGCAATATATGTTTATAATGCTAGGAGTCCTACACATATTAGGTTATGGAATTAGAGTGAAACGATTCATGAACAAAAGTGTAATTTGTTTGACATGTGGTACAAGGCTTTCTTCAAACTATCGTAATGACCAAGACTTTGCTATTTAGTATGAATGTCCTAATTTATTCATTTTTGAAATTTTATTGAAATAAATTTGTGATTATTATAGCAAATAACATTTAAAGGTATGTAGGCAACCAGAATGTTCTTTAAAAATAACGTAAATGTTTGTTCTATAAGTTGCTGGTTATTAATATTGAATAAAATATTTCCAGTCTTAACAAATATTCAGTTTTTAGTCACTTGTATTAGTTAAAAGCCCTGTTTAAAAGATTTATTGTAACATAATATCTTTATTACAATATCTAGCTTGAGGCAGGTTTGATTTTAAGAGAATAAAGTTTACTAGCACGAGTTGAGCAGTTGGTGCATTAAGACAACATCCATCTCTAGTACAAAAAAGTACACTGAAATTGAGATCAGTTTACTTGTCAAGGAGCTGGCTCAGATTTAGTAAACTTTATTAGATTTCTCGTAACAAAATTTTACTTGGCCTGGTACTTTGGAGCCATATTGTAGTGTCCATATATTTATCTATTTTCTAAACCATTCTGAGTTTATAAAGACTGTTGTAAAATTAGTCAATTTTTCTTTTTTAAATTTCTAGTTTTTAGGAAGTCAGTACCAGGTTTTGTTATTTTTATTTATTCCCTAGAATTGACCATATCACCAGGTATACATTTTTGCAGTATTGGTGACGTGTAGGAGTCAAGTTAATTCCCCTATTAGTATATTTTTTTAAAAATGCTGTTTTATTTTTAAAAAATCTCTACTTAAAAACACCTTAAAAAAATTGTAAATGCTTATTTCACAATCTTTATTAAAAAAATTTCATATTGAGATATGTGAAGAAAAATATTTTGCTGTAAATTATTAAATCTAAAAAGAACGATAATGTTTCGTACATTTGTACTACATTACAAAAAGCCGAAACCTTTATTAAAAGCAGTTTAAAAAAACTTAATCTACTATAAAAAAACTAATTTTATTAGTTTCATTAATTTTTTAATTCCTACTATTAGTTCACAATCTCCCTATATATATTTATTTATCTTGTTCAATACTTCAGCCGTAAATAAAATACTTTTTATTCATCTACTCAAGTTCAAAAACATTTTTTTTAAACTTGTAGATGACACTTTACAGTTTTAATAAGTTTAAAAAAATATTTATTCATTAATTAGATTTAATTAATTTTGTTTTCTATTTTGCCACTTAATATTGCGATTCTGTCATATGTTTATATTAATTGTAATTATTTAATAAAAAGTAACTAGGATAAAATTTTTCTTGTTAACCTAAGTAGGAATTTACTTAAAAAATGTTGTTTTACATTACTTGTTTTTAAGCAATTGCCACAGTTAGTTTATTTTCAAGTAAAAGTCAATATTCTTTAATCTTACTAAATTATGTTGTTTTTATTATCTGTAGGATGGGTGTAACAACATAAATTATTTATAACTAATTAGGCAAGGGGAATACATACCTGCTAATTATCAGAATTCCATTTACATGGCTCAAATTTGTGATAAGAATCTGTAATTTTGGTAGGTAAATCTTTCAGTTGTAGTGTATAAGCAGTAAAGCCAATATATTTTTGTTTAAAGAAAAAATGCGTAAAGCTAAAGTGTACAATTAAGTGGAATTTATTCATACAATTAGTTGATGGTTTTATGGATAACAACACATTTGTTCAATTACCAGTTTTGTCCCTATGTGTTATATCAAACTAAAAAGTGCGAAGTGGAAATATCAGCTGTAAAAGGCCTTAAATATATGGAGTCATTGTACCAAATATATACATTACCTAAGCCAAAATAATTTTCAGTATTATACTTACACAACGAGGTTTCTTGGTTCGGTTGAATTTTTGTATTTGCAATCATTGTAAAATATTAACCTTGTATTTTTTGGAACCAATATTAATTTATTTATTTATACAGGATGCGACATGAAGATCTCCCTTATTAGGGAAGGCAATAAAAACAAAACCAGTTAAGAAAAGTTTTTTTTTATTAAAGAAGAACATACGAAATGTCATTTAACAGTGTGCAATATTAAACTGTTTTAAACAATACATGGCTTCCTCCATTCATGATATCAACTGGTTGAGTCGACTTCTGAAGTTGTCCATCACTTTATGTGTTATGTCGGCCGGAATTGTGTGAACTTCTTGTCTTATCGTTTGCTTAAGGGCTTCCAAAGTTTGAGTATGATGTTGATACACCTTGTACTTATTGAAACCCCAGAGAAAATATTTGCAGGGTGTCAAGTCTAGAGAATGTGGTGGTTACCCAATATCACACAAAGAGATGAGATGTCCTGGAAAAATTTCTCTTTTAATACAGATTTGACAAGATGTCTGGGCTGTAATGCCATCTTGGCTGGGCTATTAAGCATTCACTGCCTGTTTTACTTTACCTAGAAGGCCTGTAAGTCAGCTTAGTTAATTTTTTTGCAAGAATCCTTAAATTAAAATACCATTACGTAAAACTGACTCATAGCCCTGCCTTTTTAGGGTTAATTATTTTTCTTTCACCACTACGTACAATTTTACTTTTATCTCTGGGCATTGGATTGAGGTCCATAATTCTAATATCACATTAAATAACTAATAATAATAATCATCGGAGTATGCCCGATGATGGAGACAAGACCAGTCTTTGAAAGTTAACTCGCATAAATACCAAGTAAGATTCGTGTTTAAGTACATATAGTGAAAGTGATATATATATATATATATATATATATATAATATCACAATATTTATTCTTGTGTATTAATAAAGAAATAAGACAAAATACAAATACAAGAATAATTATTGAATTTACAATTATTATAATATATATGTACTAGTAATAAAACAAAATTTGTTATTAAAATGTAGAAATGACTTTGTCACAAGGTTTCCTGAGTAAGCTACTTCATATTACCTACCGGCTCGGTTAAGTATCAATCCAAACAAATAAGGAAAAAGTCGCATGTTGTGTGCGACAATCCTCATTACATTTGTAGGAATGGGTGAATTTAGTGGCAAGTCAAGTGGGGATTCCCTTTTTCATGTTTTCAGACACTTTATAGCATTTCTATTTTTTTGTCATTTTCCATTGTGTTGTGTATACAAGAATTAAATTCTTATTAAGCTACACCTTTTGAATAAAATTAATTTCATCTCTTGGTCATTTAAGGGTGGGAAAGATCTTTCAATTTTTTAAAATTAATTTCATTTATCTGTCTGGAGAAACTTTGTTTTTTCATGCCATTTTCTATTGTGATGTATATCCAGTAAACTGTCAATAATCTTTCAGATATTGGGCTGTGATAATGCCATATTACTGGAGGGTTAATTAAAATCCCAATGTACACTGTAAATTTGTATATGTGTATTACCCAAAAATAAATAAAACATAGAAAAATAGTCTCGGCATTACTTGAAATAATAAAACTAGAATGAATGTACTAGTATGTAGCTTACAGTAAAAAAATTCCTGATCTTTAATGGTAAAAACAAAAATTTAAAAGAAATACAGCCTATAATACAGTTTTTAAAAGTCATTTAAACTTAAATTATTTGGATTCCTGAGTAGGCTTAATAATGTTCTCTATTTTCTTCTACTTTTTGGCTTGAAATAAAACTACTGTATTAAAATTTTGTTTTGTACAACGCTAAGATGTTACTCATTAAAACAGCGTTTCTTTGGCCCACGTATAGATGTTGCGAATGATTGACGGCAGTGGTGTGAGATACTGTCTAAAGAGGCGTAGGCACTTCTTCCTCCTCCTTCTCTAACTCATTTATTTTATCATCTGTCAAAAACTATATCTTTTATTCTTCTTTACCGGCTAGCCCTTGCTTACGTCGTTCATGGTGATGTCATTTGCTGTAAGCTTTTCGGTAATTGTGTCTCGCTGTTGACATTAGTCTTCGTCCTCATTTTTTTTCACTCAGAATTTTACACAACTACTGTAATATTTTGTACGACTTGACATTTTTTGTATATCCTAAGCTACGCTATTAGAACTGAGGGGGGGCACAAAAGTCACTTGGTTACTTGGATCGTCATGCAGTGAAAAATATACAAGGTAGGATCACATATTAATTATGTATATATCTTCTGTCCTTGATATAAATGCCAGATTACTGGAGGGACCGGATGGGCGAAGGGCTGGCATAGAAAGAGTTTACTGTACATGTATTAAATTCCTATTTAACCCTGCCTTTTGAATGAAAATAATTTCAATTTTCTGTTTGAAGATGTCTAATGGTGATATCTAAATGTACCAGATGATATGCAAATTTTGGAATAAATCTTCTATCCTAAATACGTCGGTTCTAATAAAATAACACATTTTAAAATACCAATGAAATATTATACAATATCAAGAGCACAGTGGTACAAAATATTAACAACGAAAATATTGGAAAGAACTCAAATACCACAAAAGTAATAAAAAATAATACAAGTTACTAAAGATTAAGCCCTTTTGTATTATTAATAAATTGTATTATTTGTTATTTTTGTGATATTATGGCTCTTTCCAATATTTTCATTGCAATGGAATATTGTTAAAATGCATAGTAATTTATTAAAGGGTGATGGACATAAAGTTTTGTCATTTTTGTTAGTAATTCCATCTTGAAAGCTTTTCATTTAAAACAAACTCTATTTCTTTTGTTTAATTATGGAAAAGTACAACAAATTTTAAAAAAATGTAATGTTCCAAGCTATTTAAAAAAGGAAAAAACATTTTAACATTGTTTGATCAGTCTGTTAATATTTTATGTCTTGAGATACAGTATCCAGACTTTTGCCATGCATAGTAAGCGTATTTATCAGCTAGCAATGTTTTATCTTCTAAACTACAGACTGAGTCATACACCATAACTTACAACAAGTCACTTTGTATACATTCTTTGTGCACTACCATTAATGGAACTACAACACTATGTAGGCCACTTTATAAGTATGTTGATAACAATGAACTCATTGGATTGTATAAATGTTTACAAAAATTAATCAAGACTATTTTTAAACAGTTTTAAGATTTGAAATGATTTTTCTCTTTCATTGACATGAAGGAACCATTTTAAAACTTGAGGCCTATATGGAACAATATTTTTCAATTCCTTCTATTAATTCATACTCTCCTTACACATATCTTGTTCAAAATTTCAATCGTTAATAAAATACTTTCTATTCATTCACTAAGTTCAAATACATTTGTTTAAATATGTAGTGGATGGCACTTGATGTTAATACAGTTTTTTCAAATACTAATTAATTAAATTTAATGAATTAATTTTAGTTTCATATAAGAGAAAAACTTTTCACAAAAGGGTTTAAGGTAGGCATTATAGTTATTCGTCCCATTTGGCTTAAAATAAGTGATAACATGATTTTGCAAAACAGCTGATTTTATGCTGTAAAAATCAGGTTGTTATATCTCATATATGTTGTAAGATAGAACAGCTATTTTAGTGAGTAGGTTACATTACTTTATTTATATTAATTGTAATTATGTAATAAAAAGTAACTAAAAATTTATTTTGTTGACCTAAGTAGGAATTGACTTTGATACATTTTTGTTCATATTACTTATTTATTACCACTTTTGATAGTAAGAATGTGTGTAATTTCTACATTCTCTTACAATCTGAAGTTTTGTTTGCTCAGAATTTAACCAACTTATTAAATGCAGAATATTTTACTCAGCTATTCGCCATGAGTTTTGGCATAGGACTTTTTCTACAATGACTTGGTTTTATCTACACTAATTATTACCAAATATTTACTTTTAACTTTTTGCAGTAACTAAGTTATATTAAAATTATTAACATTTTGGCTTGTTTTTTTTGTTGGCCAAAACAATTATTTTACACCAACAGGTAGCCTTGTACTGAATGGTTAAATTTAAAAGTACTTTGCAACATTTACAATACAATTAAAAGATGTCAGATATCAAATGATGAATTAAAATTTTTAAATCCGATATTCTAAAAACTTATATATAATGTAACTGACATATTAATTTACTTATAAATCAGAAACTCTGATTCGTACACCGGTATGATTAACTAATCAAGTAGGATTTTTGTAATCAATAATACACTGATATTATTGAATCTTAAAAACGTAGACATTTTCTGACCATTGTTTCAAAATTTGCAGTTTTATTCAGTATAGAGATAATACAGTTCTTAGTGGATTAGGTTTTTAAAAACGGTATTTGAAAAAAATTAATTCTGACTGTTACACAGAAGTAAATAAATACAATTAATTAAATAAAAAGGAAAATTAAGCATCATAGGGTCCTTAAAATATACTTTAAAGAATCAAAATATAAAAACAGATTTTTAATATTACTTTTATAAGTTTTAACATATTTGCAATTTTTTTAGAAATTATTTTCTATATTTAAAACACATTAAAATTTATCCCAGTTACTTATAAAATGTCATTGATTTTTATTTTAAATCAATGTATATTGTTTTTACATTATATAATGTTAGGTGTAGAAATCCATCTGATAACATTGGTAGTGCCACCCAACATAAACAAATTTGGCATGTTACACATTGCGCACTAGTTCTATACTCGCTCGGCTATACCAACAGTTTGTGTACTACGACTCAGCGTCATCCTTGTCAGACCGAGCCATTTGATGAAAGCTAAACAATATTTTGTATTATGTATAAAATAATAATTTTGGCGTCTATGTAAATTCAGATAAAATACAGGTTTTGATAAAAAAATGCCAAATTTTCTGTGATTTTTAAGTACAAGAATATATTTTAAGTTTAAAGTTTCATTTCCAAGTTTTTATTTTTGAAAGTTTTCTGCTCCAAACCACTCCAGGTTTTCCTGACATTGTTCACCCCCCCCCCCGAAAATCTATCCTGGATCCCCCCTTGCTAACATATCCTATGAAGGATAGAAAAGGATGAGAATTTAGGTAAAATTAAGGTAGGGATGTAAAACTCTCCAGGTACAGTAATTAGGGGGGGGATACAGAATCCTGTGTAGGCTCATGTACCCTCTAGTAGGGCTAAAAGAGTTGTCTACATTCTTGTAGTTGAAGTTGTTTGCATAAAGGGTAAGGGAAGGGTAGATCGAAGAGACACTTCTTAGCATTCCATAGATTCACCATGTGGGTGCCGGATCAATCATGTGGCAGACGGAGTAACGCTGAATAGCAACGGGATGTATGATTCCGCGTATAGGTTTATGAGGGTGTACACAACCTAGGGCATATACATTCCTAGTTGTAGGAGATGGATGAATCTAAACCATATATTTTGCCAGTTGTACTAGATGGTTCAACCTAGGGCATATACATTCCTAGTTGTAGGAGATGGATGAATCTAAACCATATACTCTGCCAGTTGTACTAGATGGTTCAACCTAGGGCATATACATTCCTAGTTATAGAAGATGGATGAATCTAAACCATATATTTTGCCAGTTGTACTAGATGGTTCAACCTAGGGCATATACATTCCTAGTTGTAGGAGATGGATGAATCTAAACCATATATTTTGCCAGTTGTACTAGATGGTTCAACCTAGGGCATATACATTCCTAGTTGTAGGAGATGGATGAATCTAAACCATATACTCTGCCAGTTGTACTAGATGGTTCAACCTAGGGCATATACATTCCTAGTTGTAGGAGATGGATGAATCTAAACCATATATTTTGCCAGTTGTACTAGATGGTTCAACCTAGGGCATATACATTCCTAGTTGTAGGAGATGGATGAATCTAAACCATATACTCTGCCAGTTGTACTAGATGGTTCAACCTAGGGCATATACATTCCTAGTTGTAGGAGATGGATGAATCTAAACCATATACTTTGCCAGTTGTACTAGATGGTTTAACCTAGGGCATATACTTTGCCAGTTGTACTAGATGGTTCAACCTAGGGCATATACATTCCTAGTTGTAGGAGATGGATGAATCTAAACCATATACTTTGCCAGTTGTACTAGATGGTTCAACCTAGGGCATATACTTTGCCAGTTGTACTAGATGGTTCAACCTAGGGCATATACATTCCTAGTTGTAGGAGATGGATGAATCTAAACCATATACTCTGCCAGTTGTACTAGATGGTTCAACCTAGGGCATATACTTTGCCAGTTGTACTAGATGGTTCAACCTAGGGCATATACATTCCTAGGTGTAGGAGATGGATGAATCTAAACCATATACTCTGCCAGTTGTACTAGATGGTTCAACCTAGGGCATATACTTTGCCAGTTGTACTAGATGGTTCAACTTAGGGCATATACATTCCTAGTTGTAGGAGATGGATGAATCTAAACCATATACTTTGCCAGTTGTACTAGATGGTTCAACCTAGGGCATATACTTTGCCAGATGTAATTGATGGATCGACTTAGGGCATATACTTTGCCAGTTGTACTAGTTGGTTCAACCTAGGGCATATACTTTGCCAGATGTACTAGATGGTTCAACCTAGGGCATATACTTTGCCAGATGTACTAGATGGTTCAACCTAGAATATATACTTTGCCAGATGTAATTGATGGATCGACTTAGGGCATATACTTTGCCAGTTGTACTAGATGGATCAACCTGTTGAAGAATAATCTGTGAGGAAGTTCAAAGTGACTTTTGGACTTTGTTATCTAAACATATTTCATAAAATTTTATACTTCTTAATTTAACTCATTTTTTTAAACTCTCTGCCCCTTTGTACTCCAATTATGTCAATTGTTTCTATATTTTGATATGTATTTGTTTTTCCTTTTTTTACCCTATTTTGAATCTGATTTTCAATTATTTGTTTTTGGTTTTTTGAAAGAAAATCTATTTACTGGCAAAACAACCAATTGGACTTAAAATGTGGAGACATAGTAAAAAAGCTATACTAATACCTTGTGTTAAAAGGTGACAAGTCACGGCTAAGAATAGCACCTGCCAGAAATTACATCATTGCTAGTATGTTCTGTGTGGGTGTACAGATTGCCATTTCCAGTGAAAATGTTGTCTATGGAATTCACCAGTATTGAATGTAGAAAGTACATTTGTTAGGAAAATTAAATAAGAATTAATAACTATGATAAACTTTTATTTTCTGTTCTGGTGTATTTCTGCTTCACCTCTTTACACACCACACACACACACACACTCTCTCTCTCTCTGTCCATTGGTTTAGAAAGTAATGGAGTGTGAGCCGAGGCGTATTTAATTATAATAAATTAAAATAATATGCATGGAAAATGCAGTTCATAAAATGAAAAATAAGATTTTTAATAAATGTTATGCTGGAAACAGAAAAGAAATTTTAAAAAAAGATACAAAAGCACCTAAGTACATATAGAAAACTTGATATTTCTAAATTAAATTTAGGATTTCATTCCATTATACAAGGACATAATTTTCTAACTATAAATGTTAGGAAGATAATTACAAAAGTTGATTTAAGTAATTTATAGATTTGGAGTATTATTCTGCCTGCGTTTATATAAGGTTTTTAATATTTAACCTTAAAACAGTCGCAATAACCCGATTGTGCAGCTGATTCCAGTCGCTGTGGGTCATAGTGACCCGCATTTAAAAAATGTTATTCTGATTAGTAAATGCAATTTTTATACGTTTTTATTTATTTTATCATATTAAGGGATGTATAAGATATTTTAAAAAAAAACATGGATTTTAAAGACTACATCTTTATTGTATTATAAAATTTATTAATAACAAAAATATATAGTTTTTTTACTAACATAAATAATATAATCTCAAAATGTATAAATACAAATTCAAAATATAACACTCTAGTACTGGTTTTATAAAACTATAAATTAGACTTTAATATGTAAATATAATACGATATAGTAGTATAGTACCATATAGCTATACTAAAAAAAAATCTTGTTTCAACTTTTAATAAAACAAACAATGCTAAATTCTAGAAATTACAACATGAAGACTTTAAGTTAAAAACATATTACTTTTTCAACAAAACTAGACGAAGATTATATGAAAATAACTAAGAGATAAACATAAATTACTTTATACCTAAAATGAATTAGTTTTTATCTAGATATTTCTAGCGATTCAATTTGTAAACTCGATTATTTTCCATAAAATTTCATTTGTAAAAAAAACTGCCAAGATTTCAGTAGGGAGTTGGTATTTTTTGCTTCACTTTTAGTAACAGGTAGGTGCAATATAATATTCTTTAGTGTTGTACAATATTGCTTGGGTAGGTTCAGCTATTTTCCATTTGGTTTTATCTTATACAAAGTTTCCTCTATAAGCGAGAAGAATATCATCTTCCAAAGTAGAATTTCTAGCATCATTATTTCTTGTAGCTTCCTCCTCTTTACTCTGTTCTGTGTCAGTATTTTTAAATAGATCATCAGCTCTTTCTTCTTCTGGATCAGCTTCACTCCCAAACTCAATTTCAACAATGTTCGACTCATATTGTGAAGAGCCATTATCAAAGGCTGCTAAAACTCTTGTCTATTTTACTATCATGCATAGTAAAGCTTACTAACAATCTACTCTACTTTATATCAATCCAAATATCTCTTAACCTAACAAGACTCAAGTGACACCAATTAGTTTTATCCTCATACAAACAGTCGCTGTGGGTCTCCATGACCCGCACGTCACTATCACGGAGGACAGCTGCACTCAGATTAAGCAAAAACAAGCGGATATTGTAGTGAAGGGTGAGCTAGAAGGTACAAGGAATGGGGGCTGGCGATCAGCGATGAAAGAGTGGGAGAGGGAGAAAAAGCTGAATGGGTCATCATGACTCGCATTGACCGTTCTAGAGTCGATAAAATAATTAAATAAACATATCTTCAAAATGATAGATTGTTTAATGGTTTTTTCAAATGGGTTCTTCAAATAATCCACGTTCTGGTAGCATTAAATTTTATTATTTTAATAATTATATAAAAAATTCAAAATTGAATTGAGTTACGCATTTTACAACAATTTAGAGTCCTAGTACTAATGGTCCGCCAAGCGTTGTTTTGCTAGGTAATAGTGGCTTTAAGTATGTAAAATATGTGTTTTATTTAATAGTATTTCAGGTTGTATGTGTGTATATTAAAACATATATATTTTAAGAACACGCACTTCAAAAAATATAATATTATAGCACTTCTCATACTATTAGGATGATCTATGAGAAACAGGATAAAGCTACCTTACTTATTCGACAATATATTATGTTTATAATTCTGCCCTTAAACTGGTCGTTATTATTCTGAGAACTCATTTTCTCAAGGGGAGACTGACAATGTACAGAGAAATTCCTAACCGCACTTTATACAGTATATACATTGTAATACATTTTAAGAACATACGCTTCAATAAATATAATATTATAACACTTCTCATACTATTAGGTTGATCTATGAGAAAAAGGTAAAGCTGCCTTACTTATTCGACAATATATTATGTTTATAATTCTGCCCTTAAACTGGTCGTTATTACTCTAACAAGTCATTTTCTCAAGGTGAGACTGAAATGTACAGAGAAATTCCTAACCACACTTGATTAAATAAAAAACTCTAAATATCGGTTTTGGGTTAAACAACATTTTACATATGGTAGAATAAGCATGAAGATATAAAGGTAGTTATGGCAAAAAACAGATCTCGTGCTATTTTTTATTTCAAGAATTTGTTGTCGCTAGACATGAGAGTTTTCAACTTGAAACTAAGAAAAGTTAATTAAGAAAATACCATGAAATTTAAATGTAATTAAAAAAAATATAATGATGGTAAACACAAAAGAGATATTTATAAAGTGTTTAAAAATAACTACTTTTTGTATCTCTTTTGGCGTGTCAAAGAGAATTCAATTGGTAAAAATTGAATTTCATATTGTTAATAAAACCTGTATGTAGAATGACTTAATTCTAAACTAACATTATATTTTAGTGCATAACCTTAATTAAAATAAATTAAATTATTAACCTCAATTTTATAAGATTATATTTGTTTAATCCCTTACATTCCTACTAGAATTTCTGAACAATAAAGATTAGATAAGCTTTTTTTGAGATTATGTCATTACTTTTGACAGATATCACCTGTTTGTTGATAGATTCTTCATGATCTAATTAGAAATGTTTCTTGATTAAATATCACCTGTTTTATACGCCTAATGTTTGAACTTTACAGGCGGGTTTTACTTCAGCATTTGGCATAAGTTCCATTCTTCATTCAGTGATGACACAATCTGTTTGCATTCCTTTTATTTACTTTATGAATGCAGTGTGTGCTGTAAATTCTTAAACATGTTTTTAAAATTCTTTTAGAATGTTAAATACTTTTAATTAGGGTCTTAAGATTCTATAGTAAAGTTAATAACATTTTTTAGTGCTAAAATTTACTTTTGTTGTTTTTTTTAAGCAGAGGGTTTTTGTTTTTTAATATAAAATAAAATAATTATAACATAAAAAATGATATATATATATATATATATATATATATATATATATATATATACACATATGTAATAAAAATATGAATAAAACAAAAAATGAAGATTTACAGAGTTTAATGTTTTTGTAGGTCAATTAAAGCGTCACTTTAAAATTGTGTTTTAATAAAAAAAATGAACCACTACAATTTAATTACAGTACAGTTGAAAAAATATATATTTTTCAGAAATAAATAACAAAATGAAATTTGTAAATTGAAATTTGAAAAACAAAACATTTTTCTTAAATGAAAAATCGATATTTATGACATCTTTTAAACAATTATGAAATCTATACTGATTGAACAATTTATTAATACAAATGTTAACAAATTTATTTTTAAATAAAATGTATTTGTATGAACACTGATTCTAATCCTAAATAATAACTTGACAAAAATTATAAAACATATTCTATTACATAATCCCTATTAAAATACTATTAAAGAAAAAAATAACAAAAAATGATAATAAAATTATGTCAGTAAGAGATTGAGATTAACCAACCCAATATGTATAAAAAAGAAAAACATTACTTAAAAAAAATAATAATTAATAGGCATAGAATGTAAACTAACACTTATAATTTAAACTTCAGCAAAAATTAAAACCGCTGTTAAATTTTCTCTGACAGAAATAGTAAACAAAATATGTAAATAAAAATAATACCACTCCTCTTCAATTTTCATTAAACTATAAAAATAAATTACAAATAATACTTAAACAATTTTCTAAAATAAACAACAACCAAATTTTAATAGTTATGATGAAATTAAATTTAATTACATAGATCATGATAATAGTGTGAATCATCGATTCCCTACCAGTGGGTTGTGGGAAGAGTTTAAGATTGATTATGATTTGCTCCTAAAACTATCAGAATCCAACAAATCGCGATTAGCTCATAAAACTATCAGAATCCAGCAAAATAAAACAGAATAAATATGGAAAAATCTAAGTAAATCGAATTGTATTTCAATCGTATTCTTTTAGCCATAGTTCTGTAAAGTAATAAAAAATAAAATGCACAAACATTTAAAACATTGTCATGTGATGATAATAATATATACATACACACACACACACACTTATATTTGCATGATGATAAATTATATATAAATAAAGAAGGGATACGTATATGATATAAATATTAGTTTTTACTCTACCTGGATGGACGTTGGATCATGGAGATATACCGATAAGGAGAGTTGGGTCACCAAGGGAAAAAGGTTGGGAACCACTGGTATAAGTAAATACGAAACTTGTAATTTATAGACCTTTTATTCTTACCTTCTAGTAAGTTACTTTGTTAAGACTTGTCTCAAAGTTACCCTATATATGGTCAACCGTTATTTAATGTGCTTGAAGCCTTGTTTTACAGTAGCAATATGTTTTTATTGTAACACATATCTCTAAAGCACGCTAAATGTTTATATGAATTTTTTTTAAAATTTGTGATAGTTCATAAACATTTTTCTGGATAGGTTTTCATAAATCTACGTAATTTTATAAGTTTAGCATGTTGTTAATTTAATAAGCTTGGACGGAAAAGCTTTGTTAAATTCATGAACAAAAAACCCTAAGAGTTTTTTAAAAGTATTTTTAATTTAATATTAGCGAGGAAACTTGTCTGAAACTTATTGTGAACACATGCACTTGCTGGTACTATAGTGGTTTAATTAGTTGAAGTGTTTACTTCTGCCATTTTGCCTAGATTACTTTACCTAGGATACCTATAATTTTAAAACCATTGACACTTGCATCAAGCAGTTAGTACTTTGTAAAACATTGATCCTGCAAAACCAACTCTCTAAGAAACCGACTAGATTTTCATCTTTCACATTGAAATACTGGATGATAATATATCCTTTTAGAAACCATATAAGCATTTAATAGTTTAAACCTGTGATATGAAACAGTTTAACACAAGATAACAGGTAATAGTAAACCTTGGTAGTTTAAAACAAACATAACTTCATGTTTTCAACCGGCCGACTGAGTATTGACATCTGATTCTGTTGATATTATTATTGTTTTTGTAAGGCTAAACAATTTTATACCCGTCTAAAATATTTATTTAACAATAAAGGAGAAAATTAAAGTATAACAGTTGTTACCTTAATATGGCGTGCCTATTTCTCTACCATGTAAAATCCCATTCTCTTTTTCCAGGAAAAGAGCACACAAATACATTAATGTTATATATTAATAACACAAAGGAATTTACTAAACCAACATTCAACAATTCCTGATTCCAAAAGATTGCTTTTTAGTGTAGTTTAGTAATTTATTCTGAAACCAAACCACGACTTTATGCAACCAAAAAGGTGATAACAATTTTGTTTTTGTTTTGAGGAGAAAGTAATATAGTTGTCTGTTAATTGAGGGACGGTTAGGTAAAAACACAAATTCCCACTGTATAAACAATGTATTAGAGTTACTTGAAACAAATTTTTAAATAAATTTTTTAAACTAGTAATATAAAGAAATATTTTAAAGTAAATTCCTACTTAGGTTCACAAAGAAAAATTTTATTTTAGTTACCCTAGAGCACTATTTATGATATTGTGTGGTAACCATGGCAACAGTTTAAAGTTTAAGGCCGTGCAACAGCCTTTAAACTTACAGCCTTTAAAGTTAAGGTTTAAGGCAACAGCTGAGTTTAAGGTTGTACAATAGAGGTTTTGATGGCAACCAAATGGGGGGGAGGGGGCAATCCATATACATTTAAGAAATATGTTTCTAGGTATTGGCACAGTCCCAAGGCGCACTAGACTTCAAACATGAAAATTCTCCATTCAAATCCAGCGGGACCCCACAAACTTTGTAATTTAATTATTGAATAAATATTTGAAAAAAACTTTATTAACATCAATTGTCATCCACTATAGTTTAAAAAAAATGTATTTGAACTTTATTGGATGAATGAAAACCTATTTTATTAACAATTAAAAATTCATACAATATATACATATATATATATATATATATATATATATATATATATATATATTCAGGAATGAAAATTACAATAATGTATTGGATGATAATTGGTACTGTTTACCAACGATAAGCTTTGAATATAAATTAATAAATATTCTTGTATTTGAATAACCTATGTTATTTTAGATTATTAAACAAGAAAACACACACACACACACACACACACACACACATATATATATATATATATATATATATATATATATATATATGGTATTTATTTACCGTACCAACGTGTATGATTTTAGTGAAAAAATATTATACCGGTCGACGCAGAAAGTCATCAGGGATGCGGAAACTCTTGCTCAGGGAAATAAATACCATTTTATCAAATTAAAGTTGGTTAAAATTTCAGTGTGGAGTGGTTAGAAGTACTATGTTCACATATCAACAGCGCGCCGTACTACGTATATTTAAATATAGCTATAAACTCTCCAGTCAGGATAGATTTGGTTGTAATTTTATAAATTACTATATACCTATATTAAAATATACCTATAAAGTGTCCAGTCAGGATAGATTTGGTTGTAATTTTATACATTACATTACCTAATTAGAGGTCTACTTCCGCAGAATAATACTTATTGCCAGGTGACGTCATGTGATCTCTATTCTAGCCTTACTGTGTACATTTGGCTAAAGAATAAAATTATAACCACATCTATCCTGACTGGATACTTCCTAGGTATATAAAATTAGCCTTCCGTGGCAATAACAAACAATAATTACCAATATAGCTTCAGAAAATGTATGTGATTAGTTTTATAAGCATTGTAATGAGGGCATGCAATGTGCATTTTTACCAGCACTATTAGCACCCCGTATGGGGAATTACAATTTTCCAAAATTATTAATTTTTAGGACGGGAGCGAGAGTTGTAATAATTTTGTTCGCTTAAATCGTACACATGGGTACGGTAAATAAATAATTTATATATGAAGTTATTATTATTATTTGTAAATATTTGTTTCCTCCACTAAGTGCAATAATTTTACCTTATGTGATGAGGCACCTTTCGGTCACTTGACCATTGTCGAATCACTCTGACAGATATATATATATATATATATATATATATATATATATATATATATATATATATATATCGCAATATGTTTTCTTGTGTATTAATAAAGAACAAAAGTCACAATACAAATACAAGAATTATATTTGAATTTACAATTCAATGAATTGTAAATTCAAATATAATTCTTGTATTTGTATTTTGACTTTTGTTCTTTATATATATATATATATATATATATATATATATATATATATATATATATCAGGAGAATGTGAGCTAATAGAAAGAATTTAAAAAAGAATTCTTTTTCTGGTAAATTTACTTTGAATCAAATAATTTTCATCATCACAAGTAATAGTCTAAGTGCCATCAGTTTTACTCGTATTTACAGTGCCGGCAAAAAGTTTAGGGACACCCCTACATTTATATGTTTTTGCTATTGTCCTAAAACTTTCTGCCAATCATATATTAGTAACTTATCAATGAATTAAGCATGAAAAGTTACGATTTTCCTGAAATTTTCATTCATTTATAAGTAAGGGTTGGCAAATTATAAATTTTTTTCCCATTTTACAATTTTCGAGGAAACCCCTGTTTTTTTCTAATTAAAAATGTATAATACAAAAAAATACACATCTGATTAAAATGATACTTTGTACAAATGTTTAGCATAACATTTAGAATGTAAATATGCATTATTTATTATTTACAAAAAATCACCTCTCATTTGGTACCAGGTTAACTTTGCTTTAAATTTTCAGATTTTTCAGCATAAAATTCTCACATTTCAATAGCGAATATCTAGTGAATGGAGTCATTTGGAGCGGAACTGACTGTACCCCCGACCCATCATGAAGAGAGGAACACAACGATACAGTCAGTTCCGCTCCAAGTGGCTCCGTTCACTAGATATTCGCTATTGAAATGTGAGAATTTTATGCTGAAAAATCTGAAAATCTAAAGCAAAGTTAACCTGGTACCAAATGAGAGGTGATTTTTTGTAAATAAATAAATAATGCATATTTACATTCTAAATGTTATGCTAAACATTCGTACAAAGTATCATTTTAATCAGATGTGTATTTTTTTTATTATACATTTTTAATTAGAAAAAAACAGGGGTTTCCTCAAAAATTTTAAAATGGGAAAAAATTTATAATTTGCCAACCCTTACTTATAAATGAATGAAAATTTCGGGAAAATCGTAGCTTTTCATGCTTAATTCACTGATAAGTTACTAATATATGATTGGCAGAAAGTTTTAGGACAATAGCAAAAACATATAAATGTAGGGGTGTCCCTAAACTTTTTGCCGGCACTGTATCATGGTCAATTATTTATCACACGAATTGACGTAACTACTAAGAATCTCTTTATCACCAATATGGAGTGAATTTTCCTATTCATAAATTTACAGTTACATAATTAGTTTAAAGAAATGGTAGAGTAGAATGGCATAAACAGTGAATTTAGTAGTTAACAAATGTATGGAATAAAAAAATCTCATCTATGGAGCAATACATCTGTGACAATGTTCTGTTCCAGTAATTTAACCTAACAATGATAAGCTGATAAGGTACTTCCACACCTCACATTCACTTATATTTACAGTGGCTGTGTCATATTTCCCTAGAAAAAGATTTGCATGGTTTTTATAAAGAAAAATGCACTTCTAATTTGTTCTTTTTTAAAGGCATGATATAATCTGGTGCTCTGTGCCGTGATATATGACTTTTCTGTAGAAAATTCGTCACTCATAGGCACCTGTGTAATGTACAGATGTTTTATCACTACCCATACTCTGTTTACAAAATTACTGTATCTGTCTTGTCTGCTGAATGCTGATTGATTGTTTCATGATTGTATGATAACTCAACCATTCCAGCTAATATTTATCCCCTTTTTCATTATGTGTAAGGTTATATCTCTTTTTTTTATGTATCATATTTGGTTTATCTTTTTAAATTCTTTCTATTAGTTTACACTATCCTGATTTATATCTTGTACAATTTTCAGTTGCTATTAACATACGTTTTTATTCATCCAGTCAGGTTCAAATTCATTTTTTTAAACCATTGGCGTCTTCAACAAAATATCGCATCATATTATATTACAGCAAAAAATTTTCTTTTTGTTATTTTTATCAAGATTCAGTTAAATTCTATATAAGACATTAGGCTAATTAATAGTAAAAAACAATGTCCATTAATAATTAAAATATTTGTAGAAAACTTTAATTACCAGTAATATTTAGACAAAAACACCATTATAATACATGAATACTTGGATGTTGCATTTAACTTTGAGTAGTTCGCAGTCAGAGTTAGTGTTGTTCAGCATTCGGACGGTTATTTTTCATACTCTCATCAGTTAGGCTGTTTTCATTTCATGCTGTTTGTTTTTCCTCCTTTAATTGCTGTTGGCCTGCCAGATTGGATTCTTCCTCCAAATTTTTATTTACAACGTTTCTTTCTTCGAGAGATAAATGCGGGTTGAATTAGATTTTGTTTTTTTTTTACCATTGATTTTTTTTGTAAAACGTTCAAAACTTGGTGGGTAGGTGTTTTGATTTTTTACAATTGTGTTACCATTTTGACTAAAACAACCATTGAATGACGTTGGTTGGGATTCTATTATGCTGAAAATGCTATTAGGATTAAATTCCTCTCTGAGATAATGGGAAGATGTAAGAAATTCCCTTTGAGCTTTATCCTCACTATTATTGTTCACTAATGCTTTGTTAGGCTGACAACATTCATTAGATATAATTTTCTCTTAAGATAGATTAGGTCGCCTGATTTCTTCGCATCTATTGTCCGTAAATTCCCTCTCTTAAAAAAATCCGTAGATACATTTGTACCAAGGGCTAACTTTGCAAGATTAATTTTTTCCTCGGCTGACAATACTGGTCGAATTGACAGTTGAATATTGTACTTGGATTCAACCGCATGCATGTGTTTACAATAAGGCCGCCTCTTCCATACACGTAGTCGCAAGTTTGTAATGTTGTATTGACTGTGTAAATGTCAGCATGACACGTCAAAGAGACTTTGAATTCATAATCTCTTCGCCTTACTATTTTATTTGTTTTAGTTTGGTGTAAAAACTTCGAAGAAGTAATATAAAAAAAATTTGTTTGAAAGTAAATTCCTACTGAGGTCAACTATGAAATATTTTATCATTGTTTTTTGTAATTTCCAGTTTGTTTCTTTATTTCATTCTTTACATTCATTTTTAACCTTAGAGCACTATTTATGATATTGTGTGATAACCATGACAACAGTTTAAGGTAGTACAATTCATATAGGTCTTTGAGAAATACATGTACTGGAAAGTTGGCGCAGTCTGAAAGTGTGCTACACTCCGAACACAAAGATTCAAAGTTTGAATCCCGATAGGCCCCCAAATTTATATAATTTGGTTATTGAATAAATATTTGAAAAAACTTTACTAGCATCAATGTCATCCACTATATGTGTAGGAAAATGTATTTAAACTTGAGTGGATGAATAAAATCGTATTTTATTAATAATTAAAAATTTGTTCAAGATATGTATCAGGAGAGTGTGAGCTAATAGAAGGGAACTAATAATGGGACATAGGTTTTTGGTCTCTCCTCGAATTTGCAAAATCAAACAATCGTCTTTTGTGATAGTTGTCACAAAACTTTATAAATAAAATGAATTAGGGCACATGAGTTCAAGGCCTTGGATCTCTGTAGAACATGGGTTCCCAATCTGGGGGGCATGAAGTCAAGTTGGGGGCGCGAGAGCAGTTGGAAAGTAATAGATAAATTAAATATGTTAATATTATAGGAACAAATTTGATGATATTGACTTGGGTTGTACCCTTAATAAAATAAAACCTCAAATATATATGCTAAGCTCAAGCATCTCACTAACAGATTTTTCTCTTATCAGTTGAAATTTACCTTACAAATTAAAACTTGTAATGGTATATCATGTTTCTTTTGAAAGTATGTACAATTAGATTGTTTTCAATATATATAATTTTTTATTTCTTTTATATGCCAATACCATTTATTTTTAGTGTAAAGTGGAGGGCCGTAGAAGGATTTCATTTCAAGATGATAGGGCGTGGTATCAAAAAGTTTAGGCCCCTATTGTAGAACTACGTCTTTAAATATCCGTATGGAATCTTCTTTGCAGCACGAGCGAGGATCGGACATGTTGTGACTGAGACCTATCTTAAGTGAATCTCCTGTCTCAACTGTAGAACTTAAGAGGAGAACCTGGACCATATCCTCCTGTGATGCTCCTCACCACTTCCATCAAGAGCAGCTCTGCTGTCTGCACTGGGAGCCAAAAATAATATTAACTAATAAGCAGCTTTGTATCTTGGCTGCAGCAACTTATTATGGACATCGGACCATCAGAGTCACATGACCCTGGACGTCCGAAGAAAGATGAAGAAGGATATATTTGTTTAACAATTTGTATTAGGTAGTTGAGTTTATCATGTGCATCAGTCTCAGTTTCAGTATATAAAATTTGTTGGAACCATTGCATGATTAATGGACGATCGTCTTTGTCGATATGATGATCTTTGGTCTAAAGCAGGGGTGCACAACCTGCGGCCCGCAAGCCACTCAGAAATGTTGTTTTTGAATATAGTGAAATGTAATACTTTTCCATAGGAAAAGACATAAGCGAGCACATTATGATATGTACATTGTACAACCAATACTGACGTGGTTATGGAAATACAAAAAGAAGTTGTCAATGTGGGGCGCCCAAATAGGAAATGGAGTTCTGGTTAACTTGCTTTCGCTTATTGAGATGAATTCAACTTATTAACCTGCAGCACATGATGCAGTTAAAGTAAAAATTCTGTGATGTTCCACTATTAGATTACTACAAAAATTGCTTGCCTATAGAAATAGTTAATCTGCAAGAAATATTTTTTAAATTTTGTTTTTTTGTTCGATTGTACTTTCATTTGTGAGCATGTATTTTTGTTAACGAAATCTTATCAAAAAGCTTATAAGCTTTTAACTGAAATGTACTTGGGATCAACATTGAAAATAGTAACTGCAAACATTAAAATAGACATTGAACAATTCTCAAAAGAAAATCAGTGTCAAATTTCCCACTAAACTAAACCCTTTTCAGAATTCATTTCATGTTTTTTTAAATTTTCAAGTTAAAAGTTGTTTTATGTTTTGAATCCTGGTGTAGTATGATTAATAAATGTAGTAAACTTTAAATACTTGCTGCAAATATCAACATTGTAACATTAACAAGATAGAGAATTTGATATCTGGATACGTTGTTACAGGCATGTAGGCTATAATAAATTATAAAGTGGCCGTGCATGTGTACGCTTATATTATAATTTTAAAATGTAGGCTATATTATTTGAAAGTTAACCACAGCTATATAAGACCTATTCCAATTGTTGAACTCGAGGAGTTTTAATCTGGCGATCCGGGTCGAAAAAAATAAACACTTACTTAATTGCCTACCGTTTTAAAAAGGTTGAGCACCCCTGGTCTAAAGCCAAGGGGAGCGTTGAATACTTTTGCCGTAGCTGGCACCTCGTATGGTTTGTTCAAGCTCGTAGTGGCCGTCACAACAATGTACCTACCGGCCGCCAGAGACCGTACTTGGAATGTAAATACACAAAAGGTAAGGCACCTCTAGAGTAGGCCTCCTTCAGTCAGCACCCGGTACCAAGGAATCATTATTTCCTATCCTTAGGCCTGCTTGATTTCATCTGTATCCTTATCCTTCTTAAAGGAAAATGCAACAGCTGTCTACCTGTTACCGCTGTACAACCCTGATGGAGAATAAGTCTACTGCAGTTACGTTATGATCAAACTTCCATCTTCTGCTTCTATTATTCTTAGGCGTAATAGTCATATTTTACCTCCTTTAAACTACGAAGATGAAGATAGCGAACACTTGAGAAAGCCTCTACAGTCCTAGACTTGACCATTTCACTGAACATCCAGTAAATATGATTTGCCTAATATTTTCGCAATTATAAGTTGAAGGAGTGAATTAAAAGTTGATAAAGTGAGGTTATATTTATTCACATTTAGATTATATATATATTCAAAATGCATGATGCTTTTTAAATTTTGTGTAAACATAATATATGGCTTAATATATCACCCGCGGATTTTCGGAGAAACTCCTTTAGCGGAAGCCGCAAAGAAGTATTATTTATCTTTAAATAATCTCTAATGACAGTACACTTTAAGCTTTCGACAATGAAGGTTTGTCCGAAACGTGTTACTGATAAGATAAAAAGTTAATAATGAACGCCGACAATCCTAGCAGTACGTATACACCAGAAGCTTCCTGAATGTGAATATGTCGTGTTGGGGCTATCGAAATACTGTATTCCTCCGCTTGGGGCGCTATACTATGTCCTTGAATGAGTCGGTGCCGGTTACCTTGTGTCTGTATTCGCTCGCAGGGCGGAAAGAAAGCGAAGAATCTATCCCACAGAAAATTTAATTTGGGCAAGAAAGCACACGTTAATTAGCACGATTTTAGCCATTCGAAAACTGTTCAAAAAGATTTTGTTAGATAAATAATGCCATTTTTATGTTATCGTGGTTTAACACTTATCGTGACCTTTTAGTAACTGAAGCTATCCCGAAAATGTCAAATAAATGACTGGAGACAAATCGTGCTCTGGCAATAGGAATGAATGTATTCAACAAAAGCGACCAATCCGTTATAGACGTTGGTCACTGCTTACTCAAGAGCAACACAAATTGGGCGGAAAATTGACTGTTCCGAATCGTGTCTGTCCCACATAGGGCCTTCTGTGATGGCGGCAGTGTTACATCCTTCAGTTCGCGTGACCAGGAAGAATAGTTTAGTGGTACTTTGAATTAATCAGAGTTATGTATTGGATTTGTGAGGTTGGTAACAATAACACTAGGCAACCATCGAATCCTTGCGTGTGCGAGCGTATAGGTTTATATAGAAAGATAAAACAAGTAATATAAACACAAATATTTTAAGTAAATTTCTACTTACATCAACATACATTTTTTTAATTTTAGTTACATTTTATTAAATAATTACAATTAATATAAATAAAGTAACATAACGTATGTGTTAAAACAGCTGTTCTAGCTCATAACCTATAACATAAGATCAGCTGTTTTATAAAATCATATGTTATCACTTATTTTAATCAAAATAGGAGGAAATAATTATATTGCATACTTTTGTGGAAAGTTTTTTTCTAATATAAATCTAAAATTAATTAATTATAAAATATATTTAATGAATTAATATTTTAAAAAAAAACGTAGTAACATCAAGTGTCAACCACTACAAGTTAAAAAAAAATGTATTTGAACTTGATTGGATGAATAAAAACGTATCTTGTTAACGTTTAAAAATCTGTACAATATGTACATAAAGAGAGTATGTGCGTTAATAGAAGGAATTGAATGAAAAGTAGAGTGATAATTTTTTCGTGTTTTGGTAAAAGAGTTGGCCAACCCCGAAATCAAATCCTAAACCCGTCATTGGTTTCAACTATTTAGCAGTGTTGGTACCGTCAGTTTCGTTTCCTACGCAATGTCTTCTAGTGGCCATTGGACAGACAAGTGGGGGAACTGGTTTCAGGAGGTATTTGTGTTTTGTTGGAACCGGCCGATTGGTTCGACTGTGCTTTCAGGTCCCAACTAAAAGCGTTAGGTCTCGTTGTTAAGATGAGTTTAAAAAAATATTATTCTGCTGTTAATAATATTCTTTGAAAACTTGAAGGATTTGTTGATTTTTTAATAACAATTATAATTTATTTTCTGAACAACACAAGGTAACATTGTATAATTTACTCTTGAAATTCATTTTAAAAGTGAGCCTGAGAACAACTGCCGATTTGACAGACATTATTGACAAAGGAAACCATTCCAGCCAGTCATTGCGTTCCCGTGCATTGTGGTGTAACTGGGAAATGTTAAAATTTGTAACCGAAGAAACTTTTCACTCGGACTGTACCCATGCACCAGGTGGTGCATCATCAAGGCAGTCGGCGGACTGTTGCGTAATATACTGGCGGGACTGAGTCAGTCGCAACCTTGCACTGCACAACCTATTCTCCTTGGCCACTCGCGAGGAAAATCATTCCTTCTTCAGTTGTAATTCTTGCGATTTCCTCCGGCATGATTTGCAAGATTTTCCGTTTGCGAAGTGTTCTACAAAACACTCGCTGGTAAAATAGTGTTGGTTGTTTGCGGAAACTAATAATTTTAGTTTTTTAGAATCCTCTAGAGAAATATGGGAAACAGGTAGGTTAGGGTGGGTATGTTGTCTTTCTTTAATATTAGTGACGGGGGAATACAAAACATTGAACAGAAATCGTTAAATGTGTCAGAAACGTAACTGCAAAAGCATGAACACGAAAATACTGTGTCAAATAAAATTGTATGTTACACTTTATCAACGGCGCCAATACTTGGGGCCGCAGCTCCCCTCAGCTTACACCCAGCTTTAAAAAACGAAATAAATATCCAAGCTTCATATGTAGGCCAATACAGTTAGAGAAAATTATTTTACAAAATTACTGAATTGTAGGACATGACGACACTAAAATATTTATATACAAAAAATATATGCTTTCTGTTTTAATTTTTTAAATATATAAAGTATCATGGCGTAGTATTTTACATAGTAATAGGTTGAACAAGGTTAAAACTTGAATTTTTTAGCTGCATAACATTTTAGTATGCAATGCCTCATGGGCACTCCTCTACAAACTTTCATGACCTTTACATTGTATGATGAAATTACCGTTAATTTAGTAATAAGAAAATTCACCATTAACCTGTCTGTCTTCAGAGATAAAACTTTTGGGTTTATAATGTGCAGAAACAAAGTTATTTTTCCTAGTTTGTCTTGTAAAAACACAGTTTAGAGACGTTTCAAAACCTTCAAACTAACCAAGAAATAAATTTATACTAATGAGAGAATTCTACCAGAACAAAAATTTAAAATAAGCTTCTAAAATAAGGACATTTTTGTGATCTTTCAATTTGGGGTGTAAATGTAGCAGGCTGCCCTTGAGACAATCCACACTTTATATACTGAACCAGACTGGCTGCACATCTACACTGATGGATCTAAACTCAATCCTACTGGAGCTTTTTCCAAGCTATTTGAAATCAGGCAGGGCGTTGGGGCAAACGCAAGTAATTTTGATGGGGAAGTAACAGCAGTGCGACTGGCGCAGAGGCTCTTGCTGCGCATCACCCAGCAACGAACCACCAACGAGCTGTTTTCTTTATAGACTCCCAAGCCGCCATAATTGCAATAGCCGACAACTCTTCAATAGACTGGTCGAACATATTCCACTGCCGAGAAGCAATCTCACATCTTTTGCAAAATGTATGGTCAGTTAGCCTCCAGTGGATCCCAAGTCACGTCGGCATCACAGGTAACGAAAGAGCAGACGACCTTGCAAAAAATGGAACGCAGATGCAACAACCATACGCAGAAACTAGCCTCACCTCTGTCAAGCACCTTATTGATGCAATCCTTAAACGCTCCATTAAACAAGAGCATGAGGAAGCCAGCAGGGGTAAACAGTTGGCATCACTTAGCAGTCGCGGTCCTTTGGTGCCCACAAGCGATAGAGCAACTGCCGTGGCTGACTTTCGACTTCTGATAGGACACGACTATCTCCAGGCCCATCTCTACCGTTTTGGCCTAGCGGAGTCCGATACGTGTCCGCTCTGTCTCAATGGTATTATGAATGGGGACCACATTTCAACTTGTCCTGAACTGGACGACCAGCTGTCCAGAACCGGTCGTTACTGGGAGGCTCGACGCCGAATGGTTAAACAGCCAAGGGTGGGCATTGGATAAAGTAAAGTAAGTAAATAAATATTTGCTCTAACGCTTTAAAAATACGACTTTAATTAAAACGTTATGTTGATACTGTAGAAGGCCTCATGATATGGCGCGTCAAGGAAAGTGTTGAATTCATGCTTCCTTATTTTTCCACTGTACAAAATTAGTAACTGCTTCCACTCACAGCTTCATGACACCCCGCATGTCCTTCTCATGCGGCGACTGCGTGGGTATCGTTTCCTAGACGTTGTGGAAGTTTTCTACTGCCGAAACACTTTCGTGAAAAATGAGTTCGACTAAATTGGGTTGGAAAGATTATTAACTGTCCGGTTAAAACAATAATTGTGGGAGCGTGTTTTGTTACAGATACATCACTTATACCATTCATTTTAAGCTATTGGAGTTGTTAAGCGTTATCTCATTTTTCTTCTTTTTTCAATTCCCTCTATTAGTTCACATTCTCCTTATATATATCTTACACAATATCAAGAGCACAGTGGTACAATATATTACAATAAAAATATTGAAAAGAACCCCAATACCACAAAAATAATCAAAAATAACAAATAAAAAGAGTTACTTAAGATTAAACCCTTATGTACATTTCGATGACCATGTCATCATCATCAGAGGGTCTTGTTACAAAATACAATCTAGCACACAAGAAGTTACAAACTAGAATGATCATTCTAGTTTGTAACTTCTTGTGTGCTAGATTGTATTTTGTAACAAGACCCTCTGATGATGATGACATGGTCATCGAAATGTACATAAGGGTTTAATCTTAAGTAACTCTTTTTATTTGTTATTTTTGATTATTTTTGTGGTATTGGGGTTCTTTTCAATATTTTTATTGTATTATATATATCTTGTTCAAATTTTCAATCGTTAATAAAATACTTTTTATTCATTCACTCAAGTTCAGATATATTTTTTTCTAATTTGTGGATGACAATTGATGTTAAAACAGTTTTTTCAATTATTAATTCGAAATTTAAGTTAACGAATTAATTTTAGTTGTATATGGGAGAAAATATTTCACAAAAGGGGCAGGGTAGCAATATAGGTATTTCGTCCCATTTGTCTTGAAACAATTGATAACGTATGATTTCATAAAACAGCTGATTTTATGTTATAGGTTATGTGGTAGAACAGCTGTTTTAACGCATAGGTTATGTTTCTTTATTTATATTAATAGTAGTTAGTAGGTAGTTGAAATAAAATGTTTCTTTGATGACACCTAAGTAGGAATTGATTTAAAATTTGTTTTGTTTATATTACTTGTTTAAATGGATTTAACAGTTTATAAAAATTATATTTTCTTTTCGTATGTTTCTGAGTCTCAAAACAAGAGATTGTATTGCATTGTTGGCACGCATTGTGACGTTGTCGCTTTAGTTCTGCGTGGGACAAATTAATGATCAGTTTCACTTTTATAAAGCTCGCCCATTGTAAACAAACAGGAAAAGGTCGTCACGCTAGATTTCCCGGTTTTTTTACTTTTTTATTGGGAGTCTCTTGGTTTCGTTTGTTATGAGTAATCGCCGGACTCAGTTGTCTGTTATAAATAGAATATGTATCATACTGGCTTTAACCCTTGACACTCGGGCCGGCTATAGGCCTGATATCGGCAAACGCGTATGACGCGATAACTCGTATTTACAGGTTTTGACAACCGCGATAAGTACAGTTTCATATAAAGCGATCAAAAGGTTATTAAGAAAGCTACTGTAAAAACCCGTGTATTGGTAATGCTTTGGATTTTTTTAATATTAGTTGGTAAATTTAAGGGTTTTATAAATAACTAAATTCAGGGTTTGTGAGTTGCTAGGTTTTATCAATGACTGATGATAAAATGTCGGTTTTAGGAATAAAAAAATGCATGTTTGTTTTAAATGTAACGTGCTAGCAACGAGCGCATCCATCAACTTGAGGTTAGGTAATATTTACCGTGAATCATAAAACTTACCGAGTGTGTGATGGTAAAAGTTCCAATGAACGATTATCGCAGAAGAGTTCGGTCTTACCATTAACTGTGGGTAAATTTAGGTTTTACTGAACATTTTGAGATTGGCCAATATACGGCTTTTTAGAGTTACATAAACCATTCAAACACTACAAAATTAAAGTTATTTGCTGACACGTTTAGAATCATGAAAGGTTAAAACCGAACCTTCTGTGCTGCGTATTTAGTGTTGAAATTGTATTTGTTAAATTATTTACCTTTCATTGTTATTCAAGGTGACCATGGGGCCCTCATCTTAAGCAGTACGCGTTGGCTCTCTTTCCTCTTTATTCCGCCTATTATTGCACCAGTTCGTATCCGTTCCTCTGTATTCGGGTAAGGACCTTTGTTTTTATCCTTCATAATTTTTACTCGCCTCTCTTTTCTCTCTATAGTTTTTACTCTTCTCTTTCTCTTCTCATTTTCCACATGTCTTTTCGGTAAGGTTTTCAGAAGTAATTTGATTGGCATTTCCCTATCAGTACCTGTAAACGATGCACTTCGTTGAATATTGTCGAGTTTCAGGTGTATATTTTGCTGCTTATTTCCTTGTGACGGATAACTAGTTTAGTGGGTAGAACAATCTACCACCAAACATGTGTTCTTGGGTTCCATTTCCCCTATCGACAAGAATTTTGATACTTGGGCGTTTTTTCAGGGCGCAAGCAACTCAAACTGTACAAAGTGTATATGAGTACCGGATTGGAGTTGAACTTAAGGATCAACGATGGCCGAAGCACAGTGCTGTCTAGATTTCGTAAGAAGCACATACTACCAGCTTTTTACACTATTTGTTATATGTCGAGACACTAGTTCTTGAGATACATATAAGGCAAAAAAATTAATTTATTTTTGATTAAATGACGTTACTTTCTTTTAAACAAGAATAATAATTTCTACCTAAGGGTGTAGCCAGGACGATGGTTTGGAGGGGGCACGACCCGTAGGGCCAGGGGAGTAAAACCTCCCTGAGGAAATTTTGAACATTTTTATCCCTAGAAATAAAATTGTATGCTTTTTGGCACTTAAAATTACACAATTGTTGATTCATCGCGAAGATATTTTGCTAAAAACCTATTTTACCTGTTTTATAGGTTAATATTTTTTGCTAAAACTATTTGGTTTGGAGGGCACGTGCCCCCCTTGGCTACGCCACTGTTTCTGCCTGAAAGTAATATTACTATTATATCCTAAATATTAATATACGCATTTTAGGTTCACCTTTAATAATGTAGATTAAATGTGTATTAAAAAGGATGAATTTTATACATTTCAGGAGGGCCCCAACCCCTCTTTATTTTACACCATTGGCTGTAAAGAGCACATAGACTGCCTGTGTCGTCTGGTTCATAGTGTCATCACCCTTGCTTTGTAAATGGGAACAGATTAATCCTAGCTGAAAGGAAATCATTGTACACAAAAAATTTAATTATGCAAACTACTTTTAATTGAACGGTGAATATATATATATATATATATATATTTATTTATTTAAAATTGACCACAAAATGTATGTTACAAAATTGAAATATGTTAGTTATTAATGAAGACAAGTTCACATTCACGTTGCAACAACTTTTTATTTAACAATATTTTTTCCAAACATGCGAATATCCCTAGCATCAATTATAATTTGCAATATAGTAATAAATTTATTATATTATGAATTTACCCTCATATTGTGAATTAAGACAAAGACCAATTTTCCTGACCCCTCTTCTTTTGTCTGTGCTAGTTCAAGTTCACCTGTTAGTATCAGAAGGTATTATTGGCCATCGCGGTTTTATTGCGTTCTCTGATTGGTTTACTGTGTTTCCCTCCATTTCTTATCCCCTCCACAACACGCAGCGTTAGAACAAGGCTAAGCCTCTCATAAACTGTTTTTTGTTACTCACTGGTTGGGCAGACTGGTAGTTGAAAGTAACATTCTGTGAACTTTGTGAGTGCTTAAGTGTTTGTTAGCACTATAATTTGCCGGTACTCGGATACACTCAAAAATGGTGTCGGGAAAATCGGTAAGTGATAAAAAAAAATTTGTACTCTAGAACGTATTAAAAACGTTTTTTATGGTTTATAAATTTTGGACTTCAGATAATATATATTAAAGTTATTTATTTTAACATTTTGTAATTTTGTCTTGTATTTTAACTTTCATTAAAGCTTAGTAAAATGAAATAAAATACAATTATTATTCAAATTCAGTATCTAAGGGTAATGTTTTATGGGCGTTTTTACTGTCTTGTATAAGTAGGAGGTATACCTATTTTATAAGGTGTTGACTAACTTGAAAAGGTAAATTTATATTAGGTGATAATGGCTTGTAGGTATTTTTGCTTTTAAACCCTTTCCAATAATTAGCAATGTCACTTACAAAATAAAAGTTTTGATGTTTCAATTATTTATTGATTTTAAATTATATTGTTTAGTTAAACTAAACTAATCATTCTAGTTAAAATTATATACTAAAAGTACATTAATAGCCACTCAGTGAATTGACCAATTTCACTAAATGTACTGACACAGTACAGTTCTTTCCTATTCTTCATTGGTCAAAATAGTGAAATTGAAGCATACTCTTTCCTCTTTACAACATAAACTAGGTCTTGCAGATTTATTATAAATTTTATCCATGAAAAACAAACCGCCTAATCTGACAGGATCATGTGAATTTTATTAAACATTTTACACCTAAATTTAGGTTTGCATTTTTTAAAGTTTGTGCACATTTTTAGACAATTTTTAAGGTTTTTGTAATTAAACTTTTTGTATCAAAGATATACCAGTTGTAGAAGAACCAAAATTTTACTCCTAAATAGAGAAAATCTTTTTTAATGTATTTAAAACATTAAAGCATACAGAATTTTTTAAAGTATCCAACAAACAATGAATAATTTAAATCAAGATTTTGGATTACATTTTTTTTATATGAATGACTTAAAGTTTTTAGAAGCTGACCATCTATATTTTATTAGAAGTGTATGAATACCTAAACAGTAGATACAAGAATTAGCTTCACTCAGATTAACAAAATCTGGCAATTCATTTGTTTATGATTAAATATTTAAAAAAGGGAAGCCTAAGGTAATATTATAATTGTAGTATATAAAGTAGCAAAACATCTTTTAAGTTTATTTGTAAATGTACTTTAAATATTCATTTGTATTGTACATTTCATTTAAAGTGAAAGGCGCAAGGTGTTATATAGTATTGTCTTTGGGAAATGCACTCATTATTATGGATATTGGTTTAACTTTCATGATAGGTTTAAAATTCTTTTTTTAAACTTTCACATTTATAAATAAAAACAGGTTTGATATAGCTTCACCTGCATTTCGGGTTTTGTAATGAGTTGACTTGAAAATTTTCTGCCTCTGAATATACATTTAACTATGAGATGTTACTTCTTGATTTAGGAATATAGAGTAGTTTATCAACTCGTTTTGAGTTGGAGGTCAGCCCCAATTTATTAGTTGGTCATGGTTTCTAACTACCAGTAGGTCACATGACCTCATATTTTCTAAAATTAGTTACTATTTATTGGTATAAAAGAAGCCCCAAAGCATAGTAGAAATTTTATGTTCATTATTAAAGATCTTTACTGTTATTGCAGTGATTGTGAACAAAAAGTATGTAGTATTGCTGTATTAATAAAAGCTATGTTGCTAGTACAAGAATATGTGAGATCCCATTAAAAACCCATTAGAAAATCTTTCTCAATTTTCATTATTAAGTAACAAATATCTTATATTTTCACATATTGTTTTCATTTATTCCTTTAAAATATAACTTAGATGGGCACTTAATGTTTGAACATTGCTATATTTTAAACGTTCTGTTAAAGTCGCTGGGTGGCAAAATTTCGGTAAGGAAACTATGATAGAATTCTATCATTATAAAAAGTGAAAACATATATTTCATATTTGAATCCATCAGAAGATCCTCTTTCTAAGGTGCAAAATGTCACTCAACATTTTTTGAAGGAGGTTAGGCTTTGGTCTTGTTTTGCAGGTCATATAAATGGAAGTTTACATGATTTTGAAAATAGGACAAAAACTTAGTTGAGGTAGATATAATAACAAGATTGAATGTTTCTTAATGTATTTGAGTAATTAGGTTCTTATTTGTGTGTCTTTGTATGTGTCCATGTTAGTATCTCCTGTGCAACACATGTCATATTTCAGTTAAGTACTAACCTGTTGAATTATGTTTGGCTATTGTGTGTTTTGATGATGCAGTTTATATTTAATAAAATCAAGAATTCACACACATAGATTTTTTGGTACTTATTAAGATTAGCGATTGCTGTTCCGATCGGCAAAATGTTTTTTCCTGATCAATTTGACCTTGCTGAACATGAATCTGAAGGTTGTTTTTTACTGCAAACACATTACAAAAAAAATAATAATAACCTGACCTGACCTGCTTTTCTTAGGTTCATATGTGTTTGGCGTTAAAAATAACTTGAGATTCGTGTTCAGCAAGGTCAAATCTATCAGGAAATAAAATATTTTGCCCATTGGAGCGTTAGTAAGTATCAAAGACAAGTTAGGTTAGGTAATTTTTTTAAATGTAAATAAGTGTTTGCAGCAAAAAACTTCAGATTCGTGTTCAGCAAGGTCAAATTGACCAGGAAAAAAATTACCGATCGGAGCGGAGTCCATGATCATAATAATTACAGATTTTTTATATATTCTAATTTGTATAAATTCTTATTAAAATTAATTCTTTAATTATTTAAGAAGAAAAAAAATCAAGAAATTAGTACTCTTTGACATAGTAGTTAAGTCTGTTGAGTATTAGTTTCTGCCACTCCTAGCTTTTCGAAGAATCTCTATCAATTAGAAATGTCTGTGTAATATGACGAGTACGTAGAAAGTTCTGATTTATGGAAATTCTCTGAAAACGTATTTACAGGAAGGTATGAGATAATATTAGGTGTGACAGAAACTCATGATGCTCGAATAGGTTATGTAGAGCCTAGCAGAAATGTATGTTAAAGTAAGTTATCAACTTTTAAAACTACTATTAACTACTTTCAATAGCATTGATGAATTCTGAGTCTTAACTCTTTTATTTTCGTGATAAATGATTTAAATAATTGAATTGTGTTTAAATAAACTGTATTGCGGAACACTCCAGGTTTTCCAAATTGAGGTTATTACCTAATAAAAAACAATAACTTATCACCTTGACATGCTGTAAATGGATGTCAGAATACTTTAAAGCTAACCTACAATATGTACATTTATCAGTTGTCAAATTAGATAAGAGGTATAGATAAAAACAATTTGTTACATGTAGACATTCTTGGTTTTGTTGGTTATGGAAGCAATTTTAAGAAAATCTCTTGTTTTATATTACTTTAACTTAACAGATTTTGCACGCATTATCTAAAGAGGGTTATATTGTTTGGTGCGATATTTTACGAATTTATTTGTTTATTCCTATGCATATATGACATTGTTGTCCAGAATATTCTTTACTGTATGAAGTATAGTTAGATAGCAAACTGTTATGAATATTCTCTCCTTTCTTAGAAAGCAACGTAGAAGAACAACCTAAATTATTTTTCATCATGTTTGACTAATCAATACAAATTTTATAAATAATGCAATTTGAGCTAACTATTATAAATATTTTTTTAAACTACTAAAATATTACATATAGAGTAGCCATCGCCATGGAAAAAAACACAGTGATGTGATTATGTTCCTTTATAAGGGCTTGATGTTTCTTAGTATGCAAATGAGTCCTGATATAACTTATTTAATTTCTTTTAATAAAATTAGTAAGGGACTGTCAAATTTAAAGTAAAGTAAATTTTGTGTTTAAAGTAAAGAATCAAATCATGAGAAAGTAGTTTAGTACCAACCAAATAATTTACAAATATCTTTTAAATGTAATTAAATGTTCACCGACCTTTATTAATATGTTAAAGCAGCATTGTCTTATTTTATATGACAACATTTTAATAAAATGGATTTGGTATGTTTTGGATTTATAAAACAACAAACATACCACTGTTGGATAAATTAAATGTTTACCGACCTTACAAACATACCACTGTTGGATAAATTAAATGTTTACCGACCTTTATTAATATGTTAAAGCAGCATTGTCTTATTTTATATGACAACATTTTAATAAAATGGATTTGGTATGTTTTGGATTTATAAAACAACAAACATACCACTGTTGGATAAATTAAATGTTTACCGACCTTACAAACATACCACTGTTGGATAAATTAAATGTTTACCGACCTTTATTAATATGTTAAAGCAGCATTGTCTTATTTTATATGACAACATTTTAATAAAATGGATTTGGTATGTTTTGGATTTATAAAACAACAAACATACCACTGTTGGATAAATTAAATGTTTACCGACCTTTATTAATATGTTAAAGCAGCATTGTCTTATTTTATATGACAACATTTTAATAAAATGGATTTGGTATGTTTTGGATTTATAAAACAACAAACATACCACTGTTGGATAAATTAAATGTTTACCGACCTTACAAACATACCACTGTTGGATAAATTAAATGTTTACCGACCTTTATTAATATATTAAAGCAGCATTGTCTTATTTTATATGACAACATTTTAATAAAATGGATTTGGTATGTTTTGGATTTATAAAACAACAAACATACCACTGTTGGATAAATTAAATGTTTACCGACCTTACAAACATACCACTGTTGGATAAATTAAATGTTTACCGACCTTTATTAATATATTAAAGCAGCATTGTCTTATTTTATATGACAACATTTTAATAAAATGGATTTGGTATGTTTTGGATTTATAAAACAACAAACATACCACTGTTGGATAAATTAAATGTTTACCGACCTTTATTAATATGTTAAAGCAGCATTGTCTTATTTTATATGACAACGTTTTAATAAAATGGATTTGGTATGTTTTGGATTTATAAAACAACAAACATACCACTGTTGGATAAATTAAATGACACGCTTGTTGATTGCCAAAAAGGTGTAATTTATCCTAATATAGTATTCTTTTCAGCCTATCAATAATGATGTCATTTAATTCATCGGAGTGAATTATCTTTGCTTTTTTAAGATTATATCGATAGTAGTGTATTTACTTAATGATATAGGTTAGGTTTTATAACATAACAGTCCTCATGAAAATTTGTATTTAGTGCTTAGAAATTGTGAGTGACAGACACACTATGACTTCTAAAGAAGTATGTATTTTATTTCACATTGATATTGTAGAAATTTAAATTATAGGCATGTGTCACATATTTTATCTATAGTATATATACAGTTTATTTATAAATTTCTATTTATTTTAAAACATATTTAAAATCCATTTTATATAAAGATGGGCTAAGATATTTTCTTTATGGCAAGCCACTTGTCGGTATCTTTTACCATTTCACATCTTGTTAGTTGGTTAGGTATAATTTTTTCAAACTATTTTAGTTACAAAATTACTGTTTCTTTACTATGTTTTTAAGGAGTAAGCTACACAGACTCACTGAAGTAGGCTAGTATGAGTATTTTGACTCGCTGTATTATAATACTAGTAGTAGTTTTGACTCACTGAAGTAGGCTAGTATGAGTACTTTGACTCACTGAATTACAATACTAGGAGTAGTTTTGACTTACTGAAGTAGGCTAGTATGAGTACTTCGACTCACTGAATTAGAATAGGATTATTTTTGACTCACTGAAGTGCCTACTATGAGTGCCTAGCCTTAGTATGAGTACTTCAACTCACTGAATTAGAATAGTAGTACTTTTGACTCACTGAACAGTACGCTAGTATGAGTACTTCAACTCACTGAATTAGAATAGTAGTACTTTTGACTCACTGAACAGTACGCTAGTATGAGTACTTCAACTCACTGAATTAGAATAGTAGTACTTTTGACTCACTGAACAGTACGCTAGTATGAGTACTTCAACTCACTGAATTGGAATAGTAGGCGTAGTTTTGATCAGTCAAGTAGGCTAGTTTGAGTACTTTGACTCACTGAATTAGAATAGTAGGCGTAGTTTTGACCCACTGAAGTTGACTTGTAATAGTACTTAACAGTCTAGTACATGAATACTGTGTATATTTACCCTATAGATTGAAATTAAAAAAACATGATACAGGTGTGTCTCGTCTTCTACTTTGCAAACAGAAGATTTGTACCATTATGTAGCAGTTGTTTCATTGCTAAAATAATTCTGAACTAAACAGCTACACATAGAAGTAATAATTATCAATGGATTCATTTAGTGTATTCAAATGGAAAAACTGAAATGGTATAATTTGTATAATTACCAACAGCTTTCAAGTTGTCCTCTAATTAGGTTTTATGGCTATTGACTGATAGTTATTATTTAGCTGCTGTAATATTTGGCTTTATATGGACGCTATATAATTGTGAGTTTTATATTTAAACCGATTGCATAGGTCTCTGAAGAGGAAGAAAATGACTAATATTTATTTTATTATATAATTTATACTTTCTTATGAAGGTGGGAGGGGAGAGAGAGTTGAAAGATGTATTAGATATGTTCCATAAGTCTGAGGTTACATAGGTATCAGATACAAGTACTGTTTAGGGGGCAGTACTTCATATCTTACTGTTGGAGCAATCAACCTATATGGACCAGACTTCAATATTGGAAAAAGGAGTGGATTGGCCATGTGCAGATGCATATGGGAACCTGCCCCCAGGGCTCACAAGAAGAGTTTAGGGAAAACACCGCGTTGGATGGTAACCAATTGGAAGTAAAGGACGTGTGAACTTTTCGGTTATAAATGACATGCAAAGGTAATATGGGCTGTCAAGTCGAAGAATTGTACAAAGCGTTAAAGCAATGAAACAAACTATGGTGTGAATATTTTCATATCGTTTCTACCAATGACAGTTTAGCTCATGGATTTTGCCCAAAAATACCTGATACTTTGTGCAAAAACCAAAAATCTCTGCAGGCTAATAAAATGATATATGTAATTATAATGAACATAGCCATATAAAACGAGCGGTTATGTAGAATGTAAAACCAATCATCAATGACTTGTTCTAAACAATTCTGTATATGGTGGCACTCAAAACCTGAATGAATCTAAAAAAAGTGCGATCTGGTCAAGGTTCCCAAAATCTATATTTGTTACGAAAACGACTTTAGAATTTAGGAGCTGATAAAGTTGTATAATGTTACAATAAAAATTGAGCTAAATGTAGAATTTCATCTATATTAGGTTAGGAAGAAATGTGTGAAGGTCTTGATCCGTTTGGACAATATATGGTTTTCCAATAGAAGAAATAAAGAAAAAATATATTTGGGACCTTGACATGAGCTAAAAAAAATTGACGACTAGTACATAGAATAGGAAGATCCTGACAACCCTTCATATGAAGTTGGAATGTACTAAGGTGTGTTTTCAGTATGTGATAATCAATGTTTTGACTTTAAAACACGTTTTCTTTAAAACAGATATGCTGATATATATGTTCCTTCATCTCATAAACCAATTAGATATTGACTCCCTTTTTTGTTTTGTCACATAAAACTGTAGATTTAACCCTAGATCATTTATGGCTCGTTAAAATTATAATTCTCCATTTCAAAAATTGCTGTATCTGACAAATGAGCGGTTCGTGGACATCCATTTTCCCAGTACATGTATCTACAACAGCCGATGCCAGACGCACAGTTTCGCTGCAAAGTTTGCTTGTGTTCTAGTGAAACTAAGCTCGCATTTTTGACGATACATAAGTGATAGTGTGACTTTTTTTATTTATGTGTTCTCTTTACATATTTTTGTAAAAGTCCTTCATTTTACTAAAAAATTTTGTTCTACAACTCATTCGTTTGTTACATTCTGTGTTTTTTTGTAAATGAAATATGTTTAAGATTATTTTTAAAAGACTTTTAAACATTTGTATTTCTCTATTTCACTATAACGTAGTCATCGTAATTATTATTTTTCTTTCTAATAGTAGAATTCGTAGCTACTATAATATTTTCTTTCCAAGCGCTAAAGGAGTATGTGATCCAATAATAAAACGACCCTATTTTGGCAAATAAAAAAAAAGAAATTGGAATAGTCACATTCAAGATACATAGGTAATCGTGACAAAATTTAGACATAAGTAATCTAGAGTTAAGGCACAGGAAATTACATTTATTGTTTTGCTGTGTCTTAATCATTATATTGTGTTTTTGTCTTAGTTGTTGATTGGCGATGATAACCAAAATTGGTTTTTTTGCCAGGAAAGAACACACACACAAAATTATTACTTTGCTTTGGAAGTTGAACACATTGAAATATTTTTTAAATCTTTCTAGTACCAAAATAAAAAATCAAAAAAATGTTAAAATATAATATCTAGTACTATGCTTTAAATGTACACGAATATATATACGGAATAAAATAAATAATAACATTCCATCTGTAACTGTTTTTCAGAAAAAGATATTAAGTTGTGTGATTTAACATAGGAAAGATAGGGTCATGACTTCCCTTGAGCAAAGTAGTGTATGATGTCAATCACACAATGGGAATGTCCCAGTATATCTTGAGTTCTACTTGCAGCATTGACACTTGATCTTGCAAAAGAAAGACAACAAAATATTCAAAGAATTTTTTAAATTAATTTTTTTCTTTTAAATTATTAATAGCTGCTGTTAGTTGAATGAAGGCATATATATTTTTTATATATTTCAATTGTAGACTGACTATAAGCAACAATTTTTTAAAAGTTAAATTTAGGTGTTTTTATAAAATTTAGTTATGAAGTCTTTTGTATAAGGTGTAGTTTTGTTTAAATTACTGAATTTAATGATACATATAATAATCATAATAATATAATAAAAATGTAATTATTCATTATTAGTATTTTAGAAATTATATTAGTATTCATTAGCAAAACTATTATCTCCTTCAGTCAAATTGCATTTACATATCAGAAAAAAGGGGTTTGTTTTTGCTTATCCTTAATTTTAAATATTTCTGGGTTTTTTCCTCAATATTATAATGAAATGTGCATTATCTCTTCTAATGACATTATTTCCATCACTATGCACATAATTATAGATAGCTAAGGTGATACAAAAATATCAATGTTAAGCCTACAAACGAACAGTTTCTGGTATCATGTTGTTTTTAAGCTATAATTTTCCAGTTGTGGAAGGATGAACAATAATCACAAGAGACCTTGAAAATAGTAATTTAGGAGTAGCATGTCTTTACCATTAGTGCATTCAGTTATATTGTTCTGAAAGCAACATTACTTTTGAGTATGAAATTAGTTGCATCCCCATCATATTAATTGTGGTGAAATGAAAGGTTACTTTAATTAGTGGGAAAATAACAAACCTTTTTGTAATACTGAAAATTCAAGTTTCAGAAGAAAATTTTCTTCAGTAGTAAAGATCTTCATATAGTGAAAGATAATTATTGGCTTGTCAGATATCATCAATTTTTCAAGAGCAAATTCAAGTTTTCTCTACAATTTCAAAATCATGTTTACACTCGCAAAGATTATTGATTATATAAATGCAGTTGATTGAGTCAGGTACAAATATTTATAAGGTAACGTTTCAATAACGGCTACGTTATCGTCATCAGGTCTTATTTCTTCTGCAGCTTTCTTGAGTTTATTGCTAGTACACATGGACAGAGTGTTGTGAGTTAATGAAAGGGTATAAGCGCTGTTTTTATAAATATACTAGGGTTATGTCTGATGACAACGTAGCCGTTATTGAAATGTTTTCTGTTTAAATAAATATTTGCACCTGACTCCCAAATCAACCTCACTTACTTAAAAAATATTAAAAAAATTTTAATTAACACATCTTATATATCAAAATCAGACCTGTTATAAGAAGCATTCCATTACTTCAACTTACGTCTCTAATCTGTGCTTTTAATTTTTTAAAATTTATGTGTTTCTGTTGAGCTCAGTGAGACTGTGGTTTTGTTTTTAAAGTAAGTGAAAACATGATACTTTCAGTTTTCTTTAATATTCTCACAAACAACATTCTTCTAGAAAATATTCGAACACTTAGGATCACTAAAAGAAAAATTGTGATTATCTCTAGTTTTGACTCAGAAAATATATATGTTTATTGACCAGTGTTACCAAAACATGGCTAGCCTTTTATTTTCTTACTCAAGCTGGATTAAGACAAACAAATGACTTTCTCAACCTGTAATTAAAGGATATTTATTGAAAACGTACTGAAACATTACATTTTCAAGGGCACTAAGCGATTTGTATCACTCTCTAGGTTGTAATTGGAAGCAATTTTTACATTTTTTGTTACATATTTACAGGATAGTTTTTCCTGTTGCCTTTAATTTCCCCCTGTATAAGTTATATATAGTATAAGACAGTTAATTATAACCAAGCACATGTTGAGAAATTGATGTATCTTTTGAGATTAATAATTGTTTATGCATAGTACCAACTGTTATAATTAGGTCGAGTAACTGGTTATGCAACATTTTACTGTCAACCAGATGTGTTAAAAATAAATCAAAATGATTTTAGAAATACGTTTTAACACTTTCACTTACTATTTTTCTAACCTAGTTTGACTACTTGACTTACTTAATTTACATATATTGGTTATTTGTTGTTAAGTTTGGTGAAAGAGATTCATAATTAATTATTAATAAATCTCTACTTTTAGAGAGTGCTGGTTTCTTGTTTGTCCCGAATAATTAATTACATCAAAAAAATTATCACAATACATTTTAATCAAATGGCGGTTTTATTTAAACGAAGTCCTTTTGTGTTGTATATGAGGCAACTTGAAAGAAGTGATTTTGTTGTATAAGAGAGAAATTGATGGTTTTCAAATGGCGATTAAAATTATTGCTGACATTTTTGTATTGATTGTAACTGCTTCATAAATTTGTGGAAACGGGGAACTTTTATTAGGGGTAATAACATCTTGCTCCTGCTTTTGGATCTTGAAAAACAACACTGAAACAATTGAATTTGAGCTGTTCGACGTAGTCAGGTATTATGTTTTTGCTTGTCGTAATCAAGAATTCATTGATTGAATTATAAGTAATTATTGTGTAACTGAGTGAAAACTTCTGAATTTGGTGACACATTTCAAAACAATTGTTTAATTATTGGAGCCGACCCGCTACTTGCAGGTTTCATTGAGTTTTAGGCCTACTTCATCAATGAGGCATCAGCAAGTTGAGAAGTTTTCACACAGTTACACAATAATTATTTATAATGAATATATTATTAAATAAGGGATAGGTTGTTGAATAAATGTGGTATGTTACGCCGTCACCAATTGGATCTTCTTGTAAAACAAATTTTTTTTCATGAAAAATTACAAAAATTTTAAACATTAAGTAATTTTTAAATAGATTTTTTCTTTAAAAGGTGAATTTCCACTATATAATTCCCAATGCCCTTTCAGTAAATCTGATACATATTCCTTTTAAGAAGTGTTTTGTTTTGTATATTTTGATATAGTTTAAAAATTGGATGGGATATTCTGGCTTTAAATATCTAGATGTTATTGAACAAAATAAAGTTCATTGTTTCTGGTACCTTTCTGGTTGTCAGATGTGAATGTGATATATTTACAAATACATGAAATGTTTTCTTGTGCTTCTTTTCTTGTATAAATCATATTTTTATGATGATGTGATTATTATAAGTCTGTCAGTATTTTTTATTTAATCAAATGAATCTTATAAATTTCATATTCCATACTATGGAAATCTGTGGAAGAAGTCTGCAGGGCCCTCCATTAGAACTGAGTAAATTAATTTTTTTACGCACATATTATAAACATTGAAATTGGTTTCTGCGGTTGGAAAAATATTAAAATTTGCAGCTATTACTGTATTATATTATCATGGTAATGAGTGGTGGTGTATGGAAACCTGTTTGATAAGAAGTTTTGTACTAATTGTAAAACATAGTAAATGCAGGTTTTAGTGATACACTGGTCGGCATATCCATCTGCTAATTAACTGTATTCTTGACTGTGCACGTGTAATTAAATTAATTAAGAGATTCATTTAACCATGAACATTACGTAGACCTTGAACACAGTACAGACCTAGTTTACCTTAACCTAATATGTTAATAGAAGCTTGTCTTGTTTGCTGTATTTCACTGTTATCATCAGAACGCCTGGTTTGAATGATTTTAACGAATTATGGATATATCATATGTTAAGGCAGATCACGTTGGTACAATACAAAGTAATTCAATTTTAAACGGTTTTAATTCTTAAAAGATATATTAACAATCATTTAAAGTGGTATTTTCTCTATTAAACATAACTTACTGAATGTTAAACGTATATAACAATTTTTTTTTTTACAGTTAGTTAGTTAAACTTATATTATGTTTAAGTTTTAATGTCTCATTGCCAATAAAAAAAATAGGAAGTAAGTATTCATTGTCTATGTAATCAACTCTCAAAAGGTGCAGCTAATAGGTACCAATGTTTAGGCTACTTGTTATGGCATATGGTACAAAACAAGTACTTAGTGTTTAGGACTTCAGTAGAGAGTAATTTATGGCATGCCCATCTCCTATCCAAGAGAAATGTGTTCACTCTATCCATGCTTTCATTCAATTCTTTCTATGTCCCTTGTTCTCTTTAATTTGAAAACAGAACCCAGTATAAGCTCTTTTTCTAATAGGTAACATTTTCATGGTGTACCCTCTCTCATGATAATCCGAAATAAGTCAACTTGGTACCTTTATAAATATCAATTAAAAAACAGAACAGCACTCATGTAATAAGAAAAATCGTATTGTATCATTTGTCTAGAAAGGTTCTCTTAACTAAGAAGGCAGTTTTTGAGGCAGAATTGTACAAAGAAATGTAAAAAGCTGGACTAATACCTTATGATCTTAATCCCATTGAGTGGACAATCTGACTGGAAGATACAGGAAATTTCAAGTCCGTTGTTACTGGAGGTTGAAAGGGAGAAGAGCTTCTAAATTTGTGTATAACCCAGTCATATCATGTAATTAAAGAAATAGGCAAAAATTGTCTAAGCAACATCTAAAGAAATAGGTAGTGATAAATAAAATTTAAATATGAAACTGCTAATAAATATGATTTGTGTAAATTTATTAATTTAAAAAAATTAGTTTCAAATGTACAGGTGTTGAAAATGTAATAAATATGTTGAAATATATATATATCTGGAAATTCATATTTGTAACACTAAATGCACAAATCCTTATGAACTAAATTCATGTTTTCTTAGCCATGCATTTAATTCTTAAAGTCTGACAAGTGATAATTTGAAATTTGCTTGATATTCACATGCCCTTTCTGAAATTAAGTTTTAATATGTAATATGTTTTAATAAAGTAAGTCTAAATGGTTACAGTTAATGAACTGCCAAAATGAAATTTTGCTCTATTTTGCCACATACAGTACTACAATAGACCAGGTTTATTGAATGGTTTAACTTGAATAACATGAAATAATTTCCGATTTGCCTACATTAATTATTCCTGTATTCGGTCTAATTACATTCATTATACCGGTATTCGGTCTAATACTAGCTCGGATTTGAGTTTATTCATCAAACAAAGCAGAATCTGTATAGATTTTGTAAATACTGTTTAAAAAATTGGTCTGGTTATTGGTGATTTGTTGTTTTTTCATTCAGGTTTCTAATTTTATTTCCTGATTTTAAGGATTGCTGATATTATTTCTTCACCACAGTGATTAAAGTTTAGCTTTTTTCTTTTCTATAATTTATTGAACTTAGTACAGTTTATAAAATACTGTTTCTAACATGGCTTGTAATTTATTACTTTTGGCTCTAAAGTTATTTATGCACGCTTGTCCAATAGGCTAGTAAGTAGTGTACATCAGTTGTGCATACAAATAGAATTGGTTTTATTTAATAATATTGTCTGGAAAGGAATGGAGTTAGTTATTGTACACATATACAAGTGTTTCATAACGGGTCTCATCTAAAGCATTTTTTATATTATTGTTATATTTTTATCAATAACTAAACTCTTTTTGTAATAAAAAAAACGTGCAATCCCAAATATGTCCAAACCTTACTCCAATCTTTGCTTAGACGTTTTTTTTTGTCATATATCTTCTATTAACTTTTCAGTTTTTTTACCTTCAGTTTTACTTTTGAAAATTACTTATTGGTATAGATAATTTTCTACTTTTTTTTGAAAAGTTACATTTTTCACTCATCTTTATTCACCACATCAAGTTATTGAGATATAATTTAGTTACAAAATGAATTTTTGACAACAAATTTATTTTCAACATTCACCACAGACTTGATTAGTTACCTAATTATTGTAGGCCAGTAATTACTAAATTTTTCTGACCTATCAGAGAAAACTTGTGTGTATGAATTGTATGTTTTTTAGAATTTTATCTTTCAAGAAGGTTTATTGTTTTTTTTATAAATCTTAGTACTTTAGCATTTTTAGTGTAGATGACTACACTCACTTAGAAAATAACATCAAAAGCTATTTCTGGGAAAAATTGGTTTTCTGATTCTGAAAAAGTAACAATTTAAAATTTATTTGTATTATAGATTAATTGACCAATCTAACCATTTCACTATGTAACTAGCTTAGTTTCATTAAAAATAGGTTTAGGGAGCTAGACTTAAATTGTAAAAATTTATTTACGAATACACCATAGCTATGTGACACAACCCTGAAAGACTATTGTGGACCTTAAGTTTATACTTTATGTTTATAAAGTAAGCCTCAACTAAAGTAAATACAAAACCTTTATAAATTTGTTACAATTTGTCAAAGATTAACAATTTCTGAAAATAAATAGTAAATATGAAATGATTATGATTTTTAATGTACTTTGTTACATCCACTTTTGAGTTGTATTGTGTTCCATGTGCATTATGGCTTCGACTTAATTCTATAAACTCTAGAATTATATTAAGTAAGCCGGAAAAATATAAGTTTTTATCTAGCCAGTTACACTACTGTCATGATTTTATGGACGTACCAGAATGGCATTTGCTTAAGACGTTTGTTTGAGGTATGATGATGCTAATGATTAATTTCACAAAATGATTCTGGTTGTGTATGTTACAACTTCCCTAAAACTTCAAAGCAATCAACATGATTCACTACTGTCATGGTGTTAGACAGTTACAAAGAAGTCACTTTTTAAAGAAATGTTTATCTTGAGTGAATGAGAGTGATTAATATAACAAAGGCCTCCACCTGTTAGTATGCATGCTACGACTTCATAAAATTCAAAGTAAGTGACATAATCTTGGCTACTATACAATATGTGTCAAGGTAAATTCAAGCTGTTCTCTTTCATCCTTTTAAGTAAAATAGGCCAAGAATTTACCTATTGTCTTTACTTATAGGGGTAAGAATACTTTGTTTTAAAGTGTATGTGATAATTTTTACAAATTGATTAATCTATTTTGGTTATCACTAAGACGGGTTCATTGAACCATAAAACTTGTTGGAATTATTTACAAACAACAAATTTGTGGTGTATATAACTACAGTCTTGATAGTGCTTTTTGAAGTGTTCTTAAGGGCGATCTTGTCTTGTGAAATTTTATAACAGTTGAATTGACTAATTTTAAAAATACTTAACTAAGTGAATATGTAATTGCTTACTTACTGACGCGTTTCAAAACAATCGTTCCTTTTACGAAGCTAACGCTCTACTGTAAAGGGTCGATTGTTTTGAAACGCTTCAGCAAGTAAGCAATTACGTATTCACTTAGTTAAGTATTTTTAAAATTAGTTAATCAGTGAATTCAAGATGATTACATCAAGCAAGTTTAATTGATTTAATTTCCCAATTAGGTTTTAGTAAGGGTATTAAAATTCTGAATTTGAACACTGATTGTTAAAACTAATTACACAATAGGTTTTTTTTATATTGACACATGATTGTACCAATATCAGATGAAATATAAGAAAGCCCTAATGATAGATTAATTTTGTACTCATAATTTCTAATAATAGTTGAAAAATATTTGTGTACAAATATAAATAAAAGGGGGAACAGTATATATTGATATATTTATATAACTATATAAATCAACTGTTGCATAATGTTTAATTTAAATAAATAAACCTCTGTACCACAAATAACTTTTTCACTTATTTAACATGCTATGTACATTTTGATTACACATCAATCATTCTCAGAGGTATTTAACACACCTAATAAAACCACCTCTGATGATGATTGTTGTGCAGTCGAAATGTACATAAGTTGTATTTATTTGAGATATTTTTTGTTAAAATATATAATAGGTTACAAATTAAGATGTTTATAAACAGTTTATATAAACAGTATACACAATCTTGCCAAAATTTGAACGTTTTATTTTACTTACTGCTTTACAAAAGCAGAATTATTTTTACTTGATTATTTTACATATACATACAAACAAAATAAAGGAATAGAATTTGGAAATTAGTAATAAATATTAAAGGAGGCATAATTCCTTTTCAATCAGTAGAGTATATAGTTGAAGATAACAACTTAAATTTGAATATTAGATAATTTTAAAATCTGCAGTTAATATTGCTAGAGGAAATTAAATTTATAAATTGAAATTATTGTTCATCTTTATTTTAGGGTTAAAAACGTAAAATATTAGATTCTTATTAAACTGTAATTAATAATTTGTAGAAGAAATATCACAGAAATGATATTTTCTCTTCAAATAAGTTCCGGATTATATATGTTAATGTTTAAAGTACTTTCACATAAATGTTCACGTAAACACCAAATGATAATGTACCACAATAAAAACCAATTAATCACAACTTCACAAACTTATATATCACTTTTACATTAGCTTATGACTATCTGAATTTTAAATTTTGTAAATTTATAAATCTTAAAAAACTTTATAAAATAAACTTTTTTTAAAATAATTTAGTATTCATGAATTAACAACTGGTATACATCTTTAGTTTGTTCAACATGGTTAACTCCAACTCTCTTATGGAAGATTCCATACACACACACACACACACACATATATATATATATATATATATATATATATATATATATATATATATATGTATATATATATATGTATATATATACAGTATAGCATCAGTATTCCGGTCGTCAAACCGGATTCCTGAGCGTTGCAACTCCGGATCGTGGTTTCAGCGTGTAGAGCATTCGGTATGAAAAGAGCAGTGCTGGGCGAGTACTCGCCCATGCGTCAACGCAACATGCGGTAACTTTATTCATGAATTGAATTTGTAATGTTTGTATGTTTTGCACGCTAACCCATAAGGCGTATTGTAAACCATCAGTAAAATAATGAAATTTATTGTTAAACTTAATCTTTAGCTAATTTGTCATACAATATGCTTTTGTTAAAAAGACTATGAGACTTTTACCCAATAGGTTTGTATCCGCATGTTTTTTGGCTTTCTGTGCTATGTAAATTAGTATGTACATTATATGTTCTTTCACTAAATTCTTTTGTATTTTTTAAGCCCACTGATATCTATTTTGTAATAATTCCTTTTTTAATTCAAATTCACACGATACTCTAAACATTAAAATAGATTATAGTTGATGAAATATCAGTTACACACAGTAGTTTAGACAGTTTGAAAATCAGAAATCCGGATGGGCCTCAGTCCCAATTGATGTGGATTTTCGACGCTTTTGTATATATATTTATATATGACTGAGTTATGATTGGATCTTGGAGAGACCTTACAGGTGTAGATCACTTAGCTGTTGTCCTTGTTCTCTTTTCACAACGCTACCACACTATTAGTGTATATCTACCTCCTTGTAGTAGTAAAATACCCCTTGCTGAATATATAATATCCTCTGCTGTTAAACCCTCTCAGTTTCCTGTGGCTTGTGATAATAGCCCTGAGTTGCAACCTTTTTAGGGAGAGTAGCTCTTTCCCCACCTAACTCGAGGGTTTCCTGCTTTGGTCTTGTTACAGCTCAAGGAAGCTCCCAATCTTACACCCACCAGTGTGTCAGATTTCTCCATGTGTGGATCGAATCCCTGCCCATGCATAACTTTTATCCATAAATAGCAGACTTAATGTTTTACCTTGAGCTTCTCTTCAGAACTCCTTCAATGAATGTCGAAATAGTTCAATTTCTGTCTTTCAGTACCTAATACAACTTATCTGGTATGCTGTTTTCATTGCCTCCAATCTTGGCAAAGCTTTAACCTTGGCACAATGATGGCAGTGTCTCATCCGCCATGGGCACAGTCCCCATCTTGTGTTTATTGCTCCTCTGCATTGACAGAGGTGTTTCTTTGCAATTCACCCTAGGTATCTACACCAAAAGAACAACTTCTTATTCTGAAGAATTTCTAAATATTTATTACACTCCCAAGTACCTCCTCTCCATCTCACTATTACCAATATAATTTTTCTCTAGCAACCTAGCTTTATATTAAACTGAGTTACTCATGTGTCATTAAATACTCGGTATATTTGGTGTTTCTCAAAATATCTTTTCTGTAGTAAAACAACAAAACGTTTTTCTTCCAGATGAATGTGCGGGTGACGACGATGGATGCCGAGTTGGAGTTTGCCATCCAGGCAACTACCACCGGCAAACAGTTGTTCGATCAAGTCGTCAAAACAATAGGTTTAAGAGAGGTGTGGTTCTTCGGTCTCCAATACACAGATAGTAAAGGAGACCTCACTTGGATTAAACTCTACAAGAAGGTAAGTGTCAAATCTGATTTACTTATTAATATTTACTAAATACTCAAAATACAACACTGGTGGTATTTATTCATCCTTTGAAAAGTATGTACTTTTTATAAGCAAGTAGAATTTTTTGTTTCGATTATTTTTTGTTGTCTTATATTATTATATAAGACAATAAAAAATAAGTAGAAGGGTAATTATTGGCTTTGTAGACATAATATATATTGACAAATAATGTTGTAGAATGTACTTAGGAACACAGAAATATAAAACTAATTTGTAACACCTTAAAAATTTGAAACTTTGAAAAGGCAAAAAAACCTTTACTAAATCTTGTACACAAAAGTTTAAAGTTATGTTTTTTTAAAGTTTGTGTAAATGTAGTAAAATTATCACTAACATATACTGGTAACCATGTGGTAAGAACAATAAAACCTTGACAAGGTTAATAGCAGAAATTTTCTTTGAATAATTTAAGGTTTATTTTCATGTTAATTGTATTAAGTTTTATATGTAAAATGTGTGTTTATGTTTTTCTTACAGTTTGGAGAAAAAAGAACGTTTATCCCAAAGCTCAACTCTCTAGTTGAATTTAAAATACAACTATATTTAAAATTTGCATTATAAATTTAACTAATATTTACCTTTTAAGATTTGTATTTTCTTCCTTAGCGAGTTTCTGACCCAAAAAACACTGTTTTCTTCTTGTCTTCTATAAACTTTGTGCTGGCAAATGGATTCCAGATGAAATTTTTGTATTAGTATATATTAATTATGGTACTTATAACCTCTGTCTACGTAAATTTCAACAGGAGTCTATGTACAATTTTCACCTTATCAATATTTGTATGAATAAATTCTTTAATGCTCAGCATTTACAGAGGGAGAACTGTTTCGATTTAGAGAGGGACATGCATTTATAAATACTGTTTTTTTATATCTTAATATCTACCAGAGGTCTTCAACATGACATCCTGCTTGCAGGATGCTTGTATATATGAAGGCAGCTGGTCAAATAGTCTCTGCATGCAATGGTCTGAATAGCTGCAGTCTTTTCACTAGAAGTCAATGTTTATGTTTTTACAGTTGTATATTATTGTTAGAATTCAGAGAGATAAGATGAGGAAATGTGCTAATATACAGGCGCGTATCTAGCGACTTGCTTTGAGGGGGGGGGGTCGATGCATTATATATATATATATATATATATATATATATATATATATATATATATATATTAAAATAACATAGGTTATTCAAATACAAGAATATTTATTATTTTATATCCAAAGCTTTTCGTTGGCAAACAGTACCAACATCATCAGATGATGATGTTGGTACTGTTTGCCAACGAAAAGCTTTGGATATAAAATAATAAATAATCTTGTATTTGAATAACCTATGTTGTTTTAAATTATTAAACAAGAAAACGTATTTTATATATATATATATATATATATATATATATATATATATATATATATATATATATCGGTAGCGTGATAAAGATTCGTAGCAAATTAGACTTTTTAATAAATAATTATTCCAGTTTCGATAACACTTATGGCTAGAGAATATTATTAATTTCATAATAAGCTATTATTATAAAAATTGTTTATTAATTAATATAAGTAGCTATTCTTCCAACACGAACAATTCCGGAGTCAACTGCGAATATTACGCTTGCAAAATTACGCATTGAAAATCATATGTTCAAGACTAAGCTTCACTAGCGCTATCTGTTGTTAAAACGTTTAGAGGGTATGCCGAGGGAACGCGTCACATTTTCAAATTAAAATTTTATTTACAATAAAAGACGAATTAACTTAAGTAAAAGTCTAATTTAATAGAAAGCCCTAATTTAATATTATTTACAATAAAAGACGAATTAACTTAAGTAAAAGTCTAATTTAATAGAAAGCCCTAATTTAATAATATATTGTCAATTTTTAACCCAAAGTTCTTGAGGGTGGGGGGGTCGCTCTTGGATACGCGCCTGAATATATTATTGGATACATCACCTTCATGTGCAACAGAATGTATAGACCTGAAATATGCATTTTCCTCAGCACTTCACTCATTTATTGATTGTTACTGCACTATCAGCTTATTTCATTGACAACTGCAGTACAGAAGTGCGCTTACAAGCAGATAAACAAGTTTTACAAATGGTGGTAATACCGATTTAATTGAATGTAAATGATTCATATCCAGATAAGATTAGAATAATTTATGTTAGCGGAAGTAAATTTTACTGCATTTATTATACCATTAGTAATGTGTGATTTGCTTGCTGGCAATGAGCAAACAAGTTATCTTTAATTTTTAAATAATTCAAATAATGTCGAACGTTTATTTTTAAAAATTTAGTTTTTACCTCTTGATTTTCAAAGTAAATTACCGTGCGATGTCCAAATTCATGTAAACTCATCCAGAATAATGATTCATTTTAAGAACGCTGGGCTCCATTTTCTGGATAAAATTATTGAACGAATCTTAGGCCTCAGTGAAGATGGTATAGTTTAACATTTAAATATTCCTTTGAGTCATTAAACAAGGTCAAGTTATAGATTATTTATGAAAGATGAGCCTTATCAGAATTGTGGTTTTATCCAAGCATTCTGAAACTAACTAAACTGATATAACAAAATATTATTTGTTTAGAAATTAAATATTTTTTGTAAACGTTTGTGTGTGTCTTAAATGTTTGTAATGTAATAATTAACTGAACAACAATTTATAATAAAAAATTTATTTTTCTATTTACCCTTCATTGGCAAATCATTATAATAAAGTATTACTATAACTGGTTTCTAATAACTGAAATAATTTGTAGTTTAGAATTTGTGTAATAATACCACTAATAATGACTTTGTCATTGAAACGTGTGAACATAAATTACTAATTGTTATTTGGTAATCATTATTAATTATTATGTTTAGTCACAAGGCAAACCTTAATTTTGGTGTATGTAATGCGGTTTAATTAAATATCAGTTAATTTAAAAACACAGTTAATTTTAAAACTGTCTAACCTAGCAGCTATTTTATTATATCAGTGGATGCATTTTTGAAAATACATAGGTTTTCATAATTGAAGGCTTTAATTTTACAGTTTCAGTTTTAGAGTACATTTAAGAGAGGTCTCAGTAATAGGTTGATATAATGAAGAAAGATCTAAGCAAAGCAGATAATAGCGTTAAAATTAATTGTGTATTGTCTTAGAAGTAATTGTTATGATAAAAATTAATACTTTATTTTGCATCGTGTAGATCATTAAGCCTGTAATAACAGCTGAGTAAAAGAATATAAGCTATATGTGGGTTGAATTAGTTTCAATGACTTATCAATCCAAACGTTTTTCCAACTGAATTTAATAGATCTTGGACAAACACCCGTTCACTCCCAGTACTGTAGTTTGTTTCAAAAGGCAGTTAACTCAACAAAGACTGAATTTTGTCCGTAAAACGTAAAACTTGTTCTAGTATGCAAAATACGAGTATATTATTGCATAGAAAATTTACTAAAGTCTGGAAAGCAAATGCGCTTAGCATATTGACTCTTAGTGTACCAGTTGATTTTAATTGGTCAAAGGGGCAAACACGTCTATCTATTCTTTATAGTAATAAAAATGTTATAAGATTTTGTTACATTCATATCATGTTTTAAGTTGGTAAAATGACGAGTTTTGTTCCACAGGAAATTATATGACTAATTAACTGAAACTTTCAACTAATTTAAATTACATTTTTTAAAGTCAAATTTTATTTCTGTACTTAGGTATTTATTATACGTAGGCCACTATTGTACAGCGCGTTGCGGTGGTTAGGTTGACATAAATATGTTACTATTACTTTCCTTGTTGCATTGTGAATCGGACGATACCCGATGAGACGTACTATCATTTGACAGTAAGTCAGATAAAGTCTTTTCTGTATAAATATCTAGTGTTTTTACGTCCCCGGCAAAAACAACTCTCGAAATATATTGGCCTCAGTATAATGCCCAAGTACTTTTATTTCTTTGTTACCGTTGCGGAAGGACTTTGCAACAAATGTAAAAGTTATGAATTGCAACGCAAAACAGATACCAGTAACAATTAGGTCCTCAGAGTAGCTAGCCGCGTACTTGCAATGCCGGACTGTATGCGAGACGCTATACCGGCCCGGCAATCTCTCCGTTGGCATTCCACGCAGCGGCGCAGTTAACCGTTCCTGACCTACTGAATGTAACCGCTTGACCATTCTCTTTGCTAGGCAGGAAATCTTCAACAGGCTCTCACAGAATTACTCTGTTTATACAGCGTGCAAACTGACAATTTCTAAGGAAATATTTTTATTCACGTCTTAAACTGTTTTATGAACAATTAACATCGTTTAATTTTAGTACTCGAGGCGTTTCACATCCTCTCTTTGGTTTCCCTCTGTGAGTTAGTTTACATTCGTCACTTTTTAAGGATATATAAGGGATTTTGTGATAGTAGCCTACATAGGATTTAGGAAGCAATATATTATCCTGCTACTAAATTTTAATATTATTTCTCAAAGAAAGAATTGGAGGTTCTGAAAGTTTTTACAGATTTTAATAAAATTATTTATTTTCGGTTTTACATTTTAAAAAAAGACGATTTTTCAATCGGCAATAAAATATGTTTTATTCGTCCACTCAAGTTCAAATACATTTTTTAAAACTTGTATTAAACGGCATTTTGCTCGTTATATTACAAATACTAATTCCATTAGCTCTCATCTATTGGATTAAATATTAGTTAGGGTTATGAAGACGTAGAATAACAGAAACAGCATATGACCGGAACTTACGAGTAGTAAATTAAACAGTGCAACCTGTATTCCGTTTCCGATCGATATCAATGCTATATTTGGAAGTTTTAATGTATAGAATTTAGTTTGACGGTTTAAATTTAATATGATTTTTTTACGTAACTGGATAATTTGTTACTTTTTTAGTCGATAAAAGATTGAAAAGAAACCTTATGACTCGTTTCAGGGCTAACTCCCAACCCTCTTGCGCTCCTGCTTCTGCCCCGTTAAACTTACAATTTTATTTGCTATGACCTACTTTAAACCCTTATTTTAATTCTTTCTATTAGTTCACATTCTTCTTACATTACATCTAGTACAAATTTTCAATCGTTAATAAAATACTTTTTATTCATCCACTCAAGTTCAAAAACAGTTTTTAAAACGTGTATTGTATAACAATTGATGTTAAAACAGTTTTTTAAAATATATTAATTCATTTATTAATTTTAATAAATTAATTTTGGTTTCATATGGGAGAAAACGTTTCACAAAAGGGGGCAAGGTATGCAATATAGATATTTCGTCCCACTTGACTTGAAGTGATAACATATGATTTCATCTAACACCTAATTTTATTTTATAGATTATGTGGTAAAACAGCTGTTTTAGCAATAAGTTATGTTGATTTATATTAATTGTGATTATTTAACAAAATTTATCGTTTTTGAATTGGGAAGGAATTAACTTTAAAAATGTTTGTTTATATTACTTGTTTTCTTTTAAAGTTCATTCATCAGACATTATCTAAGTAAATTAAATGCCTCAACTAAATTTTGGTTTTTTAAATACTGTAGTTTATAAAGATTTTTTTGCTGAATGCTAGAATTTTTATAAAACCTGTGTACGCCACATTGCAGTTGAAGTAGAAATGGTTATCATCCAATGTTAACTGAGCGCTTCGTTTTGCATCCTCCACTAGTGGCGACAGCGGAGAGAGCATCGCAGTCGGAGGCTAGCGGTGAGGCCACCTGCAGGGCAACAGTACCGTTCTGTATTGTCTCATCCGGCCTGGCTTAACCCGGCCGTATGTCTACACAACGGACGCTAACTTAGCACACAGGCGCTAACAGCGGTGCTCCACGGTGTTAATTTGATTTCATGTTTACCTCCACAAGTGTAGGGAGTGTTTCTGTGAGGGAATGCTACATCCGGTAGGAATTGATCTGATTTGAAGTTGATGGTTCAGGTATTTGTATAGACAGATACAAGTTGAACGCCTTTATTAGCTTTCTCTACGATATAATCCCCTTCGGTCGTGTGTAGTTTGTCTGGCCATCTCCTTATATCTTGAATTATCTTCTAAGGAAGAAAAACCCTGAACTGATTTGAAAAATTTGAATTTCAAAGCCGTCACAATTTTAAATAATTCGTTATTTTGCGTTGTCGTAAAATGTTTTCTCGTTGTGCTATATAAGTATGACCATATCGGTTTACTAAATTTACCTGTTACAAAATGACACATCAAGTAGGTGGGAGCTTTTCCATACGAGGCAAGTTAAATAATATAAAGAGTTTAAATTTCATATCAATTTAGTACAGTAGAATCTCTATTATCCGAGCCCTGACTAACCGAACTCCGGGTTAAGCAAGGTGATAAAAAAAGTACTGTACTTATATACTTTTGGCTCTCGGCATGTAAAATAATGACGTAAAAAACCATTTATGTATGCTTGTTTTGTATATTTATTTGTGTTTTTATCTGATAATACAATAGATACCCTTTTCCACATCTGACGACGTTTCATTCATTTCATCCGTTTACTTTATGTTTCTCTATCGATTTTTGACACTTTCGATTATCCGATGCAACACATTACCTCAGATAATCGAGGCTCTGCCGTAATATGATACTTCATCCACTTGGTTGAACAGAAACGTCTTGGATTTTTTCATACTTTTGACGCGTCTCGGCATTCGCATGGTCACGTGACCTTGCCCCACCCCCGTTGTCCCGCGGTTTTGATCACGGCTATCTTCGGCTAGCATGCCTTCGATATTTCGACCCCGTGATTTGATTTTAAAAAATCAGGCGACGGGATCACAAACGTCCAACAAGAGGAGCGGTAGATTGGTTTTATGGCGATCGGTAAAGTTATTATAGCCCTTAAAGGATATGGACATGATTGTATTGTGGCTACGGATGGGATTAATATATGTGGAGGACATGTCACCGCAGAAACCTGGGATATAATTCCCCTCTGTCAGTTTTACTCTCCCAAGCTGTTGTCATAACACCAAAGTAATAGAGAAATGATATGGATTAAAGGGTTCTCTTCTGCTATTGGGGGGAAGTAATTGGTGCGAGGAGAATGTAAATAGACACATGCACGCTTACATTTTCCAAACGAAACCTCACGTTTTTGTGTACTTAGCCCGGCTTTTATTCGGTCTATTCTATTTTCCACGAAGATATTTTTGACACGGATAGTAGCTTGACGGCCGTACTGTCAACTAATCGTGGAATAGAGTATAGCGATCAGTCGCCGGTTACTAAGTGGGTTACACAAGCGCTGCCAGTGGGTAATCTGCATGTAACGTTAAAATCTACAGCCAAGGTCGCATGACGTCATCCACGCTAAGACCGCGACAAGTGTGAACTGAAAGACGCCAGTATACACGTAGGTTAGACCGAAGCAAAACCCATATCGGCCTAGATTTACTGCTTTTGTACAATTGTTTAACCTTATCAACGCTAGGCATATTTATTAGGTCTCTACTGGCCTACGGCGCTTGAAGCAAATACATGGAACTTCGGTACAAGAATAAAGACTACTGTTTTACTATAAGTGTAATAGATATAAGAAAGCGCCTTCCTATTAGTTAGCGAACACAGGTCCTGTCATAGTACTGTGCAATGAAGGTGGATCTGTGACCATGTAGGGGACTTTCTTGCTAGTCATGTAAAATTCCCGCGAATTTATACTTGAGAGGGGGGATTCCCAAGGGATATGCCGGGAATATTCTCAAAATTCATTATTTCCCGGGAATATATGGGAACTTATGGTTTTCTCTTAAACGCATAGGTTTTTAAATCCCTTAGAACTAATCTATTTATTTAGTTAATATTAGAGTTTAGCTCGTGAGAAATATACAGAAAGGGGGGAAGTCAAAGTGAATCTAACCAAAAATTAGTTTTTAATAAACAAACACCCAAACTAGTTTCGGCGAGAGTAGTAGCCAAGCACTGAGGAAGGTGATATCGTCGCCGAAACTAGTTTGTTGTATGTTTATTAAAAACTCTTTGGTGAGATTTTGAGCTCACTATTTTGATTTCCCTAGTATTTATGTCGTAAGTCCTACAGATACTTTAAAATGTTGATACTTGTTGTTTATTTTAACAGTAAACTGGCTGTGTTCACCTTTAAATGTTATTGAATACTACATGATTGCTTGGTGGATCATTATCTTGTTTTCCATCAAAGAAACTTATCAAATTTTTAAACCTATTACAAATTCTTGTATATTTCTTATAAAATAGTGCAGAATACTCCCAAATTACTAATGGATCATTTTAATTTATTAAATTAAACCTTAAATCCGAAATATTTACATTTTTAATAATTTTGATTATTTAAATTGGATTTAATATCTTCACTATTTGGAAGAACAGAAATGGTTTAAAACATTTCATTTCTACCATAAAAAATAATTTTAATAATATTTTTGATTAATAGCTACTTAACTTGAGTTCGTAAAAACTTATATAATCAGAGTTTTTTGAGCTTATAATGAGATTGATTTTGGGTTTCGGTTTCATAATCAACCGAGTTCGCTCTCGAAATTTTGATCACGGTTAAAATAAAAGTTTTTGCCATGGTATATCACGAAATATTTGGCTTTGTTATTGATCATTTAGAACCAATTAAAGGTTCCAAAACAGTTGATACAAAATAAAAACCATTTTAATTAATTTATTCCATAAATTCCTTCGTTTTGGGAATTTATAAAGCCTTCGAGAAGGTTCCTGGAAATATTCCCATTTATAAATTTCCTCCCCACTGAGGATATTATCGGCTCACATCACTATATCTTCCATTAGGTCACAAATCGTGTGCTCTTTGCTCTCGCCAGCTGCTATAGGTATAGGGTAATTTACATGAAACTCATTATTTTAATTTTTTGATTATTTTAAGAAGAAAATACAAGTAACTTGTTATAGTGTCTTACAAGTACAGGATATCTGTGAGATTAATTGGTCGTTAAAGGTTGTGTTGACAATATCATTCGCCCCCTTCTAGACACACTGAACACGTCGTTCCAGGTTTTTGGCAGCTTGCTGAAGCGTTACGTTGCCAATACTGTTGATTTCGCGTGTGATCTTGACCATCAGATCATCCAAGGTCCGAGGACGAGTAGCGTAGACGCTTCCCTTTAGATAACCCAACAGGAAGAAGTCTGGTGTGGTCAAGTCCGGAGATCTTTGCGAAAGATTTCAGGAGAAATTCCTGAAAATTATGTGGCCTTTAAAGTAGCTTTGGATCAGGGTAGTAGACTCACGTGACGTATGACAAGTGTCACTGACTTGTTAAAAGTACCCTTGATGCAGCTCTATTGCGTCCAATTGCTCAAGGAATTCATTGAAAATGCTGTGGTACTTTTATGCCTTCACTGTACCGTGGAAAACATTTGGACCCACAATTATGTCAGCTGATACTTCGCACCTAACTCAGTATCAGCAAAGTTCTCTCTTTCGGCAAATGACAAACTCTCTGTTGGCAAATGCGCAACAGACTCTAAAGCAGCATGCTATCAAAACTCCAAGACCTCCTGTGACATTTGATAGGCAAATAAAACCTTTCGGCTTATTCCTACTGAAATAATGGACAAATGAAAATCATGAGTTTTATATGAATCACTATATATTTCTAACGTGTACTTACCGTTTCGTCCAACATAACATTTTCTCGTATCTCAGATCAGTTTTCTGTGGCTTTGAATTGAACCCCTAGACGTTTTCTTTAATTACTTTCAGCCATATCTTTGAATTACTATTGTTTCTTTATTCTTAATAAGCGACAATATAAATAGTGTATAAGATTGCTGGGGGGGGGGGGGTGTTGAAGGCAATTAGTGCACACAAGTCAATCTTATACGCGTTTCGATAACTCATCACCATCGTCAGTGAGACCACTACAAAATCACAACTGAAACTCTTATAAAGATATGATTGTAAATTATTTAAACGCGTTTGCGAATGAAGTGTTTTTGTGAAGTTTTTTTTATTAAGTCTATTTCCTACTTTGTTCAACAAAGAAAAGTTTTGTTTTAGTTACGTCTGATCAAGCAATTACAGTTAATTTAAATAAAGTAGCATAACCTATGCGTTAAAACAGCTGTTCTACCACATAACCTAAAACATAGAATCAGCTGCTTCATGAAATCACATGTTATCACTATTTTAATCTAAATGAGACGAAATAGCTATATTGCATAAATTGCCCCTTTTGTGAAAAGTTTTTCTCCTATATAAAACTAAAAAATTAATGAATTGATATTTGTAAAAACTGTATTAACATCGTGTTATCCATTACGAGATGAAAGAAATGTGTTTGAAGTTGAGTGGATTAATAAAAGGTATTCTATCAACGATTGTAAATTTTCTTAACATATATAAAGAGAATGTGAATTAATGGAAGGGATTAAATAACATCTCCCGGAATCTTTACCATCGAAGCGGTAACAGTTTCATTGTGACCTAACAAACTACGTAACTTTACATGTAAACCGTAATCCGATAACAGATTGTTTACTTCGAAATTAAGCAGTCGGAAATGTGAGATGGAATGATAAAAGAATTACGACAGACGTTTGTGTGTTTGACACGCAACACGAAACTGAAACAAAACAGTGCCGGCCTAAGTAAGAGCGAGTGTTCCAGAATTTTACCACTCGAGTAATTAGTTCATTACGATTACAAACCCCCTCCCTCCCTCCGGACTACTAGCCCCAGCTTTTGTAATATCAGATTTAATACAATGAACCGTCACTTATGAAATTCAATTGTTGTTTGTGGCTGCGTAGGAAAGTGCGATCGGCCAGAGGCAGGCACCTTCCTCTCTGGGCAGTTTGCACAGTATTTGTTTAATCGTACCTCTCCAGCATCGATTGTATCGGGTCCTTTACTAAGGTAGATATTTCTATCACCTGAATAATCTGCGATACATAACCTGCAGCCCATTCCAGAATGCACAGTAGGGAGAAGCCGCTGAAATGACCTCGTTCTCAGGCCGGCCTTGTAAACCCAACAGGTATTAATGAGTTTTTTTGTTTCCGTGCGCTGACAGCGCTGTCACGTTTCGGGAAGGAAGCGCTTAAACGTGAGACAGACCCTGAGCGACGGTTTTGTTGGTAATTGTCTTGTTATTATCGAGTTAGAAGTTAAAACGCGACGCTACAGTGTAATTATGCGATGAAACGCATAATAACACAGGTAGGGAAATGGGAGTGTGGGGAATCATGACTGGAGTGGCAAGGTAGAGTATTGTGAAATATTCTTGGACCTATTGCCCTGAGATTTTCAGACAGATTTTTCTTAACTACTCCATTATCGGGAATTTTTCATTATTTTACCTGCCGTACATGGTATAATATACTGCTGATTTAATCGTTACTTTATTTTCCCCATGTTCCAGTGCAGTGCAGACATGATTTGTTTGTTACACAGTGGGCAGTGTAAGCTCTGGGAAGGTCCGGTGGTAGGGAATGTTCAAGCAAAAGTCCCGAGTATATCCCTTCCCTACTTCACCTTGTTTATCCCTGTTTTATGAGATACTGATGTACTTATTTGACATGCTCCTTGTCGTGCCAATAAATCGGCATCCACTGTCCATTGATGCAGTGGGCAGGAACCATGTTTTGGACTCTGTCGCACAGTGGTTACAGGCTACTGTTTGCTGTCACTACTTTGCCCTGTTTATCCTAGTAGTATGAGATACTGATGTACTTGTTTGCCATGCTCCTTGCCGTGCCAGTAAATCGACCTCCAGGTGTCCATTGATGCAGTGGGCAGGAACCATGTTTTGGCCTCTTTGTCACACAGTGGGTACAGGGTATTGTTTGCTGTCACTACTTTGCCCTGTTTATCCTAGTAGTATGAGATACTGATGTACTTATTTGCCATGCTCCTTGTCGTGCCAATAAATCGGCATCCACGTGTCCATTGCTGCAGAGTGCAGGAACCATGTTTGGCCTCTTTGTCACACAGTGGTTACAGGCTACTGTTTGCTGTCACTACTTTGCCCTGTTTATCCTAGTAGTATGAGATACTGATGTACTTGTTTGCCATGCTCCTTGCCGTGCCAGTAAATCGACCTCCAGGTGTCCATTGATGCAGTGGGCAGGAACCATGTTTTGGCCTCTTTGTCACACAGTGGGTACAGGGTATTGTTTGCTGTCACTACTTTGCCCTGTTTATCCTAGTAGTATGAGATACTGATGTACTTATTTGCCATGCTCCTTGTCGTGCCAATAAATCGGCATCCACGTGTCCATTGCTGCAGAGTGCAGGAACCATGTTTGGCCTCTTTGTCACACAGTGGGTACAGGGTATTGTTTGCTGTCACTACTTTGCCCTGTTTATCCTAGTAGTATGAGATACTGATGTACTTATTTGCCATGCTCCTTGTCGTGTCAGTAAATCGGCATCCACGTGTCCATTGCTGCAGAGTGCAGGAACCATGTTTGGCCTCTTTGTCACACAGTGAGTACAGGGTATTGTTTGCTGTCACTACTTTGCCCTGTTTATCCTAGTAGTATGAGATACTGATGTACTTATTTGCCATGCTCCTTGTCGTGCCAATAAATCGGCATCCACGTGTCCATTGCTGCAGAGTGCAGGAACCATGTTTGGCCTCTTTGTCACACAGTGGGTACAGGGTATTGTTTGCTGTCACTACTTTGCCCTGTTTATCCTAGTAGTATGAGATGTACTTATTTGCCATGCTCCTTGTCGTGCCAGTAAATCGCCTTCTTCATATCCATTGAGGTAGTGGACAGGAACCATGTTTGGCCTCTGTCAAAACGTTCACTTAACGGCAACGAGCAAATGCATTTCCCGCAGTAGACGGCGGTGGACAATTATATTTCTCAAATTAGTGTAAACAGTTAAATTCAAATATAATTAAAAAATTGTAATATTAATTATATTAAGATTCCGGAAAAGTTAGAAATGACTGAGAGATACTTGGAATATTCTTGCAGTAGGAAAATATTCTTACTGAATTCAAAAATATACCTGAAAACCCTAAATGTTTATTTGGGGTTCGAATTTTATTTCTTTAGATAAAAAATTCTAATGTTTATTTTACCATTACAAAACTAACTGGAAAAAAAGTATCATCGCTTGAGCCGTACGAAATGTAATTGCTGTGCGACAGAGCTGCTTCTGTTGGAAATTATATAAGTATTTGATGTGTAGAAGATGCTATACGGAGGTATTTTTGTAGGTAATTAATAAAAGTGAAGCATTCATTACAGGTATAATTAGATGGTGTAAGATCGTATGACCGGTGCACTATTTTGGCGTAAACGGAAGGGCACCTCAGCGGCCCTTCTCTAAAAGTAACAAAAGCTTTCAGAATAACAATGACCACCACTGGGAGACAGTGTTGGAAATAATACATGCTCTTGAAATGACCTTGAAGTTATACCTAATTGCCCAGCATATCGCAGGTTGCGTGTTTTATCACGTCGTGTAAATCGGCAACCAGCCAAACCTGCCACCAGACGACCGTAGATTGCGACTCGAATTCCTTTCGTATATGTGCGATCTGTCTAGCATTTAGCAAAGCTTGTGGCAATGTATTATATTAAAATCGTAGCTTATTGCTTGACAGTCAAGACGAATGCATAGAATGATACGTTAAAAAAAAGATAAAGCCGTTAAAGACCTCTAACCTTGGTTTTAAAGTTGTTTGTTGATGCAATCGTCTATTCGTGGTGCGCCGTCGACGTTTTATTTGCATTTTATAGAGACTTGATTTTTTCTTATTTTATAAAATTTAGGCTTGCAGTAACTCATTAGAATTTTATCCGTTTAGGTCCTCTACTAGAGTACTGTTTGCTCCCTCACAAGGTCGTGTCTTTACGTTGTTGGGACATCCGACTATCAGGATGTGGGGAATTGTCAAAAAGAAATTTTTAAACAAATGTAAATGGTGTATGTACGGACGCACTCATTTTATATTTTCAGACTGGAATTTATTGGTTTTTCCAATTACATACAGATGGTTTTTTGTTCTAAATATCCAAAACATTTTATTATAGACGGATATTAGTTAAAGCCAAGAAATCCCGTATGTGTTGAATTTCGCTAAAGAATTTTAAAAAAGCATTGCTGCGGGTGTAAAGCTATTTGAGAACATGCGTTGCTAATGTGTCTAACCTAAGAGGATACTAGTTCAATCGTCGAGGAGGGTAGGTAATATTGTTTTGAAGGTTAATGCTGATCACTGCCTTATATGAAAATCATGCCACCTTACGCGGCTCATATAAACTTGGACAATAAAAGTTTTCATTCTCCTGATAAGGAATTATTTACGGGTAAGAAGACAGGGAAATGTAATGACCTAATGAAACAAACTGACAATGCATCACTCGGATAAAGAAATATTGGGGCAAGTAAATATAATAGTTATAATGGATAGTGATCTGGGTAAAGAAAGCAGGGAAGGTAATCTGAAGGAGCCATCCTCATCGACCCACACAGAAATGTTGGTGGAAGAAGAAGACTACAATAATACAAAAATGGCGGTTAGAGAAGCCTCGTTAAGAACATTTGGAGAGGAAGGTAAGACTACCATATTCACACAGTAGTGATGTAAGGAGACCGTACAAGAAGCAAAGAAGGAGATACGACGGGAAAAGTTGAAAGATTTATAATAAGCACAAGAGGGAGATAATAGAAGCGCTCGTTAGGAACAAGAAGACAGTAAGGGAGATTGTTGTGAAGAAAGACTATACTATAAGCACAAGAGGGAAATAACGGAAGGGGTTAGGATAAGCACAGAAGACAGTAAGAGAGATTGCGATAATAGAAGACTATACAATACGCACAGAAGAATATTATTTGACCGGCAAAAAAAATTGTACAATAAACACGAGAGACATTAGGGAAGCCCACTTTAATAACAAGACAGTAAGAAAGATTGCAAGACGGAATACTTATACAAAAGGCATAGAAGAATAATGTGACAAGAAAAAGAAAAGAAGGCTGTACAATAAACAGAAGAGAGATAAGGGAAGTTCATACGATAGTAACAAAAAGCCAAAAAAGAAATTGCGATGAATGAAGACTATACAATAAGCATAGAAGATGATTATACAACAGGCAAAAGATGAAGAAGGCTGTACAATAAACACAAGAGATAGATAAGGGAAGTTCACAATAAAAACAAAAAGCCAACAAGAGAAATTGCGATGAATGAAGACTATACAGTAAGCATAGAAGAAGATTATACAACAGGCAAAAGATGAAGAAGTCTGTATAATAAACACAAGAGATAGATAAAGGAAGTTCACGATAAAAACAAAAAGCCAACAAGAGAAATTGCGATGAAGGAAGACTATACAGTAAGCATAGAAGATGATTATACAACAGGCAAAAGATGAAGAAGGCTGTAGAATAAACACAAGAGATAGATAAGGGAAGTTCACGATAAAAACAAAAAGCCAACAAGAGAAATTGCGATGATGGAAGACTATACAGTAAGCATAGAAGAAGATTATACAACAGGCAAAAGATGAAGAAGGCTGTACAATAAACACAAGAGAGAGATAAGGGAAAAAGAGTGTGATTGCGATGAATAAAGACTATACAACTAGCATAGAAGATTGTACAACAGGCAAAAGATAAAAAAGACTATACAAAACACACACAAGGAAGCTAGGGAAGTCCACGATATAAGAACTAGACAGTAAGAGTGATTGCGATGAATAAAGACTATACAACTAGCATAGAAGAATATTATACGATAGCCAAAAGAAGCAGAAGACTATAAAATAAACACAAGAGGAAGATAAATGAAGGGTACGGCGAGGAGTAAAAATAGAGGAGAAAAATACTTTTCATTTAAAACCGATGAAGCAGCCAATTATCTAAAATTTGACGTAAATTCTTGTGACGTAAATAATCTTTAAAGCGTTATAAACTGACATCATGTAATATATTGCAATGAAAACGTATTTGCAAAGTTTTGTATTTTAAAGAATTGTCACTAAAACATTGTTAAAATTGCGAAGGTCACTTCATAAATTGATGCAAACTCTGGCCACAGATACAGGAAAAACCAGATACTTTTAATTATTTTCCTGCAGCTTTTGTTTGCGGTTTTGTAAAGAATTATGAGTCTTATTACGGTATTTTTTGTAATGTAAGCAAGAAAAATCCTTGAATAGTTTATTAATTAAATTTGAATTTTTAAATTGTTTTTTTTTTCAATTCCTTCTATTAGCTTACACTCCCCCAATATATAATTTGTACAAATATTCAATCGTTTATTCTCTCATTCACCCACTCACTTTTTAAACCTATAGTGGGTGACACTTGGTGTTAATACGTTTTTACAAATATTAATTTATTAATTAAATTTAATAAAGAATTAATTTTGATTTTATATGGGGCAAAATGTTTTCACAAAAGGGGAAAGGTATGCAATATAGTTATTTCTTCTTATTCGGGTTAAAATAAGTGATAACGTATGATTTCGTAAAACAGCTAATTTTATTTTGAAGGTTATGTGGTAACACAACTGTTTTAACGAATATGTTATCTTACTTTATTTGTAATAATTGTAATTATTTAAATAAAGTTTAAATAGATTATTTAAAATAAAATTTTTCTTTGTTCATGTAAGTAGGAATTGACTTTTTTTCTTTATATTGTTTTGTTTGTTGAATTCTTAACCTCTAATTTTAATTACAAGTCGTTAGAAGCGGGCAATGATTCAAACGAAGCAGTTGTTTCAGAGATACGGAATTATCGCATCGTGCAGAACTAGCCTGTGCTTGTACAGGAAAGGAGCAAGTCGGAAACTTAAGTAGTACAACATTGCTAGTTGGAATTTATTAAAGGCGTTTTTAAATGAAATTAGTTACGAATTGGGTTGGCTAGTCTGTAATTATTTTTTCTTTGAAAAAAAAACTATTTGTTAGATCTTGCTGGCCTTAATGTATTCTGGACTTGGGCTTTTCGCAAGTCTACAATGACTAATTCCAGCCGTTTGAAACGTTTTCAGAATGCGAAGCGTGATATAGATGGCAGCATTCGACCGGATATATTACGGTTTATTACGGTCTATATACATAGCGGAAGCCCCGCGCGAAGCCAGCATATCAAATGGCCTAAGTGCCCACGTTCGCCCTTTTATCTACTGTGCGGCGGTTGTATCACGCGTGCTTTGGGTTTTGTATGGGAGTGTTATGCGCCTGTCTCAACGGTCCCAAATAACATAAGCAACTGAAATTTGGTAGATAATTAGCTAACGACATCAGACAAATCTAATTGCATTAGATACAATTACATTATTTGAAATTAAGTGGATATTTCAAAGTTTATCTTTACTTATAAGATAGTAGAAGATTGTTTAAAGACAGTGTTCTTCTTAGAACCGTACAATATTTAATTGCATTGTATTATTGTTGCATTATATTGCCATTCTTTGTGTGTAAAGGTTTAAATTTGAAATATAACCTTCACAGAAAATTAATGAAGATGTCGATCAAAATAATGCGAATTAAAAAATGCTGTTTTGACATCGAGTACGGGAGATGAAATAGAAATAAGACGTTTGGCATCTGAAGTTTAAATAAAACTCTAAAGCAGCGATTACTTAATGGTATTGGTTAAACGTGAATTCATTGGGAAAGAGATGTAAAGAAATAGAATCTATTTAAAAAATACAAAATAATTATAGCTATGGCTTATTCGAATAATATAAAAACATATTAAATAGTAACAAATAAAAACAACAAATATAGTAGAAGCAGGATATTCTAAAACGTAGATTTTAAGAGGAAACTTACGTATTGGGCTGTAAAACCTATATTTCTTTTCTTTAGCTTTCTCTTTGTCCGAGTGTTATAGAACATGAGATATAAGTTAAGGCTTGGTTCGAGAGTGAAATAGTTTGCAAATGCCTTGTTACAACGGAAGTTGAGAGTAGCGCCTGAAACATCCCACTTCCCAAGAAACTGTTATATTTGGTACAACTATGCAGCTGTTATAGGCATAAAGAAAAGATTACACGGTTTTTTAAAAATAGTATTTCCCGCTGAATAAGATTTTAATTTCCCTTCTGATACCGTTATATCGGGGCGATAAATTACAAACACAGTTTCAAAATACAAGAAGGCGTATTTAAAATAATAAAGTTTAGTGTTAAAGGCATTAATTAAATGTTAGGTACTTTAAAGGAGAAATAGGCTTCATCTTATATTAAAATATCTTACAATACGTTACAGTCGAAATAATGTTCCATCTTGCGCAATACAAAAAGAAAAACGTAGACCATTGTACCAGCATTTCTTTGATTTATTTAGCGTAGAAAGTGAAAATGTTGGACCCATCATTCTTTTTAGAACGAAAATTTAAAAGCTCTCCATATCAAGTAAAGGGTGCAGATTTTTCAACTCTTATTAATGGTAATATTACTTTCAAATATAAGGAATTACGTCATAGAACGTGTAGGTTTGGAAGACATTTAAGTAAATAAGATTAACATAACTTGTAATGTGTGTATATTTGAAGTATTTTTGGATATTTGTTTGAGAAGGCATTCAGGGACATACACACTAGTACACCCATCCAAAGCAAACATCTAGTATTTTAAAAACGCATGCTAGAAGTATGTTATAAATAGTTCTTAATAAATTGCGTGTGGTTCTTTTTATGGTACTTATATTGCCCACTTAGGGCCTACTAATGTTAGTACTACCTGAGAACTGTTAGTTTTACATACACTGTGCCTATGAATTTTGTTACTCCTAAATGCAACTAATTTCGATATTATGTGTATTGAATGCAAATACGTTTCTCATTTTATTTGCCTGGATTCTCGACGAAATTGTCTCGTTTCTATTCTTGACGAAAACAATCGATTTAGGTGAAACTGTTTATATCTCGCAGATTCCTTTCGTTTCCAAGGTAAAAGGGGAAAGTTCCATTGCCGGATGACATTCATGCATGCAACAATGGGACAACTGGATGTCCTTGTTTACCAAAGGCAGTAGGTGCCAAGTCTCTCACTCGGTACTATTTACGGTATCTAAGTAGGTCTGACGGCCATTTGTATGTTGAATGAACTGTTTTGACCCAGAACTGTATCGACCTGTGCGTGGATAGTATATAAACCTCTCAATACAGTTTAAAAGAACCGATACTTTTAATAAAACTCCTTTCACATTGAATAATGGACTCCGCTACCCGGATTCAAGGAATTAGGTGTGTACCGTTTTATTTTCTTCTAAACTCGCTACACCCATTCATGGATATAGATGGGGTAACATTGTACCATCTCCTTTAACAGCTACTCCTATTTATCAATATAGATGGGTACCACTGTACTCCTTCCTATACCCGCCACCCGACTTCGTGGATATAGATGGGGTAACATTGTACCACCTTCTGTAACAGCTACCCCTATTTATCAATATAGATGGGTACCACTGTACTCCTTCCTATACCCTCCACCCGACTTCATGGATATAGATGGGGTAACTTGTACCACCTTCTGTAACAGCTACCCCTATTTATCAATATAGATGGGTACCACTGTACTCCTTTCCTTACCCGCTACCCGAATTCATGGATATAGATGGGGTAACATTGTACCGTAGCCTTTACTCGATACCCGTATTTATCAATATAGACGAAGCACCATTGTAGCCTCTTCTACAACCGCTACTCGCATTCATTTATACAGATGGCGTACCATAGTAGTTTTCTGATTTTATTACTTTGTATTCTAAGACGATCAATATCGAGTACATTTTTTTATAGCAGCTGTTGAACGGTTAGTATTTCGCTTGCAGGGAGATACGAGGGAATATACGAGGGCTCGTAGTTAGTTTCTTACTCTGTTTTCTGGACGAACTTCAAATAACAAATGAATTCGATCCCGTTAACCTGTTCTCCTTCTGTATTCACTTTTTAACTTTGGCTCACTAGTAAATAAACAGGTTTTAAAGTTCTTCTATTTTGTAAACTGTAAATAAGTATTAAGTTACGTAAATATAGATCACGCCTTTGGCAATATGTAAGTAGCGGTCCGACATTCCCTCACGCTTCCTGCGAGTAGAATAACAGTTGGTAAGCCTGCAACGTGTCCACGTGTTTGTCACTGCCGTGCTGCATTGGCCTTGGAAAATAATTAAAAGGGAAGAGTAATGATTGCTTTTGAAAGAAATTGTAGTATTAATAGCCTAAAGCGAAGCTTAGGCGTCCATGACTGTACGCCGTGCTGATGTATGATCGACGCGGAACGTCATGCTTTATTGCCTAAGTAACCTTGGTTTTATGACTTCGTTTTTTCAAGATTACATTTGGTATTGTTTTCATTGGTTTCAGACGTTCTCATGAGTGAATAAATAGTATTGACGTTTCTTGTTACTTCCTTATTACAAACCTTTTGACAAAAAAAAAATTAAATATATCGTCCTTTTTTTTAAAGATTTTTTCCCAAAGGATCTGACGTTATCATAGAGGTGAACTGGCGTTCTATACGACCTATTATTCCTCTAAAATTGTTAATGTTAGCAATCCGGAAAGGTTGATAAAGATGCGGTCAGTCCACCTTGCATATGTGGCTTCTGAGAGTGCTAGACGAAGAAGGTAGTGCGTACAGTAATTCAATATATAAATAATTGAGCTAGCATGTGAGTTAGGGCTATAAATAACTCACACGAACTCACAAAACAATTTACTTTACTGTCATACTTGTTTCAGTGACATGACAATATCAATTGCATTATTTCTTTAAAATGCTATTTACGTTTTGAAAATGGGGTGATGAAGAAACGCGCCAACAAAGTAAAATATTGTAAAGTTAGGAAAGACAGAAAATGTACTCAAATATATATACAAATATTCCTACAGTGTTACAGCAGTGTGTTGTGAAAAGGTGACGAAGAATTCAAAGCACACAAAGATAGATCCTTCATGTTGGAATTATTTTTAGTGTAGCATGTGAAACCGTACCCCAACGAACCCAACCTCAGACCCGAGGCAGGGGGTTTGATGCCACGACCCGTGGTACTGCCTTGCTGTAAGTCCAAGACTGGTTTCCCCCTGGGAGGAGACGAACTCCAGCCAAAGACTGCGGTTCGGCCGGTTTTCCAGAACTATTCGGACCCAGTAGAACCTTCCGAACGACCAGGTTTCCTTACTTCTATACCCCGTCTGATTAGTTCAGTCCATGCAATTGGACCTTTATCCACTCCCTCGTGGCCTTACCGAATGACCGTCGGACTAGGGACTTAGTCCTAAGTAGGCATAACAAACCCGTTAGACCTTGAGGAGCTTCTACAGTATTACTGTGTTGCGTGAATACCGAATTTCCCGATGTAGACAGTTTTTATTTCTCTACTTTTCGCTCTACCAAACCCCCTTAGTCGGGTTCTGTCTAGTTTTTAACTATATTTTCAAGTAAATAGAGACAGAGTTACATTTTTTAAAATAGGTTTCTTTTTTAGTTTCAAGGCGAACAACCCGTGTGATTAACCGTCTACGAAGGATGGGAGAGGGCTGTAAATATATGTAGGATTATGGTAGAGACATATATCCCCCCCCCCCCCCCCCGGTAGAGAACATAAAGGGTGGCATATTCCATCAGGTCGCGTACACGAAGTAGACCTCTCTTTTGAGATTAGAAATCATTGTGTACCCGTTACACCCTTGAAAATATCATTCATCTGGATACAGATGTCAGTACCTCCACCACTTGCAATAAATTTATGTGAAAGGTCGATTTGGTTATATTTAATTAGTGCTTGTATTTACAGATCTCGTTGTTAGCGAAAAAGGGGGAAAAAGTGGCGGGGAAGGGCTGTCCGACAGATGACAGTTCCTACGCGATATCCTGTAACCGCCTATGCACGCGCCCAAGTGCCATCGGATCGAGCCTCCTACAGTCAAGGCAGGCGGTTATAGCGTAGGCATAGCTAGGACATTATTTACGTGTCTACACAACTAAAGACCTTGAATGAAATACTGTTATATTGTCCCTTCGGGTTCTCTGATTTTCGTTTCTCATTTGGCACTTTTCTATTTTCATTAAATTTTTATTCTTTCTCTTCGATTTTTCCTCTTGTAATCTCTTGATGGACAAGTCCTTAGTAAAGGTACTGCAAGTCTAATCTTCGAGTACAACTTGAACGTCTTTAGAAAAAATGCTTCATACAGTGGATTCCTTCCCATGTGAACATAGAATTCAATGAAATTGGTTACTACGGCTAAAACGCCAGAAACCTAAATAAAAATACGATCCTAATTTCGATGGAATGCTTTTGCAAAATTGAAACGAATTCCCCTCTCGAGAATCGAAGCTCATAATCAAATACGTAACTCATTTTAGCATTGGCAGGAAAACAGCCGCCACTCTCATCAGACTAAGAACAAAACATCATAATAACATTAAAGTTTCTGCAGATGAAACTAAAAAATATGAAAACTGTCTCGACGAAGAACTTGTCCTACATGCAGTCGCTGCAGACCTTCACCACTAGAACTATCCTACAGAGGAAGGTTTATACTCTGGTAATGCCATAGACATTGCAAAGACAATATAAGCACACCATACAATTTTATTCTATGAAGGACAAGACACCAACTAACCAAGCATCTCTCGAGGTTTTTTTCTTTTCTATCTTTTACCTAATTTTGTTTGGTGCTAAGAATGCAATAAGGCTGTTATAGATTGTTTTGCAGTTTTGCTGGTGAGACTATTATGCCTACGAGGGACAGGAAAAGATTGTTATTATAAGTATGGGTATAAAACCCTCTGTTAAAGCATATAGCAGAATCGCTTTTCCAAAATGATCGAGTACTTCTGTCAGCTAGTGTGAAGCTAGTGTAAACTATTCTTGTATAGGTCTTGTGTTTCTTGGTGAAGCCTGACCTTCATGGGCCAAAGCCGTCACTGAGTTTGTTGTATTAGTCATTATACATATATGTCGCCACGTGTTTCAGTGTTCAGTCGGTCGCCCGTTACCCCTCCAGCTGCGGTTGTCCCCACTCCGTCGCCCCTTTCCCCTAGCCAAGCTTCACGACGTTCCGCAAGACCTATATAAGAGACTAACTGGCAGTGACCTACTTTATGTTTAGAGTAATGGGGGAACCGCTAACTACCATACTTATTGATATATATCCGGTGCAACCTGTGTTTTGTTCCACAAATATCTTGTGGCTAGATGCGATAGAGAGGTAAAAAGTAGCTTGGCCTTTCCATACTAATTAACGAACTTCCCTCTAACTCATTTCACGTCTCTTCCTGTCTCATGAGTTATGTCGCAGATTTTGTTAGATTTTAATAATGTCTGCATATTACATCCCCCTGTAGTACTTGGGATTTGTTGTTGAAGGGTAAATGTGGTGAGGACAGGCGGGTCGCATGGGACTTGGTGAGTGGGAGAGAAAAGTGACTTGCATGAATTGGGCAAACACATTTGCCTGTGTTAGAGGTGTGTAATTAATATGTACGATTTTTCTGCGTTAGAAGTGTTGTAGGCCTAAATAATGGAACGGTTACGAAATAGCTCTTACGCTAGGGAAAAGTGGGTAGTTATGACGTGTAGATAGACGCATGTTTGGGTACTATATTGTTTCTTTTGAAGGTCATAGTAATGTATATACTTCCTCGCGTAGGGTTAGGGGGAGGGAAGAAGAAGCTTGCTTGGAAGTATGAGAGAAGGTAACTGGCGTCCATGAGCAAGAACCATTTCGCATCGCTTCAAAGTAGCTGCTTGAATGTCATAGTAATGTATATACTCGCGCACGTAGGGTTAGGAGCAGGGAAGAAGAAGCTTGCTTGGAAGTATGAGAGAAGATAACGCGTCCATGAGCAAGAATCATTTCGCATCGCTTCAAAGTAGTTGCTTGGTCAGCTAAGTGCAGTTTTTTTTTTTAATTTCTTCTATTAGCTCAAACTCTTCTGTTATATATATGTTGTAAAAATTTTCAATCGTTAATAAAATACGTTTTTATTCATACAATCAAGTTTAAATATATATTTTTTTATATCGTGGATAGCACTTGATGTTAATATTTTCAAATATTAATTCATTAATTTAAATTTAAAAATTGATGTCTCGGTCGGATTCGAACTGTGGATTTATATGTTCGAAAACCACTCTTAAACCACTGAGCTAACTTTCCCAAAGCTAAAAATTACTTGAAGATGTACTATATGAAATTATAAAGAAAAGGTTCTTTCCAATAGTGAAACATTACAAGAGGTGGATAGAATGAGAGGTTATAGACCGCTATCAGCTTCTTAAATTAGATAGGAAAAAAAAGGAAATAAATAGTAACAAACAAAAATCGTAGTCCAACACCATATATTGTATAAAGAGAAAAATGGAAAGTTGCAAGGAAATTCGCTTTATATTTTGCCACTTTATATGTAATTATAAAATAAAAAGTAAGTAAAATAAAATTTTTCTTTGTAGGAATTGACTTTAAAAAAATTCTTTATATTACTTGTTGAAAGATTTGATTGGGCTGTACTCATATTGTCGGTCACAGATTTCTTCTTCGTCTTTGTATCTGACATTTTCGCCTCTCTTATTACTGTCCGCTTGTTTTAAATAGATACAACAGAGGTTTTGGTTTGAAATTCGTAAATACTTATTGTATATTGTTTTGAAATTTTGTTTAAAAGTTAGGTGTCAAAGTTAGTTAGCCAAAGTCAAAAATAATTTTTGTATTGTTCAAAAGTTAGGTTATTGAACAATAAGTTGTAGTCCAGCTTATTGTGCCACAAAATTTTACAACTTCAATTCTTCCCGAATTACTTGATCAATTCTTCTCAGACGCTTCTTCTCTTTCCTGTTCTGGAACATCAAATTTCCTCTTAATTTGTAACCTGGACATTTCAGTATAACCTCATTTCATCGCAGGGACGACGGAGAACCTTTCGTTTTGTCAAGGTTGTTTTTATTCGCTAACAGAAACGCGTTCAGAAAGTTTTGCAAATCGCCTTGAATAACCCTACGAAGATTACACCGACCTGAGACAGGTTTGGCGACCTTGGACGCATATAGATGTACTAAAACATTTTGTAGCATTTGTTTCTAGGGTCCTGCACAAACCGAGCCTAATCCTCATCCCAGTAGGATCCTAAAAACCTCGGTTATAACCGCCGAAATGTTTCGGCTGGCCGAAATGATCTAGCTTGTAGCATCTTCAGGCCTGCGACAAGCCGACGTGGGCCCGCGCAGAGGTGCAACGAGGCGACCTTGCCGCTGTATGGCCTACGCGTTGACATCATCTGCTGCAGGCGATGATGTAGGCGCCTGATTTAAATGTGCCGCTGCGCCGTGCACTTTCTATAAATAATCACTAATTGCATATTAAATAATGCGAAGTGATTCGCACGTTGCAGAGTCGGAGAAATAAAGGGATGAATCACTGGCAATATTTTTAGAATGCGTTGTAAATCAGGTGATTATACGGGTTTAATTTTGTCGTTAACATTATTTGTTTCCTCTGTCCACAGTTTTAGAGTTTAAAGGTTCGCTAAAAGCAGAATAGAATAATTGGACGCTTTATAGAATGTATAACTTTTTATATTACCTATGTTGGCGTATGCGTTATTAGTCAACTTAAAATGGAAACTCTCTATTTAGGGTAGAATGCTATCTAGTCGGTTTAGGACTATAAACTCTCTCTATTTAGGGTAGAAGACTGCCTAGTCTGTTTAGAATAGACGCTCTTTATTTAGGATAGAAGCTGACTAGTCTCTTTAGAAAAAGAGCTCTCTAATTGTGGTAGACTAGTCACTATTTAGAAAAGAAATTCTTTATTTAGAGAAATCGCTCTCCATTTAGGATAGAAACATTTTTTATTTAGGATAGAATCTGACTATCCTTTACTTATAGTCTAATAGAAGCTCTTTATTGAGGATAAAAGCTGACTAATCTCTTAAGAAAAAGAGCTCTCTATGGTAGTCACTATTTACGAATGAAACTCTTTATTTAGGAAATAACGTCTTTATTTAGAGTAAACTCTCTATTTAGGATAGAATCTGATTATCCCTTACTTAAAATAGAAGCTCGTTATTTAGGATAGAATCTGATTATCCCTTACTTAAAATAGAAGCTCGTTATTTAGGATAGAATCTGATTATCCCTTACTTAAAATAGAAGCTCGTTATTTAGGATAGAATCTGATTATCCCTTACTTAAAATAGAAGCTCGTTATTTAGGATAGAATCTGATTATCCCTTACTTAAAATAGAAGCTCGTTATTTAGGATAGAATCTGATTATCCCTTACTTAAAATAGAAGCTCGTTATTTAGGATAGAATCTGATTATCCCTTACTTAAAATAGAAGCTCGTTATTTAGGATAGAATCTGATTATCCCTTACTTAAAATAGAAGCTCGTTATTTAGGATAGAATCTGGTTATCCCTTACTTAAAATAGAAGCTCGTTATTTAGGATAGAATCTGGTTATCCCTTACTTAAAATAGAAGCTCGTTATTTAGGATAGAATCTGATTATCCCTTACTTAAAATAGAAGCTCGTTATTTAGGATAGAATCTGACTATCCCTTACTTAAAATAGAAGCTCGTTATTTAGGATAGAAGCTGACTAATATCTTTAGAAAAAGAGTTCTCTATTTATGGTAGATACTGACTAGTCACTATTTAGGAAAGAAACTCTCTAGGAAAGAACCTCTTGATTTAGAGAAAACTAAAAAAAATTTAAGCACGCCTCATGTGTTTGTATAAAACATATCATAACTGGATACTTTTAAGCTATATTCTAATGTAGTGTAATACAATTATACGTTATATGTAAAAAAAAAAACATTATTTTATAAAGTTTTGTGTAGTAAAGTTTTTTCTTTAATAAAAAATTAAAGAAAACAATTTTAATTCTCTTGGAATCAGCTGCAAGTTTTATTAATTTTGCTCGTTTCTGAAGATTCCTGCTTCGCCGGGTGTAATTTATTTGATGACGTTTGGGAAACTGATAATTGCCAATGTATTATTATATCTCCCTGACGTAATATTGGAAAAGGTTGTGAAGATTACATAACAGGAACGTAAAATCACAAGGAAAAAGCGACATTTTATGGCTCCATTAAATTCCGATAATGGTAGCTCGGTTTCGCTTTTATCTCGAACAATAGATAGCCCATTGCTTTGTGACAGACGGATGGATGCGTATGTAGCCGCCACCTGTGTTTATGTCCAGATAGCCCATTGCTTTGTCATCTACAGACGGATGGATGCGTATGTAGCCGCCACCTGTGTTTATGTCCAGATAGCCCATTGCTTTGTCACCTTACAGACGAATGGATACGTATGTAGCTGCCACCTGTGTTTTTTGTCCAGATATCCCATTGCTTTGTCACCTTACAGACGAATGGATACGTATGTAGCCGCCACCTGTGTTTATGTCCAGATAGCCCATTGCTTTGTCACCTTACAGACGGATGGATGCGTATGTAGCCGCCACCTGTGTTTATGTCCAGATAGCCCATTGCTTTGTCACCTTACAGACGGATGGATGCGTATGTAGCCGCCACCTGTGTTTATGTCCAGATAGCCCATTGCTTTGTTGCTTTGTCACCTTACAGACGAATGGATACGTATGTAGCTGCCACCTGTGTTTTTTGTCCAGATATCCCATTGCTTTGTCACCTTACAGACGGATGGATGCGTATGTAGCTGCCACCTGTGTTTATGTCCAGATAGCCCATTGCTTTGTCACCTTACAGACGGATGGATACGTATGTAGCCGCCACCTGTGTTTATGTCCAGATAGCCCATTGCTTTGTCACCGTACAGACGGATGGATGCGTATGTAGCCGCCACCTGTGTTTATGTCCAGATAGCCCATTGCTTTGTCACCTTACAGACGGATGGATGCGTATGTAGCCGCCACCTGTGTTTATGTCCAGATAGCCCATTGCTTTGTCACCTTACAGACGAATGGATACGTATGTAGCTGCCACCTGTGTTTTTTGTCCAGATATCCCATTGCTTTGTCACCTTACAGACGGATGGATGCGTATGTAGCTGCCACCTGTGTTTATGTCCAGATAGCCCATTGCTTTGTCACCTTACAGACGGATGGATGCGTATGTAGCTGCCACCTGTGTTTATGTCCAGATATCCCATTGCTTTGTCACCTTACAGACGGATGGATGCGTATGTAGCCGCCACCTGTGTTTATGTCCAGATAGCCCATTGCTTTGTTGCTTTGTCACCTTACAGACGAATGGATACGTATGTAGCTGCCACCTGTGTTTTTTGTCCAGATATCCCATTGCTTTGTCACCTTACAGACGGATGGATGCGTATGTAGCTGCCACCTGTGTTTATGTCCAGATAGCCCATTGCTTTGTCACCTTACAGACGGATGGATACGTATGTAGCCGCCACCTGTGTTTATGTCCAGATAGCCCATTGCTTTGTCACCGTACAGACGGATGGATGCGTATGTAGCCGCCACCTGTGTTTATGTCCAGATAGCCCATTGCTTTGTCACCTTACAGACGGATGGATGCGTATGTAGCCGCCAACTGTGTTTATGTCCAGATAGCCCATTGCTTTGTCACCTTACAGACGAATGGATACGTATGTAGCTGCCACCTGTGTTTTTTGTCCAGATATCCCATTGCTTTGTCACCTTACAGACGGATGGATGCGTATGTAGCTGCCACCTGTGTTTATGTCCAGATAGCCCATTGCTTTGTCACCTTACAGACGGATGGATGCGTATGTAGCTGCCACCTGTGTTTATGTCCAGATATCCCATTGCTTTGTCACCTTACAGACGGATGGATGCGTATGTAGCCGCCACCTGTGTTTATGTCCATTGACGTCGCATCGGTAAAATGTCCAGTACACGCTTGTCCCGCACCTTTGTTTGCATTGAATGCTTCTGAGGTCGTCTAAATGTTGCCAGTTCCAATATCAGTCAGTACTTCTGTATTTATAATTTCCTGCTAAAGCAAATTCTTCACCTTCTGCGTAGTTGAAATATGCTTAAACCTCTCATCTTAATGCAACATCCGGTCTGTTGAATTTACGGAGCCCACAGTTTCTTCTGCTTACCCCTACGATGCCGCAAGTTAGTGGGTTTAATAAGGGATTGGACACTGCACGCCTGATTATACTTTGATTTAGTGTAGAATAGGAATGGATCTGTGGCAGGGTAAGGATGCGATGTTGTCAGTTCAAACGCATTGACAGTCAATCCGCTACTGCCAGCGACTGAAATTGGATAACGAAGCAAGCTACACCACTAGTAAATAACTCCACCACAGTTACGATGTCACTGATCGACGAACGGAAGTTTAACGTCGAACTGGCAACAAGACTCATCCACGCAGCAAGATGTGAATTTTCTATTAGCTCAGACGGCTGTAATCCCCACTCCCTCTGGCAGAATCCTAATCGGTTTTAAATCAAACTATAATATCACTTCCAGTCTCCCGGTTGAAGATGTATAATGTCCGTATCTATTCCAGGTCGTATCATGTGCGTATCTACTCACCTATCTTTCTCTTCTTTCCTTTATCTGTTCATCTTACCATTTTTCTATTCTGACTCCTATCCGTTCGCTTTTCGCTCTCTTTACCAACCTCTGTTCACAAACACACACGCGCACGCGCGCCCACAAACACGGCTCACTTTTGAATACACTTACATACGCACAGAGAAAGAGTGAGTGAGTGAGAGAGAGAGAGAGAGAGAGAGAGAGAGAGAGAGAGAGAGAGAGAGAGAGAGAGAGAGAGAGAGGCACGCACACACAGACGCGCGCTCTAACACAAACAACGTTCCATCTGCAACAGGAGTTCCCAAATTTTTTTGGTCCACGCCCCCTCCTCTTGAGATGAAATCCTCCCACGCCCCTCCTTAACTTTACACTATAAATAAATGGTATGCATATGAAGAAAAATAATATATATGTGTGTGTGTGTGTGTTTCTTTGTTTGTTTGTGTGTTTGTTTGTGTATATATTAAAAACAGTTTATTTAAGCGTACTTCACAAGAAACATGATATGACATTTCAAGTTTTAATTTGCAAGGTAAATTTTAACTAATAAGAGAATATTCTGTTAGCGAGATGCTTGAGACTGCAATTATTACACTAGCATGCCTACTTCAAGTTGTATTTGAGTAATGTCACAGCCCAAGTCATTAGCAACATCATGTTTGTCGCTATATTATTAAATATATTTAATTTACCTTATTACTTTCCAACTAGCCTCGCGCCCCCCTGACTTGCCTTCACGCCTCCCAGTTTGGGAACCAATGGTCTACAAGAATATTTTCTTTCAGTTTATCTGAAGCTTTTGTCCTATCTACAGTATTGACATTACAACACAAAATACTTGTTCTTTGGTGGAAAGTTCCAAACAAATTGAAATAATATATTCTTGGTGATGAAACCTTTGCAGACAAATAAATAATGAATAACTTGACACTCTTGTCTGAAATATATCCAATAGAAAGAAACTACAAAAAAAGTTATCAAAGATTCGTGTCTCCCCTTTAAATATACTTGCTGTAGCTTACCCCTAAACGGGAGGGGGGGGGCGTAGTCACTTTTGTCGGGAATAGGTTCCCACTGTATTCCTTAACGCGGGAGTCGTGGTTAGGCACCCCATTACGCAACGTTAGTGGGTGTCTCCGAACACATCTGGACATCGCTCAAGGCAACTGTAGCTGACAAAATATATGTCTGCTAAAACAACACTTAGAATCAGTATTTCCGTGTGTTGAAGCTTTACCTCCGGATGGGAACACGTCCTTGTCCCACAACGCAGTGACGTCACGACCCCAAGTACCGTGTCAAGGGCATCCTACCTGACAAGAAACCAATTTACTCAACAATTAAATTTCATAACGATAATTTTATTCCCAACTGCGCATTTAATAGATGACATTCAAGTGATAAATTACTACGTAATACTACAGGCCGGACATCGGAGGTGAACTTCCGAAGAAAAGAGCGATTTTAGTTCTCACAACCTAAAGAGCACTGTGTTGTCGAAACATGTATCTGTGACAAAATAAAGCCAAAATGTTTGCTGTAAGTAGTAGGTTTTGTTCTCTTTTACAAGTTATGCCGATTACAAGTAATATATATACAAAAGGTTTTCAAGTCGATTCCTACTTGGGTAAACAAAGAAAAATTTTATTTTAGTTACTTTTTATTAAATAATTACAATTAATAATACAGTGACTCGTCGTTATTCGTGGGGGTTACGTTCCCTGAACTTACCGCGAATACTGAAACCATCTGTATATGGAAAGGGGAGAGTTACGTTCCACATACAAAATGTTAACATTAATTCCAGCTGTACTGTACACTTGTAGTACAGTATGGTATATTTACGTACTATTTGAGTATATACATATTTTTATTGTTTTTTTTACCCATTCCTCAATCCGAAAACACGAAAACTCTATTAAAATACAGACACACGTATTCTTTATTGTTAAACACTATCCACAAAATTTTTAAACACCTAATTTTAGACAAATAATCTTTTAAACACTGTTAATTTGATTTTTAAAAAAACTCATTATTTTAGTTTTTGCGCGATATTTTTTCTAGTTATTTTACATGCTTCGTTATATGTCGTCGACAGTGCTTCTTCCAGCTCTCGATTAAATTTCAATTCCCATCCTAGAGAGAGATCAATTCTCGTAATGGAAGCTACTAGCTGTTTCCCTAAACATACATTTTACCGACTGTTTTTAAAGTTAACTTTAAATAACTACGCGTACAGTACTGTACAAAATAAATAAGACGAGACCACATTATCCTACAACGTGCACAGTAACTGTACTGTCTTTCCTGTATTTATAAAATGTTTGCTGGATATCCTGTTGTTTTTGCAACCGCAAATACCGAACCAGCAAATAGAGAGGGACTACTGTATGTATATAGCCTACATATGACAGAATCACAATATTAAGTGGCAAAATAGAAAGCGAAATTAATTAAATTTAATTGGTAAATTTATATTTGAAGATTGTATTAAGATCAATTGTTATCCGCTACAAATTAAAAAAGTGTATTGGAACTTGAGTGGACGAATAAGAAGTATTTTACTAACGATTGAAAATTTGAACAAGATATATAATTATAATTATATAGGGTGAGCGTGAACTAATAAAAAGAATTGAAAAAACACGTTTTGTTTGAACTTACTAAAAAATCTTATTTTAACTGCTGACTAAAGATAGCACTTGTGTGTTTTGTTGTTTGTGTTCTCAAATTACAATTTTAGAGGATTGATTGGCAGAGAGAGTATCGATTGAAAGAAACTTTAGTTCGAATCCAACCTAAAGACATCAACTTTTAAAAATTAAAAATACTACAGGCTACAGCGTTACCACACATCTAGGTACGTGTAAATTTCCTAAGGCAATAAAGATAGCTCCGCTGTTGAAGTTATTTATGTTTGGCAATAAAAATAAAAAGTAACCTAATAAAATGCTCGTAATGGTCCAATAATAAGTGACAGAAGCGATTTCTTCACCGCGCTTAATTCCAGATAAGAACGTGGCTTTACGAATTAAAAAAATGGCGCCTGCCTTATCAGAATTATGTGAAGATAGCTGCGGTAGAGCGAGTAGTTGTAATAGTTTTACTAAACAAGTAATATGAAAAAAATTTAAAGTAAATTCCTAGTTTGGTCAACGAAGAAAAATTTTATTTTAGATACTTTTCATTAAATAATTACAAATAATTTTAATAAAAACATAACTCATGAGTTAAAACAGCTGTATTATCACACAACCTATAACATAACATCAGCTGTTTTAAGAAATCATATGTTACCACTTATTTTAAGCCAAACGGGACGAATTAACTAGTATTGCATATCTTGCCCCTTTTTTGTAAAGTTTTTCTCCCATATAAAACTAAAATTAATTCATTAAATTTAATTAATGGATTAGTATTTGAAAAAAACTGTATTGACATCAAGTGTCATTCACTACAATTAAAAAAAAAATGTATCTGAACTTAAGTGGACGAATAAAAAGTATCGTGTAATGAAAAATGTATTCTAAACTATTCAGTTTATCATTAAATTCGCAACAACAAAATCTTACATAAACATAATTTTTTACACAAATAATGAAAGCGTTCATAATGTCATAGAAAACCAATCAAATTTAATAATGGTGCTTTATAAATTCACAAGTTTTAGGATTCATATATAATTTGCTTCATATAATAAGAGTGTGAATTAATAGAAGGAATTGCATAAGAAAACCAAATAGTTATTTCAATGTTTTTAAACCAGAAGCATTTTTGTCGTCACTTTGCCTCCGCTTTCTTCTTGATGGTTTGAAATTTTCGTGGTCTACACTCATTCTTTCTAATTCTGTCTAGTTACGAAATTTTGTGATTACCAAATTACTAGAACGTCATTGCCAAATTACTAGAACGTCATTGGTATTGTAACGAACGTCACATTATACTTACTAATTTAATTTTGTCGTCACTTTACCTCCGTTTTCTTCTTGATGGTTTGAAATTTTCCGGGTCTAAATGATTCTTTCTAATTCTGTCCAGCTACGAAATTTTGTAATTGCCAAATTACTAGAACGTCATTGGTATTGTAACGAACGTCACATTATACTTACTAATTTGATTTTGTCGTCACTTTACCTCCGTTTTCTTCTTGATGGTTTGAAATTTTCCGGGTCTAAATGATTCTTTCTAATTCTGTCCAGCTACGAAATTTTGTGATTGCCAAATTACTAGAACGTCATTGCTATTGTAACGAACGCCACATTATACTTACTAATTTAATTTTGTCGTCACTTTACCTCCGTTTTCTTCTTGATGGTTTGAAATTTTCCGGGTCTAAATGATTCTTTCTAATTCTGTCCAGCTACGAAATTTTGTGATTGCCAAATTACTAGAACGTCATTGCTATTGTAACGAACGTCACATTATACGTACTAATTTAATTTTGTCGTCACTTTACCTCCGTTTTCTTCTTGATGGTTTGAAATTTTCGTGGTCTACACTCATTCTTTCTAATTCTGTCTAGTTACGAAATTTTGTGATTACCAAATTACTAGAACGTCATTGCCAAATTACTAGAACGTCATTGGTATTGTAACGAACGTCACATTATACTTACTAATTTAATTTTGTCGTCACTTTACCTCCGTTTTCTTCTTGATGGTTTGAAATTTTCCGGGTCTAAATGATTCTTTCTAATTCTGTCCAGCTACGAAATTTTGTAATTGCCAAATTACTAGAACGTCATTGGTATTGTAACGAACGTCACATTATACTTACTAATTTGATTTTGTCGTCACTTTACCTCCGTTTTCTTCTTGATGGTTTGAAATTTTCCGGGTCTAAATGATTCTTTCTAATTCTGTCCAGCTACGAAATTTTGTGATTGCCAAATTACTAGAACGTCATTGCTATTGTAACGAACGCCACATTATACTTACTAATTTAATTTTGTCGTCACTTTACCTCCGTTTTCTTCTTGATGGTTTGAAATTTTCCGGGTCTAAATGATTCTTTCTAATTCTGTCCAGCTACGAAATTTTGTGATTGCCAAATTACTAGAACGTCATTGCTATTGTAACGAACGTCACATTATACGTACTAATTTAATTTTGTCGTCACTTTACCTCCGTTTTCTTCTTGATGGTTTGAAATTTTCCGGGTCTAAATGATTCTTTCTAATTCTGTCCAGCTACGAAATTTTGTGATTGCCAAATTACTAGAACGTCATTGCTATTGTAACGAACGTCACATTATACTTACTAATTTAATTTTGTCGTCACTTTACCTCCGTTTTCTTCTTGATGGTTTGAAATTTTCCGGGTCTAAATGATTCTTTCTAATTCTGTCCAGCTACGAAATTTTGTGATTGCCAAATTACTAGAACGTCATTTTTATTGTAACGAACGTCACATTATACTTACTAATTTAATTTTGTTAGAGCGTAAATTGTAGGAAAATATTACATTTGAGAGTTTATGGGTTGTGCCGACAGATTGCTCTATGCAATTAATTACAATACCTTGCCAGATGCTGATACGTCCCATTTAGCACGATACAAGCAGCGGGTTTGTGGGTTACTCATGTGATCCCTTATCTCCCAGTGCCGGTGTGAGTTTACCTACCTTGCATGTTATCTAGTTTACGGCATTCCTCCCACACGTCTACCTGGCGATAGCGGTCAGAATGGTTGTTGTCTCGACCTTCAGCATAACCCATACTCCTGTCTATTAATGGCGCCTTCACGCAGGAAGTGTTTACCTGTCGCGAGACGATTGCTTCCTGCCTTTCGATTTGAATCGAAGAACATTAAAACTTTTGTCAAACCCTTCAGTTTCCATGGCGCTTAACTTCACTGTTAAATGTGGAATTGAGAGTAAATTGTTGAGTAAACATAGTGAGCTGTATTGAGCTGGGCAGTCATCGTCTGTGTACCGGTCAAGATGAGTTTCAGATCTGGGAGGCGCAGGTTTTGTCAGGTTTTCATGAATGTGATGAAACTGTAAAAGTGTTACTGTAAACGCCTGTATATTGGTATATCTTCAGATTTTCCAGGACAAACCTAAGATTTACCAACTCTTAATGGAAGTAGTCCGAACTCTCTGTGATCCTGTCGAACTTTGACCAAGATGCTTTCGGTAAATCTTAAATTTTACGTCAGAGACTCAGCAAATGTTACCTAACCAAATATTAATGGAGTGCTCGTTGCTAGCAAGAAAAAATATTAGGAAATACAGTAGAACCTCGATAAGTCGGACCCCGTTAATTCGGATCTCCGGATAACCCGGAATGATTTTCATGTAAAATAAAAATAAATTGAGAAATAACAAATGTAATAAGTACACTACATACACAAAAAGTCTATAACACAACAATAAAAATTTCTAAAACCTACAGATAAACAAAATAATAAACTTCATGTTTTGTGCGTCTTATACTGAAAAGGATCGCACAGCACGAAAGCGGATCACAAAATTAAACAGTCAAAATTAAAATTTGTTTGCCAAGAAATAAATTACAACGGAGTTTAACTGAGTATGCATTATGTACGTTCATATACCGTACATAATACTCTTTGTTTGATAAGTATAAAGGAGTTTTTATGTTATTACAATCTCTTCTTTTAATTTGTCATTAGTGTCCGGATAACCCGGGCGGCCACAATCCCGGTTAGTCCGAATTATCGAGGTTCTACTGTACTCATTGTTTTATTATCCGAACATTTACCAACCGTCTTTGGAGAAACCTAGCATCTCCCAAACTGTATAGTGAAGTCCGGATAATCCTCTCTTATTTATGGAAAGAATCTGAAGAATGTTGTATCTGTTTCAAGTTCAGGACAGTATATTAATTTAATACAGTCGTTCGTCTAGAGTGCTGATCTTGTTTATAGATCAGTTACATTTACCAACTTGTGTTAGCGAATTCCAAGATCTAAAAATATAGACGTAATGCGTTTCACAATAACATGGTTTGTACTGGGTTAGTGTTTTTTTTTTGTAATTTTGTGTTGTGCCTGTGTTCGTAAAGTTCAAAATGCTGTCGTGTGTCGGGATGCGAGCAATCTCCACGTTGTGGTTGCAGTTTTGGCGCATAGCCAACGCAGCTCATTCAAACACTAAAGACTTTCATAAATGTGTGTTGTTTTCACATGCTGCACAAGCCGGATAACGTGGTGAAGAGGCTGGTGAAGACACTGAAGAAGTCGCCCTCGGAAGAGAGGTTCGACGATTGGGTAAGCAGTAATTGCTTTCTCGTAGCGATGCACGTCCAGATTCCTTCTTGCACCCGTTCTAGATGTTATAGCTCAGTGTATTTAGAAAATAATGAGTGACTTCCGTACACCTTGATCTGTGCACTATTATTTTAGTTTATATATGCACGATGTTTCATTGAAATAGATTATTTAATAATATTTGTTTTGCTTTTGTAGTGTTGAATTTTGTTGTCATTTATTGGTTTTATTATATTGTATTTATGTAGAAATTATAATGAATAAAAATTTTGTTTAGTGTTTTTTTGTTTTTACAAAAATAAAATTGGTTCTGGCACTCTAGGGAATGCCGACAGAAGTAGAAACTTTTATAGCCATATCTACGGAAATTTGGATTTGAAACATTTAGTCTTGCTTTTTGAGAAATTACATAAACATTTGTTATAATATAAGAAATAAAAATACAGAATTTTTACACCAAAATTTGAACTACAAGTAATTAATTAGAGTTGATAGTTTTGCAAAATTTTAAATTAAAATCGCCAAAAATATGAATTTTTACATTTTGTGTTCAATATTTATATCTTTATTTGGGGAATGTATGTAATAAAGACTAATTTTTATTGTAAGTTAATAATACAATAATATAGGCAACAAAAAACATTTAATGTTTACTTAATACAATTTGTTTTGAATAAATTCATTTGAAATCAGTTCTTAAACACTATAAAATGTGCCTAAAAATGTTTTCATTTCAAAAATTGGATTAAAATACATAACTTATTATTATTGTTATATTGAATTATTTTTATTGAGATTTATTACCATTTAAAGAAAAAGAATATGTTTACTATTTGATCAAAACTATTTAATAATAACATTCCTTAACAATGTTCAATAAACAATGTAACATAACCGACGTGTTGAAACAGTTGTTTTACAACATAACGTATAACACAAAATCAGCTGTTACATGAAAACATATGTTATCATTTAATTCACATTGAGGTGACTCATAGCGTAGCCTGTAGCAATTGTACTGTCGCGAAATTGTACGTATGTTCATCCAATAAGTTTTTGTAGTCATCGCTATAGAATGTTTCACTTTAAAAACATTTTACCTTTGTTATAAATCATCTTGATTTCACTTATTATATTCATAAATAGTATTTTTATAACAAAGTGAAAGCTTACTGAGGTAAGGACAGGAAAACTTATTGAGTTTACCTGCTACTGATGGCTTTCACTCAGTAGCGCACTGTGTTGCTATACTTTGCATAGTTATTTATAGATATTATTACAGTTTGTATTACCGACAGAGAACAGATTTATACTTGGCCTTGAAGAAGCCCACATTTCTTGAAGAAGCCGGGGGAGTAGAGTGTGGCGTCTCACAAACATTGGCATGCGCACTTGCATCTCGCGGGAAAGTTTAGGGCGTTTGACCCAACGTGCACAGTTTGGCCGCATCTGTGAATGTAAACTTGAGCTTAACACGATATTTTATACATCTTGCACGATTTTTTAGTTAGTTTATGTTTTTTTACAAATGGCAGTTCAGAAATTACCGTATATGCCAAAATAAACAACACTAACTGAATTAGCTGTAGTTGCCTTCTCGACCAGCTGCGCCGACTTTTGATTGTTGCTGCGTATTTGTTTGGATTATTTAGTTTTGAGGTTAGTGCCTATTGACATGGTGCTAACTACTGCAGGGAAAACGTTAATCGTAGAGCATTATTTTCGCTCCTTTGGAGTTGGACGTCCAGGCGGGCCAGGTTTGTTACACACTGCATTACGTTTTCAGGAACAATTTCACAAAAACCCGCATAATAATGCTGTGATTACAAGTGTTGTTGGAAAATATCGAAGTTCAGGCAGTGTTTTGACCGAAGGGCTTTCCAGGTCGCCCAACTACTGCCTGTACAAATGTAATCCACGGAAGAGTTGTAGTCACTGGAAAGTAGCCTAAACCGAAAATCTTTCAAACCTAATATAAGTATACGTTGGTGAGAAGAATATTAAAAAACATTGATGGTTTCTCCTACAAGGTACAAACTATGCAACCTTTAAACTGTATAAACGAAGCAGCCAGGGGTTCAGTACTGCCCTTCGATGTTAGCAATGTTTAATGGAAAACCTGAGTTTCTGAGTGACGTATGGTTTCCGAATGAATCATATGCACCTGGGTACTTTCATAAATAAGCAGACAACACGTTTTCGTGGGTTCTAACAGTGTTGTACAGAGGCCACATTATAGTAGGCGTATAACCATTTGCTGCGGCTCTGGGTCAGGGAGAGGCGTTATCGGCCCATAATTTTTTGAAGACAATAACAGAAATCCTCTTACTGTAAATCGGGACCGATGTAGGGAGATTCTTGGTTGTTTTATAGGAGATAGTGTTGTGTGGGAAACCCGTCTTTTCGTTTACAATGGTTCTAACAAAATGGCGCAACCAGCCACACTGCCTTAGACAATATTGCTTTCGTTCAAGAAACTTTTGCCAACCACCTCATATCTCTTAAAACAAATTTTCCTTACTCAGCCCATTCCCCCGATTTACACTACCTGACGTATACGTCTGGGGAATAGTATAGATTTTCCGTAAAGACCCAATAACCACTGCTATAGCTAGCATAAAACCACCCCTCTTCATCAAAATGATACAAAATCTTCAAGAACGATACGAGTGTTGCCTCAAATCGAACGGAGTTCAAATAGAACATGTTGACCTATATGGCCCACCGCGATATAGGTCAACAGCCGCGGTTGATATAGGAAGACAATTCCTATGCTGACAGTCTTCCTATAGTGGGTATAACCGAGACTATAGGAAGTAGGCTGTCTAGGTTATACTCCAGTCTGACTCTATGCTGACAGTCTTCCTATAGTGGGTATAACCGAGACTATAGGAAGTAGGCCGTCTTGGTTATACTCCAGTCTGACCCTATGCTGACAGTCTTCCTATAGTGGGTATAACCGAGACTATAGGAAGTAGGCTGTCTCGGTTATACTCCAGTCTGACCCTATGCTGACAGTCTTCCTATAGTGGGTATAACCGAGACTATAGGAAGTAGGCCGTCTTGGTTATACTCCAGTCTGACCCTATGCTGACAGTCTTCCTATAGTGGGTATAACCGAGACTATAGGAAGTAGGCTGTCTCGGTTATACTCCAGTCTGACCCTATGCTGACAGTCTTCCTATAGTGGGTATAACCGAGACTATAGGAAGTAGGCTGTCTCGGTTATACTCTAGTCTGACCCTATGCTGACAGTCTTCCTATAATGGGTATAACCGAGACTATAGGAAGTAGGCTGTCTCGGTTATACTCCAGTCTGACCCTATGCTGACAGTCTTCCTATAATGGGTATAACCGAGACTATAGGAAGTAGGCTGTCTCGGTTATACTCCAGTCTGACCCTATGCTGACAGTCTTCCTATAGTGGGTATAACCGAGACTATAGGAAGTAGGCCGTCTCGGTTATACTCCAGTCTGACCCTATGCTGACAGTCTTCCTATAGTGGGTATAACCGAGACTATAGGAAGTAGGCCGTCTTGGTTATACTCCAGTCTGACCCTATGCTGACAGTCTTCCTATAGTAGGTATAACCGAGACTATAGGAAGTAGCCCGTCTTGGTTATACTCCAGTCTGACCCTATGCTGACAGTCTTCCTATAGTGGGTATAACCGAGACTATAGGAAGTAGCCCGTCTTGGTTATACTACAGTCTGACCCTATGCTGGCAGTCTTCCTATAGTGGGTATAACCGAGACTATAGGAAGTAGGCCGTCTTGGTTATACTCCAGTCTGACCCTATGGTGACAGTCTTCCTATAGTGGGTATAACCGAGACTATAGGAAGTAGGCCGTCTTGGTTATACTCCAGTCTGACCCTATGCTGACAGTTTTCCTATAGTGGGTATAACCGAGACTATAGGAAGTAGGCTGTCTTGGTTATACTCCAGTCTGACCTATTTAACTTCTTTTTACTTTTGTGTTTTTAAAACTATGTGAATAAAATAATATTTTACAACGGTTTTGGTACTGTTTATTTTGGCCCATACGGTACTTAGAGATCTGTCGAGTGATAGAGGGAAAGACTATTTGCAATGAATGCTCCATCAGTTCTACACAACCGCCAAGAAGTAAAACATTACCTCGCCGGAAAGGCAAGGTGCAAGATTGTGCCAAATGCTTCTTTATATGCAAATTAGAGGGAAAGGGCAAGACGATAGAAAGGCAATGGGATTAAAATCCCTGGGCATCACACTTACGTAACGGAAGGTTGGACACAGAAATAAAGGAACAAGTGAGTGTAAAGCAAGCAGAATTGCAAGATGTCTGACTTAATAGGAAGATGAACAGTGGGAAAAAGTACGTTCAGAAACCAGCAAAAAATTCCCTTATCTAGAGTGGTAAAAAACAGCGAAAGATAACTCTCCAATAGGAAGACGACCAGTGTGGGAAAAAGTACGTTCAGAAACCAGCAAAAATTTCCCTCATCTTTGAAAGTATTTTTGACAACATTATTCACGGTGGAATGTTACGGTTGTAAAGGTTTATTAATGAAGGAAAGGTATAGTTGGCATCTTAGATAGTTTAACTGGAAGATTAATAGAATTTTCTGACTTTATTTACTTAGAAAGATAGTGTATTGAAGGCATTGGTTGGGAATGTGTACGTAACTTCCTAAGCGGTTGGATTTTACCTAAATGTGATTGCGGTTCCCCGGAAACGGTACGGTTACAATTTGTGGTCCTAGTTCCAGTTGCAAGATGTTTCTACGATTCGTCAGTTGGGTTTTTAATTGGATCTGAGAATGAATTAACACTGCTGACGTCGTAGAACAGGTTCTGATCGTGTAGTTAAACTAATCGGCCGGCGAATATGCTAACAGCTGTAATATCGCATCGCAACTGACCCATTAACATTGTCATTAGTTAAGATGTCTTACGTCCTAGCGCTGAGATTTTCACGAATCTACAATATGTTTTGTGTTACGATTTTATAACTCCGCGTTTTTAATTGAACCACCTTGGTTGTACCTTCTGAACCGTTTCTTTCTTCTTGTAATTTCTCCATGTTCGTCCTCAGGATCAAACCTGTGTCCTTGTCCGCGGTGTCTCGGCGAGCCTCCAGAAGTATCCTTCTTTCTAGAGACGTGTTCACCAGTGGTTTGTTGGTCCCGCACATTCTTTTCTACCAAATTAAGTCTGCTTTTTGCATGCTAGTATTTTCCTTATTGAACTCGACTTCTTACTAAGGGTGTAGCAGTAAGCCAATATGAGTAGGTCTACTTCAATCGTGATTCGTGACCTAGCCTGAAGACGTTTTGAACCTCCTTAATCCCCCCCACAGACTAAATCTTCCAAGTAGCCTAAATATAGCCTCTACAATGATTTTAAGTTTTCAAGATATAAAGTAGTGTCTACCAGTTTACATCTCTCTAACAACATCCGTTTTCACTTCCAAATCCCCAAGTAAAGTACAAATATAAGAAATCAATTTCTAACACTTGCAAGAGAATACTGTAGGAGTATCAAAACACTATCCTCTCACAATATTTCTAGTATGTATTTAGTCTCTTAAGTGGAGCTGTATAATATAATATGTAGCTTGTTCAATACCTGTCCTGCATGTGTGTACCGGGTGTAGGATTACCCCCTATAGTGAGGAAGGGCTTAGGAGCAAGGGCGTTTTATTTCCCTAGCTGTATCTTTTGTTCACAATGGTTGTTTTATTTTATGTAGGCGATAGGCAAATAATAAAATTGACTGGTCACCTGAAAATTCCACCAAAAATATATTAAACACTGCCTCGACATCATAGAGAGTTCCCTGTTCGCGTAGATGGCTTTCAAGGTCTAACGGATTATGCTCCCCTAGGTCTGGGGGCTCGGCCCTTAGTGGCTGAAGATTGCATTATTTGGAGCGAGCTAATCAGACGGGGTATTGGGGAAACCTGGCCGTTTGGAAGGTTTTACTGGTCCCGAGTAGTTCTGGAAGAGCGGCCGGACAGCTGTCACTGGTGGAGTTCGTCTCGTCCCAGTGGCGGGCAGGTGACCAGTCAAGGACTAATAGTAAGGTCGAAAGACTCTTACATACTTGGTCGTAATACCAAGCTCCCCCGCCTCGGGTCTGACGGGAGTCACGAGTTTGAGGTTGGATTCGTGATGGGTGATCATTAACTGGACTGTAGATCTTCCAAACTTTATGGCTAAAACTGTGTTCTTTGGCAAAGGAGCCGAGAGGCTAGGTGCTACTTTACTACACTTTACAGTTTTTCAACATTTTTATAATTCATCAACTTTTCGCAAAGCACGACCACACTGTTCGCGTAAGGCTCCTTGGTTTTGCGAAACTATGCAGCTGGAGGATTTTAGTAGTAACTGGGATACGTTCAAGAATCTTTTAGAAGACGAGTTTATCAAGTCGGCGCATTGACGTCATGTTTCGATATAATTACGTTATCTCGATGTTGTAATCTCTGAGCAGGTGAGATTAGATTGTTACATTGCAGAACCTCTTTACATTCTTTGAAGTCTTAATGACTTTTATCTGAAGAACGCCCGCAACGAAATGTTTGACAGCTTTAAGTTAACCACTGTGTAGCTGCTCTCAAATTAATCACGGGGAACGATATTGAGAGCTTATTAATATGCCTGGAGAATCATGTAACGAATAACTTCAGAACAGTTTTTTTCTCATTACGTGTACTATCGGCGGGGTAAATCTATCAGCTTCAGATGAGCATGTCATACGGCATTACGGCCGTAGAATCCTTATGGGTCACAAATCGCGGTTTAAATGAGAATAAGTTATGTGAAAAATTTCCTGTCGGAGGTTAGTGGCTCAACTCTGAGGAAGAGAGTATTAGATTGTAAATGTTAAGGTCTGCAAAGATGATTTTTTTTTCACATATTAATAACAAGTTTACTATTAGGGGACAGTTTAAGGTATTTATTATGACGCGAAGGAATTTGGTCATACAATCTCTATATGTCACACTTTCATTCAGAATTACTTTAGAAATTGCCTACAATTATAACAACTCAAGAACGTAAAAAAAACATTTAGCCAGCCTAACTTACTTAAATTTGTGATCTATTAAATAAAAAGATTATTTATGTTTTCAAGTTAATCATTGACCAAATGATAACTTTTGTTAGGTTATGTTTGGTCAGTATTTTGAAAGAACAAATTTGATAGTTCAGAAAAAATTAAATTAACTACTGGGCAGTTCGACATTGCCCTCGACTTAATTAACCACATGAGCACTTCGACCTATTAGGGTAGTTTTTGAATTCTGAAAACGACCTTGCGCAGTTCGACCGCACCGCTTCCCTCCAAATAAAAACCGGACAATTTTAAATGAATGAGCTTCACTCTGATATATTAAAACCTTCTGGATTCCAGTAAGGTGATTACCGATTTTTTCAACTGGGACCTCTCCCCTGTTATGTTGAAAATATTCTTATAGCTGTCGGTAAAGTAACAGGGGATCTCTGTAAGCTCGTCTCCTCTAATATGTTTAAGGACTCTTGACCGTCGGTAATTCCATCGGTGACTTCTGTTATGACTCTCCCTTTGTTATGTCACGTTTCTTCTAGATACCGAATAGAAGATGGCCAGATCTTTTTAAAGTTCCCATTCTGAGAATCCGGCAAAAGTGAAGGCTAACTGTTGATGGATAAGAAACCGATTTACTACTAGAGCCGGACCAATTTTGACGGTTCCACCTCGGTAGTTCTGGAAGAGCGGACGAAGCTCTCCGGAGACCCTTCTGGTTCAGACCTTACTGTGAAGCTATTTATACTGGTACCGCAGGCCCTTCGATCCTGGTAACACAAGTAGGAGGTATTGGTTGAACAGCTAAGAGTTTGAAATTGGATTCGTGGAAGAAGAGGACTCCTTCGATTGTAGATAGTCCCCGCAGCCTATTTATTAGGGTCGAGAAACTAGCGGAGCAAAATTAACTTTTGCTCCATAAAATCCTCACGAGGTCAAGTGATAAACAGTGCCTATATTATCCTGAGACAATCGCTCCACATCCGGTTTCTTGATATCAGCAGCGGACATACGTTTTTGTATATTGATAGCAAATAAATGATTCTGCTTCCGTGGAAGCCTTGAACCTTTTTTCAGTTTTAAAGTAATTCTAAGAAACTTTTTTGAAATTTAATAATTTACAAAATTAAAGTGTGTTGCTGATTGTTCAGCATATTGTTTATTCAGTGTTTGTCACGATTTTTTGACTAACATAGGAAGATAATAAACAAAAGAATAAATAGGCTACGACTCACAATTATAGAAACTTTTAATATCAGACGCGTTTCAGTGACATTGTATCATCATCTTCAGTGATGCTACACAATCGAAACTAAGTGAAGTTCTTTTGTTTATAACCTTCACTCACAAGCCAGCTCAAATATTGTTTATTAGAGATGATGTTTAATTAATATTTCATTATGTATTAACAGCAAAAGTGTATTTATAAAAGTATGGCGGTATGAAACTTAAAAATAGCTCTTAATGGCAAATGTTTTTAGTTTTGGACGTACCGTAGTGCGACGCTTTTTTTCTCAACGGATTCATATTCTGAGGTCGCATTCAATGAAGGTAGGGTTTAGAGCGGAGGCATCCTAACTACGTGGCTCTGACAACGATTTTTGCGGCCTCAGTGTTCTGCATTAAAACAGCAGTTCGGTGGGAATAGTATTTTTGAAGGAATTAAAAAGGATACAACTCAGTTTTAGAAAGCAGTTGAAAATGACAAATTTCTTTACTTACTGTGTTCAGAAAAAATGTTTTTGTATCTGCATATGCCTGAATTTGCCATAATTGAAAGCCATAGAGCACAAGTACGGATCCTATGTTCACGAGGGAGTACGTATAAAACATTTTAGAGAATTTCAGTTCCTTACCAACCGGCTAACATCTATGCCATATTAGAGAGCTGTGAAAAATTTCGCCCATCGGCTTCAAAGAATTAACAAGTTCAGGTATTCCTGGAGTTGAGTCAGTACATTTTCATTTTTTTATTATGCAGAGTTGATTTTTATGATGTATTTGTTGTATTTTTGTGATGTAACAAACTTATGTTATAATCATACTGTTTGTAAGTTATTTAATGCCACTTGTACTTGCGGCCCTGAGGAGAAATTGATGGAAATTATTTGGCTCTGTAAGAAATCCTAGTGAATACCGCTGGAGTCCCTGTGATTTCCTACATATGAATTCGATCTTTTTAAGATTGGTTATGTACAAATAATTCACTTGGTCAAATATTAGTTTTCATTCATAGCAGTCTATAATAACTCTGAACTTGCGTGTAGAACCTGTAAACACAAGTATCTGCCACATTTCTTCCATAAAACTGACAAAATGTATTTGGGTTTGGCTATAGAAGCTGTAGACAATATTTCACTGCATTTGGCGTTCCCTCGAAGCTAAGTTCTGTTTCTTTTCTAAAAATACAGTAGAGCTTTGATTATCCGAGGTAATATTGACCAAGCTCACCCCACCAAGCATATAGCTGGTGAAACTATGTAAACATGGTCATAGTTTTGAGAAAAGGCATTACTGTATTATTAAATGAATATATATATATATATATATATATATATATATATATATATATATATATATTATTATTATTATTATTATTAAAACTGGTCTTATTAGACCAAGCATTAACTTTCCCTCCATTATCTTAACCTAAATACTGATATAACTAAAGTGCCCATTGACACTTTATTTCTTGTCTGAACATTGTCAATACATATTATATTAGAACTAGCACAGTACAACACAACACTACACTAACTCAAATGGTTTGGTTCTCTTCAATCTTCTAACCATGCACTGGTTATCGAGTAGTTGAAGAGCCATTGCACCTGGATGAAGGTGACGTCCCTTTTCATGTTTCTTCCCTATCTTCGTTATTTCTCTGTTATCGTCGGGATACTCAGATCTCTGTGAACTCACCAAGGGGCATAACCATATTTCTCAAATATCTGACGAATTACATTAAATTCCTTTGTTCATCCCCACAGTCGGCTGCCATAAAGCCAAACTGGTTTTAAGATCTGATTATGAGTATTAAGTGAAAAAATCGCAAATAAAAATACAAAAAAAAAATCATATACGTGTGCGCCTAGCCGTGTGCGCCTAGCCATGTCCGCCAGTACGAGCCCAAGTCAGTGCGGGGGTGAAATAGTAGCACTTCTAAAAACATGCCTTGCCTTGGTCTGTTTTTAATTTACCGTGAGTGTTATTTGGGTCGGTTATTGCGAAGCATTATTTATGAGTGTTATTTTAGTTTTAAGAAATGTATAACAATCTTTCAATATCGGTATGGTCAAACATATGTTTTTTCATTGGCTAGTAGTAAAGCCTGATTTAGCCTCATGCTGCCAATTATACATATGTATTGTTACGTCCTGTCTGTAAGATCATTTCGAGAAAAAACGTACATACGTACTATATAATTTGTTCAACTACTTCCGATAACCGGGAACTCGGTTACTCTGAACTCCGATAATACGGCTATACCGAGTGAGATTGCGTTCCTCATCCCAATCACACGTCAGGCAAATCGTAATTAATAGGTCTTATTTCTCGATTTTCCGTTAACACTCTTCGTAAATTGTATCGTCTCAAACGGAGAAACTATAGTTAGTATTAAAATTTATTGATTTATATTAAACAGTTAGTTTTTGTAATGAAAATATAATTTTGAAAGGCCATATTTAAAACGTTTCTCAATGTTTGAGACGAAATATTTACCGTGACGTATTTTTACAAACATTTTGAAATACTGTTTACGTAAGCTAAGTAAAACACATTGGAATGCCTTTTTAAATAGAACGTCGGTAAAAGTCAACTACACGAAAGTAGCGGCCTAGTCGACTTGTTTTCCTTGTCAATATTGTATGAAGCGAAAATGTGGATCTGGTCGGCGCGGTGAGGAACCAGTCGGATATGTTATGACGTCACACCGGCCGGATGACGTAAGCGAGATGGAGAATGTTTGTGTGCTGCGTCTGCGAGTAGAAGCAATTTCATTTCGCTATGCCAGAAGCCCTTTGACATTTTAGAATGCGTCATCTTTACATCCGCAAATGATTCAACTCTTTACACTCCACTTTATTGGTTTACTCAGAGCTATAGCCTGTACTGTGGTAATTTTTTTATTTGACTTTGAGATCCATGAATGCAATTATAACTGCAGCCACTACTTAAAATTTATTTTCCCGGAAAATGGAATGAGAAATTGTAAGGACCTCTTATTGTGTTTTGTTTTTAAATAACGTATACAAATTTCAATAAAATGTCAACATTATTAGGTTATAAATACGGTGACTATGCGTCCTGGAAAAATCGGGACTTTCCCGATTCTCAAATTTGTGTCACTGACTCCCGTAAAATAATATATTTGTCCCGAATTTCAAGTACACTTCAACTTTCACTAATGCTTAGAAATCTTTGTCTGAGCAATATAAAACTAAAGTATTGTCCAATGAAGTATCGACAATTCGCCAATACAGTAAATTATGAATTATTTGCTCTTTGTCAAAATTAAATATTTTATAAATAAGCCTAAACAGGTATTGTTAATAAATATATTGGCAAAAGCCCCAATACCACAAAAATAATAAACAATAACTAATATTACAAGTTACCTAAGATTAAACCGGAATGTACATTTCGATGACCATGTCATCATCATTACAGGGTATTTTTATAATATTACAATCTGGATTACAAAACATTCAAAATTCTAGACTACAGTTTGTAAATTATTGTATTCTAGATAATAATTTTGTAATAAAACCCTCTGATGATGATGACATGGTCATCGAAATGTACATAAGGGTTTAATCTTAGGTAACTTGTAATATTAGTTATTTTTTATTATTTTTGTGGTATTGGGGTTTTGGCCCATATTTTTATTGTAATATATTTTACCAATATGCTCTTGATATTCTATAGGTATTATTAATTTAAAAATTTTGCTGAGGACCAGAAAATACCAGTTTAAGTGCATTTATATTATAATATAATATATGATACATTCTAATAAATATATTGCTTTTTTAAACTTTCGTGCATCTAAGTGTTTCTTACATTCTACTGCAAACAAAAGTAGGTTGTATCGATTTTATCTAGTAAAAATATGGTCACTTAAGTTATAAATAGGTCAAGTTAGATATAACAAGTATACTTTTTACTCAATTTATTAGATTTTTTTTTACTCGTTTCCTGATAAGGAAAATATTTTCATATATAGTTTGGTTGGCTGTAGTCTTTTAAATAATTGTCTTTATATCTGCAGCATTGACAATAGTAAATGATTGATTAGAGCTCCTTAAGGAATAACCTTGCATTGATTATTTCTAGAGATCACGTCCTAACTTACCATTCATTAACCCTGCCAGTATGTTGTAACCTGTATGTGCTTGTCTTGGGGCATATTTGTAGGTACCTATGCATGCTAAACAAAAAATAGTAAAACTTTGAGTTAACATTTTATATTGTATTTTGTGAAAATATTTTATGTAATGTCATTGATTTTGTAAATTGTGTTCAATTGTTGCTTCTAACAGGGGAATTTGTGTTATTGTTTGAAAGGAAATTAAGCTTTTTTAGCTTTAAAGAGAATTCCATTTGGAAATTTAAAATTTTAATGGAGGTTATTTCAAATACTAGATGGTTTATGATTGGTTGTAGTAAACCAAATATTAAAAAAAATGCTATATCCTTAAGTACTTGAGGTATTAGGAATAAATAGGAAAAATAAATAATATTTTCTATATAAAAAAAAATTTTGTTAATATTTAAGGAGCTGTGGTTTAACTTAGACATGTCAAAAATACGTTTTTTGTCATCTTGCTTTACACCATAACTATAATTATCAAATATATATATTTTTATGTTTGAATATCAGATAAGGTTTTTCTAGTTAAATAATCATTCAATTCCTTCTATTAGCTCACATTTTTTATTTATATGTCTTGTTCAAATTTTCAGTCTATAATAAAATGTTTTTATTTATCCAAGGTCAGATACATTTTTTTAAAACCTATAGTTGATGGCACTTGATTGATGTTAGTCGGATTTAAACTGAGTGTTTGCATGTTTGAAATCCAGCATTTTGGCACTGAGCCAACTTTTCCATTGCTAGAAATCAATTACTTTAAGATGTATATGGAATTGTAACAGAAAAGTTCCTTGCAATAATGAAGCATTACAAGAGAGGGATATAATGAGAAATTATAGATCAATATCAGGTTCATAACTTAGAAAAATAATAATGAAGCGAATAAATACTGACAAAAAAAATGAATGGTCCTACACCATATGCTGTATAGAGAACAAATGGAAAATTATAGGGGAATTTGCTTTCTATTTTGGCACATAATATTGGGATTATAACATATGTATTATAACCTAAATATTTAAAATAAGTTTTTCCTTTTGGTTATATATTTAAATTACCTTACCTTTCTATAGTCACACCTTCAGGTTTCTAAATAATTAACACTCATTTCAATTTAACATCACTCATTTATTCCTGACATTTAATTATATTACACAATGTACCAAATTACCTTAATACTATTTAGTGGCAAGATTGATTGCTTAACTAATATTACAATTACTAAAAAGATGGACTCTTGATACTTTAGGTTTTTAATACAATAATGTTTAATAATTACATTTTTATTTGCTCTTTTTGTCGTTATGGATCTTTTATAAATTAGAAAGTGGTGAAAAAAACTAGATTATTATTTTATACCAATGAATTTAAAATTGTTCTGAATTTATTAAGCTCTGTTGGCTAATTTTAATATAAGAAGAAAGTACTTATTGTTTGTTGAGTTCCTGGAATCTTGACCGTTGATAGCTGCTTTGCTGCACTTTTCACATAACTAACTTACTTTCCTAATTCTTTACTCAATCTTTACGTTACACTTTTAAATTATACACATAAAAAAAACTTACAATGCCCTTCATTATATTAACATAATTCACCCCTTTAACATTGCTGACACTTGGTCCCCTCCAACACATCTTCCCTCTTCTGTAGTTCCTCCAAGACTCTTCTTCAGATAACTTAATTTTCAAACCTCCATAATCTCTCCCTCCGTATGTATTTTAGTTAAATCGGATGATTCCCACACACTTTACAAATAGCTTTCTCTAGTGGTACAGTGTTATTATCTCTGGTCACTCTGAAAATCCCATCTAAAATACCTGGACCCTTCTTTTGTTAAAGGTTCCCACAGCCCCTTTATGACTACACTTGAAATAGAACAATGGTCAAGTACTTTGTCAGCATTTTAGTAATTATTCCTATAGCTCTTTGCTTAATATTTCTCCAGACTATGATTCTTTTTAGATACCACTAAATTTATTCTATAGCCTCATATATTTATGTTATAGTATATACTTTTTATATTAATTGTAATTATAAAATAAAAAGGGATTTTTTCTTTGTTGACTTCAGTAGGACTGAACAGTTTTCTTTTATACAACTTATATTTCAATCAAAATACATTTCATATACAAATATTGTTATTAAAAAAATAGCTGAAAGATTTTCTTCAGTTTAATATATTGCATTATCAAGAATTTCATTCATACTCAACAGTTTAACAAGTAATATAAAAAAGGTTATTTCGTACTATGTGAAAAAAAAATTATTTTAGTATTACAATTAATATAAATATGTATATACATATGTCAGATTCGCAGCATTAAGTGGCTAAATAGAAGTCAAGATTCATTATTGAAATTAATTAAATAAATTTAATTGATAAATTAATATTTTGAAAAAACTATTGACCTTAAGTGTCATCCACTACAAGTTTAAAAGAATATGATTGAATTTGAATAGATGAATAAGAAGTATTTAATAATGATTGAAGATTTGAAGGAGATATATAAATATAATAGGCTATACATTTACACATATAACACGCATGCGCGTGTGTGTCAAAAACAACTAAGATTATTCAAATACAAGAATTATTTATTTATTTTTATTCAAAACTTTTCGTTGATAAGCAGTACCAACATCATCAGGAAGAAATAATACAATAATGCAAGATTTAAAAACTTGCATTATTGTATTAGGTATTCATTCCTGATGATGTTGGTACTGTTTATCAACAAAAAGTTCTGAATAAAAATTGTGTTTAAATAACCTTAGTGGTTTTTTTATTATTATACAAGTAAACATAATTTATATATATATATATATATATATATATATATATATATATATAATTTATATTTATTTTATTTTTTTGTTTGAATTTTATAGTCTATTACATTTGGTGAAACTTGTATTATTATATTATATAACCATAGGTTATATATTATAGTATGTATCGTTTTTGAGTGTAAACTAATAGAAGGAACTCAAGGAAACTCATCTTTTTAAACTTATCAAAACATCTTGACTGGTGATAACACTTGAGTACTGTAAGTTTTGTTGCTCTTGTTCTCAGATTATAATTTTAGAGGATTGATTGGCAGAGGATTATTCGATTGAAAGAAACTTCCAAACGATGATTTATGCTTCCAGTAGCTTAATCATTATGGCAATCCTAATTAAATTGTAGAATCAAATTAATTAAATACTAAGAGTAGTTTCATTTGCAGAGGTTCTCAGAATGACATAGAGTGACTTTTTGTTGAGAAAGATGCTCTAGTAGGCATTGGTGGAGGGACACAGGAAGTGAGATAATGCATGACATCATCTCAGAAAAAAAACTTTACTTATCACATTATGGCCAACATCTGAATAAAGATAGGCCATTCAACTCGCAATTATTATGCTACAGCCTTGTCTAAGGGAATTATAGGCTATTAATTAGTTATTTTGCATGTTTTATATTGAGTTTTTTTAAAGTTAATTTTTCGTGTATACAATTTTTATTCACACTATTTAGAAAAAAGTAGAACAAACTAATTGAGTTGATTTGATTAAACTGATTTGAACACTTTTGTATGCGAGTGGTCCTTTATTTAATTTACTGTAGTTACATTTGACCAACAAATTAATTCTTATACAGTTATTATAACACTCTAAACTTCAAATATTTTCTAAATTAAAACATAGCAACTGGTGTTTTTTAAGATATGGCTGGGAATCTTTTGAATTTTGTAGTCCATTACATTCAGTAAAACTTAATAATAACTTTTACATTAATTTATGACTATCCGAACCTTAATTTATTTTGTAAATTTGTATAAACTTACTGAGACAGAATGTTTTCGATCGCTCCGTGGCAATCTTCATCAGTGTCTAAATTTTCACACGACAAATCACGCGTACTCTTTGATACTGTCGAAAACCTGCCTTTAAAACCGCCACCAGTTAACCTAACAACAACTCCAAGTGGAAAATTTAGACACTGATGAAGATTGCCACGGAGCGTTCAAAAACGTTGTCTCAGGAAGTCTTGACAAATTTACAAAATAAATTGAGGTTCAGATAGTCATAAACTAATTTTGAAGTGATTAATATGGCTGAGTTTTTTGTTCACTTTCTGTTCCTTTATGATACATTCTTTGCGTTTACATATTGGATGTAATAAATATATAATAACGCACAAGAGGGTGGTGTTAAAGTGACCTATTTTAACTTTAAATTGTGTAGATTCAAGATCACAAAAATAATTTTATAAATTTAATACTTCAAGTTAATATTTCTTTTTAACATCTGAATATACTGTGGCAAGCTTATGGAGTAGTCAGTCCTTTTTAATGGATATTTAAAAAAAAATTTTATTCAGTTTGTAATGAATTTGGTTTGTTATGACCAATTGTATACCAAACTAATTAAAGGTTACTATAGTATACATTTTGAAATAATTGGATTATTCAAGTGCTGTAGTAATTTACTTTCACATGCTTAGCTCCAGTTTGTAAAGAATTGAAGTTCTTTTAATTTTTTGGCCTATAATAATAAGTAGTAATGAATCAGAATAATTAATTAAATATACGTTCCGAGGAACCTCTATATTAATACGATACCACACATAGGCTGGATATTCTACAAAACAATTTTTTTTAATTTTGTATGTATTTTGTAATTGCTGCTTTTGTAGTTTGCAGAATGTTGACTCCAGATTTAGGACAAATATTAACAACATCATCCGGCTTTCCACGAGCAAAACATTACAGGAATACTCTACATTTGTCAATGAGGTTTGACACACACACACACAAACACACACTCTCTCTCTAAACACACACATATAATAAATAAAGTTGTGACCTTTTAAATATTGTCCTTAGCTGATCACAGTTACACAAAAATCAGAGAATCACAAACCTGTTTCGAATACATGACTAGTTAGCCTTAAGAATAGTGAAACATAATATTTCTAAGAATTTATCATATTGCAGTATGTTCGAATGTGTGTGAAGAAACTAAAAAAAAATAGCCGTGGAATGTGTTACATGATATCATCATCTACCTGAGACTGACCTTCTACATTGTACAGCCTTGTATTCACGGTGATATTACATCAGTGAAACTTTTAGCCAGTTATTTAACCTAGATATTTAGCTCGGTTATGCTTATAATATAATTAGATATATATTTTTAACTAATAAGTCCTGAGTAATGATGGTATATTGTGGCACTAATAAAGATAGTGTGCTGGGTGAAGCAGATAAAAAATGCACTGAACTGTGTACAGTACTTGGATAGATCTTAGTAGCAATTTCTAAACTTATATTGTGCTCAAATTTTGTTTAAGAAATATATTACTATTCCCATTTAATAACTCTCTGTTACCACAATCTTCCTCGTACAGATAGTGTATGATGAGTTATCAGTGGTTTACCAGTGTACAGGAAATGTTCTTAACTGACTGTGTTTTACTATACTTGATAATAATGTCGTTTTGTAATTTCCATTACTTTTGTTCTAAATTGAAATATTAAAAAATTTCAAATGGTTGTTAAATTTTGGGCACTTACGTAAAGCAAAGCTTATGGTTTTATTTAGTGATAATTCACAATTTTTGAAATTGATACTTTTATAAATAATTACTACAAATAAATTTAATACCTACATTTAATTGTAGTAATTAAATAGTAATAAAGATTATGACACAGGTAGTATTTAGTAAAAAAAGCTAGCAATTAATTGTTAAATTAACTTTTCAATTTTTCTAACCAAATGTGTTAATCTATATATTTTGCTTTTGTCTTAACGACTACATGCTTATCTGTCATTTGGCAGTCCAGTTTAACATCTTGGGTGAGTTTCTCTGTCTTGTTATGATTGCATTTTTTTACTTCTTAGTTATTTGTTTGCAACTTTCTCTTTTAATTATTGTTCAGTGTTTTGATTCATCTGAATTCATTATTTGTTTCCAATCTGAATTTATCAGTTGTAGCTTTAGTGTATGTATTTAATGTAGTTTATATGTGATATAATTTTAAAACATGCCGTTAAAAGGAAAATGGATATTTATTTAAATATTCTTGATAATAGAATTTTTGTTTTGTTGTTTTAACAAATGTGTAAAACCTATAATTTTTATCTAGCAATGAGTGTGTGTTTTGAGATTTGAATTATTTTCTTCATACTCTGTAGATTTTTTAAGAGTCTAGAAATTTTGTACCCTAGCGTTGTTTCTCAGACAATGGAAAAGTCTAGAACAAGGTTGTCCAACTGGCGGCCAGCCGGGCTATTCTGTCGGCCCACCACCAGTTTTTCAAACTTTAAAAGAAGTACGTATTTAATAAAGTTATACAAAATTGGATCAGTGTATCCAGCTGAAGCCATCCAACTGCTTCAAAATGCACCATTTTTGGTCTAATTTTAAAAATGTTTTCCCTTGACAGTAATTTTAATTCCATAACTCCCCAGTAGATAGATATGTTGGACCTTGCACTACACATAGAGGTGTGGCCCAAAGATTGAGTTCCGGCCCCTACCCCCACTTTTGGAAGTTAGACAACTCTGGTCTAGAAACTAAAAACAGGGTGTTTAAAAAAGAACTACAGCACCTAGTACAAACATTGGAAGGAACTTCCTTCAAGTTTTTTTTATGTTAGTAAACCTCAATGTGGGATCCATTTGTTGCTCTATAGAAGGTGGAGACAGAGACAATATTCCAATTCTCACCAGGAATTCACCAACATAGCAGGTGTAACTATCTCAACAGCTTTCATGATTTTTTTACATAAATTGTTGTTGTCATGGATCTTTTCAGAGTATACATTTTGTATATAGGCAAAAAAAAAATCAAGTGGGCTAGAATCATGGCTTACGAGTGGTTAAGAAATTGGGCTATCCCTTCCAATCCACATTGTCACAAACATGCTCTTAACAGGAACTGAATTTCCCTCTTTGTAGAAACAAAACTTGGATGTACAATGGAAGTTACAATATTTGGCAAGTAATTAATTATGTATGCAATGCTTTATTTTGCTATGAAGACACCTGTGGTTCATCAGATTTACATGGTAAAATTCACTTGAATATTGTTTTAATATGGACTCATATTATGTAAATAGTTGCACAAATTTTTATATTTAGTTTATGTTTTTAATAAGGTTTTTAGACTTCACTTTCCAGTTAAAGTGATTTAAAGTTAAATATTTATTTTAATAGAATTTACGTCAACAAAAAATTCAAAATAGCAACATTTTAGTAATAATGAAGAAAATGTGAATGAATAATCCCTGTTGAAAGCTCGCACATTTTTTCTACAAAATCAGAATTAAAATTAGATGCGTAAAAAACAGCAACAGAATGTGTGTGGCACTCGGGTGCTCTAAGAAAAACAATATCTCCTAAATGGTATTACATTACTAATGTATACGAATTAAAAATTTATCACTGTTTGTGTTTTCATAGCACATTTAAAATGATTTTTATACATATTTTTGTTAATTTTTTATGTACGATTAAAAATGCGCTTCCCATATGTTAAAAGATTTATTTTAGAACACCATTGAAATATTGTGTGTAACTTTGGACCCTTACAAGTGGAAATACAAAATACTAATGTTGTTTTTGATGGGTTTTTTCAGGTGATGAGCCAAGATGTCAAAAAAGAGAACCCCCTTCAGTTCAAGTTCCGTGCCAAATTCTACCCTGAAGATGTAGCTGAAGAATTAATCCAAGATATTACCCTTAGGCTTTTCTATTTACAGGTAAGCAGAATTATTCATTGTATTTTGTCATTTTTCCATTTATGAGACGGTGCAGCCTCGACGACTTGAATATACCATAATTTAAATTGTTCTCTAGCTTCATTGCCTCTCATAACATGCAGTGAAGGTTTTTTCTTTTTAACTCAAATTCATAAAATAAAGGTTTGACTGTTTTTAATTATATATATATATATATATATATATATATATATATATATATATATATATATATATATATATATATTAAAACATAAAGTACGAGGCTTTAGAGTAATTTCAGTTAGTAGCATAAATAATTATCTGTAGGATTAAGCAAAGAAGACAGAAATAGTTTGGTAAAGTGCCGACAAAGCAGGTACCATTTCATTATCCTTTTCTAGGAAAGCTATAAACTGTGTGCCATCCATTTGACAATAGAAGGATCCAGCTTGTTAAGACTGGAAAATCCAGTGGCGGATATAACCTGGGAAAATAACTCATACCTTTAAGTTAGGCTAATTGTGGAACTGTAGGAAACTACAAGGAACATATTGGTAGAGGGAGGATTAGGGATTTTCAATAAAAACTAAATGATCAGGAGAAGTTAAAACGTTTTGAAGGGAACTCCAGAAGAAGGCAGACGGATTGGTGGGGACAAAAGATGGCAGTGTTGTAAAAAGAGTAATTAGTTAAATTAAGTAAAGAGTTTTTATTTTGTTTATAAGTAAAATTTTAAAAAGTGTGACGTAAAAGTTTTTTTAAAGTATTAAGAAAGTAAGTCTTTGTGTCAAGTGTAAGCGCAGAAGATAACCAAGGCCAAGATTCCAGGAGCTCTACAAAACTATAAATATTAATTGGATATAAGTGTAGCCAACAGAATTTATATTTTAGTAAAGTTCAGAACAAATTTTAATTTTATTACAATTTATCAAAATTAACCTAGTTTCACCATTTCTAATTTAAGAAGCAAAGTTCCCGTAATAGCGACCCGAGAGCAACTATAAAATTTTAATACTGAATTTATTATCTTTGTTATGTTATTTTATTAGAAATCTAAAGCCTCAAAAATCCACCTTTTATAATTGTAATGTAGTTAAGATATCAATACTGTCACTGCAAAATATTAATATAAATTTAGTATAATGTGTAAAGAAATAAATGCAAGTGATGTTTGAAAATTATCAGATTGTTAATTCTTTATAAACCTGAATTAGATATACCTGTGACACTAGATAGGTAAGGTAAATAAATAACATTAAAATTAAATTACAATTATATCACATGTATACACCATGGTTTTGGTTTTCTGGACACCCATAAGTTGAAGTTCTACCCAATTAATCTCTAAAATTCAAATTTAAAAATACAATAAATTCTCACTTTTGTGAGGGTTACTGCCAGATTACTGAAGGGTCCATTAAAAACACAATGTACATTGAACAATAATCATGCTTTGCCAAAAATAAAGAACACATAGGAAAATAGTCCTGTACTGTACTTGAAATCATAAAACGAGAATGAACGTTCTGATCTGTACTTTACGATATCACCTTTAACTTTAAAAACAAACATTTTAAAATGTTTTTGTTTTCACTCCAACAACATATGGCTCGAAATAGTTTATGTATCGTCAGCCACTCGACTAGAAACGGGCGTTGTGAATGTCACTTGGTCGCTGTCATCAACATGCAGTGAAAATATACAAGTTTTGTTAAGATATGATTTATCTATGTTTTTTTGTCCTTGATAAAAACGCCAGATTACTGGAGGGACCGGATAGGTGAAGGGCCGGCTTATAGAGACTTTACTGTAAGGGCCTTACTAGGTGGAAATAGGGCAGTTGTGTCAATTTAATTCGATCTACAATACATAATAACAAATTTGATAGTAGAGTCCCCTGAGATCTTGCCTACAATGAATGAAGCAATGTTAACAGTTGATTTTCTTAATCTTTATTTTCTTATAAAAAAATAAAAGTAAAATGTTTAGCACATTTGGTATGTCTGATTAAAGTTTAAATAAACTTTAACACAATGCATTCACTGTAAACATTCTAAAATTAGTGGTTTTTAAATTTTTATAATTAGGACTATCTTTTCTGTTTACTAGTCTCCCAGTACTTAAATTGACTTCAAATTAATTACATATCATTATATGTAATTATAGGACATTAATATGGTACAAGGTATAATATGAGGCCAAGACAATGAAATTATACAAAATTATGAAATTCATTGCATTTCTAATAGGAAACATATATAATAATAAAAATATTTACATCATTTTGTAACATACTGCCTTCGCTTTTCAAAGCCTCCGTCCTGTGTCGTGGTACCTCCTGATGCCCTAAAAAAAAGGTTTACAACTGATCTTAGCTACAAACACACCGCTTCTTGGTCTGAGGTAAATTGACAGCCCCTCAATGCCTCAATGGATGTACAAGTTTTGGTTGTACAAAGTATGTGACAGTAATTCAAAATAGAATTTCTGAATTCTTTCCAGCACAGCAGTATATGAACAGGCATTATTGTGCAACCATACAACACTTTTCTATAGTTATCCTCGGAGTTTGTATCAAATTGCAGGCTTCTGCTTGTCAAGAAGCATCTCACTGTGACGGACGTTTATTTTGCCCCTCTCTTGATAACTTTCCAGTATTTCTGAGTCTGGAAAACCCCCAGGCATCAGTTTTCTTAAGATAGTTGCATTTAAAATTTTACTTGCAGGGTAAATAATATGTTTCCATTATATACTCTACCGTTTACTCTTCAGCTCATAATTATGGATCCACGTTTTTTGACCATTGATGACTCTGTTTAAGGAAATATCTTGTTCGTTAATATAATGATCCAAACAGATTTCCTAGCATGTTGGCTTATATAACTGTGTGAGTTGTTTTGGGAACTATTTGCACAGAATTTATAAAATTTAAGTCTGTTTCGGTCTTTTTCAACCACAAAATAGAGATAACAGAAATTGCTTTTCCTTGAACACAACAGTACTAACAACATAAATAAAAATAAAACTCAATAAACAACATTTAAGACAATTATTTACTCACCCTTATACATAGTTTACAATTTTTATTGTAGATAATTACTTTAATAAATATAGTATACAATAATAAATACACAAGTTCAGATTGTACTTAATTTCACATTTAATATATCATTAGCTAAACTGAAATTTTGCTCAAACAAAACGTAAATAAATTGTTGCAATACGGTACTACAATGCATCAAATTTAATTCTTACCTTTTAAAATTTATAGATGTAATATTGTTAAAGTAGAAAGTATTATTTCCGAAAATGACATTTCAAAAATTTCTTAATTTTCACTTTCACTAACAGTTGACATAGAAGTTATTGCCGTTCCCCTTACATTTTCCAGTATTTCGTTGTCACTCTGATCATATCTCACCAGTAAATCATTCAGATTATCATAGTCGTCAAAAGTTTAACTGTTTGATTCAGAATCACCAAAACTCTCAAATCAGTCCCTTCATTTCACCCACACATTCTTCAATAACAGGCTCTTGTTTCGTTAATTAGAAACTTTGTTTTTTCCAACAATTTACTATTGTCGAATCATTTACTGACCACCCCGAAGATGTAATCTTGTCGCAGCCATCTTTAAAGGTTATTTCCTTCTCACTTACAAATCTTGACTCAAAAGAATTTTCTTAGGGAAAAGTGTCCTTAACAGATACTTTTATCTCCAGATCAAGTGGTTGAAAGATGGAAGTACAGTTAAGCAAAAAAAAAATACAACACATACGTTTTCTAACCTGCTTTTAATTGTATGAGCTGAACAATTGTCTGCTAAAACAAGAATTGTTTAAGTTTTCTTGTCCAATTGCACCAAGTATTCATTGAAAATAGCTTTTGTCATCCAAGCACGTCTGTTTTTGTGAATAGGTACATGGAAGAGAGTTCGTGTTTTTAAAACAATGGAGGTTTTAAAGACTTGATGATTAATCGTTTTAGATTTTTTTGTTGCGTTTGCATTACAGCAAAATGATGCGGTAATAGTTGATAAAATATGCCAGTTTTGTCGGCATTTGAAATGTTTTCCTGACTATACTCATTAATAACGTTTTGCATGGTTTCTGTTCTCCATTGATTAGCTTTATTGGAAGGAATAGCTAATTCTCTACAGTGGCGTTACAATTTATTCCACATCTTTCGCAGAATAAATTACCTATCCGACACTTATTGAATCTCTTTGTAGCTAAATAATTTTGCAAAGTTGAATTGTCAAATAAAAAAAAATATTTTCTAACTTGATAAATATTTTTATTTACTAACTCTCTTAACACTTGAAATTTAAAATTTTGCTACAAATACTATTTGGAACATTAATAGTTGTCTGTAGTGAGACGTTACAAACTAATATTATTTTTTTAAGGTAAAAAATGCCATCCTCTCAGATGAAATATACTGCCCTCCAGAAACATCAGTTCTGTTGGCTTCCTATGCTGTCCAAGCACGTCATGGTGATTACATTAAGACTCTTCATAACTCCGGCTTCTTAGCAAATGATCGCCTTCTTCCTCAAAGGTAATTTTATAGCAAGTTTATATTGTTTTCAGTTTTTAGTTTTTAAAGAAAATACCTATTCCTTAGTAAATATTTTTTTTTTAAACAGCTTTTGCTTTTATATCTGCTATGCATATCTATCCGTGTCATGCTCTTGTCAGAATTTCTTAGGATATGCCATGAGGAATCTAAAGAATCTGTTGTACAGTTAACATTCTATTTCTATACAACTGAAGAGAAAATACTAGTTGAAGGGAAGACTACTAGTTGTGCGGTATGCACAACTAAAGATAAAATTTCTAGTTGTGCTAAACAACTTAACAGCTTGTCCAACATATAATTTGAACAAATTTCTGAAAAACTTATTGAGACAACATGTTTGCTGACAGAGAGCGACCTTTGTCGCTTTGGCAAGTCATTTATTAAAAAATCAGACATTCATAAGTATTAATATATAAACATTTTAAATTTAATTTTACTTACTTTGATGTTTTGAAGACTGGACTTTTTGGGTGATAAATCTCTTTCAGCCTGGGTAATTGTATATTTGAGTTATGGAAACAAACACAGTGGTTTAAAATTTATTAATTTTTAAACTATTTTGAAACTATATGTTTAACCCTCATGAGGTCCCACCATAGAGGTACCCCCTCCGGGTCTATTTATTTTGTTCAATAACAAGTTACGTTTTAGGTTGTCATCAATGGTTTTCTGTATAGCTATCACCCAACCCTTTTAACACGGTTTATTGCCATTTCCGTCATTATTAGTCAGTGAAAGTCAGTGTCAGGTGTGTATTTGTCGAGTGTTGGACTAATGCTCCGTGAGAGATTGTTTGTGTTTTACAGTTACATTAAGATGCGACTGTGTACTAGGTCGTGATTAATTTATGTGAGTTGTGTTTGTAGGTAATTAGTGTTTTTATATTTTTTATTTTGTTAATTTCATATTTATATTATTTTATGTTTTTGAAAATGGAAAAGGAAAATGAAAGAATTAAAAAACTTTTAGATAGTGTCAAAAGAGAAATAAGTTTAGACAAAAATACAACGGCCGACTGGAACGTTTTTACGTGAACTATTTACTGATGGAGGTGTACCCCAAACAGTATTGGACTCTGATGGTGAGATCGAAGATGTTCAAGGATCAACATATGAGCAAGAGTCAATGAGCTTTGAAAATGAAAATGAAGAAGCACAGGAATAACTAAGTGACCAACAAGAAGTTGTCCGTATTGTTAATGCTGATCAAGGTCTTAATATAATTGAAGATTTTCACGAGATAGAATGCATACCTCTAAAAGACCTGATTAGCAAACGTTGTGATTAGGCAAAATGGTAAAGCGCCTTACATGAACAAAAGAAGAACAATGCTCTGGGATTTGCAACCAGTAGAATATACACAGCGTAGAACACTGTTCGAAGAAAAATCGGCTGTCGAAGACGAGCAAACTTTTTATATGCCATGAACATTCCTCAGAGACCAGTGCTGATTGCAATGATGTAGAAGAATAGATGCAGGTAGACTGTACGTGACATTATTATCTTATAATAATAATAAATCTTTAATACTTGAATGCAATCATTTGTATTAAAAAGGAATATCCACGTGTATTCATACAAAATTAGATGTAATTAACTCTTTGTATTGACATTACGTACATTATTTATCAACACAGAGGAAACCTCCATGAGCAAGAGACAGCGTTTCAAAATTTAAGCAACCTCTCTAGGGTTAAATTAACAAACAACTGAAATATAACCTTTATCAATGATGACTTCAGGATTTATATTTTGGTAGTCACAGTTTTGAGATATCATGATTACCTAGGAGGGGAGGTAGGTCCAGCCCCTTTCCCAGATATTTTTTAAAATTTAAATGGTGTGTTAAAGAACATTTTTACTCTCAGGGCAAATGGATATAATAAGCTAAAATTTATTATTTCCAATTTTATCATTGATTAGTGCATTATAATTTTGCTATTTTGAGCATTTCTTTTGATCCTAGGTAACATTTATTGATTTAAATTATTGACAATTAATAAAAGTTTCAACAATTAAATATAAAAAAGTTGGTTAGGCCCGAGATTAACCGCTAGAGCTGCTACTGACCTATACATTATAGAAAATGGATCGGAAAACTATTACAATGTGCTATATGTACACGTTTATGTTGTATATTTTGAGGTTTTTTAAATTACTTCAATTGGTATCACTTGGCATAAAAAACCACTACTTAACGATATTTTTCAGAATACTCGTTTCACACTAGATCATTGTATCGTTCAACGCTGTGAATCAAGGATAAGACCGTGAGTCTGCAACTCACAGTATTGATCCAATGCACTGATCTAGTGTGAAACGCTTGTCCTGAAAAATATCAATACGTAGTGGTTTTTTTGGCAAGTCATACCAAAAGAACTAATTATAATAATACAAAGCAAATTTGCAGTTAATTTACTCCGGATTAATTTAATACTTTCAAAAGTTTTTACAATGTTTTCTTATTTACTTGTCTTTGATTATTGATTATTTTATCATTGCTAATTTAATTTTCTCTTTGACAGAGTAATGGATCAGCACAAAATGTCAAGGGAGGAATGGGAACAGAGTATCACAACCTGGTGGAACGAACATCGTGCAATGTTACGAGAAGATGCCATGATGGAATACCTGAAGATAGCTCAAGATCTTGAAATGTATGGTGTCAACTATTTCGAGATTAGAAACAAAAAGGGGACAGAGCTATGGTTAGGTGTTGACGCTTTAGGTTTAAACATTTATGAAAAAGATGACAAGTGAGTAGATTATGTTTAAGGAACTTTTACATACTGTTAAAAAAACTTTTTACATCTAGAAAATGTATACAGATGAAATCTATTTAATAACATTTTTAATTCATTAATACTTTATACTGTATTTGAAAAAAAAAACATTTTGCCTGGCTTCGGAGTGCTGGCAGAAGTGTAAACTTTTATAGTCACATTTACAGAAATTTTGAATTGAGAAAATCAATCAATTTTGCATAATGTGACATTACCAAAACATATGTTTTAACATAAGAAGCAATAATACAGATGTTTTACATTTAACACCAAAATTTGAACGGCAAATAAAAAATTAGAGTTAATAGTTTTGCAAAAATTGCAGAAAATATAAAATTATATACTTTTCTATTTATATTTGTTGATTCCATCTTCCCGTGAGCTACTAGTTATCATATATATATATATATATATATATATATATATATATATATATATATATATATATATATAAGCACTTAAACAATGATATATTTCAACCACATAGTGGTCTTTGTCAATCGAAGAGAAAACACAAAAAGAAATATGAGGCATATATATATATATATATATATGGTTGGTAAAGATTATTTAGATGTTTTGGACTAGGAGACTGACAGACTTACCTTGGTAAGAGTCCACACTGTAGTCTGCACACTGGAGTCCACACTTAAACAATGATATATTTCAACCACACAATGATCTTTGTCAATCGAAGAGAAAACGCATATTTATTTTATTTCATTCTCTCATATTTCTTTTTGTGTTTTCTCTTCGATTGACAAAGACCACTATGTGGTTGAAATATATCATTGTTTAAGTGCTTTTATGTGTTTCTACTTCAAGACTACAGTGTGGACTCTTACCAAGGTAAGTCTCCTAGTCCAAAAAATCTATATATATATATATATATATATATATATATATATATATATATATATATATATATATATATATATATAAATATCGCAATATGTTTTCTTGTGTATTAATAAAGAACAAAAGTCAAAATACAAATACAAGAATTATATTTGAATTTACAATTCAAAGCTTTTCGTTGGCTAACAGTACCAACATCATCAGGAATATTAACTTTTGTATTTTGACTTTTGTTCTATATATATATATATATATATATAGTACTTCAACACTTGAGGCATTTTTAGACAGCCTGACACAATTCTCCACACTTCAATTTACCTGGGAGAAATCCACATCAGCCATCACCTTTTTGGATGTAGAGGTAACACTCCAGAATGGAAATATCAACACAGGAATTCACATCAAACCGACAAACCACCTACAATATCTCCATTTCGACAGCAACCACCCAATAAACATAAAACGATCCATTCCATACAGTCAAGCAATCAGGGGTAAGAGAATCTGTTCGAATGATAGGGAATTAAAAGATTTTAATAGAAAGATATCAACAGCCTTCCAGAGAAGAGGATACCAAAAAAACTCATTAAAAACCAAATTCATTCAGCACAATCCTCGGTTCACCATAAACCACAAACAGAACAAAATAAACTGTCTTTAATAACAGACTACCATTCTGGTCTACATAAACTCAACAAGACATTTAAAGATGGCTTCAAAATTCTTCAAACGTCCATCCACACCAAAAATCTTTTCACCGATCCACCGCAAATTTGGTACAAGCAACCTCCCAACTTGAAAAACATCCTCCTAGTACATCCTAAACTACCAGACCCTGATGCAGAGAAACCACACAAACTTCCTCATGGCTCCTTCCCATGCAATAGACCTAGATGCAAGACGTGTCCAATACACCCCTCAACAAATAGTTTCAACAGCCAAACAACAAAAATGGTCTTCAAAATACTGGGTCATCATAATTGTACATTGAAAAATGTCATATACCAGATACAATGTAAACTTTGCTCAGCACAGTACATAGTCCTGACCACGGATGGTCTGAATATTAGAATGAATGGCCACAGACATGATGTTAAAATTATGAATATGGATAGACCAACAGCTCAACATGCTGCGAGTCACAACATCACAACTTTTGATGACTGCTATACCACAAAAATAATTAAATCACTCCCCCCTGATTGCAATCCCTCAGAACTGAGAAGGTGGGAACTATCATACCAGTGGTATACCAAGTCCAGAGAATCCCCTAACCTCAACATCAGATAAATCCATTCATTTTTTTTTCCAAATAGCCTTATCTCTTTTCCCCTGACAGACTTATATAAACTATAATCACTCATATGTTCATGGAAACAATATATATATATATCTAATCTGTGCATCTGTGACATCTGATTTCTACTCTACGCAATCTGTGATTACAATTATTTTATTTCATTCTCTCATATTTCTTTTTGTTTTTTCTCTTCGATTGACAAAGACCACTGTGTGGTTGAAATATAACATTGTTTAAGTACTTTTATGTGTTTCTATTTCAAGACTACAGAGTGGACTCTTACCAAGGTAAGTCTGTCAGTCTCCTAGTCCAAAAAATCTAAATAATCTTTACCAACCAAAACTAACCTATAAATATATATATACTTACCTTGGTAAGAGTCCACTCTGTAGTCTTGAAATAGCACTTATGTATATGACAGGCATGGATAATGCATATGTCACGTCCTAGAATATTTATAGCCGAAGTTAGCTGACATTTGTTTACAATCTTCTGATACACATTAGGTTTTCGGGCGTCCAAGCATTTTGTCATTGTCTCTTATATACAGTAGTCTGCTCGCCCATTTTATTTTGCTGGCCTGCGTCAGGATGCTTCCCTTTCAATGTAAAAATTAGTACATACATATTTACATATCTGTTCTCTTCATCTTAACTTCTATTAAACCTTTTATGTATTTACGTCGTAATTCACCGTTTGGAAATTTAAACACATGAATCTGATTGAAATAAAAATTGGATATTTGTTAAACAATGGCAGACCCCGGATAATCTGCAAACCGGTTAATCCGCCCACGGATAATCAGGAGTTTATTTTATAAATAAAAACCAGGGATGAAGTTGTATTTACTCTTAACTCTTAATAGTAATATTAAAAAACTGACAATGGTTAGTAGAAATATTATGTATAATTGATACTTCCCCCACTTTAATACATTGTATACATGGGTAAAACTCAACAGAACAAATTAAAAGATTTCAAACATTTAGATTGTTTATTTGCTTAGGATTCAAGTAGACAAAAGGTATATGGAAAGTATAAGATTTCTCATTGATTTTCTCACATTTATTTCCTTAAACTATACTCACAAAATTGAAGAAGTTAATGCGGCAATAATAATAGTATGAACATAAGGTTAGCGTGATAACCGCAGTGAAAAATGTTACATCTGTACAAGTTTTAGAAATATGGTATTTTTTGTATGTAAAGTATGTTTGAAAATCATTCATAAACTTGTTTTAGGTTAACTCCAAAAATTGGATTTCCATGGTCAGAAATTCGTAACATTTCTTTCAACGATAGGAAGTTCATTATTAAGCCTATTGACAAGAAAGCTCCTGATTTCGTGTTCTTTGCTGCCCGTGTTAGAATCAACAAAAGGATCCTTGCACTTTGCATGGGTAATCATGAACTATACATGCGTAGACGTAAACCTGATACAATCGATGTTCAGCAGATGAAAGCTCAGGCTAAAGAAGAGAAGCAAGCAAAGCAACAGCAAAGGTATGTTTCTTTAGAAAACATGTGTTTGTAATATGAGTGTTTCATATATTACACGAAATTCTTTTATAAGTGTATTTTATTCGTTTTAACTTTTATAAAAGGTTTAAATATCGTATTCCCTCCAAGTTAGATTTATTCTGTTAGACATCAAAATAGGTTGTTTCACATACAACATATGTTATAACATTTAACATGCTCCCTGTGGCAATTGATGAAATGAGAGAGAATGTGTGGGGGGCTAATGTTTACACCAGGATTTTTTTGTTTAACTACTAGTACTACTACTAAACATTGGGAGCAGAAATTATGTGAACGACTTTCATTGCACTGCTAGCATCCTACTTTATAGCAGCAATGTTTATTCAATAAGGTAGCACAATTTGTTTTTAATTTCATTTTAGATTTGCGAGTAGATTGATGTGTTAGATATTAGTTTCTAAATAATAAAGATAGAGCAATAAAAATGACAGTATGCCTCTTAGCTTATTAATCTAGCTTTCTTAATCTAGTTATCCTTGATGGGATCCCATCCTTTTGGGGCCTTTCTTAATCTAGCTATCCTTGATGGGATCCCATCCTATTGACTCTACATTCATTTCACATCTTACTTGAAAGAATGATAATAGCCAAATTGTGTTTTCTGCCTAAAACATTTTTATACTTACAGAAGAGTATTTTTACATTTGTTCTATATTTTGAAAGGTTAAATTGAAATTTTACCAGCCTAGCTCATTGTTTAATTAGGAAGAAATTCATTGTTAAATTTTTATTAGGGAGAAATTACAACTGGAAATCGCTGCAAGAGAAAAGGCAGAAAAGAAACAACAAGAATATGAAGAGAAATTAAAGAATATGCAAGACGACTTGGAGAAGAGACAGCAGGATTTGGCAGATGCTAAGGTGTGTTTATTGCTAATAATATATTATAGAGGTTATTACACCAGTATTTTTTTCTTTTTACATAGTCTTAATTTGGTAGTATTAGGTATCTTATCTGATAAACTTCTTTATATTTGGAGTTTTTGTGTTGTACATCCTGTGGTTTTTATAAAACTTACACTTTTTTTTCTTGGGCAAAAAAATATTACTTACTGATTTATTCAGCAGACGCGTATTGCGCTAGGTCAGCGCAGTAATCCACATCATTGAAAAATGAGCTGACTAACGCGAAACGCGTCTGCTGAATAAATGAGTAAGTAGTGGTTTGTTTGCCAAGAAAAACAAAAAAATGTAATTTTTTATATTATTAAAGGTGAAGAGCACAGTTATTGTCTTGTTAGGAAAATGATTAATTATGTGTGGTAATAAAGTAGAAATGAACGACCCTTTTTGGTATTGAGATGTGTAGGTGTAAATATAGGCCTCCAAGTTGAAGTTGCGTCCAGCTAACCGTGCACTTGCTCACTCCCGCTTCTCCATGAACTATTATTTCTGAAAACATGTTATATTTTCAAAGTTCTATACATCATCAGCTTCTGCATCCGATATGTCTACACATATTTTAAGCTTGATGTTATTTCATACCAAAACTAATTTATCTAATATCGACCATCTCATACGAGTCTGTGTTTTGACAGTCCTTTATACTAACTTAACGCAGGCCTCCACCTCCCGTTTTGCCTAATGCCTGCCAAGTACTCGGTTAAATGGTCCCGACTATATACACTATACAGAGATCATTAAAGCAATTAAAAAATAGTCCGATTAGCAGTCAAGTTGTTGTCAGACGACGAGATTGTTCTAGATGTTGAAATGATAAGAGTATTTTTAAAAAAATCTAATACAAATAAGAAAAATATTTTACTGAAAGGTTAGGTAAACAATTTTTATTAGAATCATACATATGGAATTATAATGATTTCCATTAAAAGTGTTGTCCTTTAGCCTCCACCATTGAGCATTTAATAGGCTTATTAGTTATCTAGAATTTTATTACATGAATTGGCCAATATGTACAAACATTTTGAATATTTGCACATTAAAAACCTACAATACTAGCTTAAAAAAAATATGTGTGCAAATTATTAGTATTCTGCATTGTCAAGTTGATACATTGTTTCACAGCTATAAAAAAAACAGAAGCAAATTTAGCAGTTTAAATTTTGAAATAGCACAGATGAGTTAAAAAAGATAGGTGAACGAAAACTTCAATACTTTCTTTGTAGAAGACTGGCAACTGTGTTAATAAATTTAATCATTTGAATCATTAATGATTAAATTTGTAACATTTATAAAATTTTAAAAACCAGGAAGATAACTAAACCATGTAACCTCAAAATGTTGTTGCATCATTAAGTTGGCTAAGTGGTTACGTATGAACATAACACAATTTACAGTTTCTTTGATCCAATAAATGTATTTTAAGTTTTGTTTTCATATGTGATAATATCCCTACTATGCTCTTTATCGTAATAAAAGCCATCATTATCAAAGCAAAAACAAAAATGAAAGTGTTCTTGAAATCTTCTGTGTGCAGGACATGATTCGTCGTTTAGAAGAACAGTTACGTCAACTCCAGGCGGCTAAAGATGAATTAGAACAGAGACAGAATGAATTACAGGCTATGATGGAGAGGCTGGAAGAATCTAAGAACATGGAGGCAGCGGAAAGAGCCAAACTGGAAGAAGAGATCAGAGCGAAACAGGACGAAGTATTGCGAATCAAGGATGAAGTGGAAGCTAAGGATATGGAAACTCGTCGGTTACAGGTAAGGAAAACATTTTAACTGTATAACCTGTCCTGCATCACTAATTTCATATTTATCAAATAATGTATTACTACATTTTTTTCAAAACTAAATCCCATCTTCAATTTTAATTGCTAAAAAAATTTTTTTTATTAATTTATTTAAGTATTTATTATTGCTTTTGTAATAAACTGTGATAATTCATAATTACATCGTATTTTGCAGACCGAAGTTGAAAATGCTAGGCAAAAGCAGTTGGAGGCTGATGCTTTACTATTAGCTGCAACTACAACACCACAACACCATCATGTTGAAGAGAATGAGCACGATGAAAATGATGAGTTGGTCAATGGAGATGTTTCTCGTGATTTGGCCACTGACGACAACATTGTAGATCCTGTAGAAGAGCGACGCACCCTTGCAGAAAGAAATGAACGTTTACAAGACCAACTTAAGGTAGGTTGATTTATGTATGTTGCTACAATAAGTGTAACTACTACAGTCGATTCCCAATAAATTTCTGTACAAAATTTCAGTCAAATAAACATCTGTTGTAATACAGGCTATAGGCATTTTTATGATGACAAATAAGTTCAGTAAATAATCTCTGTCAAGCAGCATAAAAAAATAATTCAACCAATTTATCACCAGCAAGACACTAGTTCATAAAGAAGCATGAGGTTTTTATAAAATTCAGGCTTAAACCAGGAAAAAGATATTTAAACAGTGGTATCAACAATTTACTCCATGTACCAGTGCTGTCTGTTCGCTTTTCCTTGTTGAAATTTTATTTACAGACATTATGTGTGTAAGACCATTAAATCTACTGTATGGAAAAATTAAAGATTACTACAGAAACATTAAAAATGGAAGATTTCATTAAAGCTTAATTGATTTTTTGTAGACATACTAAAATCTTGTTTTATTAGTCTTTTTGTAAATGAATAAGTACAAGATAGTTTGAATTTCAATATGTAATATATAAAAACACATACTAGTGACTCTTATTGGATGTTGAACTTGATTAATCAAATTGCTTACCATTTCATGCTTTGTCTACTCCTAGCGAGTTATGCCATTTCTATTTTAACACTAGTTGTCGGCCACAATATTGGCGTTTTCCCGGAGAATTGCCAAAACATTTTAAACTTATTTATAGATAATGTGTACTTATGTTTTGTTCCAATGTCATAACTAAATACAAAATAATTTTTCTTATTAATATATATATAAAACCATGTTGTAAAAAAATTTGTTGTAGCGTAAATGATACCTAAATAAACTCCGTCCGGCCAATTTGCCTGACATTGTTTTTGAGGTAATTATATGTTATTAAAAATTATTAATTTTATTATTAAAGTAAATAAAGATAAACTTCTTTCAATGAACCAACTTTTTTGGTTGGAATAATCAACTCAACTTCACTAAAATTGTTAACAAATAAATATGTCAGGCTGCAACTTCCGACAAAAAGCTTCTAGAATAACATCATGTTTATAATGCCGTCCGCATTTATCTGTCAAACAAAAACCATCCTAATTATATCTGTAAGTAGTGTAAAGTTTGTTGTTTAATACTGTGCATTTATTTTTCCAAAAGTTGCAATATTGGTTGAATAGTACTAATAAAAACAAAACGTTACTAGACAACTATGGCGGGCCCAGCGGCATTCGGTTCAACCTACTAAGTCGTCGGGCCATTTGACCCGACATTGGCAGCTAAAGTGTTTATAGTTTACCTAAAGGTAGTTGGGATGAAATATTTATTAATTATGTCTATTGTATCTCTTTTTCACTCATTCATTCAATCATTTAGAAACCTTAAACATTTGACTATGCTGTACAGAAATGTTTACATCATTCTCTTAGGAGTTTTTATTATTAAAGAAGTATTAAACTATGGGAAATCCTTTTGTAAACATGTTACACATTTTTGTAGGAATAGTATTAGAAACTAACCATTTCTATATAATCCTCAGCTGTCCTTAAAACCTCCAGCCATTTACAGTGGTCAAAAATACTGTTATTGATACAATCAGGTCTTCCATACTTCTCTATTTTTAAGCAGTACTTTAATTAGTTTCTTTTAACTTACATAAATAGAAATGCAGTAAGATTGAAGGAAGCAAGGCAACTGCTATAAACCTATATCAATACTTTAAGTGCTTTCTTCAATTTATTAATTGTAAAAAAGGTTTCTCACTCCAAGTTATCATCGTATCATTAAGTTAAGAGGATATTCTGTAAATATAGTTGTCCATCAGTTTTGAATCAGCACTAATATGCCTTGATAAAGGATATTAGAATAAATGGTAGAAGGGATTGACTGGAAAGGAGTTGATGTTTTTTACATCTCACACATGTGATTATAATATTTAAGCTTCGATGATGCGACACAATAGAGATTCTCAGACTTTTACAGTTTTTGACAGTATGGTTTTATAGCACGAAGTAAGACATATTTATTTGTAAGTTCTGTTTGAGTAATAAAGCAGATAAATTATAGAAATATTAAAAAATATTTGGAATATTTTCTAAATAAATGTTTAGATTTTTTCAAAACATTCTCCTTCAGCACAAGTTTTTTTATTTTCTGTTATATTTCCATGTATATATTCCAAAGTGTATTTGCGACCTGTCAAGTCCACCCTTCTTAGTTTTTTCATCTTAACATTGTCTTGAAAATAAATTTTAGGCAAATATACTTTGATTAGGCTGATTCACAGTGTGTATATGCGCTGGCTTGCATTTGTGCACCTCTTCCCTTACATTGTCTCTAGGAAAACTCTCTTGTCTTCATTTTTACTCACACTTATATCTTGTACAAATTTTCAATCATTAATAAAATATGTTTTTATTCATTCAATCAAGTTCAAATACATTTATTTTACCTATAGTGGATGATAATTGATTTTGATAAAAGTTTTTTCAAATATTTATTCAATAATTAAATTATAAAAATTTTGGGGTCCTATCTGGATTCGAACTGAGAATCTTCATGTTCGAAGTCTAGCACATTTTGGCACTGCGCCAACTTTCCAATACCTAGAAATCTATTTTTCAAAGATGTAAATGCATTGTATTACCTTAAGCTGTTACCATGGTTATCTCATAATATCATAATAACCTCAGTAGGAATTTAGTTATTACTTGTTTACTCTAAATCTTATCTCTATTTTATTGTGCTCCTTCTAATCTATTTCTTTTTCATTGCTGTCACAAAAATTCTGCTTCAATTGTACATTAAAATAAATGTTTCTTTTGTATTTATAAATTCATATACGTTTTATTAATAAATTTTTGTTTTAGATGTTGAAACAAGATTTGGCACAATCACGAGACGAAACAAAGGAAACCGCAATGGATAAAATCCATCGTGAAAATGTACGCCAGGGTCGAGATAAATACAAAACCTTAAGAGAAATCCGTAAAGGAAACACTAAACGACGAGTCGACCAGTTTGAGAACATGTAAACGAAATGATTATACGTGATTCTCGTAAATCTAAAGTGGTGCAAACGCCAGCCTTATTATTGCGTCCACTTTCCAGGGAAGTTCGATGGTTGATTATTATTTAAATGTATTTCAAATTAATTTAATAATTTAAAGGCTGATATTTTGATTGAGATACTTGTCACTATGTTAACAGTGTAATCGTTTTATAGTCGGCTCTAATGTTAACAGTGTAATGGATATTTACTCTCAATATATCCAGCAAACATAAGCGTTTTTTAAATTCTTTTTTAATTCTAAAAATTTTTCATAAAACTACACGGTTTATTTCAGATACTATGCGCAAGCCAATTTTAATTGTGCATTATAAAAGATTATATGAAATAACATTGATAAGTGATGAAAATCTTTAAAATTATTTGTTTTGTTATTTTGGGTAAAAGGTTCACTCGTATCTACAGGGTATCCCTGTTGTATATTGTAAACAATTAATAACTGTTTTGTAATATATTTTTTTTATTAATTATATTTTTATAAAATCTGAAATACTAGAATTCCATTTAGATTTGATCAGTTAAGGTAATGGTAAGTAAATCAAATTTATTATAAGGTATAAAGTATATAATCTTTTGTTTTCTTTGAAAGTATTTTTATTATGAAACTTTTACTCAAAATAATGAAACGCGATCATTATGTTTTGATTAGACATTGTAAATAGAAATTTCTATTAGTTTGTAGAGGATTGGTCAACCTTAATGACAAATCGGAGTTGTTAAAACAGTATTTTTGTAACAGTTCTTTGAAGAAATTTTACAAAATGTAAGTCGTATTTTTGAGTGATGGACTAATAGATCCTGGAAGTAAGGAGTATATTATAAAATAAAATTGCTTAAAATATTGACTGAGAACTATTTTTTGTGAACAGCGTGTAAAATAGATTTAGATTTTGAGTATATCTAAAATAATTCTTGCTGAAGGTGTTTTGTCAACAAAGAGTTTATAATGATTACATAAAATTGTAGAAACCGATTAATCAGTTTTACAAAACATTTCAGCAACAACGTATGTATAACTAACTTTAGATATATTTATGGTGTATTGTATACTGTTTTCTTCAGTTAACCTTGTTCAGTTATTTCAACAATTCAAAGTTGTTTCTCAAACATTTTTTTATAATTGTAGGATTTTCAGCAAATCAGTGAATTTAAAGAATATCATTTGAACATTTTAGAAATATCTTGTTATTAGAATTCACGATAGTATGTTATTTCATTCAGTATTTTTTGTTCTTTATAAACACATTTTCATTAGAATTTTTTTAACAATTTGTTATTTTGTAATGTTTTGTCATCTTTATTTACATTCCAAATTGTTAACAAATTATTTTCTTTCTTGTCTAGTTGTTTAGTTTAAAGGACAAGTTTATGTTAAAGTCCTGGACGAGCTTCCACATTTTTACTCCTGTTAATATTAGCTCAAATATGATTTTATTTTCATCCGTGATAAAATTTAAACTTTTTTACTATTAGGCCATAAAAATATGATTGAGTGGTGCATTTTATCTCATTTAATTTTCTAATTATTTTTTTAACGTAAATGTAAATGTCTATATTTTCTATTTTTAAACATATCTTTCATATTGAAAAAGGTGGCCTTTGCAAAATCCTTACTCCAGCTAAAAACGGAGTTTGGCATAGTATTTAGAAAAAAATAGCAATCTATAATTTTCTAAAAAATTGATATTTTGCATCCTATATAAATGTATAATTTTTTAAAAATTTGTTATATTTATTCAAAATAGCAAAAGCTTTTTATTCATTCAAAGACAAATTGTCAGTTTGAAAAGCTAAGAAATTAAGTTAATAGAAATATTTCTTATTTCTCTATGATGTTTTCTTATTGGTGTAAACAAATCAGTAATTTGATCATCAGAAATCCGTTGAATCAGATAGTTCCTCTCTAATATTCAACGCCAATATATATTTTTCTTGTATTGCGTAGAAGTTATTAGACTTTACAATGTATTTATACAGTTCATTATATACATTTGTGCAAATAATATCTTTAAAAATTGTTGCAATTAATTTAATATTTTAAGTAATTTTTAATGTACTTATTAGCTACCGTGATTAAGTTGAAACCCAGCTCTAAAATACAAAAATTGAAATTTATAAAAGTTTATATATTTTATGCATTAAATTGTTCTGATGACTTGTAGATATGTTTTTGTTTCTTATTATATTAAGTAATACTTTACGCAATAGAGTTTATGTTAACATTTTAAGGTATGTATAATATTGAAATAAATTAACAGGGGAGTTACAGATATGTGTTGTTATTACACCCTGAATATCTTAACACGTTGGCTACTGAGCGGCGTATGTATGCGCCGTCTGGTTTTTCACGAGAGACTGGCGATAAGAATTCTATCTTTCCACATACACCTCATTAATGTGTGTCTGACCTTCTTTACAGACCAAAAGTAGAACGTTGTTGCAATAACTTATTGCATTATATAAACATGCTAGATGTATGTTTCTTGAATGTGTACGTTTGTTTTTAGGGATGCCTCATATATGAGCCTGTCTGTGTATAGCACGAAAATCTTATTATAGACCGAGCGTCCCAAATAAGTATGTAATATTTAATAAAGTATAAACTAAATTTTGCTACTGACATAAAACAGGACTGAGATGTGTAAATATTGGAAATAACACTGTATTCACATGAACACAGAATTGTCATACAAAGGCTTATATCTGCAAACATCGAACAAACTCCTCTTGGCTACTCATGCTAGACAGATTTCTTTTATAGGCTACATACCTTATCGAAAAAGTACAGACAATATAAATATTAATGTATCAGAGACAAAATATCTTTACATATAAGTTCCTTATGCAGTACAGAATATTTATACTTGTATGGCACCCATCACTTGTGACATGTTTACATCTCTTGTGATAGATGTCGTTTAGAGTACATTCTTTGTGATAGTAATCGAAAAGACTGGTCCTACAAAATGCCTTTGAAAGACGTTCTACAGCAAGTTACAGTATTTAACATCTGTGAAATGAGTGCTAGGTATTTCTTCCATTTCTACAAGTAATAAACGGAATTGACCTTGAATGAGAGACCAAATATCTCACATTAATGTCAAATATGCCTATAGATCGATACGATTATATCAAGCCATTAAAATAGACCAGTGATTTTTCAGAGAGAAAAAAAATTTCATTTTAGCTACTTTTTATTAAATAATTACAGTTTTTATAAATAAAGTAACATAACCTATGGGTTAAAACAACTTTTCTACCACATAACCTATAACATAAAATCAACTGTTTATGTAATTATCACTTATTTTAAGCCAAATGGGACGAAATAACTATATTGCATAGCTTGCCCTTTTGTAAAAAGTTTTTCTCCTATATAAAACTAAAATAAATTAATATTTTTGAAAACATCATGTATCATCTACTACAAGCTTAATAAATGTATTTGAACTTAAGTGGAGGAATAAACGTACTTTATTAACTTGAAAATTTGTACAAGAGAGTGAGAACTAATAGTAAGAATTAAACATCATAAGGTTGCCTACTTTGAAAGGGACAGTGTAGATAAAAGCTGTCAGTAAATCTGGGCATTGTATCCTGTTTCTCAGTCAAAGTAATTACTGTATCTGAATTATTTAGAATCACAAATAAACGGTGTTAACAAATGCTCATGAACACTTTTATTTAAAGTAGTGGTACTAAAGTATTACTCTAAATAGCAGTTATATTAAATAATTTTTACAGTCTTCCTAACTTAAATCCTTGGTAACTTGTGTTTTTGTCAGTGTCTTTAACCTCTAAACACTCGGTGTTACTTTTATTTCTTCAACTCACTACAGGTATTGTAACCAAACTGACTTTGGGAGCTGTTGTCAGCATTGTTGATCATTTAGCACTACACAGGTGTGAAAAACAATGTAATCAATATTGTAATGCAGTGGATCCTGTCTCGTAGGGGAATGAGCCTGCAGATGAACTCGGAAAGAGAGGGACTAAAATTGTTCAAAAACCATCAAAGGCTTTATCACTGCAAACAAGAATAAAAAGTATAAAAACATCTTACCAACAAGGTTTTAGGAATATGGTGGAGGAAAGATTGAAGGACAAGTTCTATAATGTGTTTGAGCTGTTTGAGGCAAATAGAACACTCCCGAGAAAAACATCTGTTGCTAACTTCAGACTGGCCACAGGCCATGGCCGTCTCACCGGACATCTCAGTAGAATGAAAATATTAGAATCCAATATGTGCATGCCAAACATCTATTATGGACAAGGACCACCTCCTGGTCTGCAGTGGACTAGATAAGGAAAGACATCAACAAATGGACTTACCTGGATTGTATTGGGAGGCAATATCTCGAATGGTGCAAGCTAAGTGAGAGCCATTGGAAGAAAAAAATTCTATCCAAATTTCGATTTCATTGCAAACAAATCTTACAATGGAGATACAAAGGGGGAGGAATTGAAAAAATTAAATTCACATCATTATCCTAAAGTTTTACAATTTTGAAAAACAACCCCTAAACTGAAACCTTACAACACTACATTTTCTTGTTATACAATTACTTTAAAGATACAGTTTAACCCTTTGATTAGCAACATGTGCATACCCTGACAAAGCCCCTGGAAGCAACATAATTTTTAAAGATTTCTGAATATTTTGTTTGTTAATTTTTTTGTTTTCTCGAATTGTTTAAATTATACTACTTTTTAAAATTTGTTATGAAAATATTTAATACTGGCAAAGTACCCATCCTTTGTACGAGACTGACATATACAGTAAACTCCCGATTATCCGTGGAATATGGTGGCCCGGCAACGCCGGATAACTAATTCCCCAGATAATCCACTATGAACAAAGAATACGCAAAACGATCGATAATTGATTATTATACCATAAGTTACACGAATAATGACCCCGGTTAATGCAATTCACAAATAATCTTCAGAGGACAAAATAAATACAGAAAATAATTTAAAATGTCGATGTATTTGACGGATTATAACATGTACATTTATATGTCTAACTATTTACAATACATACATAAGTATATGTCAAAAGTAAGTATGTAAGTACATATATAATTTCCAATACACATATACTTTCACTTTTTAACAAAAAAATCTGTCACTTTCCTCTGTTTTTTTTTGTGAGCATTGATTTAGCTTTAATGTGCGATCTAAGTTTCTTGAGAACCATTTTGTCGTACAGTGTCTACTTGTGTCACAAAGCCATAAAGTTCGATAATGTATATGACAGACATGGATAATACATATGTCATGTCCTGGACTATTTATAGCCGAGATTAGCTGACATTTGTTTACAATCTTATGATACACATTAGGTTTTCGGGCGTCCAAGCATTTTGTCATTGTCTCTTATATACAGTAGTCTGCTCGCCCATTTTATTTCGCTGGCTCGCGTCGGGATGCTTCCCTTTCAATGTAAAAATTAGTACGTACATATACATATCTATTCCCTTCATCTTAACTTCTATTAAGCCTTATATGTCGTAATTTCCATTTACGTCGTAATTCACCGTTTGGAAATTTAAACACATAAATCTGATTGGAATAAAAATTGGATATTTGTAAAACAATGGCAGACCCCAGATAATCCGCCCACGGATAATCGGGAGTTTACTGTATTTTCATTGTTTTAATTTGTATTTGGGTTGAATTTAATTCACTGAAATTAAATCCTGATTAATATATTAAACTATAAACTTAATGATTGTCTTGAAAAACCAAGAGGAGGAAAAGCTTCTGCTTGTAACGTGATATTTTTAAAGTATATAACTAACCTTGAAAGATGAATAATAACAAACATTTACTATCCCGTGTTTAAAAGTGAGTTTTACAGGTGATTTCTAACACCTACACTATCAGCTGATTAAGTCAAGTATATAATGGAGTATAGATAATTGAGTGTTAAGAGAGTTTTCAAGCCCAGTGGGGCAGAACCCTGATGGAGTTTCTAAATATAAATAGGACTATGTGTTACTCAGGGACCCTAAGATTGTTTATGTAAAGTAGCAGCTTAATGGGTTCAGTAGTATTTACGTGAGTGAGTAACGCACAGACAGACACCATTAGATTTTCATATAATAGTATAGATTAAAAAATTTTGTTAACATTAGTAGCAGCCCACCTTTTCAGTTTTGATTGGTCAAACATGGTAGTATTTTCACACAAAAAGCCATAATATTTGTTGGTTTTGTAACTGCTTTATTGACCAATCTATCAAAAAATATTTTGAAAAAGTCAAATTCATTAGGTTTGGGTGGGAAAATAAATTTGTTAGAAATGCCTAATTTATTTGTATCAAATCATGCAACGATCTGTAAACACATAAGATAAACCATTGACTTTGCACATTAAAGAAGGTGACTATGTACTTTGTGTCACATTTATTGTCCAGGTAATATCAGATATTGAACCTAGAGTGCAGTACAATACACAGAAAATTTAATTGTCAACGTAAGGTAAGACATTCATATATGGGAATGCCCACGTTGCCTGAAGCGTGATTTCTTCTACTGGTGTGTGAATGCTAATCAAAAGGCTAAACACTGTTACATGCTAAAAACACAAAACCTTTAATATTTGTAATATTTTGTACGAAGGAAATTATTGTTGTCTGCATCGTAAAGTGAAATGTTTTGCAATTAAATCGAGGTTTGGGTAGAAATTTTATACCTAAAATTAATATGTTTAAGTAAGACTTGATAAACTGAGGCGTTCACTACCTTTCATAACTTGGAGTTTTTGTTTCACATACCTTTAAAAAACAGTATTGCTTAATCAGCTTTATTCAAATTCTAAAAACTGAGGAGAAAATATCTCATTAAATTGAAGTAGTGCATCAGTGCCTGCTGAAAGACTGCCCTCTAATTATATTCTCTAGAGCTAAAATATTTAAATTGTTTGAAAATTAATTGCAATACTTTAATACATAAATTATATGTCATAAAACTACTCAAATATATAGAAATACTCCTAACAGGAATGAAGATGAGTGTATAATGAATTTCAACAATTATAAACCCTTGACTACAAATTTAAAAAGTTGCAAAACTAATATACAGTCCAGTTGTATCTTCTGATAATGCTAAATGTGTTGGCAAAATTTACAATATGGCTTTGTATGTTTTTAAATTTGTACTTGAAGGTTTATAATTGTTAATTATATTTAAAATTAATTTTCAGTATTTTATCTACTATTTACATTTTATAATAATTACGCTATTCACTATTATGTAAATGCAAAATTGGGTTCAGTACAATCTCAATTGCTCTTGGTTACTCGAATTTTATTTGGTTGAAATTTTCAATATATAGATCTTTTTATTAGTACTTTCAGATGTGAGTTCACCACCTTATTTTGTCAAACACTTGAGAATGTAAATTCTCATATTTTCTCATAAATTCTCACAAATATTCACATGTTTTTAAATATAACTGTACTTTTATACTCACAGATGTGGATAACATTTATTCAGTCCAGTGGACAGGAAATAAAGTGAGTTTGACCATGTGAGTTGTCAACCGTGAGTTGGTTTCCTTCCTATAACCAGGATATTACACCTATTCTTTCTTGTTCTAGTCCCCAAGTAAATTTATAGTAGAAACTCACTTTCCTAGTATCCCGAAAGGTAGTCTGTATGGGGTGTTAGATATGACCCCAAAACACCAGCCATTTTCCTTCCTCGTATCCTAGATTAATGACATTATCTTGAGTTGCCTTCTAACATTCTTCCCCATCTCTAGCAATAATAAAGTTATTAAATTAAAAATATGTGTATGAGCAGACAAATATCCAACTCTGATGGTGCAACAGGGAAGACTATGTAAATATGCAAACCTCAGGTGTATTCACATGTTATTGATGAATAATTAATTAAAATACAGTACTAATTAACTATATTACTTTCCTTTTTTGTAAAATTAAATAGTCTAAGAATTTCTCTAAAGAAATATAGTAATAAATTCTGCTCTACGATCTAATTTAATACTAATAAAAGTTTGATAGAAATTGATTTCATGTTAAATATTTAACATGACAAATTTCATCCATATAATTTGTTAATTAGATGTCAGATATAAAAATTAACAGAGTAAGATTAAAATATAGCCTACCAAGATGAAGTAGTTGATGTAGATATGCCTACCAAGTCAACCCATCAATGTACAGGAGCCATAAATTGGTGAGATCTGATTAAATTTTTTCAACTATTATCCTCAACAAATTTAAGTAAGTGGTAGGTCTACTATAGGCAAGTTTTAAAATATTTACAAGTGTTTTAGTGAAAACTAGTAGCTCGCGTGAAGATGGAATCAACTAATATATATATTTTATATCGAAATCTTGTTGCTGTTCATGACGAGCTGGTTGTAAATTACAAACGAAAACGTTTCCTCCAAGTGTAAGTTAACAATTAACAACTTTTAGTTAACAAATGTCTGGTCACAAGTAATAGCAAAAGTGTAATTTGTAATATATTTTATAATGACTGCAAGAAATTTGGTTTTAACCTAACTTCAGTCATTTGAACTGAATATGAACAATCTATCTAGACATTCCTTTAAAACATCTAAAATATAGGACCTATTTAATATTAAATATCAAGCAGCAACTTTGAACCTAAAGTTTTAGGCAGCCTAGATTTATTAACATCAGAAGATTCTGTAAACTCCAATTTTTTAATAAATTGTATTTGTATAGGTTAGTAATAATTATTTAGTTGAGATTTTTATATCAAGAATTTTCTGACGAGGCTTTGGATCCATTTCATTATTTGTTATACTCCATATTGTGATTTTACTAATTGTAGGCCTGAGAGAGATTCTGTAAGCTCCCATAATAGCTGTGTTGTATGGTTATTTGTAGTATTTATTAATAATATATGAAATTTACTCCATTTAATAAACCCTATTTCTTAATTATAGCAACTCCCAACCCGTATTCTTTTATTAAGTAAATGAACACCAATAAAGTCAACAAAAGCCAAATTAACCATAACCCACTAGTAGTCAACATGTAACTATAACCTAATTTAGTTAACAATAAAATTAGCAGTCGATGAGTCAAATTAGAAGTAATATATTGATAAGTTGGTTCTAATTCAGGTTTGAAATGTTGTTTTCATTAAAATAATAGGGATTTCAAACTGTTTTAATTTACTTATCAACATTGGTTGTGGTTATTTAGTAGTAAGTAAGTATTACAGAAACCTTAAGATCTACGTTCCACAAAAATATAAGTATTTTTTACCTATTTTTTAAATAAGTATTTAATTTTAGTATATAGTGAAAAATTGAAAATAATGTTAAATTCAATACATTTCATTGGCAGTAGTTTTATGATTCTGTGTGCTTTTGATTTTGTGTAGTTAAGACTTAATGTATGATGAATTGTTTTGTTGAGGAGCAAATTTATTGATAATAAACAAATTAATCATTTAGTTTTTCTAATTGCTGATATTCTTTTATTTTTGCAGGAAAATAAGGTCAGCTCAAGTACAAAAATTGTGGTTATAAATTAAAATTACAAAATAAAGTAGTTTGTTCAGTATAAAAGAAATATACAACTAAGCTCAACCGGCAAATCTAAATCAACATGATAGAAGTGACTGACAAGATCAAGGGTGATATCTTTCTTGCATAGCATGTTGTTGATCCTATCTGAAATCATCACATCTAAATTTCAGGTATGTTTTTTAATTTTTTATTTAGGTGCATTATATCAGTTCTGCAGTTTTCAAAAAGCAGGACATATTTGGAGAAACAGTTTAAAATAAGAAATCCCAGGTCTATAAGGAAAGAATTTTGTGTGTGGAAATCATTAAAAGCTCAAATAATTTCCAATGGAAAACCATGAAATTTGTGCCATAGATAAATTTTCTTTATTACTGCTAACCTTTCATACCATTTCTATCTCCAATTGGTAATTGGTTAAAAATTACACACACGAGCGCTCGCACACACACTCATGCACACACACACACAACTGAGCCTGCTGACGATGCGAACTGAGTGAGACACGCTCTCGCGACGCTACGACGCGACAACCACACAGCGCCTTAAGGTTGAGTCATCATGATTTTAAACCGCGTAACTTGGGAATCGTGTAAGATGGGGTAGCGTAAGTCGAGGTATTACTGTATATATAAAGTTATTTTTGTTATTTCTAAACAATTGTTCCACCACTAAGTGCAATTAATTTTTATACCTTTTGAGATGAGGCATCTTTTGGTCACTTGACCATTGTCGAATTATTGAACTGTTTTTCTCTATTTTTCTGATGTGGTTATTTGGTCCGTGATGTTTGTATTTGGTCATATATGTCCGTGATGTTGGTCATATATGTTTCGTCATGTCTCACGTGCATGATGCTTTTGAAGAATATGTCGTCTTGCATATGTTGTCTGTTGGTAACAAGCCAATTTTTAAAGCTTTTAAAAGTTTTTATTTAATGTAATAGGCTACACAAAATGTACAACTTTCATTTATAAGTAGCAATTTCTGAAAAAATGACAAACACATTGTATAGAAGTAATGATTTATTTAAAATTACAAATGTAAACTTCAGTTCATAATTACAATATAACTTCAGTAATAGCCATTTCAGTTTGTATAACTGGAGAAATTGGAACTACATTTGCTTTGAGTTTTGTTTTGACATCTGTGAAGCAGTGGTGAAGAGTAGTGGCCAGAAATGGGGAGAGAGAGTGAAAGTTGAGCTAACCTGAGTTAGAGTGAGACAACAGATGAGTGGTGACAAACAAATAGACCAGATAGCTCTATTGTTGCATGATAAACAGTAATATTATTTTTGTTTTTTCAAATCTGCATTTGCTTTAATCGTTTAATTCATACAAAGCAAATAATACATATACAAGAGACAGTTGATTCATTATTTTTCCAATAAATTACACTGCACATTAATTTTCACAGTAAAAACAACAAGAATCAGAATCGGCACCTTAATCAATGGAGAATCAAGTATCAGTAAAAACTTGATACAATTAGAATTGGCGATTCCTGTAATGAGAATTGGTGGCATTTCTCTAGTCCTTATAGTTGTACCGTATTATCCTAAATAAATGTTAATCACATAAACTATCGATTACTCACCATACCATAAAAATTATTATAAAAAAATTTGGAATTTATTTGAAATAATTAACTATAGATTTTTGAACATATTTTCAATTAGCATTCTTGCTTTTTTTAAGACTGAATAATTTCTCATAAAGGCAAAGTTTATGCCTTCTGTAAGTGCAGAATAGTCTCGTGATAAGTTTTAATATGACATTCATTTGGAGCTGTTTCTTCATCATCATCATTTTCTCCATTTCGCTGATGGTTTTCAATGAATTGAGTCATGTCCCTTAAATTGGCATCAGAATTAAAATTATCGTCACATATAGTCATCTGCTCTAATGTTACTGAAATGGGCTTAATTTATGGCACCCTATAAATTATGGTTTTTTGTATTGTGGGAAGAGGCCTCGGTATTGACATAATAAGCCTTAGTATTATTACGACTGTTCCTGCCTTTCTAAAACAAAACTTTGCAGTTTCTGGTAACAATTTCACATATTTCTGGTAACAATAACTGACTTAGCCATCCACACCACAGCATATATTACAGAAATGGATCTTGCTACTTCAGAAACAGAAGAAAGTGAACCTGTGATTTTAAATTTGTCTGTTTTTTGCTTCACACTTACCTTTTTCACTAGCTTCTATAACTTTCAGTCTATTTTTTAAATTTAAAATAACATATTTTCTCTGACCCATTGCAATTAACGGACTAGGTCAGCTAGTCACAACAATTTTTTAATAGTAGATATAAATACTAGCCCAACTAGTTATGAATGTCGTCATGATTCGTTCGGATCAAGAGAGTTTATTTTTTTGATATGTCACGCACAAGACTAGTTGTCTGTGCTTTCCAAGTGATGTTTGACTTTCATGCCCCATTGACTTTGTGTCAGACATCTAAACATAATAAAACGCTCCAGAAGTTTTAATGTCAACTGGAGTGAGAAGCACAGTATAGCTTTTACTTGTCGGTCAGTAGCTGATAGTGTAAATATAAGTTAAATGTTTTTTTTAATAATTAGTGTAGTCTTGTGTACATTCGAAATGAATTAACAATAATAGTGGGAACCTAGAATCTAAAGCAAACTTCAAACCTTAAGTAATTTTTAAATTGTTTTTACTAATTATGATTACATATAGTAATCAAATAATAAACTAAGGTACAAAATAACAAAACTAAAATATACACCTGTATAAAAATGTAATATTTAGTGCTTTATAAGTCAGAATATTTTTATATCAAAATACAACTCAATTGACAAGAGGATATAATTCGTACCTGCTAGTGCCTATGCCGCATGTAATTAAATTCACTATGGGTTATGTTCCATGAAAAGCAGGTTCTGTTTAATATAAGTTTCACTTTAATGTTCTACACTTCTGTTAGAATCTAGAAAAATATACTGAAAAACACACGGGGCTGTCGAGTGGTTAGTTGAAGCCATGGACAAAATTTCATCATGCTGCTTCCTCCCTCAACTCAAACCCAAGTGCTTCCACCCAACATTACACCTTTCTGTAAGGATTCAATAAAACACCAAACAATGTGATGTGACACTACCAAATACATGTAAACCTAATACAGGTTAACCACGCAATGAGCAGAGCAATCGACTGGACAAGTTCCAAGCCACATCACATCCAGTCCCTTGTTTCCGAAGTTGGATTGAGGTTGCATCTTCTAGGTTTTATGCCCTGTAATATTTAAAAATTCAGTTATAAAGGTACACCTAATGGCAAGAATAAAAAGTATTAAAACATCTTACCAACAAGGTTTTAGGAATATGATGGAGGAAAGATTGAAGGACAAGTTCTATAATGTGTTTGAGCTGTTTGAGGCGAATAGAACACTCCCTTGAAAAACATCTCTTGCTAGCTTCAGACTGACTACAGGGCATGACTGTTTTGCCAGGCATCTCAGCAGAATGAAAATATTAGAATCCAACAGGTGCACAATATGTGCATGCCAAACATCTATTCTGGACAAGGACCACCCCCTGGTCTGCAGTAAACTTGATAAGGAAAGACAACAACAAAGGGACTTACCTGGATTGTACTGGGAGGCGAGATCTCGAATGTGTGAGCCAGATGAGAGCCATTAGAAGGAAAAGACGTATACCTAACATTAAAAAATACATTATGTAGATCTAACATTTTCAAATTGGGTCGTATTATTTTTGTCATTGAACCAATACAAGTCTCTGGATGTTGTGCACAAAGAAGTTACCCCTGTGGCCCCAACCATCTTGCTGAATAATTTGCTCAAATTAAACCTTCTTCTCTGCAGGTGATTGAGTTTGGAAGTCCTATATCTATCAGCCTTTAGTTTAAACTTACATATAGTACACATTAGGAAAGGCATTAGATTTCTGTATTTATCATTATGATTTTTATATACAGTAGAACCTCAATAAGTGGTGCCCTGTTAACTCGAATCTTCCAATAACCTGAAATGGTTTTGAAGTACAATAAAAAAACAATAAATAAGAAATAACAAAAATCTGATATGTGCAGTATATACATAAAAATCTAACACAACAATAAAACTGTCTAAGACCTACAGATAAACAAAATAATGAATGTAATGTTTTGGGCTCCTTATGCTGAAAAAACTACGGGATCAGACAGAATTCACAGATTTGTTTGCCAAGAAATGAATGGCATTGGAGTTTATATTCAATATGTACGTTCATATTATATATAATACTCTTTGTTTGATAAATATGGAGGAGTGTTTATATAAGTACAATGTCTTCTTTTAATTTTTCCTTAGTGTCCAGCTAACCTGGATGGGCCGCAGTCCAAGTTAGTCTGACTTTTTGAGGTTCTACCATACAAGAAAATTTACTACCTTAATAAGACTATTAAAAAATAAATAATGTGATTAGAATGACCTGCAGATGCTAATTTGATTACTAAATCGTATATTTTATTTTAGTTTGAGGTTTAGTGGTTTTTATATCAGAATTAGATAAGAGGAAACCAATATACAAGTAAGAATTACACAACTTTACTTTATATAAATAATAACATTAATTGAATTTAACTTTGATTATAAAGCTTCTTATTTCCATTGGTGATAGTTTGATTGTTGAAGCACTTGAAGTATTATCTTTTTCTGCTGCATAGTTTTTATCCGCTCCTTCCACAGGTTGTTTCTTCCACAGTAGTCTTTTTTTGTTTTTAAGTAATAGATTACCACCAAGAGTTGTTTCCTCGATTGATATGACTTTGAAAGGTGAAAATATGTTCTACAAACAAAATATTTATTGGATTTAGTTCAGAAATGAGTAGATACTTTCATAAGAATACTATGACTAAGTCAATTTAAAAATAATTAAAGATATGTTTCCCTTCCAGATTTTAACAAATATATAAAATACTTTTAAAAAATTTCTTGTTTTAATTATCTAACATTACTGACATTGTTTTTATAATAGTTTTTTCTACCTGCTCAAGAATATATTTCTTATATTTTACATTAAAATACAGAATTCTCATTTGGTTAGTAAATACAGTAGAGACTTGAAAATCCAAGTCACAATATTTCAAGCTTCTGTTAAATTCGAGCCTGTTTCTCTTTGAACCTATTTTATCTATTTGAAAGAAAATGATGGGTCGGACTTCTAACAAATGTTTATAGCTATACAGTATGCAAATGAAATGATTCGGGCTTCCAAGAAATGTTTACAGCAATAAGGTATGCGAATGAAATAAGTTGGGCTTCTACAATATGTTTAGAGCCATTATGTGAAGGAAATGAGTCGGGCTTCCAAGATATGTTTATATCAATATGGCATGCAAAGGAAATTAGTCCAGCTTCCAAGAAATGTTTATATCACTACCTTATGTAAACGAAATGAGTCGGGCCTCCATGAAATGTTCATATAAAGTTCTATGATCTTATTATTTGGATTCCTAATTACAATACTGCATTAGGGTTTATTATAAATCCTATTTTTCCTAATGGACCAGAACGTACTTCTGTGTATTCCGAGGGGGGTTTGTTCCCATCTGCCTTGAATTATCGAGACTCTACTGTACGTATTTGGCTTACACAACTTAGGAAAACAATTTTCTCATAATTACAAAGGGACATATACGAAACAAACACTTTTATATGTAATAGTTTATATTACTGTATAAATTTTTAATGATTTATGATCTACTGTAAATCTTATGAACATTACACATCTAATTACTTTTTCATAGTTTTATTGTCTTGCTTGAGAAAACTAAAACCCATCAATACATTAGATAAATTATTTGCTTACTTAGTTATTTTGAAAAATAAATTTAAAAATATTCTTTACTTGTGTCTACTACAAGCACCAAAATGGGAGTTACATGTTTGACCTTTTTGTGATAGGGATGGTCGATCCAGTGACTTTACCGGTGACAAGGGATACTGAGACTGCTCTGTATGTGCTAATAACAGGCAGGCATACCACACTAGTGAAATGATTCCACATCTTGCTTTCTTCATTTTTTGAAGGCTCATTATACATTATTTAAAAATAAACTCCTATGAAATTAAGAATAAACTACCGAGTGCGAAATAGCGTCTACTGTACAAAACACTGTTATTATTTTGAAACCTGTCACAAATCGACCACCCATACACAACGTAATGAGTAGATGCAGTGACAGTGACAAACCAACCAATGACAGCCGTGGTAAAATATCTGAGGTAAAATTTCAGTCACTATAGTGATATTTTCCCCAATCATAACAGACACAACCCCCAATGTTTTCAAATGAACCAATGACAGCCGTTTCATCCTGTGACTGAGACCTTTTGCTCAATCACAACAGAGGGAAATTCCAATCGATCCATTGTCACTGGAACTTGCATTTTTCATATTTTGTCACTGATACCACCAGCTACAAATGGATATCAGTGATAAGTCACTGTGACAGAAAGTATCTTCCATTCCTATTTTGAGAGTTTATTAAATTATATGTGACTAACCATTTACACATACCTGAAACTGGAATAGAATATATGCACAAGATGTTACAATTAAAAAAAAAAAAAATATTATTGGTTACCCAAGTATAACTAAAGGATGGCAAATCTGTATCTATAAAATAGAATATTATTATAGGCCTACAAACAAATGAAAGTAAAAAAGAGCCCTTTCAGTGACATCAACTGAGAATATATTTCAGATTATAGAGTAGTACAGATAACGATATTTTTTGTTCATTATAAAATTATGCATATTCTATTCATTTGCTATTTGGTGATAAATGTTGAGCTATAACTATTTAAAAATTACAAAGGGTTAAAGTTAAAAAACTTTAGAAAACATTGCAAGGTTATTAATTATAATCTCTCTGGGACTTAAAGTCATGTTCATAATATTTTTTCCATCTTATGAAAACATTTACTTAACATTATATTTTTCTTGCATTATACAACTTTAACAATTTTTTAAAATAAATGTTGCATGAGGAACAAAACAGGTCTGTCACTGATTGCAACATTATAAGTTGTAGGGTTAAGCCTTTTACAAGTTTTATTTCAAAAGAATGATTTCACAGAAATGTGAATATCTCATCCTTTTTTACATTTCATCTTCAATTTCCAGATGTAAATTAGGAATCCTCCCTCATTCAATCTGTCTAGTAAATAAACCAGATTTAGGACTGTCAAAGAAGGAATATTGACCTGACACATTATGTTAAAAGGTAGAGAGTGGTTTTAGTAATTGAAATAAAGACAAGTAAAACTTGGCTAATGTCAAACCCTGGCTAGATAAAGAAAATCAGCGCATTGTTGATTAGTTAACCAATGTTAATCATGTCCAGTGAAAGGGGCATATGGTGGTTTATTGGTAGATAAAACAACTGAAATACAAACAATTTCATGAAAACACTAAAGTTATACTTTAAAAAAAACTTTAACAGAATTTGAAAAACTATTAACTTTTTGATAAAGTAAGTAATTCCATGCTATACCTTTAAATTCACAGTGACAGGTTTTGACCATTCAGTGTCATCATTTTTCTCCATTATGTGTTCTAATCTGAGCAAATAACTGTTGTTCTTCCATGGTTCCAATGTCGTAATTTGTACATTTGGAGGTAGTGTTTTCTTTAGTCCAGAATACTAGGATTTAAAACAAATAAAGTTATGGCATGTACACTATATAGGTACCTTTAAGAATCTATAATTATAAACTACTAGGGTCTTGTAGGGGCAAAGCCCCTATTACAATTGAAACAAATTTTTAAATTTGTATTTCAATTTTATTTTTAATACAAATTAAATTTAATATAATTTAAGTTTTTCATAACAAAATTTCCTTATAAACTATATTTTTTGTAATTGGGTTTTCAATTAGATTTTTCTGACCAAGCTTATTTTCAATATGTATCTTTAATCCATCTTGAGATTTTACTCGGCTTAGTGCAACATAAAGTTGACCATGTGTAAAAACAGCTTTGGTTGAAGCCCTGCTCTTAGGAATGTTTGACCCTGAGTCTTATTTATAGTTATTTAAAGTGCAAGTCTTAAAGGAAATTGATTCCTTTTCATTTGAAATGGAATGTTAGGATCTGTTGATATTAATTTAATTCTTGGTAAAAATATGTTTTCTTTTCTAGAACCAGTGATTATTTGTAATTTAATACACTTGTCAAACATATATAGTAAGATAAGACGTACTCCATTAACTGAACCTGACCCCAAGTTTATATTTCTAATTAACCTTTAATTGTGTAAAAATATTTGTACTCTGCTGTTTTTCATATAATATTTGTACAGCTGTTTCTCAGCTAAAATATTTGAAAATTATAATCAGTGTTTTTCATTGCAATGTATTTCTTATAAAGATTTTAGGTATTTCAAGTTCCTCTGAACTCTATAAATGTTGTTAATTGAGAAAAACCTATATTTTTCCCCACTCCTTCGTGCCAATATCTTCAATTTGAGAGAACACGAAATTTCCAGCTCTGTAAGACCCCCCCCCCACAACAGCTTCCACAATTTTTCTCTAAAAGTTCGGTTTACGAAATTACATACATGGATTTCATTTAATTATTATATTATTTATTATATTTTATTTTATATTGTTATTTACAACTGAAAACCTTGTCTTTGTATCAAGTAAAAATTACAATTTAACATTTCGAAATTGAAAACATTTAGGATAGACCAAAGAGTTTGGAAAATCAAGCATGTACTGAACTTGGAGAGTGATGTAATTATTTGCTTTTGACATTGGAGCATTAAAATTAATAGGCAATGTGTAATGGTACAGAGTATCTGCTCTAGTTTTCTTGGATTTTACTACAGTAGAACCTCGATAAGTCGGGCTCCAATAACTCGTATCTACGGATAACCTGGAATAATTTTGAAGTAGAATGAAAAAACAAAAAAATAACAAATAACAAATGTAAGTTCAATACATACCTAAAAGTGCGCTGAAACCACGATCTGGATTTATGACGCTCCGATTTTTGACAACCGGATTACTGACGCCCTACTGTATTTTCATTTTGACATGTTATACAAAGATTTTATCTTGAGAGATTCATCGAACCTCATAAACAACAACCTCATATACTAGGTAGTATATTTATATTTAAATGGGCAATCGATTAATTGAAAATTGTTTAAAATCTCTATTCTAAAATAGGACACTAAATAGTTTATTTCTCTCACAGTCTTCAATGGAAATGTATGGAACACCAGTCTATGTTTGGAAATTCCAAATTTATTTCATATTTATTTATTACCAATGAAAATTGTACAATACTACAAATTCCTCTCAAAATAAGGTGTAAAATAGCAACTAAGAAAAATAATATCATTGTCAGTAGGATATATGGTTAGTTAGATTGTATTTAAATATTTAATATTACAGGAATCTGGTTAATTATAGTGTTAGAGCTGAACACTGTATATTATATTATTAATTATATAATCTACACTTTATTGTTAAGAATTATATTTACAAGTCGACGTTCGAGAGGCTATTCATTTCTTAAATTTAAATATCTTTATTAATCACTTAAACAATAATTTATGACTATCCGAATTTCAAATATTGGAAATTTGTTAAAACTTACTGAGACAGAACATTTTTGATCACTATGTGGTAATCTTCATCAGTGTCTTCTGCTTGGAGATGTCGGGTCAAGCGGTGACGGTTTTAAAGGCAGGTTTTTGATAGTATCAAAGAGTATGTGTGATTTGCATTGTGTTTGTTCGTTTAAAATGTTTATACTTTCTTTTTTAGTGTGTCTAAGTTTCATATTGTTCTAGTGGGTTGAGATGTGGTCCTTTTTTGTTGATGTGTAGGATTTCTAGGTTATGGTAAATGTCTGTGTATTTGTGTCCTGTTTCTTTTATGTGATTGTAAAATTTTGAGTTGGTGTTCTGTTTGTGTTCCTCAACTCTTTGTTTAAAGCTACGGCCTGTTTGTCCAATGTAAAATTTGTTACATTCATCACAGTTCAGTTTGTATACGCCTGGTGCTTGTAGTTTATCTTTGTTGTTGGTGTCGTGTTGTATTTTGTATTGTAACTTGTTATTAGTTTTGTATGCTATTTTGTATTCTATTTTGAAATTTGCGGACTATTTTTGTTGTTGTTTTGTTCATGTATGGTAATGTGATGTACTTGTTTTCTTTGTCCGTGGTGTTAATTTTAGTGTTTTTTTGTATTTTGTATCATAGTTTGTTTATTATTGTTTTGTTCTATCCATTTGTGTATGATAAATATTTAATTGTGTCTAGTTCTTTGTTTATATTTTCTGTGGTCATTGGGACTTCTTTAAGTCTATGGAGCATGGATCTGAAGGCAGCGTGGTTGTGTTGGATAAATGTGTCTGTCGTTATACGTTTCCTGTAAATGTTGAAACTGTGTTTTTGTGTGTGACTTTTTGTTATGGTTAGGTAGAGGAAGTTTACGAATCTGTTGGTTTCAATTTCTGAAGTGAAGTGGAGTTTTTGGTGTATTTTATTAGTGTAGGTGAGGAGTTTTTCATATTGTCAGGAGTTGCCTCTATATAGTGTTATGACATAATCAACGTATCTGTGCCAGTATATGATTTTTTGTGCGTGTGTAATGTTTGTGAGTATCGTGGTGTTTTCTATGTATTGTAGAAAAATTTCGCTTAGGACACTACTGATAGGACTTCCCATGTGTAGGCCATTTGGTTGTGAATAGAAGTTTGAGTTGTGGGTGAAATAGTTTTGTTTGGTGATGGTTTGAAGGATGTTTACGATTTCGGTAACATTGGTTTTAGGTATGTTGTTCTGTATTAATTGGGTTTCTAGGATGTTGAGTGTTTCAGGTATGGGTATGTTGGTGTACATATTTGTTATGTCGAGTGATAGTATTGCTGAATTGTGTGGTATGCTTATGTCTTTTATTTTATTTATGAGGTTCGTTCTGTTTTTTATGTGTGTTTCTGTGTTCAAGCTTATGGATTGTCTGATTATTTTGTCCATGTATTTTGCTAGTTTATGTGCAGGGGCATTCTGGTAGTTGAGGATGGCTCGGATGGGGACATTGGGTTTATGAATTTTGGGGAGGATTTAGGGTGGATTTGTTTTAGGTGGTATTTTTTGTTTTTGTTGATAATGTATTTAGATGTATTAATTAGTTGTTTGATGGTTCTGTGATATTTCTCTGTTGGGTCTTTATATAGTTGTACTATATTATTATTTATTATGTAATCATTGATTTTGTCATTTAGGCTGTTTGTATTAATAATTACTGTGTTGATGCCTTTGTCTGCTGTGGTGAGTGTGATGTTGTATAGTTATGCTTTTATGTTTGCGATTTTAATTTCATTGTTCATGTTTTTGTTGCTTATGTTTTTCTGTTTGGTTATGTAATTTATGTCATGTCGAAGTGAGTCTTGGTCTTGGTTTTTCGTATGGCTGTTTCAGTTTGTAGTAAATTGTTTCTGTTTTTTATGTTATTTGATTTATAATATGGGTTGTATTTTAGGCCTTTGTTTATTAAATTCATTTCGTGTTGTGTGAATTTCGTATTAGTGAGGTTAACTGTACGGGGGTAGACTTTTTGTGTAGGTTGGGAGTTAGAGCATTTCGCTAGTGTCCTAAGCAAAATTTTTCTACAACACATAGAAAACACCAAGATACTCACAAACAATACACACACACAAAATCATATACTGGTACAGATACGTCGATGGCATCATAACACTATATAGAGGCAACTCCCGACAATATGGAAAACTCTTCATCTACACTAATAAAATACACCAAAAACTCCACTTTACTTCAGTAATTGAAACCAACCGATCCCTAAACTTCCTCTACCTAACCATAACAAAAAGTCACACACAAAAACACAGTTTCAACATTTACAGGAAACTTATAACGACAGACACACTTATCCACAACACCTCAAACCACCCAATCCAACACAAACACGCTGCCTTCAGATCCATGCTCCATAGACTTAAAGAAGTCCCAATGACCACAGAAAATATAAACAAAGAACTAGACACAATTAAATATTTAGCATATACAAATGGATACATCTCCACAATAATAGACAAACTATGATACAAAATACAAAAGAAAACACTAAAATTAACACTACAGACAAGAAAAACAAATACATCACATTACCATACATAAACAAAACAACAACAAAAATAGTCCGCAAATTTCAAAAAATAGGATACAAAATAGCACACAAAACTAATAACAAGTTACAATTCAAAATACAACACAACACCAACAACAAAGATAAACTACAAGCACCAGGCGTATACAAACTGAACTGTGACGAATGTAACAAATTTTACATTGGACAAACAGGTCGTAGCTTTAAACAAAGAGTTGAGGAACACAAACAGAACAACAACTCAAAATTTTACAATCACATAAAAGAAACAGGACACAAATACACAGACATTTACCATAACCTAGAAATCCTACACATCAACAAAAAAGGACCACATCTCAACACTCTAGAACAATATGAAATTTACAGACACACAAAAACACAAAGTACAAACATATTAAACGAACAAACACAATAGAAATCACACATACTCTTTGATACTATGAAAAACCTGCCTTTAAAACTGTCACTACTTGACCCGACATCTCCAAGTAGATGACACTGATGAAGATCGCCACATAGTGATCGAAAACGTTCTGATTCAGTAAGATTTCACAAATTTACACAAGTTAAAGTTCAGATAGTCATAAAATATTGTTTAAGTGATTAATAAGATTCACCAAACGCAATGGACTACAAAATTCAAGAATTAAATTTCTTTAATTATAGAGCTATAGTATGATTGTCAAAAAACTTCTTACCTCCATTGTATGAGATAACATCCATTCATCGAAAGTTTTTTCGGTTTTCGTGAAAAATATCCAAACAGATAAAACTTTTTCTTGGACTAGTAGACGATCTCTTGCAGATTGATTTGTAGGATCTCCTGATGTTACAATGTGCGTTCCTCGAACTACAAGTCCATTTCCAAATGCTTGTTCGTTCAAAGCTTCATTTACTCCAAACCCATCGTCTTTCAGGATTCGTCTATGGAGCTAAAATGTATAATAATAATTTTTTACCATGAATTATAGACAGAGACTGGAGAGACTAAATTTGACTTCCATGTACATAATAAACCTTCCACAATAAGATGTTATTTGAAATGTATAGTTCCAGATGTGATACAAAATTGTGTAACTAATTGTTGAGTTCTAAAAAAATATATGTAACAAGATTGTAAAAAGTTAACTTGTAGCTAGAATGTACCTTTCAAAAGTTAAGCATGATTTTAACTGAGCCTCCAAGTTTATAGACTAGGGTAAGCAAATAAACATCAGCAACTTTAAGGGTAGAATCACTGGGGGAACCTCAAGGGTAACTGAAATAGAATCATAACAGATGAAAAGGAATTTAAAATGTATGTAGAATTGAAAAATGAGGTGAATGAAGAACCAGCAAATGACAAAGTTAGGAAATAATATTAACGTGAATGTGTATACAAAATGTATGAATACAGAAACAATAGCCAAGATACGAGGGGTATTCTTAAAGTAAGGGCCGTTTGAAAATAATAAAAAAACAAAAAGAAATTTGCAGAAACTAATTTTATTTTTGGAATCTACATACTTTTATCTATTTTTCTACATAGTTTCCAAGTTTTTTTAAACACTTATCATATCGCACAACTAAATTTTGGAAACCTTCTTCATAAAAACTTGCCGCCTGCTGTGATAACCAAGAATTCACGGCCGTTTTCAATTCGTCATCATCGTCATAACGGCTGCCGCCCAAGTGATGTTTCAGATGACGGAAGACGCTCGGCGTAAGGTCAGGGCTGTAGGGTGGGTGGTCCAAAACTTCCCAGTCAAAAGAGTCCAATGCAGCTCGAGTCTGAGCGGCAGTGTGAGGCCTTGCATTATCGTGCAGAAACAAAATTCCTTTTGTGAGCATGCCACGTCTCTTGTTTTGAATCGCTCTGCGCAGCTTCCTCAGAGTTTGGCAGTAGGCTTCTGCATTTATTGTCGTTCCTCATTCCCTAAAGTCGACCAGTTAAAAACCATGCCTATTCCAAAACACGGACGCCATGATCTTGCGCTGTGACAAAGTCTGTTTGGCTTTGAATTTTACGGAGGATTGCGTGTGTCTCCATTCCATGCTTTGTTGTTTCGATTCGGGAGTGAAATGCGGAACCCACGTTTCGTCTCCAGTTACGATCCGACTCAGCATGTCTTCACCATTTTTGTCATAACGTGTCAGAAAATTTAAGGAACTCTCGAGACTTTTGAGAGGGAATACGAGGGAATACTTTTGAAGGGAACTATGAGGGAATATAAACAAACGGCCCTTAGTTTAGAAATACGCTTAGTAGTATAACCTAAAAATAAGATATATCAACTTGAGAAATAATGTGTAGGGATTGTGGTAGTAGTCTGCACACATACATTAGGGTGAAGTATATTTCTCCATTAAAGGTAAATTATACAATATCAAGAGCACAGTGGTACAATATATTACAGTAAAAATATTGGTAAAAAGCCCAACACCACAAAAATAATAAACAATAACTACTATTACAAGTTACCCTTATGTACATTTCGATGACCTTGTCATCGTCATCAGAGGGTTTTATTACAATCTAGAATACAATAATTTACAAACTAGACTGACGTTAACTGTTCTCTGTCGTTGCTATATATAGGCTTGAGGTAAGCTCCGTGCCCTCTCCACCTTTGACTAGCAAACAATGGTCGGACATCTTGAACCATATAGGCATGACAAAAAAGACTAAACTATAATAATCAATATGTAGTATTACTGTAGTATATAAGCTAAAGCTAATAATAATAAATAAAATAAAAATAATTAAAAAAATGCAAATCATATTTCAAATAAAACTATTGAAGCAAAGAATATAGAGGTGAGTTAGAGATAGGCCCTTTATCTATATTCATTAATTTATTATTTGATGTAAATATAAAAATACTTAATAATTTTAGCTAACAAAATAATGACATGATCATCGAAATGTATATAAGGATTTAGTCTTAGGTAACTTGTATTTTAGTTACAGGTATTTTCTATTATTTTTGGGGTATTGATGTTTTTGCCGATATTTTTATTGTATTATATATTGTACCACTGTGCCCCTGATATTGTATATTATGAAGTGATGTTTAGCATGGATTTCCAAACTAGGGGGCGAGAGCCCTCTTAGGGGGCGTGATGGCAAGTCAGAGGGTGCGCGAGACCAGTTGGAAAATAATAAGATAAATTAAATATATTTAATATTATTCCTATATAATACTAACAAACTTAATGTTGCTAATGACTAGGGATGGGCCGATTCCTAAAATTTTCGATTCCGATTCCGATTCCGATTCTAAAATTTTCCTTTCGATTCTCGATTCTTTATTCGATTCTCGATTCTCGATTATTTCAAGTTATATTAGCTTACACGCTAAGTTCTCTAATCATTAATTTAGTTAACATCTTGGTCATATGGCAAAACCTTTTAAAAGTTCTGTTTTAATATAATAGGCTACACAAAACCTTCAACAATGAGAGTGATATCTGTCTATAATATAATTTATTAAGGTTAAGTTTCGGAGGAATAATACAGTGTATCTGTTATCCGTCTTTTCGCTCAACTGTCATGGCCACGGTTTCGACAGTGACGGTTAATCGAGTTTTTACTGTACTTTTTTGTGTTTTGTTCTGTCATTTAGTGAGAGAGAGAGAGAGAGAGAGAGAGAGAGAGAGAGAGAGAGAGAGAGAGAGGCGAGCGATGTCAAACGACCAGAAATGGTTACGATCTTGATTGCTGTTGCTTCATAAATAATAATATTTTCGTTTACTTTAATCATTTAATTCATTCAAATCAACTAATACATAAATAAGGCATAGTTGGTAATTAATTATTTTTCCACACAAATATAATAAATTTTAGTAATAAATTTTGTTTGGTAATAAATTACTCCACACGCATATTTTAATAGTTAACAAAATAGGAATCGGAATCGACACTTTTATGATGAAGAATCGAGTATCGACGATTCCTCGATACCACCTAGAATCGACGATTCCTGGAATCGAGAATCGGAATCGGCCCATCCCTACTAATGACTTGGGTTGTGCCCTTACTAAAATACAACCTTAAATAGGCATGTTAGTGTAAAATATGCAAGCTCAAGCATCTCACTAACAGATATGTTTTATCAATTTACCTTACAAATTAAAACTTGAAATGTTATATAATGTTTCTTATGAAAGTAGGCCTATGTATAAATAAATAAATTGTTTAGTTTTGGTTGGTAAAGATTATTTAGATTTTTTGGACTAGGAGACTGACAGACTTACCTTGGTAAGAGTCCACACTGTAGTCTTGAAATAGAAACACATAAAAGCACTTAAACAATGATATATTTCAACCACACAGTGGTCTTTGTCAATCGAAGAGAAAACACAAAAAGAAATATGAGAGAATGAAATAAAATAAATATCATTTATTTATTGTGATATTATTATTTATTTATTATATCATGATATTTATTTTATTTCATTCTCTCATATTTCTTTTTGTGTTTTCTCTTCAATTGACAAACACCACTGTGTGGTTGAAATATATCATTGTTTAAGTGCTTTTATGTGTTTCTATTTCAAGACTACAGTGTGGACTCTTACCAAGGTAAGTCTGTCAGTCTCCTAGTCCAAAAAATCTAAATAAATTGTTTTCAATGTATATAATATTTGATTATTTTTCATACCATTTATTTATAGTGTAAAGTGGAGGGGGACGTGGGAGGATTTCATCTCAAGAGAAGGGGTTGTGGTACCAATTATAGCTGTATTGTATCATACTAAATATAGCTATATTGAATTTTACTAAAATATAGCTATATTGTAGCACACTAAAATATAGCTATATTGTATTACACTTAAATATAGCTATATTGTACCACACTAAACTATAGCTGTATTGTACCACACTAAAATATAGTTGTATTGTACTACACTTAAATATGGCTGTATTGTACCATACTAAACATAGCTATATTGAAAGACACTAAAATATAGCTATATTGTACTACACTAAAATATAGCTATATTTTACCACACTAAAATATAACTGTATTGTACCACACTAAAATATAGCTGTATTGTACTACACTTAAATATAGCTGTATTGTACCACACTAAAATATAGCTATAATGTACCACACTAAAGTATAGCTGTATTGTACCACACTAAAATATATCTGTATTGTACTACACTTAAATATAGCTGTATTGTACCACGCTAAAATATAGCTATATTGTACCACAATAAAATATAGCTGTATTGTACCACACTAAAATATAGTTGTATTGTACTACACTTAAATATAGCTGTATTTTACCATACTAAACATAGCTATATTGAAACTCACTAAATTACAATGTAGTTACAAATTATCTGTACCTATAAAATTACACAATCATGTGATGTATTCAGTTTAATCAACACATGATGCATTATTCTTAAACACAAACTGATTTTTTTCTATTAAGAAGCCCTTTCTTATATGCAAGCCTATCAGAACCCCAGGTACTATGTAATTGTTTTGTAATATAGCTGTATTTTAATGTGGTACAACATAAGTTTCTGTTTCTTAAGCATGTAGGCTATGACATTTTGTGTGTTGTTATAGGGATATTATTTTGTTACTTTTGTCAAATTTTTCAAATTATTGGGCATGAGCAGGAGTTTGTAATATTTGGCCCGTGTTGCTGAGGACATTTTAGGTAATGTAAGGTTTATACTGTATTATAAAATTATTCAAGCGCGATATTGATATAATTATAGCCTAATATGTTGTAATAGGAAATTTTTTTAATACCCTATGAGCTAAATTGTCAATAATGACTTTAAATTTAACTATATTTCAATTTAAAACTAAATACAAAATATTTGCCTTACCATTAGCTCAACTTCTCCATCATTGATACTTGCTCCTCCATGAGATCTCTCAGTGATGACAGATATTTGAGTAGTGTTGTCCTTTATCATAATCCTTGTGTTCACAGGATAGTAGTTACCAGCTACGTGCTCCTTTAAGTTTATTTTGTAACTAGGCCGAAAATCACGAATTCTTCTAAGCATTTCCCGTCCATTGGAGTCAGTGTAAAAGGTCTTATTGGTTTTTAGATTCTTAATAGTGTATCTTGTTACTATTTCTTTTCCAACATAGTCACTAAAATTAAAACATGATTTTATATAATAATATTTCTTACTTTTATGATATACGATTTTCTCTCTATACTGTTAGCATAGCTTGTATTATTAATTACACAACTTGAGCAAAATTTCTTTTAAATTTAAACAAAAACTATAAATAAAAAGAGTTTTTATTTGGTTGAAGATGAAATATTTGGTTGAAGATGAAAATTCTTCGTTCGTTATGCATCAACTATAAAAAGCACCTAAAAAATTGCTACTCTTGTGGACAAAGATTTGACCACTTATGTAAGAAAACACTCTCTTATGTACGAGTAGGTTTGTTCACTAAGCTTTTTACCAATTTAATATTATCAAAAGGTTCATTCACAAAAACCAGCCAAAAAGATTGACCTAGTTCAAACGCAAAGAACAATGTTTTACCTGCTAACTTTGAATCAAGCTTCTGATAATGCCAATTCATGAAAATCTTTGAACCATTATAAATAGTTTTTTTGTGAAACGTATTAGTTAACAACACATAAATAATTATTAAACAACAGGCGCGTATCCAGCGACTTGCTTTGGGAGGGGGCGATCGATGCATTATATATATATATATATATATATATATAATATGTGTGTGTGTGTGTGTGCACGCGCGTGCGTGGGTGTATGTAAAAACATAGAACAGAAAAAGTTCTTTCTACGCTTTCATTAGAAATCCATAACGGGATAAAGATTTGTAGCAAATTAAACTTTTTAATAAATAATTATTCCAGTTTCGATAACACTTATGGCTAGAGAATATTATTAATTTCATAATAAGCTATTATTATAAAAATAGTTTATTAATTAATATAAGTAGTTATTCTTCCAACAAGAACAATTCCGGAGTTAACTGCAATATTACGCTTGCAAAATTATGTATTGAAAATCATATGTTCGAGACTAAGCTTCACTAGCACTATCTGTTGTTAAAACGTTTAGACGTTTACGAGGGTATGCCGAAGGAACGCGTCACATTTTCAATTTAAAAATTAAAATTTTTTTTTTTATTTACAATAAAAGACGAATTAACTTAAGTAAAAGTCTAATTTAATAGAATGTCCTAAACTAATAGTATATTGTCGATTTTTAACCCAAAGTTCTTGAGGGTTGGGGGGGGGGCGATCGCCCCCCTTGGATACCCGTCTGAACAAAAAACCACCATCTATAAATAAAAATATATATACAGTAGAGCCTCGATAATTCGAGGTAGATGGGACTGAGACTCGAATTACCAAAAACTCGGATTACACAGAAATACGTTCTTATGGATTAGAAAAACTAGGCTTTTTAATAAGCCCTATTAATGTAAGTAATTAGAAATGCACTAAGTAAGGTTATATAACTTCATATGAACATTTCTTGGAAGCCCGAATTATTTCCTTTACATACCGAATTGATACAAACATATCTTGGAAGCCCGATTCATTTCCTTTGGATACTGAATTGATATAAACATTTCTTGAAAACCCGATTCATCATTTTCTTCCAAAATGATAAAATAGGCTCAAATAGAAGTACACTCGAAGACTCTATTGTATGTATATCTATCTATATATTCAACTTAGCAACACTGTTTTATTGTATTCATTTATCCACCTACATTTTAATATACTTAAACATACGTTTATATTTGCTTACGTAGTACATTTGTTAGTCGATCTCAGAATTGTAGCAAATTGAATAGTATTTTAGTATTTAGTTAATTAGAGCTAAGCTAGTGATAACTATTCATAACGGAAAAAAGCAAAATATTCAACTCAAAATCTCACCAAAAATTAGTTTTTAATAAAACAAATACTTGTTCATAACACAGACTAGTTTTTGACGAGATGTTGCCTTCCTCAGTGCTTGGCTACTACTAAAGAAGGCCACTCACTGAGGAAGGCCACTTCGTCGCCGAAACTAGACTGTGTTATGAACTAGTGTTTGTTTTATTAAAAACTAATTTTTTGTGAGATTTTGAGTCAGCTATTTTGTTTTTTATCATTGAATATTTTAGTAGTAGTATTTTAGGCATATTCTTAAGACATAGTTTAGTAAAGCAATAAAAAATCAAATGTACAAACATTTAGAACAACAAATAATATAAAGGAAGTGATACGATACAAATATTCCTTCTTACTCCACCATGAACCGCTGGACCGTAAAGATATTTCGATAAAAATAGGTAGGTCGCCAGCTAGAAACGTTGGGAACCAGTGGTCTAGGATATAGAACAATTAGTAATATCTCACTTTATCAGGTTCACTGACTCTGGAAAACTAGTTCATTCCTTAAAAATAGTTTTATTTAGAGTCATTTTTAAATAGTAAATGTTTAAATAATTTACCCTAATACATTCCTTAGTATATAGTATTTGTTTACTTTGGATCGTCTTACTATAACTTAAGTTAGTTTAAAAGTAGTGATTTATTTTATGTGAAGCACAAACCAATAATAATTCATTTATATTGTATATTTTTATATGCAAAGCAAACTTAGTTTAAATATAGAAATATATACTAACTCAATAGGTATTGGTCCTATCAACCAATGGTACTCAGTATTGTTACTTCCTTTATATTTGCGAATCACTTGACTGACCCAACTGTTGAATACCTGATGAATTTCATCTACCACAGGACCTGGAAAAGTTTAACATACAAATTTGATCTCACAATCACTTTCCACTTTTTTCTCTATCATAACTTTTATAAGTTACTTCTGCAAAAAAATAATTTGCATTTTTAGCAATATATATATATATATATATATATATATATATATATATATATATATATATATATATTCTTGAATTTTGTAGTCTATTACGTTCGGTGAATCTTATTAATCACTTAAACAATAGTTTATGACTATCCGAACTTTATATTTAGTAAATTTGTTAAAACTTACTGAGACAGAACGTTTTCGATCGCTATGTGCCGATCTTCATCAGTGTCTTCTGCTTAGAGATGTTGGGTCAAGCGGTGACGGTTTTAAAAGTAAGTTTTCGATAGTATCAAAAAGTATGTGTGATTTGTATTGTGTTTGTTCGTTTAATATGTTTGTATTTTGTGTTTTTGTGTATCTGTAAATTTCATATTGTTCTAGTGTGTTGAGATGTGGTCCTTTTTTGTTGATGTGTAGGATTTCTAAATTATGATAAATGTCTGTGTATTTGTGTCCTGTTTCTTTTAAGTGATTGTAAAATGTTGAGTTGGTGTTATGTTTGTGTTGTTCGACTCTTTGTTTAAAGTTGCGACCTGTTTGTCCAATGTAGAATTTGTTACATTCGTCGCAGTTTAGTTTGTATATGCCTGGTGCTTGTAGTTTATCTTTGTTGTTGGTGTTGTGTTGTATTTTGTATTGTATATATATATATATTTAGGTTAGTTTTGGTTGGTAAAGATTATTTAGATTTTTTGGACTAGGAGACTGACAGACTTACCTTGGTAAGAGTCCACTCTGTAGTCTTGAAATAGAAACACATAAAAGCACTTAAAATAAATTTATTTTATTTCATTCTCTCTTATTTCTTTTTGTGTTTTCTCTTCGATTGACAAAGACCACTGTGTGGTTGAAATATATCATTGTTTAAGTGCTTTTATGTGTTTCTATTTCAAGACTACAGAGTGGACTCTTACCAAGGTAAGTCTGTCAGTCTCCTAGTCCAAAAAATCTATATATATATATATATTGCTTTTAGAATAAACATTTTTTTTTAGAAAGAATAAGGAATTTTCTGGTCGATATCCTTAGGATCTTCGCTAGGTCATTTTCTGGATTATATCTAAATATGGAGTTACTGTTATAAACCAATGTTAGTGAAATATTTCTATCTCTCTCAGTGTCTATGTGTGTGTTTCTTTATTCATTATTACCATCTTTACTACTAGAACATTTTTATAATGAAACTGTAGTAGATGTTGGCAACTGAAGTTAGTAAACTTGCATAAACACTAAATAGAAACCCCCTTAATGAGAAAAGTTTACATTTACAGAGGCTGGTGTAATATATTTAAAAAGTAAATCCTGTAGTGATTTAAAAAGTACTTCATATAGGGCTGGGGTTGACTTTAAAAAGAAACCTCCCTTAGGAGCTAATCTGGTTTTATGTCAATCTTTTAGGTTAGTATAAGTTTATTAACCAATACTATAAACTTACTATTTTCATTTAAAAAAAAAATGAAATGCAATATTATTACAGAGTTCAGATAAGAATTATTAAAATTTCATGGGGAGTGTTTTGTTTTATTTATTTTAAAACAAATTATAAATACAGTTGATAATTTGAGCTAGTTAACTGAGATCCCCTCGAACTACTGAAAAATCAGAATCAGATTAAACAAAAATATGTTCCTGTACATTAAAAAAAATTGGAGTTCTAGTGAACCCTAATACTACAATTAAGAATGCACAAAATAAGTCTATAGAACTTTACATGAACATTTTTTGGAAGCCAGACTCATTTCCTTTGCATACTGTATTGATATAAATATTTCTTGTAACCCGACTCATTTCCTTTGCATACTGCATTGATATTAACATTTCTTGGAAGCTAGACTCATTTCGTTTGCATACTGTATTGATGTAAACATTTCTTAGAAGCTGACTTATTTCCTTTGCACACTGTATTCATATTATCCATATTCTTGGAACCCTGACTTATCATTTTCTTTCAAATAGATAAAAAATAGTTCAGATAGAAATATCCTTGAATTTAACAGAAGCTCAAAAAATCGGGGCTGGGAATTTTTGAGCTCTACTTTAATTAGAAAGAGTAAAATAGTCAATGGTTACTAAAATTTGCTATGGAGAATAAATATTTAAAAAGTAAAATTAGATAAGAGTTGAAAATAGAAAAAGTGAAAATCAAAATCCCTAAATGTTTTGAAAAAAAAAACATTTTGACCTGTTTTCTGAAGAATGGAAAAAAAATAGCAAACAGATGAGGGAGAAGAGTTATATCAAATCACGATGATGATAATAAAATCTGTGATGAAGCAGAATTGCAATCAGAGCATAAGCAAGATAAGACAAATATTTGTATGTAGAGGAGGATGTGGTCTTAAGGTGCATTTTCCCTGTTCAGAGTTTTTTCTTGTACTTGGATTGAAACATGCTGAGTAAAGGGACTATAATCTCAATTGGACGTTTGACAATGTGTAATATGTTTTCCTAGAAAGAGTAAAAAAGGCAACATCTGTTGTGAGTATTGTTATCCAGAGAACTGTTGTGAGTATTGTTATCCAGAGAACTGTTGTGAGTATTGTTATCCAGAGAACTATTGTGAGTATTGTTATCCAGAGAACTGTTGTGAGTATTGTTATCCAGAGAACTGTTGTGAGTATTGTTATCCAGAGAACTGTTGTGAGTATTGTTATCCAGAGAACTGTTGTGAGTATTGTCATCCAGAGAACTGTTGTGAGTATTGTTATCCAGAGAACTGTTGTGAGTATTGTCATCCAGAGAACTGTTGTGAGTATTGTTATCCAGAGAACTGTTGTGAGTATTGTTATCCAGAAAACTGTTGTGAGTATTGTTATCCAGAGAACTGTTGTAAGTATTGTTATCCAGAGAACTGTTGTGAGTATTGTCATCCAGAGAACTGTTGTGAGTATTGTTATCCAGAGAACTGTTGTGAGTATTGTCATCCAGAGAACTGTTGTGAGTATTGTTATCCAGAGAACTGTTGTGAGTATTCTTATCCAGAGAACTGTTGTGAGTATTGTCATCCAGAGAACTGTTGTGAGTATTGTTATCCAGAGAACAACATCATGTCAAGCGTCAGTTGGTCTTGCACTCTTGCTTCATTATAGAAATTAGGATGTAGAAAAATAATACATTGTTTCAGTACTCCTTTAAAAATATTGAAAAATAGCAGCTTCATTAACACATTAATTGCCAATGAATGTGCCATAAATGTTTTAAAACAATTATTTCCTTATGTATATCTTGTCTAAATTATGATAAAATATAAATATATTTTATTTGCCAGATTTTATTTGAAAAATCATGATAAAATTGCTCCAGAACAACTAGGCCCGTGCCAGATAAAAACTTAAAAATAAATGGTAAAGTAATGAGGAAAAATTAGTTATACAAACAAAACTATTAGTATTTGTTAAAGGAAGAATAGCGACAAGCTTAAATATATACACTTAACCCTAGAAAGCTAACGTGTTGTATACCAGACGTTAAAGCTAATCAGTAGTCTCTCAGACTACGGGTATTTTCCAATGAGATAGAACTTCAAAAATTTTCAAAATTGTTTTATTACTTACATACTCAAAGGTTGATACAAATATAATGTATTTTTATCACTCTACCAATAATGTTATTTAGGATACCAAAGAAAATACACAGAGACCAGTCATTTACGACTACAAGACACATTATTACACATCTGGTCGAGCGATTCGACAGCGCCCTTTGTTGAGTTGTAGAATTCTACCATAACAGGCCTCTTGCTGTGTTCATCAATCCTAGGCATTTCATGACTCGTTGACAGTAACAAGACAATTCGATTTTTATTAGTTTTGTATGACACTAATCTGCACTATCAAAACAAAACATTGATGTACCATCCAGCTCTACCTTTTGCGGTCAACATCTGAAGCGGAATTTCTAATTTGTCTCTGCATAGTGTTCCCAAAATTATGAGCTAGTACTCTGACCAACAGCGTTTTCCACAGCTGTTGAAGGGCCAAACATTATTGTATTACTCAGAGGATCAGCAGTTCGACGCTGTTTATTTTAGACAGTAGGGCGTTCATCTTCATCAGAACTGGAGTTTTCTGCCGGTTCTGGTTCCAATATAAAATCTGGATCCTTATCAGGGTCATCAATATCTTCAACAATTTGAGTCTCTGCATGAGCCGATTCATTATCTTCACTTTCCCTACTTTCATATTCACTAAGATATTCATATCCATTTAGCAAAATTGAAATTTGCTCGTCTGAAAGTATTTTACTATCCGTTATGAAAAACCTAACCAAAGGATACACTATTAGACTCCTACACTATTATTATACAATATACCATTTAAAATAAATATTTACACTCGTATTTACACAAAACGAAAGTCATGTAAACTCAAACACAGTCAGGTCAGGCAAATATTTGGTCTAAGGTACTGAGAGAACGTCAAGTTAAAACTACTGTTAAAGCTAATGTTTCGTCTATGAGACGACGCGAGAACTATAACACACTGATAAAACTTACAAAACTATTTTTAACTGACTCTCCGTTTCTGTTTCAAGGTAAGCTGAAGGTAGAAGAAATTTGAAAGTACAGCGACGATTGATGTGGGAGGGGGATGCAAATGACAAAAATCGCGTCGTCTGGCAGACTACACATTAGCTTTCTAGGGTTAATAATCTCAACATTTATATATTATGGAATTAAGGAAATCATAAAAATAATTTCAATACATGATGTTTAAATAACAATAACCATTAAAATAATATTTAATAATGAATACCTGTATAATATTGACTTCCATTTGACTTGGCAATGTTTTTGGGATCTCCTTCAGGTCGGAACACATACGCTCCAGAAGCACGATTGTCTGGATTAATATTACTACCAGGAAAACTCTTGTACCACCAGAAAGATTGTTCTACTTTAACACCATTAAGAATGAAAGGCTTTGAACTCTGTAAACCAATATTAAAGGTGTATATTATACGAATGCAACATATAAAATATTATTCTTTTCAAGATATCTCTACAGTAAGTGAAATTTACTAGACAATGATTACTCAGTATTAAAGTCATAGGAAAATTATTATAATTTACTAAAGAAAGAGAAAATTTCATATTGTTAAAACTCCATTAGTCGGGATTGTGATCCATGTCTTTCTTGTTGTTAGCAGTTGGCAACATACATCTGTAGTTGCATCTGCTATAGTAACACAGCATCCTCCGACCTACCTATCCCTTATGCCTCTTGTTTCTGTTCTCCTCAAGTTCTTGCTGATAAAGGATGTCTGTTGTAAATGTCTTTATTTGAGTGTAGATCACGCATTAATTATGTGATGCTAGAATCTTTGATTTAATATTTTTTTAGTAATATATTTTTTCTAAATTAATTTTCCCCAATAACATTTTTATGAAAGGGATTATGAATTTTGTGTGAGAATTATTTCAAATATTCTTCTTCTATTTTTCAATCCCAAGACACTAATGAAAAATAATTCAATTCTGGGCTCAATTTAACAAAAGTTAATTCAGGGGTATGAATACATTGATTTTACTCTTAAAATTTGTGGAATACAGAGGGTGAAGATATCGTTACACATGTAATTACAAAGATTTCAAGAAGAACAAATTATGTTGACAAAAGTGACACTGCAGATTTTTTGACAATTTGCTTGCCCAAGTTTAAATAACATGCCCTGAAGTCGTGAAATTAACATGTAACTATGGTAAACATAGTAAATATTATTATTTTCCAGAAAATTCATAAACAATTAAAATAGCCATGAATTTATTTATGGATGTATTAAACAATTACATAACTTATGTTTTATAAATAATTTGGAATAAAACATACTTTCGGATAGGATGTTACTTCTTTGACAATAAATATTTTTTAAACATAATTCAAATATATGTTTGAGTATAGTTTTCTGCTATACGTAACAATTGGATATTCTCATCTGTTGACTCGTTTCGGAGTTACTCCATTTTCAAAACTTAAATCGTACTGTTCGCCCAAACTTTGAGTTCGCCTTTATATACCATTAGTCACGCCCCACCACTTCCAGACCTCGCTTCCTATTGATGTATGACTACTCTTGCTTCTTGCATCCAACTATTTAATAATTTTAAACTTTTAAATATAACGTTCAACTGTGTATTGATTTGCTCGTGTAATAGAAGCCCGTCAACTGATGAGAATATTGAATCATTAGGAATCGCAGAAAACTGTACTCAAACATATAGAAATATTCCTAAGAGAAATGAAGATGAGTATATTATTCATAATTTAAATGAACAATCAACTTAACGAGTTTTATGAATAAAGAATACATAATGTATGAAAAAATTGTTGGTTCTTAGAACTTAATTTTTAATGTTCTTTGGATGTTCTTATAACTCATTTTTACTGTATATAGTGAAGCAAATTTGCTTCATTAATTTGCTTAATAATTAATTTGCTTCATAATTATTAATTTCATGAGAATATTATGCATCATCATTATCTATTATACCTCCATCACATTCCACCTTTCACATTCTCATCATAGTTTTTCATGTGAACAATTTTCTTTGTTTAATTTGAAACCCTTTGTTAGATAACATTTCACTAGAATCCACCTCTGTTTATTTTACTAAAGGTATGTCTGATTCAGGAATGATAATGAAAATCCCCCCTCTAAGACCACAGGAGTTTTATTTTCCTGCTTTAACTCCCAATCTGTCTTCCGTTAAGGAAGCCCTCATAAAAATAGTTAGTGAAAAGGATTTTTTTTAATTTTGTGCGCTACAGTTTTGATGAGCTAGCTATGTGTGGCAAACCTTATCTGACATCCTTTTTTGGTCTTAATCCGATGACTAGCCATTCTGAAGCGGTGTGGGTGGGGGTAATGTGCCGCGCCACTGTTCAGTTATGACTGTCCTAACAGCGCGACAGTTTGTGTCATAGTTTTTAGTATAATATTTGGTTATAGGGGTAATTATAATCAAACACTTTTTATTTCATGTGTTCCGAAAAAGAACAAAAATGTCATAATGTTATCAACATTAGATTCAGATGATGAAGTCGATCACGAGACAGGCGATTCATTCACCCCAGAGGTGATTTCGTTCTATAACATATTAAAGGGTGGAGTTGATGTAGTTGATAGAATGAAAAAGGAATACTCAGTAAAAAGAGTCAGTAATAGATGGCCAATGACTATTTAACGAGTTATTGAACTTGGCAACGATCAATGTTCAGATCTTCTGTAAGAAAAACAGTGGGACAAAAATTGTTAGAATATTTATCTCTGAGTTAAAACATTTAACTGAACAAGAATATCCTATCAGGAGACATTATCTAACATATGTTTGTAACTGTGTTATTCTGTGGTTATTTCTGTGTTGTTTATGAAGAATTTGTAGGTTAGATGTTATGTCTATGTAGTCCTGTTTTGTAGAGTTGAGAGGATCATCGAAGTTTGATTGGTAGTTATTGTTTGTTAGTGCTTTTATATGTTCTTGATAACGTGTTCTTAAAAACTGTGGCACGAACTGCAAATTAGTTTGTAAACTCCAGTAGTGTTGTAAATGTTGTTGATTTTGTTGTTGGGTTTAAATTGTTTATTGAGAGTGTTGTGTGTGGAGTAGGCTATTTTGTAGTTGTATTTCCGTAGTGTGTTGTTAGTCTCTATGGTATTGATAAGTATTTTATGGGATTGTCGTGTTGTGTGTTTGTATTTGGGTTATTAGGTTTTTTTTCATTAGGCGGTTGTATAATTTGTCAATCTTGTAGGCGGTTGTATAATTTGTCAATCCAAAAGGATTATCAATCCTAATAATCACAAAATACACCCACACCACCATAATATCCCCCCCCCTAATACCCTAACCTACGTAAACCTTGAGATCAGTTACGGTCTGAGTTGACAATGGGACACATCTCCCGAAATGGCCGTAATCAACAAATATAAGTAAGTGCTACTATAGGCAAGTTTGTTAATATTTACAAGGGTTTAGTAAAAACTAGTAGCTCACGTGAAGATGGAATCAACAAATGGAAATTATTATTTTAAAATGTATTGATAAAAACACTTCAAGTAAATTCAAAATCTATACTACTTATTTAAAATATATTTGCTTGAAACAAAACTTACACAGAATTTGATTTCGTTTTAGAAAATATTGGAGGAAAGGCCACATGATGTGAGTACTGTCAAATAAGGAAGAACCGTTTTACAAAACAAAGTTGTCGTGAAAGTAACAGATCAATCTGTCGAGAGCATACTAGATCGCAAGTCTCAATTTGCATGATATGCGATGAAGAAAACTGTAATGACGCTTAGTTTCCAAGGGGTTGTTTCAATTCCCTTCATGCAAACATTTCTTGTAAATTAATTTTAAATATTTTTTCACTGATAATTTGTTTTAAAATTTGTAATTTACATATTTGTTAACAATTTTGTATCTAAAAAGTTATTTTTAAATCAGAATTTTTGCTATAATTAATAAGTTTGTAAATGTTAGGATTTCCCTCTACGTGCGACTATTTAGATTACAAACCAGAATGCGACTGATCGAGTGTTAGTGATTCTATGATTTACCATCCTTTACACTTCCCTCACATTCAATAACAATAAGCCTTAGTGTTTTCTGCTCTTTAAAACACACAAAGTATGTATATTGTTAAATCAAACACACAAAACTTACTAAACTGATGTAATATGAAGTTATTTATGTATGGGGAAGTAGCTCATCATATGAAATTTGTAGCATAATAGTTATTCAAAATATTTAATAACAGAAGTCAGTAATGGTAGAAATCTTCTATCAAAGAAGAAATATTTAGTTACATGGTTTTTTTACAAACACTTACAAGGTTTTTAGCTTTTCCAACAGAACTTCTTTCACTAGTAACGTAATAAGATCTGTATCCAAGAGGCGGAAGATCGGTTGCTACAAACACAATTTCTACACTTGCTATACTTTTTCGCCCAGGAATTTTCTGAACTGATTCTGGAATTGGTACAACTTGAATTGTTTGTTTGACACCTAAAACCGATATGAGTAGAATGAATTTACTAATTTATGCTATAATAAAGTCCTATAATAAATAATCTAATAAACTGTACAGTTATTGCATTATGTTCTTTTAGCAAAAAATGCAATGTTTATGAAATTAATTAAATATTTAAGTCTAGTAATATAAGTTATACTAAAGTTATAGCAGATGTATGCTGGTATAAGAAACATTTCAGAAAAAATTCAGCTTTTTTTTAACCCATTCTAGAGTGTTGACATACTTTGCATACTTCGGTACTGTGTTATTATCAACTACCATTACTATAAAGCTTCTAGTTTCCCTGCTCGGTGATAATTTTCCCTCGTTTCTTTTTTTCTACTTTTGTTTTTCACATTCACTGATGTCTTTCTTATCCTATTTTGGCACAGTTTCTTGGTTTATAGTGGGTTGGGGTAAAACACATTTCTGGTCTTCAGATTTAGAACTTTATCACGCAGCAAACGTGGTAGTGCTCATAATAGAAAAAAATTATTTTTTTTTTCAATTCCCTCTATTAGTTCATAGTCTTCTTAATATATTTTCTTCAAATTTTCAGATTTATTAAAATACTCTTTATTCATCGACTCAAGTTCAAACTCCACTTTAAACTTTTAGTAGATGATAATTGGTGTAATACAGTTTTTTTAAATATTAATTCATTAATTAAATTTAATGAATTAATTTTAGTTTTAAATGAAAAAAATTTTCACAAAGGGGTAAAGTATAGGTCAAGTGTTAGAACAGCTGTTTTTATGCAAAGGCTATGTTACTTTATTAATATTAATCGTAATTATATAATAAAGAGTAACTAAAATTATTCTTTGTTGATCCAAGTAGGAATTGACATTAAACAGTTTCTGTTTATATTACTTGTTTCTACAATTAACTAATTACTACAGTAATGATTTGAAGGTTACATGTGTACTCAGGTTCTAATACTTAATTACAGCTTCTGATCAAAGTCAGCTATCAGACGTGAATACTCTTTTTGACTTTAATCTTATTTTGTTGATACTGCCAAATTTGTTTACTCTTCTTAGTACAAACTCTAAACCATATAGATCCCCAATTACTTCTTTAAGAAGAGCATGTTTTAATGAAAACGTTTTATACACAATTAAATACAAAATGTTAAAAGATACATATACAGAGAGGTTTGACACACTCATGTCTAAGCAAGAGGACCCAGCCTTGAGACACAAGGGTAGAGAATTTATAACACCAATAATATCCTAGAGAGTAGAGCATCAATAATCCAGTCGTCAAAAATCCAGAGCATCGCAAATCCGGATCATGGTTTCAGAATGCATGGCACTTGGTGTGAAGACAGCGGTGCTCGGCAATACTACAATGGATATCTAAGTTAAGTGTTATCTAATTATAAATGTAAAAATGGAAAATCAGTTCTGAAAAAATGCGTCATAACTAAATTTATATCGCAACTTACAGTATACTTAATCATAATTTAAATGGTTTAGATTTGAATGCTTTGCCCTCTAACTAATAATGTGTATTGTAACCAACGACCAAAAGATATAATTTATTATTAAACTTAATCTTTAGGAAATTTTTCATATAATTTCCTTTTAATATTATTATTCATCTGTAATGAAATTTTTCAAATTTTTTACTCCATTCAAAAATTAATGAATGACTTTTTCATTCAGTAAGTTTGTCCCGGTATGTTTTTTGGCTTTCTGTGCTATGCATTATAATGTAAATTATATGTTCTTTCACTAAATTCTCTTGTATTTTTTAAGCCCTGTGACATCTATTTTGCAATAATTCCTGGTTGAATTCAAACTTACACTATAATCTAAGCATTAAATAAGTTATAGATTATGAAATATCTATAATATAATATCTATACAATAAAATATCTATATTTAAAATAAATAAATATAAAAAGGTCTATTTAACATTATTCATATTATTTATGATATTACCTGAAGGGTCATAGACGGTATAGTTTTTCCTATTTCCAGGCACTGGCAGTCGCACGTTTTGTGAAACGTTCCGAGTCATTGGATTGTAAAGTGTTACCACAAAATTATCTGAGGTTTCTGTGACATCACAAGAGCTAGTGTTGAGGAGCATGCATGAGTCCCACAATATATCGGAGAATGTCAAGTTAGTGGTTTTCTTAGTCGATGTACCATCCATCAGTTTCCTTAAAGAGTTGATAAGTTTGCCAATAAGAGATTAAAAAAATCTTAAATTGTTTTAAAGCTATACTAAATAATTTGTATTGCAATAATGCTCACACATGCATCACACACTTACACACACCCTGGTAAAGCTGCTTAGGTTATTTCAGATTTTTTGGACTAGATAGGAGACTTAGTCCTGTCTGTAATCTTATATTAGAATTTGAAGTGAGTAACAGATCTCTCTCTCTCTCTTTATATATACATATGCATATATCACTTACACTATAATGTAATTAAACATGAATCTTACTCTGTATATATCCGAGTTGACTTTCAAGGACTTTATTATGTGGTCCGATTTTCGAACATCAACTGAGAGTCTGGGCATAATTAAAGTCATTGAAAGTTGATCTGCGTATATACAAAGTAATATTTTTGTTTAAGTTCATTATAGCGTAAATAAAAGTGAATACAAGAAAACGGTGTTGCAAAGTTATATATATATATATATATATATATATATATATATGTTTGTGATATTTAACGTTCTCCGTTATTATTCTGTTGCACTGACTTTATAGAGTTATTATATGTTAATTGTAAACAATTTTTACCATTAGAGAAAAAATAATTCAGTGATTCGACAATGGTTAAGTGACCAAAAGGTGCCTCATCACAAGGTAAAAATTGAATGCATTTAATGGTGGAATAATTGTTTACAATTAATAGATAATAGCTCTCTCTCTCTCTCTCTCTCTCTAAATATATATATATATATATATATATATATATATATATATATGTGTGTGTGTGTGTGTGTGTTTTATGTAATGAAATATACATAGGCCAAACAAAAAAGAAATTACAAGACAGATATCAAGAACAACTCAATGCATACATCAAACCTCACATTTACAACTCAAACTTAGCTACACACGCTATCAAAAACAAACATACATTCCCCATATTAGAAAACACACACCTAATAAAAAAAGTACAAAAAGGCTTTAAAATAACTAATTGGGAACAACAACAAATTTATAAACATAAAAATAGTATCATAAACGAACAAATATAAATAAAATAGAAAAGCGATAAATTATTCAACCTAATAGACAAATTTTACCCCAAGACAAATTTAAAAGACTCCCCACAGTCCAGTGAATCCGGAAATAGAATAATAACGGTACACCATGTGACAACGGAAATTCCACACACCTGGCAGTCTACTACAACACCACAGTCAATTGATATATATTTATTTATTAAAAAGTATATACATTTAGCAGAAACTGATAATTAAAAAAATATGTGGAAACTCAAAAAAGCGTTTTTATTTAAATACAAGATTTTATATTTATTTACTGATTAGTAAATTTTATATACAAATTACTTTTTGAACGCATTGGTTCATGTACTGTTGAATATTTTATAAGGTAATATGATGATTAAATATTTCTGGGATTATTTTTAGGTTAGCTATTTATAGGTTAATATCTGATATTTAAGAAAAATAATAAATGTTTTCTCCTCTTAAAAAACATATTAACAATTTGAAAATTTGATTTCTTTAACTATTTTTTTTAATAAAGGAAATTTTTGCTCATGTTTTTTTCTAATATTACAAAAGTTTTAAAAAATTTCGTTTATTGCTTTTTTAACATCATTTGAGTTAGAATTTAATGTTAAAATATTATCACTGAAATTGCTTGTTGTAATTATCTTGAATCAGTAAGTAAATCATAAGTCAATGAAATGATTGTTTCAATACCCATCAGTAAGTAAGTTGATAGTTTTCACTCAGCTACTAAATAATTACTTATGATGTATTTATTATCTTTACTCTACTACTTTTTGTAAAAACTTTCATGTGGTTAAAAAATAAATGCAGATGTCGACAGCCATACACCACTTACTACAAATGGTCAGATTAAATGAGTATCTCACTGTTTTTCATGAAATGCTTTTTTATAAAATTAATTAATTTTCAAATTAATGTAGCTCATCCATTTTTGCAGCATTAATACAGTCACTGAGCCTACTGAAATAATTGAAGTACAGTAGAGTCTGGATAATTAGAGGTAGATGAATCCGAGATCACCTCATACTACTTGGAAATAGGTTCCTGTGCATT
>JBAIZL010000002.1:187523041-187950541 GCA_036971475.1 Prosapia bicincta | reverse complement strand
ATACCAAAAATTACGTTTCAAAATTTAATCTGATTTTTGGTAATTCAACGCCATCTAACATGCAACCAATCCACACTTACGAGAACCAACACACACTTAAAATTATTTTTCTTTGCCTACTAAAACTGTTGTTATAATATGTTACTACATACCATGGGATCAACTGATTCAAGCACATATTGTTCTTAATCAGTACAGACAACATTTGTGAAAATATATATCATCAACTGATTTTAGCACATACTCTAACAACATTTCGAACATAGTGTGAATTATTATACCTGTAAAAAGTTATTTCCCATTCTTTCAAAGTATTTCAAGGCAGGCCTTGAAGTAAAGTATCCAGTCCAGTATGCATGAGATTCACTGCCATAAGGAAAGAAATCATCACTTTTAGTTGGCCATGCAATGCCTTCATCATTGAGTGCTTTGATGTAACAAGACGGTGTCGAGTAGAACAGATTCACTTTGCTCCCATTTGATTGAAGTGCATTTACTGCCCTGAAAAAAAGCAATATTTATAAGCTAAATTTTTATGAAACAGGCCTAAAAGAGGCCTATTACAGACACAGACACAGACCTATTAACAGGCTTGTGTGAAAGTTATTATTTTTTTTTCAACTAAATAAATAAAACCCACAAACTACAATACAAAAATCTTTATTACAATTACTTTATTACTATTTAACATTAAATTTTGTCGTTCCTATATAGCAAAAGGTTCCCACCCCTCATCTCCTACTAACAATCTCGACCAATCACGTATCAACATACGTTCATCAGGCTCTAAAGCGGTAGGGCTTAGCTATAACAAATACAGCCTTAATATTCAACAAACGAAAACAATTTTCTCAAAAATATATAAAATTGTAAAATCTTATACATATACTATTATTTAATAAAATTAACTATACAAAGCTGAATTAGCCCTTTATCATTATTCATTAAATTATTTAAACATTTATCTATGTAAATACCTTCAAAAAAATAATTTAGAATATCCCCCTTTTAAATTAATTATGACAAATAATCCTCTGCGGTCCGTGGTCGGTGTTTATATACGTTTTAATGTAGCTAATTATAATAGTAGGAGATTTAAATTGTTTAACTGTTGCGGGTCATCTTTATTTCTATAAGTTACCTCTGGCTGCTCACTGGTCCCCTCAGGAAGACGGCATGCCAAGGAATATGCTCCCTCAGTCACTAGGAAAACGCCAAGGACCAGTTCTGTTCGACTCTCGCTATCAGAATGCTAATTTTTCCTAATTTGGTTAGATTCATTTGGAAAGGGACCAGAACATACAAGTTTACCACAAACAGCTGTTTATTATAGGTGCCGGAGAAAAGTGGGTATTATAGGTGCTGGAGAAAAGTGCCAGTCTCTCGTGGCACCCGTTCGAAGTATTTACTATTTTTCATTTATGGAGATTCAGGTTTAGTGGTAATATAAAAACGTTACCGTTGCTTGAAATTATGAGCTTGTCTTGCTTAAGATGCTATATACTAGCTTGTAGCTCTGTGAGTATTAAGATCAGTCTGAACAATCTAAGTCCCACTGATTTTCTACAGTGGTAATAGTAGCAATACTAAAGCGCTTGATTTTCCAGTAACTGATTGTAGCTGTTGCGCAACCATACTAGAAGAACTCAGTTACAAAAATTATTATTTTCTTAATTAGTTGTTATTTTATTAGTAATGGGACGTTGATTACAAAAAATTCTGTTTCCTGTTTGCTCTTGTTTCAACATTTGATCTTGCTCATGATAGATTGTAAAGTTTTACAATACCTAGCTAGACAATATTTATAGCCGTACTTACTTTATAAGCCTATCAATGTTGATGAAGTTTTTGTGTGCTCCTTGAAAATGGAAGTCCATCCCCATTGTTATAAGTAAATTTGAGGTTTTGTAGTTTTCAGCCATAGTATTCACATATGTCAGAAATGAAGACGCCTGAAAAAACAATGCCTTTCTTACTAAACAAACAAATCAGATTTCCAAACATAAAATATGATCATTTTTAAAGTCATATTTATTTAAAAACTATATTTTTTTATTGGTCCGCGAATTTGTTTTTGATTGTTACAAGATGAGGCTTTCTTAAATCTGAAAAGGTATTAGAGTCAAATCACCTTAATTTTTCAATTTTTTATAAGGATTTAATGAAGTCTGTCAAATTGACTAAACTGTGTGTATGTACACAAGCTTGTATGTGAGTGTGTGTGTGTGTGTGTGTGTGTGTGTGTGTGGGCGCGCGGGAGTAAGTGCATGAAGGAGTGGGTAGTGAGTGAGTGATTGAGTGAGTATAACATATCAATTTAACATATTTGATATTATCAAGAGCTTCATACATTATCAAAAGTTAAAGAACAATATGTTGATGGTCTTGGAACCTCTAGATAGTATCAATACGATACATTAAGAAAATGCTTCTAGCAAATAATTTTCTAAAAAATTTTGTAAAAAAATATATCTGCATTGATAAATTGATATTTAACCAGAAAAATGTCATCTACAAAACCATGTATTATTGTTGCTTGATGTAATCATCTTGAATTCACTGATTAAACTATATTTAAAAAGTACTTAACTAAATGAATACGTAATGGCTTACTTGCTGACGCTTTTCAAAACATTCGTTTCTTGGAGAGGGTTAGCTTCGTAAAAACAACAAATGTTTTGAAACACGTCAGTAAGTAAGCCATTACGTATTCACTTAATTAAGTACTTTTTAAATATAGTTTAATCAGTGAATTCAAGATGATTACATCAAGCAACAATAATACATGGTTTTGTAGATGACATTTTTCTGGTTAAATATCAATTTATCAATGCACATACATTTTTTACATTTTACATACATTTCACATACATTTTACACATGTATTATTATTGCAAATTTTTATTAAGTTATTATAATAAATTTCCTTAGACAGTACAAAATGGAAATAAGAATTTAGCATTAAATTCAGTGAAAATTTGATGAGTTCAAACTGAATAGCTCTAATGGTGCGTTACAGTATTAAAAAATAAAAACTTGATCCCTATACTAAATATTAAATTTAAAATTAAAACCTAGTTCAATATTAATAACACAAATAATTAGAAAAAGGAACCACTGTAATAAAGTAAGAGTTAAGAAATAAGAAAACATTATTGTTTGTGGAAAATAATATTTAAAATATTTGAAAAAAAATAGGAACCTACCCTTTCGTCAGCATTGTATTCAGGACTATCGGTATCATCAATTATTGGGTCATCACCATACATTATGTCAAAGCAGAACCAATCTGGAGGGGAATATAAGTTGTAAAGAACACTTGTAAACAAATCAGCTTCTTTCCCTGAAACATTTATTGTTTCTGCTTAGTCAAGTAGTTTTTCTTTAAATTTCCAAATATTTATTTTAAATCATTTAAAATTTTCTAACCTAAATTTGCACTTGCTTCCCAAACCATTTCAGCTGTTTTGTTTGCAAATATCTGTTCTTTTTCTTGATAATCTAGTCGTCCAAACAAGAGTCCATCAAAACCAAACCTAGCCATTATTGAAGCACTTTCACGAGAGTGGCCAAATGGATCTATCTGCCAACCAATCCGTGGCCTACCACACTTGCCAAAGATATCATCCAGTCTCCTAAGACATTAAAATATGCAATGGTTATATTTAGAAAATAGTATACAAAATAGGTTAGATACCTTTACATTAAATTGTTTGATTGCATTTTGAACTTAGTTACTTATAAACTTTAAAATACGTTGAAAATGTGCCCGGGGTGGATCCAGAATTTCAACCTTACTACAGTTTGTAACAAACCTACTGGAGTCTTAGAGCAGTGTATAAGCCTAGGTGTGGTGGTTAGTTATCTCAACAAATATAATATACTGAAATATTGTAAAGTACAAAGAATCTTATTCTTATTCTTTCATGGCATTACAGTCTGATGTTGACCTTGGCCTCCTCAATGAGCCTTCGCCAGGTAGCTCAATCCTGTGCTGCTTTCCAGTTCCTCACATTCAGCAGGGCTCTGGCATTCTGAGTGACGCAATCCATCCATCTAAGTCAAGGACGTCCTTTTGCTCCCATTTTGTAGGTAGTTCCATCTAACAGGCTTCTGGGTACATTGCTCTCCTTCATGCCCTGCCCAGCTCAATTTTGATGTCTTCCAATTTTGATTACTTTGCCTATATTGGGTTTTCCAAACAGCTCGTAAAGCTCACAATTTTTTCTCCTCCTCTACTGCTCACCAACATTCACAGGGCCAAGAATCCTCCTGAGAATCTTCCTCTTGAAGATAGCTTCATACCTGTTAACGCTCAAGTTTCAGAGGCATAAGTTAGTATAGAGCGGATCAATGTCTTACACAGCATTATTTTAGCTTTCCTACTTAAATACTGGCTCTTTAGGCGTTTGCATAATCCAAAGTAGGCTTTATTGGCATTGGCTGTCCTTTTATTCATGTCAGTGGAGACCTTATTATTGGAGCTCACAATGGATCCCAGATAAGTGGATTGATCCATTACTTCAAATTTGAAGGGTCCTAGCTCATTAAATCCACCTACCTGTTGGGTTACTTGAGGCTTGTCACACCATAGATATTTTGTTTTATCTCCATTGATCTCAAGTCCCATCTCCTTGGCTGCTCGCATCAGATTTGCAAATGCCTCTCTAGGCCCTAAAAGATCTAGCTATGAGATCTATGTTCAAGAATAACAATCTTTTAAAATTATCACCTATTTATTTATGATGAATCATCTATCTATTTGTTTATTTTACAAATAAAAATAAACTTTCACATGACCATTTATTTTGAATAACACAATTTGACTGTCTGGCGTATAATCCCTTTGTAGCACCTCTGTCAGAAACTGACTTCTTAGTTTTATAAATAGAGTAGGGATGGGGTAACTATATTTGCCGATTCTATGAGAATTTAGATGTAACTCTTTTGAAGAGTGTGTGAGTTAATGAGTAATATTTATAAGATGTATATGAAGGATAGCTTCTATTAGGAGATTTCTATCATTTGTAACTCAGTTTATGATTAAATAATATTGATGGTGTTATATATATTTCAAAGTAATTTTTTTTAAATGTCATTAGGATCACATTATTTTTAACTATTCACTATGTTTTTTAGATTACATTTTTGACCAATACAATTTCTTTCAATTCTTAAGAATTTCTCCTATTATTCTTCCACTTTTAACATGTTTTTATTTGATCTCTTTCTCTACTTGACCTACTTTGAATTTCTATTCAAAAGGGTTATGGTCTTTGATATTTCCATATGGCTCAAATTTTCTGGAGGCTTATTTACAAATCAGTAAACCAAATTTCTCTCCTTTACGGTAAAGAAATATTTAGTGATTTGGTTGCTAGGTTTGTCTTCACTAATGTGTTTTACAAAATTTAACTAATATCTATATCTGTATAAATAAGAATACTCATTTTATAGCATCATTATTTCTTTAAAATGATTTGAATTTATGACAATTTTTTATAAATTGGCACCTGCAATTTACCTGAAACCCCACGACATTTGGTCAACAATAGACTGGTAATGGGTGGCAGCTTCATCATGCATAGCCCAACCTCCACCGATAAATTCCAGTCTACCCTCATCCACCAGCATTTTTACTTGGTTTTGTACATGTTTACTTTGCTTCAACCACCATTTCCAGAAGAAAGCTACCTCCACATAGATAAACCTAGAATAAAACATGATAATAAAATAGCATATTGGTACAACTAAAAAATATCACTTCATGAATTTGAAATAATTATTTACTTTTTAAACAAACTTTTTTCCAGATAATAATCAACATAAAATAAAAAGTATAGAGGATTCTGGATTATTGGACTTTAGAACTAGCATAATTTGATCCAATTAAACGGCAGGTCCAATTAACGAAGATTCAAAATTAAAGGGTAATACACTTTTACTAAACTCCAGGTAAGCTTGATTTGAGTTGTTTTCCCATATGTTTTAAACACTAATTGCAAGTGACATAATTAATAAATAATGCAGAAATATGAGCTCACAAAGTAGCCAGTTAGAGTGGGTATAGTATGGCTAAAATGTAGCATTCACTCTATACATTTTAACATAGAAATATTTAAACATAGCACTTGTGAATGTATCCACAGGATGTGTTTGCAACAAACTAATACCTTATAACATTTAGAAAAGAATGCAGTATTTTATGTTTATGTTTATTACTTTTTTGTGTGGCTTGGCAACTAACTCATGGCAGTTTATGGACTAGATCAGCTTGTCACGACAATTTATTGATTTTGCTTGTTGTAATCATCTTGAATTCACTGATTAAATTATAATTAAATGATACTTAATGTATTCACTTATCATTTAATTATAATTTATTAATTACTAATTTAGGTGTCACTTGGCAAAAAAACCACTACTTACTAATATTTTTCAGCAGACGCTTTTCACACTAGGTCATTGCATTGTTCAATGCTGGAGTCACAGACAAGGCTATTGCTCAGGTGTGTTGTATTGGTGTTAGTCTGTGGTGTATTGGGGTTCTGTGATGTATTACTGTTCATAGAATAGTTGTTAATTATGTGTTCAAATATAGTGATTGTGAGTGTGTTTTGTCATTTAGAATGAGTTGTGGATAGTTTTTGTGGTGTTTGTATATCTTGTAGTTTTCTGTTGTGTCTAGTTTGTTGCTTTTTTATGTATTGAAGGATGTTTTGATTAGTGTCTATATTGCTCTATATTGCTGTATCTGTGTGGTGTGATTTGGATACGAAAAATAGTAATTTATTAAAAAAAAATTCAAGATATATAACACAAAAACTGCAAATTTATTAATAGCAGGTGTAAAGACTAGCCCAGCTAGTCATGAATGTCGTCATTGTTTGATTGAATTGTTTGCTTCAATAGACTTTATTTTCTGATGCCGTGCCCAAGACTAGATGTCTGTGATTTCTAAGAGATATTTATCGAATCTTACAGCATAAATAAAGGAAGATTTTTATTATTCTTCATTTTTGGGTGCAGTATTTAGCATTCTGTACAAAAGTAAATTGTAAGCAACCCTTTTATGTTGTGGAGAATGGTTAGATTGGTTTGGTATTGTGTTTATGGTATGTGTAAGTTTCCTAAAAATTGAGTATTTAATGTTAAATGTATTTCTTGTTATTGTTAAGTCTAAATAGTTTATTTTATGTTTATTTCTTCTCTCATGGAAGAAGAAATGAAGGAAGATAACAAATTTTTCTTTATTTATTCTGTAAGTTTATATATATATATATATATATATATATATATATACACACGAGTATATAAACATTTTACTGTAGTGAATCATTTGTGTTCAAAATGTTTACATGCACAGCTAAGAAAAATATATGATAAAAATAAATCCTCAAATATTTTAGACTGAATTTGAATAATAGTAAATCTATAAAACCATGTCAACTTTTCAAATACATATATATATGTATGTATACAATGATATAATCAAGAGCTTCATACAGTGTCAACAGCTAAATCTGTCAGGAGCTGTCAGTTCGTAATAATTCACCTGTAAAAATAATATTTTAAATACATTTTTTATATTATATATTTTAAATTAAAATCTCTTATATAAATATGGTCAATTGAAAATAATGTATGCATAATTTTCTCTTACTTCCTATTTGGATCCATTAGTAAACTAGAAACCACAGAATCTATAATGTACTGAACACCAGCCTTCTGGATGCCTTCAAAATCTGCCAACAGATTTACAGTAAGAATAGTTTCTTCAAGTATTACAGTATTCATCACTCTTTATATAGAACATAATTTTTTATTTTAGAATAGATTTTTTTTAACGTTCAAACTAAATTTTTATTACACTTTTGGCATTAACTTACACTTTGGCAAAAAACCACTACTTACTAATATTTTCAGCAGACCCGTTTCACACTAGGTCAGCACATTATTCAACATGATTGAATTTAAGTTGTCTAAAGATAGACAACATATTGCGCAAAAAACAACACACACATAGCACAACAAAAATAACACACAAAGACAAAAATACATAGCACTTACATATCACGACAACACATCACAAATAATAGCTTCCTAGTTCCACAAATTTAAATACAAAGTGAAATTCACATAAAAGACATAATGAAGACATAACCCAAATCAAATTTCGCCATACACATACAATACACTCAACACTCACAGACTAACATAAACACCAATCTAAAAATCCTACACTACATCAAAGAAAAAGCAACAAACTTAACACAACAGAAGATACGAGATATACAAACACCATAAATATTATCCAGAACATATATGACAAAACACACTCACAATCAAGTACTATATTTGAACACATAATTAACAACAACTCTATGAACAATAACACACCACAGACATACACCAACACAACATACCTGAGCAATAGTCTTGCCTGTGACTCACAGTATTGATAATGTCTGACCTAGTGCAAAACACTTCTGCTGAAAACATCAGTAAGTAGTGTTTTTTTTTTCAAATTAATAGCAATATTGTAATTATAGAAAAACCTCAAGATGTGCAACACAAAAAAATGCAAGTTTAAAATTTTTATAATTTATGTTATTATATTTTCAAAATAATAATAATAATAACAACAACAATTATATGACTCTATGTAAAAATGACTTTGTGGCATTTACACAAACCATATGGTTTTCAAGGAAGATAATGTAGCCCCCGTTACAGCTACCCATCATAACTCCAGATTTGAATCTATGTCCTGATTTTAGCAAGGTGATTTGACCTGGTAGCTAAAAAAACACTGTGAATTTCATTGGTGAAACTGGGAATCATAGTCAGAATTTTTTCAAACGGGTTCATTTTTTTTACCACAAGAAATTGAGCAAACAAAGCTAAGATTGTTCTTCTAAATAAAATAAAGAAAATATTATTTCCGTGTTTTTCTATAATTATTACGTATTATATTACAGTACCGTGGGAAACAAACATACCCAAAGACCAAACTATATAAATTAATAAGTATTATGTCCCAATAAATTAACAAACTAAAGATAACTGTACAGTTAATCTATAAGCAATAGACGTGGGAGCGAGAGGTATACCAGCAAAATCTCTCTACAACCTACTAAAAGACCTTGGCCTGTCGAGAACTGCAGTAAGTTCTGCTTTAGAACAAGTATCGAAAGCTGCATTAGTAGGCTCCTATGAAATTTGGCTAGGTAGAGGGGGTAACATGAGTAGTAAAGGTGAGTGTCGATGATCGTCAGACAGAAGCCTCTTTAAACCTACACCCGGAACCACAAGTCCTGGGGCTACTCAGAGTTACTCCCTCTTCCATATGATGGACCTGGTACACTCACGGTGAATCCACGGAATGCTAAGCAGTTTGTCTCTCTCTCTCTCTCTCTCTAACTATCCTAATGATTTATCAGTAAAATAAATATGTAAGACTTTATGACAGATAGTCTTCTTTTGAGTGTACGTTATAATGTAGAATTTATTTGTACAGGATTAATGCATTGAAGTTGGCTAGCATGCAGTAATAGAGTAAAAAGAGTTATTCATTACCAGATTATATGTCTTTCATAGAAACATAGCCTTCTTTTCAGTCTCTATATATGAACCGGTCCATCATAGTCTGTTATTATGTCTTTTGTCATCGTTGCCTGGATATGTCCTTTCCTCTTGGAATGATGATGACTTAAATAAGTAAAGACTATTCTTCTAATAACAACCACAGCCCATTAGTTTTTCTTCATGAAGTCGTACAATCCTTCATCAATATTCCCAGTCAGGGTTGAAATTGGAGAAAAATCTTCTAACAATCCAATCTTAGTATGAAGTTATATAATAATAGAGCTGCATTTTGAGTTGATAGAGGTCTATCAACCGAGCTTAAACTTCACTTGACCACTGATGGTCTTATATATTCTATAAAATATGTAATAAAATTTTATATAAGTATTTATTGTGCAACTGAACTAATACTTTTGAACTTACTTGCTGACACATTTCAAAACAAGCATTTCATTGATGCTGGTCCACTACTGCCGGCGATAACTCAAGGTTGCTGAACTTATAATTTAAGAAGGTGGAGAGGGTTTGTGTTAAGTGGGTTATTTACTATATAATGGAATAAAGAGTTACATTTGAAGTGTGTAAGATTGTTCAAGATATGTTGTTTTTGTGTTGTGCGATGTTAGAATATTCCAAATTTTTCTGCAGTGTTTAGTGTTTTATTATGGTTTAATATCTAAAGAATATTTAAATTAGTATGGATGTTTGCGTATGTGTGTTGAGTGTTTTGAATATGTGTTACATAACTGGATTTATGTTTTTTATATTGTTGGTGTCTTCTTAGAATCTTGTATTAAAAGATCATTATTTAATCATTATTATCAAGTCATAGAGACGTATATCTTAATGTCTTGAGTAGATATTTTTCTACTGTTGAACTAAAATCTAAGAAAAGTCATTTATTGTTTTTTTTAACTAAAAAGAAATTAATTTTGATTATACATAAAAACCATACTTCCATAGTAATACTGGTCAACCGTCTTTAGCCATCCCACATCATCATGCGTGTGTGCCAACATGTGAACATTGAGGTAACCTTTCTTTGGTTTTGTGCAGGACTGAAACAAAGAAACTTATTAGAAAGAATTTAGATTTTTAAAATTTATTATAATTAGATTGTCTTGTGGATTTTTTTTTTCAAGAGGATTGAAGTTAAGTTAATGAAAAAACTTACTGAAACACAACATTTTTTTGTGTTGTACATCTTGAGGTTTTTTGAAATTATTTTTATCAGCAGAAGGGTTTTGCACCTTAATTTTGCACATAATTTCAAAAAACTTCAAAAACTGCAAGTTTTAATATGTATCGGCGATCCTAACAAATACAGACGAACCAAGCTTAAGGCTAGAGTCTTGTCCATGACTCACAGCATTAAACAGTGAACTGATCCAGCTGAACATTGCACAAATCTACTGAAAAATATCAGTAAGTAATGGCTTTTTTGTCGAGTGATATTAATAAAAATACCATTTGTAATAGCACCAAAGCATCTTCTACTGTCTAGGCTAGCCTCTCCGATGGATTGATAAGCTAGGAAGTCATCGCTTTAAAGACAGGTTTTCTACAATGTGGTCAGAAAATGTATGTTCAAATGGATTTGTTCATTTAATATGTTTTTATTTGAAGTTTTGGTATATTTAAAAATATTATTTTAAAATGTTTGTATATTGTTATACTTTAAAATATATAAAAATTTATTTAAAATTTGTTTTAAAATATTGTTCATATTGTTATAGTGTGTTGACATATGGTCCTTTTGTTGATGTTAAAAATATCTCGGTCATGGTTGAAGAATGTGTAGGTGCTGCCTGTCTCTCTAATATAATCATATTAGCCAACTCATATTGCTAATATATCATATAATATAATCAGCAAAGGACGAGTCCGTGTCTTATTTAAAAGAATGCATGTGTCCTTTAAATATGTGTTAAAAGTTGTGGCCTTGATGTCTAATATAGAATTTATTACTTTCTGTACAGTTTAGTTTGTATGTACTTGGTGCTTGTTCATTATATTTGTTTTTGTTTTATTGTAGGTTGTATTTGTAGTTTGTTCTTGTTTTAAATGCTATCCTGTATCTTGGTCTTTGGAATTTTTAACCAATCTTTATTCATTGCTTTTCAACTGTTATACCATCTATTTCTGTGTTCTTGGTATTTGATTGTGTATTCAATAAGTCTGAACATTTATACTGCCACTAAATTTTATCAAAACCTAGATTCTAAACTGAAAAATCTGAAATATATGAAATTTCAGAAATTGTGTTTATGTTATACTATAAATTAAGTGTTTCACCCATATTAAAAATAGGTTTAAAAAGACTCTAAACTTATGGACAAAAACATACATAAGATATTTGTGCAAAGTAAGTATAATATACAATCAAGATTTGTAACTATAATAACTTGAAGTAACTTATCTTGAAGTTATTTAACAAAGTACATAATCATTCAAAACATTTTCAGTCCATCAGTAACTCTTTTAAGTAATTGGATTTCTTCATAGTCTTTCAAAGTTGTGTAAAAAATAATACACATTATATTTAATGCACAGTTGCATACTATGGTACATGGATGACACACAAATTAAGGAGTAGTTATTTAACCCTTAACATGCTGCATATAAAATGGATTTTTTACAGCTTGCACAAGATTTGTGTGTAAAACTAAATTTTGGTTTGTTTAAAGCTCTTTTAAAATTTTAATTCTATAATGTACCTAAGGATGAAAAGAATTAGGCAAATTTGTTTTAGTGGTTAATTATTTTACATGATAAAGATTGAAAATGTGTTTTGGGTGTTATAAACTTCAACAGACAACATTCTGTATAAATGTAATAGAACAAGAAAACTGTTCAACAGATAACATAGCACACAGAATGCAAAATCAAAGTCACAACATTCTATGTCAGTGGTAGAGTTCGCAATGGCTTGTTAGGGGATTTGTAGAAGGAAACAGTGTAACAGCGAATATGTATAATGAATTGTTTCAGCTCAATTAAGTTACATGACAGCGATTTACTCCAATGTTTAGCTTACATATTTAACATTTTTCAATAAATAAATAAATAAGGTTCGGCATTCAAATAAGACCCAGACAGAAGTATTTGAGACTTTCACGACTTTATAAAAGAGAATGACTGGCAACATTTTAGTGATGTTAAATGGCAAATATTTGATCACTTGAAGGGATTAAATAAATAATTACTTGTGAGATACTTTCTAAAGATTGATGAAACTAATCACTGGATTTAAAATACTTTTTCTGAAAAAAATGTTTAATCAGCACAGTTAGATATTGCACAAAAAGAAAGTCTGGTTGATATTTCTACTAGCAGTTCTCCCAGATGCCTTGGGAAACCCTCTAAGACAAAACCTCCCATAAGCGTTGGGCTGGACCTCAATGCTGAATATGAACATCTGTCTAACATGGCACTAAAGGTTTTGTTGCCTTTTCCATCCACTTTATTGTTGGAAAGAGTATTTTTATCCTATGCTTTTATGAAAAAGAAATATAGAAGTATATTGAATGCAACCCTAGATATAAGACTGTACTTGGCTTCAAAAAACTGTGCATAAAAACAAGGACAGGGATCTCATTAATGTGCAAGTAAAAAAGTAACTAGGCATAAAGTGTTTCTGTTTTTTCATAAACTTTGTTATATAAATAACAAACCTAGTGGGCATCTCTAATTTTAAAACAATTTTACATCTGACCATATTTCCTGTTAAAATTGTAAGGCAATGCTAAATGTAACCACAAAATATAGTATTCATATTATAGTATATTTTAAGCTGTCTTTATTGCTACCCCGAATTTAATTAGCCTAACTTCTAATTGAGGGGTACAATTTATGACAATAATTTAGTAAGGGGTATGCAAGTGGAATAAGTTTGAGAACTGCTGCTGTATGGTGATACTGACTGTGTAATAAGTTTGAAAAGTTTATGTCAAACATACAGACTGCTATAATAACAATTTTTTGACAAAAAGAAAGGGGCTGAATATGATTAATGCAGTATAAGTGTCAGTTTATAATATGTCAACATTTCCCAGTACTATGTTAGATTTCTTCAAACTTTAGTAAGATACATGTAAAACAAGATATTTCGTAATATGCGTTTGCCAAAAATCTGACTTGTCAAGCTATCCTGTAAAATAAGTATTTTGTAAGTTGAATATTTTATTATTTGTAGAACAATATGTTTTACCAAATAAGTTAACTGTAGAGATAGGTTGGATATGTAAAATACACAAACAGGAAATACCAGTTAAAAGTTTTAATTTGGAATTTTTGATTGACAAATTTTAAAGTTATCAGGATATCAGTGCTAGGCCTAATTTGATAATAGAATTTTATTAATGGCGGGTATTTTAAAATATTGCTTACATTAACTATGGAAGCATTTATTATATAAATCCAGACAAATTGGACATATTTCAAATGGCATATGAATGTTAAGATTACCTACTAACTACGTATAAACACAATAGCTATAGCATCATCAAGACATTTGTCATTATCACTGTAATCATTACCATCATCACTGTCTTCGTAACCAGTATTACTATCTCCATCACTATCTTCGTAGCCAGTATTACTATCTCCATCACTATCTTCGTAACCAGTATTACTATCTCCATCACTATCTTTGTAACCAGTATTACTATCTCCATCACTATCTTCGTAATCAGTATTACTATCTCCATCACTAACTTCGTAACCAGTATTATTATCTCCATCACTATCTTCGTAACCAGTATTACTATCTCCATCACTATCTTCGTAACCAGTATTACTATCTCCATCACTATCTTCGTAACCAGTATTACTATCTCCATCACTATCTTCGTAATCAGTATTACTATCTCCATCACTATCTTCATAACCAGTATTACTATCTCCATCACTATCTTCGTAACCAGTATTACTATCTCCATCACTATCTTCGTAACCAGTATTACTATCTCCATCACTATCTTCGTAGCCAGTATTACTATCTCCATCACTATCTTCGTAACCAGTATTACTATCTCCATCACTATCTTCATAACCAGTATTACTATCTCCATCACTATCTTCGTAACCAGTATTACTATCTCCATCACTATTATCATGATCATTAACATTAAATCTTCTATAACTAAATAATACTTAACTAAGTGAATACGTAAGAGCTTACTTGCTAACACTTTTCAAAATAATCGTTCCTTTTACAAAACAAATCCTTACACTTTGAAATGTAATGTATTCGCTTAGTTAAGTATCATTTAATTATAGTTTAATCAGTGAATTCAGGATGATTACTACAAGCAACACTAATTCTTCGCTTCAGCAGGCTGAGTTGGAATAAAAGTCCCGTTCCAAAAACTATGCTGTTTAGTATATTATCAATAAAAACTGATACCAGTGATGCATGAGGATAATAATGTTTATGAAAAAAACTTAATTTTCAACTTGAACTTTCGCTAAATTTTGATAGCTCATAAACCATATATTATTGTTATACTGATAAAATGTCTCAACAAACTCCACATTAAGTGTGCATTCAGAACTATCGAAAAAAACACTGTTTTTTAATAACTTTACATTATTTACGACTACCCGAACTTTAATTATGTGTAAATTTGTAAAAACTTACTGAGGCATAATGTTTTAAATCGCTTATAATGGCTTCAGTCATATACAAATTTACATAAAAATCAAAATTCTATAAGTCGTAAACTAATATAAAGATAGTAATTAAGTTTTACCGAACGTATGGAATACAAAATTCATGACTGTTTTTTTAATTAAGCACAGGAGATATGTAATTTTGATTTCTCATGTTAGCCATTTGAATGTTAAATATAAGGAATTTGTATTCTATAGTAAAACAGATTCAGATTTACAAAGGACAACAAATTTGTTATTAAAAAGCCATTAAAATAAGTAAATTGATTTTACTTTCTTATCAACCATTATATTTTTTCACATAAAACTATTATAATGTATTTTATAATAAAATTCTATCACTCAGTAACACAAGTCATATTTATTATGTTGAGAAAAATATAGAATACTTTTTTTAAATTATAAAACAAAATACAGAAACGTTTTAAAGCAGTTCTGTCTAAAAAAAACTTGGACTTTTTATGGCCAAGTTATTGCAACACAAGAACTTTTTCATAATTCTTTTAAAAAATCACTTCACATTTTTCAGTAATCCTCAATTTTGAAGATAAAGCATGTACTTTTTGTACACACACACACACACACACACACACACACACACACACACACACACACACACACACACACACACACACACAGACACACACACACACACACACACACACACACACACACACACACACACACACACACACACACACACACACACACATATGTGTGTGTGTGTCTGTGTGTGTTTGTTATGTTAGAGTAATATATTATTATCATTACAAATGATGTTTAATCTAGATTCTTATTTTATTTTAAGCCATATATTATTTCAGGTGTAATTAAAGAAAATGTATAAATATCTCTAAAGCAAGGTGTAAGATATCTCTACAACAGACATTTAAGAATAATACACTTCTGGAGGTAAGACATTGCTATAAATTTATCAAGTCTTATAATTTTGTTCTCTGCACTTTATAATTAAAATTTAATTATATTATATTTAGAAAAATACTTACTTTATAGCCACATTTAGTTTTATCAATCTGCTTACCACTGATTAGAACTAGGCACAATAAAAATATACCTATAGTAAAATGGAGCCTGAACATATTCATGCAGCTAACTTCTTGAGACTGACTAGTACTGACTACAAGCTGATCAATTATATGTACACTTTATGCCTTCAAGTTTCCATTGCATGACAAATTCCAGTTTAATGTTATGGAACTAATGTATTAAAAATTTTAGATAAACCATATCATTTTGATCATTAATCTACGTCTTATAATTATAATTTACTATAAATTGTGCACAAACTTTAATTTACCTTAGATTTCATAAATGAGTTAAATTTTATCAACTTAAAATGGTACGGTATTCTAAAAACATAAATATTTATAATTTACCTAGTAACTAGATTTATAATAAGAAACTAATATTTATTTATAAGGAATATCACTATTGGTTTATTTCAGCCTAGATAAATTTAAAAAAATGTTATGTTTACAAAAACTTTTGTGGCTAACTTAGAAATTAACAGCAGATAAAAATACTAATCATATATTTGTCCATAGTAAATAATTTATCCATTTATTCCATGTGAAAGCTATTAAATTGTGTTACTCATAAGCAAAGAATTATTTGCCACATTATTTGCATAAAAAAACAAGTAATATAAGAAAATAATTTAAGTCAATTCACTATAAGTCAACAAAGAAAAATTTTATTTTAGTTTAGTTTTATTTTATAAATACAATTAATATAAATATGTCAGAATAACAATATTAAGCAACAAAATAGAATATTTCCTTGTAATTTTCCATTTTCCTTTCTATGTATAATGTTGGACTATTATTTTTTTTTTTTTGCTATTTGTACGTAATGTTTTTTTTTTGTAGCTTGCATTCTTGTACCTTTTTTCACTTTCCTTTTGCATTGTCCATTTGTGACCATTAACCCAGTTTGCTTGTTTATTTTATTTTTTCATTCATTTTTAATTCTAGAGCATTATTTATGATATTGTGTGGTAACCATGGCAACAATTTAAGGGTGTACAATGGAGGTTTCTACGACAACCAGATGAGGTCAAAAAAAAAAAATGTATATACTTTCAGAAACTCATTTCTTGTCATGGGAAAGTTGGCTCAGTGCCAAAGCGTTAGACTTCAAACATGAAGATACTCAGTTCAAATCCGACCTAGACCCCACAAATTTTTATAATTTAATTATTGAAAAATTATTTTTGTAAACTGTTAACATCAGTTGTCATCCACTCTAGGTTAAAAAAATGTATTTGAACTTGACTGGATGAATAAAATCGTATTTTATTTATCATTGCAAATTAGTACAAAATATATATCAAGAGAGTGTGAGCTAATAGAAAGGATTGAATAAAAAATTTATAGTTTTCAAAAAAGTTAATTTAAAAAAATATGTAAAGGAATTGATATAGCAGTTTTAATTGGATTTAAAATTTACACATTGCTCATTTAATTGTTTAAGAAAAAAGCTCGAATTTTCAACAGTAATTCTTTTCTTTGTTATGTAATTCTGTAATGACTACAGGGGAACAGCTATCACATTATTTAAATTTTCTGTTATGTTTTTAATTTTAATTTTTGACCAGTAAGAAGCTAATGAATTACACCCTCTCTTCTATACAGTTGTAAAAGTATCCCTCCTATTTCTTACTTAAAAACCTTGTTTCATTCTAAATTGTTTTGAAAATACTCCATTACCTCTTGTAACTAGATACTGAGTTTGATAGATTGTTATCCGGTTTTGTATACTGTTGTGTACTGCATTTGTTTTAGGTGGCCATAATGAACCCTTATAGAACTCTCCAACTTTAATATCCTTTTTAATCACTTTTACATTAATTTATGACTATCCGAACTTTATATTTTGTAAATTTATAAAAACTTACTGTGACATAACAAAAAGCCACATAGAAAAAACACAGCTTCAACATTTACAGGAAATCCACTACGACAGACAAAGTTATCCACACCTCAAACCCCCCTATCCAAAACACAAACACACTGCCTTCAGATTCATGCTCCATAGACTTAAAAAAGTTCCAATGACCACAGAAAACATTAAAAAAAATCTAGATACCATTAAATCTTTAGCATACACAAATGGATACAACAGCACAATAATAGACAAACTATGGCACAATATACAAAAAACACTAAAATTAACACTACAGAGAGTGAAAACAAATACATCACAATACCATACATAAACAGAACATCAAATAAAATACCCCACAAATTTCAAAAAACAGGATACAAAATAGCATAAAAAACTAATAACAATTTACAATACAAAATACGACACGACACCAACAACAATGATAAACTACAAGCGCCAGGCATATACAAATTAAACTGCAACAAGTGTAACAAATTCTACATGGGGAAACAGGTTGCAGGTTCACACAGAGTTGAGGAACACAAACCGAACACCAACTCAGCATTTTACAATCACATAAAAGAAACAGGATACAAATACACAGACATTTACCATAACCTAGAAATCTTACACATCAACAAAAAAGGACCATATCTCAATACACTATGAAATTTACAAATACATAAAAACATAAAGTACAAACATATTAAACAAACAAACGAACACAATAAAAATCACACATACTCTTTGATACTATCGAAAACCTGCCTTTAAAACCGCCACCGCTTAACCTAACAACTTCAAACAGAAGACACTGATGAAGATCGCCACAGAGCGATTGAAAAGTTCTGTCTCAGTAAGTTTTTATAAATTTACAAAATTTAAAGTTTGGATAGTCGTAAACTAATGTAAAAATGATTCATACGTTTCACCAAACGTAATGGACTACAAAATTCAAGAGTTTAATATCCTGTTTATGTCACAGACTTTTCATGTTCAATAAAATGCATTTTGGGGCAGATTTTTGGCAAACTTTTCATGGAACAGGCATGATAAAAATGTGCCAGTTTAGGAAAATATTTTATAAAATACATAGCTTTGTAAGTATAAGACAATTGCAATGATTGGTAAAAATAAAACATTTTTCAAAATTAAAATAACTGAAAACATGACACATAATTTTGGTATAAGTTGCCTCAGCACTGAATAGCACTAAATAGCCTCATGCTATATTCTTTCAATTCCTTCTATTAGTTCGCACTCAACCTGTATATATTTATATATCTTGTTCCAATTTTCCATTGTTAATAAAAATACTTTTTATTCATTCACTCAAGTTAAAATACATTTTATTAAACTTGTAGCGGATGACACTTGATGTAAATTTAGTTTTTTTAGATATTTATTCATTACTTAAATTTAACTAACTAATTTTAAAAATTATTTTCGCTTTCTATTTTTCTACCTAGTATGGTAGTTCTGTCATGTGTATATACACATTTATATTAATTGTAATTATTAAATAAAAAGTAACTAAAATAAAATTTGTCTTTGTCTTAGGCCACTAAGTAGGAATTGACTTTAAAAAAAATAAATAATTTGTTATTAAATTTAGTTATATAAATATAAATTATTGTAAATATGAGTAGAATAAAGTAATTAAAATTAATTTTATATCCTTTCAAGAATTTTCTGGAATGAGATCTGCAGTTAAATGGACGAATAAGCCATGATAAAATAAACTAGTCCCTTATTTGTCTACAGTAAAGGTGAGAATCCACCCTCTTTTCCAATACCTTTATTAATTTTAATTAACTATAAAAATAGTTTAATAATAATGAAGTAATACAATGTTCTAAAGTTTGGAAAAGTAATGGAGCCATATTAAGGCACACAAGTTGAACTGTGTCATATTAAATTCTTCAATTTTGTAGTCTATTACGTTCAGTGAATCTTAAGTAATCACTTTAACAATTTTTTATGACTATCCGAACTTAAGTTCGGATAGTCATAAACTATTGTTAAAGTGTTTAATATGTCATATTAAGTTAAAAAAACTGTTAAGTCATATTAAAAACTGAATGAGAATTGTGCAATCATACAAGGATTAAAAACATAGAATCAATCAATCTACTTTATACTAATCTGGAAAGAAACTTCAGTTGAACTTAATATTTTGGTCCTGATGTAATATGTCAAAGTACCATTTCATTTTAACTAGGTTGCTTACATATAAATATCAAGTCTGAGATAAAAGAAGTAATCAATTGCCTCATTCAACAGTTTCTTCTCTTATAAGTTTTAACAATCGAGTTCACACAATGAAACTAATTATAAAAGTTGACAAACATAGATGGATTTTCTGAAGTTTATTTCACTTAATTTGAATTGTTTTTTTATAGGTGCGTTTAAGATGAAAATGATTAGAGCGTATTAAATGAATAATACCAGTAATTTGATCCCCTACTACTAGCTAAAGTTGCAAGCATAGTTTCCTTTAAGTAATTTATTTTAAAAAATTGTTTTCAGAAACTATCAACCTCCTACTGGCTCAAAATTATCAGCAATTTTTGTACACATTTTACTCCAGCAGGCAAAAGTTTAGATATTTCAAAAAGTTAATACCTATACTTAAAAATTATATAGTATCCAAATGAATAACTTACAAATTTATGAAAAAAGTTACTGTTTTTTCCCCTTTTTGTATATTATTGTTTATATAATTATCTACTTTTATTATTATTGTTATATATATATATATATATATATATATATATATATATATATATATATACATATATATATATATATATATATATATATATATATATATATATATATATTTGTGATATTTAACATTGTCCATTATTATTCCGTTGCACTGACTTTATAAAGTTATTATATGTTAATTGCAAACAATTATTCCACCATTAAGTGTAATCAAATTTTACCTTGTGATAAAGCCTTTTCGGTCACTTGAACATTGTCGAATTACTGAATTAGTTTTCTCGTTTTCTTTTTTTCCTATATATTTTATTTTATTAATTAGTTTGTATCCGTTTTTTATGTTGTATGTGTCGTTAAGATGTATTTTAGATCTGATTATTTTGTCTGTGATTATGTAAGATGATCCTCTTTTAAAGTTAATTAGTGGTCTGAATGGTGTGGAAATAGAGAAAAATAATTCAGTGAATCGACAATGGTCAAGTGACCAAAAGGTGCCTCATCACAAGAAAAAAATTGATTGTACTTAATGGTGGAATAATTGTTTACAATTAACATATAATAACTCTAAAAATTTACATTGTAACTGGTATATTACATTTTTGGATGTACAAGTATGATGACCCTGAATCTTGAAGTTCACATTGGTTGCTAGGCTATGGAAACTATTTATTGGGATGTGTATTGGACATGCCTTCATCTAGGTCTATTCCATGGAAAGGAGCCTTAAGGAAGTTCAGGCGGTTTTTCAGTACTCGGAGCTAAGCATAGTAAACAATTCTCTGATTCCTATTTGTGGATTTTCTTGGTCTCCGATGTGAGATTTTGTTGATTTATTCAGAGTATAATTTTGGCTAAGCAAGAACATCAGCAGAATCTAAATAATAGAAGTCAAATTTATTAAAACTAAGAAAATTTTAAAAATAGAATCAGGTCTGAAATGAAACAAACAGGAATGGAGTAAGCAACATAACTATTGTTGCTGTCCTGAAAACATTTATTGTGCTGGGTTGGAAACAAATATGGAAAAGGGGAAAGAGAATGACCAACTAAGTTATACGATTACAGTAGTTGTTAAGAATTTGTTCTACAACAGAGAACTTGCATTTGAAACAATATTTATTTGAGAAAATATTTTTACTAGTAGTAGAAAATGCATACAGTAGATCAACAGTAATCCGGACATAAAAATTCTGAAGCGTCGCAAATCCGGATCGTGGTTTCAGCCTACCCGCCACTACAATACACTATACTAAACTAAGTGTTATCTTTAATTATAAATGCAAAGAAGTTACATCAATTCCAAAAAAATGCATCTTAACTAAGTTTAAAACGCAACATGCAGTATATTTAATCATGATTTTAGGATTTGTATGTTCTGCATGCTAATCAATGTGTATTGTTACGATTCCACAAAATAATAAAATTTATTATTAAACTTAATCTTTAGCTAATTACTCGTATAATATGCTTTTCTTCAAAAAAAAATATTAATAAATAAATAAAAGAGTTTATCACTCAACAAGTTTGTACTGGCGTGTTGTTCGGTTTTCTGTGCTATATACTAATAAGTACAATATATGTTCTTTCAATAAATTCTTTTGTACTTTTTAAGCCCTCTGACGTCTATTTTATAATGTTTCCTGGTTTAATTCAAACCTACGCGATACTTTAAGCATTATAATAGATTATAGAAATATCAATAATATGCAGTAGTTTAAAAATCCTGATAAATCAGTAGTCCGGATGGGTCCCGGTCCCAATTAATCCATATTTTTTACTCTAATAGTAAGGTTTCATAAAAACATATAATATTTGTTTTCCATACATTAGTCATGTAATAGTAAAAATAACTCATATTTTTTTTTTCATTTTACACTATAGAATAAACTTTCAGTGAACTAATTGCCTAATCTAATATTATTTTCAAAATGTCATGATAACACCATCTTATAAGCTGTGTATTGTTTACAAAATGCATATTCTAAATAGAATTTTAGATTATAATTTTATAGATAAGATTGACAAGTTCTCAACTTGAGAATATCTAAAGTGTTCAATTGCTCAATTGAATTTACCTCTTGAAAGTTTGTTGACTTTTCAAAGTATTTCTTCAACAAGCTTAAAAACTGATAGTTACACTCATATATTTAATGCTATTACTCCAGTTTAATTTCATTATAATAATACCTACAAATATATTTTTATTATTCATTTTCTTTTCATTAAAAACATAGAATTTTTTTATATGAAAATCTACTTGTCCTAAAACTGAATTATTTTTCCAATGAAGCATAAATTGAAAGAAAACAACATTTTGTTATTTTTCAGCCTTATGGCTCCAATAATAGCCCGTCTATCTACATACTTGTGTTTCCTTTGACATATTCACAAAGTATATCTGAAGAGCGAATAAATACCTTTAACTTTATTGTCTCACTTATTCCTGCCATGTAACAAGTGATCCATGCAATTAGAGTATAATCCATTTTTGTATCATGAGTATGGATCTATCGAGGCTACTGATGCTTCAAATGCTGGCTCAGTTGTAATGTTTTCTTTTGTATCCATCAAACAGCTGCTAAACTGGACAAAATACTTATTAGTCAGTGCCTGAGGGCAGCACATCCCAGTGCCTGTTCATAAACAGATGATTGCCACAAACCTGTTTTTTCCGAACCTATTTTTTAAAATATATCAATTAGAGTTTGATAAGAAAAGTTGAAGAGAGTGTCGTAAGGTACCAGGCAAGAAAAGCGAGTGCTAGCTGGTGACTGCAGGAACATTTCTGCTTGATCCGACATGCCCCGAGAAATCCAACTACTCAAAGGCACCCTTTTTCATGAAAGACCAGGGCAAATAGGTAAATCTTTTAAATATATATACATAACACATAATGTACGTATTTACACCGTCCAAGGCCCGAGGAGGGTTATTTGTCAAAATTCCTTTTGAGGGGAGGGACATACTAAATTCTATTCTGGAAATAACTTACCTAGTTAGCCCTCCTATGGCGTTGTGTGACAGTAATTTAAACTTTTCTAAAAAGGTGTCTCTCAGTAATGGTCCTTCAGCAGTGAAAAGTTCAAAATAATTTATTGTTAATTTAAGCCATTGATTTATATTTGTGAGCTACTAGTTTTCACTAAAACACTTAAGTAAGTAAATATTTACAAACTTGCCTATAGTAGCACTTAATTATATTTGTTGAGGACGGCCATTTCGGGAGATGCTTCCCATTGTCAACTAAGACCGTAAAAAATCACCTTGAATTCATTAATTAAATTATGAGTAACTATTGCATAACGGAGTGAATACTTTCAACTTACTTGATGACACATTTCAAAACAATCATTTGCACTAAAGTAAGTTCAGAAGTATTCACTTAGTTATACAATAATTAATTACAATTTTTTTAATGTACTATCATGTGCTGGCCTCTAGAGGATTAATCATTAACTATGACATAAATGATATTAAGTATTTTATCACCAGAAGTGGATAAAATAAAACATATACTATAGAATGCTGCCCTAACAAGTTTATCACCAACTATACCTAGAAGGCAGAGTTTACAATAAATAATAGCATATTGAAACTTTTCTTCCACAAAAATAAAAATAATTCAACAAATTTACAACATATTTAATAAACTATGAACAATGCTCAAGCATTACAAGTAACTATTGGTAACCTGAATAGATAAATTCAGAAACCAATGGATAGTTTTCTGATTTGACTTGATTCATGGCAGAGATATTCTCAAAATCAAGCTGGTTTTGTTCCTCCTTAAGAGACACCATAATCACTTATTTTTTAACTTTTTAATGAAATAGAGGACCTGGTGTACTTCTACTTTTGCATGGTTAATAAAAATATGTATTTTTCATAGATACCATCTTCTGACTATTTAACAACTTAAAATATTTTTAATGTGTTTAAGGTTAATGACAGATCTCAAAGCAATTCATGCTACTACAAATAAACTCAAAGTTTCAATTTTCTAAAAATTTGTCAATCAAATATTAAACTATAATTTACAGTTTTAACATTCATAAACAATACTAATTAAACATAATTATAATCATTTATTACATATTTTCTTAATACATATTGCCATTAAAACCTTTGGATTTTGTAGTCCAATACATTTGGTGAAACTTAATTAATTACTTTAACATAAATTTATGACTATACAAACTTTAAATTTTGTAAATTTGTAAAAATTTACTGAGACAGAATGTTTTTGATCGCTATGTGGCGATCTTCATCAGTGTCTTCTGCTTGGAGTTTCACTGATGAAGATCCCCATGTAGCGATCAAGAAGTTCTACAAACGTTTTTCAGTACGTTTTTACAAAATTTAAAGTTCGGATAGTCATAAACTAATGTTAAAGTGATTAATTAACATTTAGAAGTAAAATTGTAGTACTAGACAATTCCACTTTTGATCACAATTTAATGTAGACAAATCACTGACACATACTCAAACTCCTACATACAGAGAAACCATTTAAATATGAAACAACTACAATCATTATAATAAATACAATTACTAGGCAGACTCAAAAATACAAAAATGTTAAATTTCATTTATGTTTTCTTTACTAAATATTCATATACAGGTGGAAAATAGTTACTAACAGGCATTAAATGAGTAAAATTCAACTAAAAACTTTTGTTGGATGGCAACTGAGATGTTACAATTATCAACATCTTCATGAACAGAACTGACAACATTGTGCTGCATCATCAATGCATTTTAACTGAAGTTACTTGTAGACTAGCTTCTACACCTCCATATTCCTTAGAGCAAGCAAGCTCACATCAGCACCTTAGAACATACATCACCAGACAACAATTTCTAAAGCAGATATATGCACATGTATATTTGTGTGCATAAAAATAGTGTTATTAGATATTTGTTAGTTCGATCCAATATACGTATGAAATTATAAATGTATGTAAAACACTTGTGTATGATTAAGTAACAACTTACTTAAAGCCTTTTAGGCACTGTATATGTTTAGCCCCCCAGGAGTGGGACTGACTTTAAAAGCAAGAGGTGGCACACTGAGTTTTCCTTCAGGTTTACAAAAATAGACACGGAAATTAAAAACATTTTGTAGTTCTATATTCAACATGTAAGCATTATATCATTTTCTTTACCTAATTAACATATATTTCAAAACAAAAGTCAACAAACAAGAGAACAGAAACTTTATTCTTTCATTTGGTATGAGAAAAAGGTTTTAGTGATGAATATTTGAAAAGATATTAAATTTTTCCTAAATTTCGATGAAAAATCAGATTTTTTGTTATATACATGGATTGTAGCAGAATGTAACGTGGAATGGCGTGGTGCCAATAGTTTTTGAAAATTTTGTCTAGTCTTTGAGTTATTTGTATTTCTGTGTAAGTAAATAATTGGTAAGAAATACCGTAAGGTGCTGTCACCTATCGGATTTATCCTGAACTACTAGGTAAAAGAATGGTGTTTCTCTCTCAAAGTCGAATTATAATCTTTTAATCGGGACAAAAGCTTAAAAACTGTATAGTACATCTCAAAACTGGCGGGAAAAAATCAAAATATAGACCTTCTTCTTTCATTTGGTATAAGAAAAAGGTTTTAGTGATGAATATTTGAAAAGATACGACTGTTTTAAAACAGGCTTGTACTTGCAAGTCTGAAATGAATAATAGCTGTTTTATTCCTTTAAAAGCGTATAACTCCTAAACCATGAAAGATAAAGGTCTTAAATGGTTATAATTTGTTTGTTAAACGATTTTACATGATTATAGTTACCCAAAAGCATGAAAAAAAAGATTGTAATTTTTTAAAATAAATTACAATATTTCAAGAAAATAAGGTCATATATACACCTGAAGATGGAAAACCATAAAAGAAACAACTTGTGAAAATTTGAGCTCGATACCTCTTACGGTTTAGGAAATATACGCGTTTAAAATGACAAAAATACGCCTTGATTTTACAATTCCAGGTTTGCACGATGCAAGCCTTTTTTTAAACCGCCATATCTCTGTAAATATTTAGCCCAACAAGATGTTTTTTGTACCAAACGAAAGAAGAAAGACCATATTTTCATCCGCTGTGTTTAGTTTTAAAATATCTTGAACAGTTTTTGAGTAATAGGCCCGTGAAAATGAGTATTTTTCGATTTTTGCAAAACATGAAGGGGGGGGCCTTCAATTTTTCCTAAATTTCGATGAAAAATCAGATTTTTTGTTATATGCATGGATTGTAGCAGAATGTAACGTGGAATGACGTGGTGCCAATAGTTTTGGAAAATTTTGTCTAGTTTTTTAGTTATTTGTATTTCTGTGTAAGTAAATAATTGGTAAGAAATACCGTATGGTGCTGTCACCTATCGGATTTATACTGAACTACTAGGTAAAAGAATGGTGTTTTTCTCTCAAAGTCGAATTATAAACTTTTAATCGGGACAAAAGCTTAAAAACTGTATAATACATCTCAAAACTGGCAGAAAAAATCAAAATATAGACCTTCTTCTTTCATTTGGTATAAGAAAAAGGTTTTAGTGATGAATATTTGAAAAGATACGACTGTTTTAAAACAGGCTTGTACTTGCAAGTCTGAAATGAATAATAGCTGTTTTATTCCTTTAAAAGCGTGTAACTCCTAAACCATGAAAGATAAAGGTCTTAAATGGTTATAATTTGTTTGTTAAACGATTTTACATGATTATAGTTACCCAAAAGCATGAAAAAAAGATTGTAATTTTTTAAAATAAATTACAATATTTCAAGAAAATAAGGTCATATATATACCTGAAGATGGAAAACCATAAAAGAAACAGCTTGTAAAAATTTGAGCTCGATACCTTTTAAGGTTTAGGAAATATATGCGTTTAAAATGACAAAAATACACCTTGATTTTACAATTCCAGGTTTGCACGATGCAAGCCTTTTTTAAAACTACCATATCTCTGTAAATATTTAGCCCAACAAGATGTTTTTTGTACCAAACAAAAGAAGAAAGACCATATTTTCATCCGCTGTGTTTAGTTTAAAAATATCTTGAACAGTTTTCGAGTAAGTGACTCGAGAATTATTGTTAAAGCAGTTGCTGGATTTAACGTAGAAATAATGTTGGTGATCTAATTGTTTTTCAAATCCTTTTCTAGTTCTAGAGCGATATTTTTTTTTTTTCAAGTGAGTGCTTGATACAAGGCACCGTCAGGGTCTACTGTTAAGTGGATCTATGCTGAGCTACAACATAAAGGAATTTAACTCATAGCAATTTAGCACAAACTAAATAAGTCTTTTTTTTTCGAACTAATTACTCAAAAGCTGAATATTGTACTTAAAATATATTGACAGCAACTAAAGGTTGAGAATTTCCACTTACAGTTAGTATAATTAATATCTTTTGATAGATTTTTGTACAACAAAATATTCAATAAATAATGTTTTTAGAAATATGTGGTGCTAATAGTTTTCAAAATGTTCTTTGCATTTTTGTGTATTTAATATATCACTAAATTATTTTTTCAACATCCAATTAGTTGTTGCCATCCAGGAGATACCGTACATGGTAATTCAATAGATAGAATAATGCTGCATAAAGTAAAATATTACTTATTTTTTCAGGCAAATCACTCAAAAGCTGTTTAAGATATTTAAACATTAAAAGAAATGAATGACAATATAGACTTGTTTCTTTCATTCCGTAGAAGAAACATAAATTTAAACTAAAAACATAAGCAGTTTTTGTTGTACATCTTGAGTTTTTTTTAATATAAATTTTTGTATTAACTTGTAAAAATAAACCACTACTTACTGATTTATGATCAGTTATTTTTGATCACATCATTGAAAAATGCGCTGACCTAGTGTGATATGCGTCTGCTGAATAAATCGGTAAGTAGTGGTTTATTTGCCAAGTTATTACAAAAAAGTGCAATAAAAACATTTGTAAATATGTTAAAACTTGCCTATAGTAGCAATTACTTATATTTTTTGAGGACGGCTGTTTCGAGAGATGTGTTTCATTGTCAACTCAGACCGTCCAAAGGGCACATCTCCCAAAACGGCTAAAGTAAGTGCTACTATAGGCAAGTTGAAAATGTTTTTAGTGAAATATAGTAGCTCATATGAAGATGGAATCAACAAATATAAATTTAAATGTATATTATTTTTAAACTGTTTAAGATATCAAGCTTATATTATTACAAGTGGTTTTTAAAAATGATTTCTCAACATTATAGTTTCATAAAGTTGAACAAACTATTTTATATCAAGTTCAGTTTTTAACAAGGAGTAAAAGCATGATATCTTTGTCTTTCTCACCTTTTAGATTATTTTACTTTCCTCGTTCCTTTGCCGAGCCTTAAGCAAGTAGAAGCTTCTGTTACAGAAGACCTTGTAGGAAAATGTATGAGTAGGTCTTCATTGCAAGCAATCTTGTTATGCTGTAAGTGAGGATTTCTTTATTCTGGGTGAAACTGAAGATTCTACCCACATGGAACCCAATCAATGATCCTTTTGAAGTTATCGAAATAGTGATGAAGATTAAACATGTATATGAACAGATTTTTTAAACAGATAAGTTAGCCTTTTCCTCAATAATGGTATATAGGATTTAAATTTATTTTGGCTATACTCCTGTTTGTTAATAAGACAGTATTTGCATTTTGTGTTAGATTATTAGATAATTAAAATTTAGGATAATTCCATTTCACCAATACTTCCATACAAATTGTGTTTGATGATGTTTTGAAATTGTGTTATTTTTCTTCAACTAAACATACAAAATTAAATTAAATATTTTACTGTAATCCTTGATGCACAGCCAGTTACAAGGTAACCATCTGCAAAAGTACTTTAAATAAATGAATTTAACCCTTTGGTTAGCATTCACATACTAGTACGTGAGAACGAGTAATGGCCAACATTCCTGTATATGCACATCCTACCATTTCTTTCAGATTAGCATTGCCGTACGTTTATGATTTGTTTTCCTATGTATTGTGCTGTATTCTAGGTTAAACATTTCCAACTATCTGGAAATAAATACTACACAGAGCACATAGTAACAATTTTTTTTGTCCAAGTCTATGGATTTTCCCACGTATAGATCGTTCCAAAATCTGTGCTATATATTACAATAAATAGGTATTTTACAAAAATAAAGATTAACAGATAATTTTTAGCAAAAAAATGGTCAGTAAACGTAAGGTAAAGTTTGGTTAACATGAAAAAATGAGTTATTAAAAAAATATTAACAAATATTTCAGTAATTAATAAAGTAAAGAAAAATAAAGAAGAGAATTAGAAAAAAGAAAAAATGTAAAAATCTTTCAAAAATATGTTGCTTCCAGGGGCCATATCGTGGCAGACTCGTGTTGCTAATCAAAGAGTTAAATACATTTCATTGTGGTTATGGAGTTTTATTTTGTGTGTTTAGTTAATCCTTAGCTTACAGTTGCTAAAGGGAATAACTATTGTAATTTATAAGTTTCACAATAATGTAATTAAATTTGGTTGTAAATTAAATTAACATGTTACTAATCATGGCTAATAATGAGACCTAGTACTGTGTTTAAAGCTTATGCATACAACTACATCAAATGACATTTAACTTTATTGCTATTGCAAAGGTGCACACTTTAGGCTGTAGTTTCTAGTACATCGGGAGAATATTTTGTCATCTAAGGATACACACACACACACACACACACACACAGAGTTAATTCCTGGGGTTTAAAAGGTAAGGACATTCATTTTATAAATACAAGTTTTGTTGTAAAAGATAATCTGGCATCATCTTTCTCTAACTCTTTCTGATCCACTTCATTATCTGTAATGGAGATATGCTAAAACCAGTTTCATTTTAAAGAAACCCATTGTTAAAAATAAAATAATTTGTACGTTTATTTTTAAAATGTAGGTCATTGCCACATATTTTGAAGGCAACAGAAAAAAAATAAAGCAGTTGAGTAATTTATAAAAGTATCCCAGACACTGTACTAATTAAAAATAGAAAGACGACACAATTCAAAAAGTAGAAGGACATTTTTTAAAATCTATATATTTATTGCGTATAAATAATACTACCATTACTATGCAACATAATCCCTCCTATTTTTATGCACTTAGTCCATCTTCTAAAAGGGGTTTTTAATTCCTTTTCAGAAGAAGATTTTCGGCCTGCTGTTCAGCAAATTTTGCATCACAAAGATAAAAAGTGAGATTTAGAAGGACAGGACTGTATTTTAGCTGAAGATGAGCATTATTTTGAAACAAAATCAGACTTTTGAAAGTATACTACATCTTTTAGATTTAATTTTTCACTTCAATAAATATAGTAGCCCATGTTAGCTGTCATTATTTATTGTTTGACCTAGGGATGGGCCGATTCCTAAAATTTTCGATTCCGATTCCGATTCTAAAATTTTCCTTTCGATTCTCGATTCTTTCAAGTTATATTAGCTTACATGCTAGTTCTCTAATAATTAATTTAGTTAACACCTTGGTCATATGGCAAAACCTTTTAAAAGTTCTGTTTTAATGTAATAGGCTACATAAAACCTTCAACCGTGAGAGTGATATCTGTCAATAATATAATTTATTAAGGTTAAGTTTCGTAGGAATAATACAGTGTTTCTGTTATCCGTCTATTCGCTTAACCGTCATGGCCACGGTTCCGACGGTGACGGTTAATCGAGTTTTTACTGTACTTTTTTGTGTTTTGTTCTGACATTTAGTGAGAGAGAGAGACGAGCGATGTCAAACGACCAGAAATGGTTACGATCTTGATTGCTGTTGCTTCATAAATAATATTTTCGTTTACTTTAATCATTTAATTCATTCAAATCAACTAATACATAAATAAGACATAGTTGGTAATTAATTATTTTTCCACACAAATATAATAAATTTTGGTAATAAATTTTGTTTGGTAATAAATTACTCCACACGCATATTTTAATAGTTAACAAAATAGGAATCAGAATCGACGCTTTTATGATGAAGAATCGAGTATCGATGATTCCTCGATACCACCTAGAATCGACGATTCCTGGAATCGAGAATCGGAATCGGCCCATCCCTAGTTTGACCTTTAGGTTTAAAGTCAAACAAAATTGGACCTTCTATATCCCAGAATATTGTCATCATAACCTTTCCTAAAGATATCTGAGTTTTGAATTTTTCGCTGTGAAAAATGAATACCAAACCTTGTCATTTAATTTCTGCTTCGAAGTGACGGAACCGTATCTCATCAATGCTTGTTAAAAAATAAGCCTCCTTCTTCTTTGTTATGTTCCAAACACTTCTGGGAAAGTTTCAAACAATTGTCTTTGTGGATATTGGTCAATTGGCGTGGAACTCAGAGAGCATAGAATTTTAAAAAGTTTAATATTTGTAGGTCTTGCTTCCCCATATTGCTGCTGCATTCAACTATAATCTCTGGTTACACGCCTTCTGGATTGAAGAAACACATCACTGCTAACATTTCTTCCTTGGTGCTATCAGTCAAAGGAGAACTCATTTTGAAAAGATTTTTAAACGCATTTACGAAAAGGTAACAATGAAACAATGAAGAACTAATATCCGTTATGAACTATATCAGATAATCCCATTGCAATACACGATTCAGAGAGAAATTTGAATTTCTCTTTACACTTTTAGACTTGCCCTTGAATAGTACCTAAAGATCTCAGGTTGAATTCTAAAAAATTTGGGTTTTTCGCGCAGCAGGTCAACTAAGCCTGTGAAAATCAGTACCTAAAGCAATAAAGAGAAGTTAGAGCACAGTGTTGGTATACGGCTCTTTTAAAGTTACCTTGTTCTTCTTAAATCTTCAATGGAATAAAAATGAGTGATTATTATAATTACATACAAATCAAACTCACAATAATAACAGAAATCAAGGGTATAATATTACAAAATTAAAACACTGCGATACAACTAACTACACGCTGCTTAATACTAAAAAGTTTATTCAATTTCTACTATAACTACACTGTTGAGTGATTATAATGATAAATATTTTCCTTAGGTTTGTGTATTTATTGTAAACTGCAACAGCACTCATTCCTTATCGGAATATCTCCACAATCCATGGTTGAGTAAAACACAATATTTGTATTTTATCCCTTCTTTATATATTTAGTTTACCATTAAATATTACAAATATATATTATTTGATGTCACATGACTCGCTGCTTCCAATTAATTATCACTGATTTAAATCCTACTGGACCTTACACCGTTTGGCGTGAATTACTTTCAATCATCTTCAAATTAAAGCGGGGAATGAGGACGACCCACTCCACTACCTCTGAACCATCACGGTAACTATAACAACCAAGTGTTCCTTAACTTTCAGACAACCTCAGTGCTTTAGGTTATGTCTATAGTATGTGCTAGTTTAAATGTTTGTGGGTTATATTTTTAATTGCTTTACAGAACTACGACTTAAGAATATGGGTAAAAGGATACGATTAAAATACAATTCAATTTCCTTCGATTTTTCTGATTGTTTATTCTTTGGTTTTCGATAGTTTTAGGATCGAGTCTCGACCCATTTGAAACCCTTCTGTAATTCTCTAACGGATTGTGACCCACTGGTTAGGAGCCACTGCTCTAAAGTGTAGATGGAGTCTTATGTGTAGACAGACTATAAATCATATTTCTGAAAAGTGGGTTACACAGTAACTATATAAATGTCAATTACATTATTTAAAAATTTTTTTATATATAAGAACTTGAGAGTAAGGCCTGTTCAAGCAAATAGAGTTACTTATATCTCTGATTTGAAAATCCTTTCTACTGAGATCATAGACAGAAAGATTACTATTCAAGAACATTGAATTTTGAAACACTAAAATTTGCAATGTATTTAAATAGGCAAATACAGTTCTCACACTATTCCGACAGATATGGGGTTGGAATACTAACAGATTACTGAAAACGCCGGATTGCTGAAGGGTCCTTTAAAAACACAATGTACATTGAACAATTTTTATAAGTATTGTCCAAAAATAAAGAAAACATATGAAAATAGTCCTGCAGTATACAATGATGAAACAAGAAGGAATGTAATGGTCTGTAATTTACAATAAAAGGTTACCTTATCTTTAACGACAAAAACAAAAATTTTAATATGTTTCCATGACATTGTTCATATGCACTACAGTGTTTCAAAGTTGTTTAGACTACAAATATTTGGTTCGAAATCATTTGTTTATCACAAGCTACACTAAAACTTGGCTGCTTGAAGTTCACTCAGTCAATGACCTCAACATGCAGTGAAAAATATACAAGCTATTTTGATTATGTTTATATCTTCTGTCCTTGAAGAAACGCCAGATAAGAGAAGGGGCGGATTATAGAGAGTTTACTGTAACCATTATATATTTTTCAACTCATTTAATTTCATCATCAGTATGAAAATTTTTCTTACCCATTACAAAATATTTCCAAATACACAGCCCAAAACAAATTATTGCGACTTCATTTATTTGTGTTCAACCTCAACAAGAAAGCTTCTGATTTCCATAGGTTTTAAACATATTTTTTGTAGTATATCTATATATGAAGTCTTTACCGACCCAGTTCTTTCAACATCTTTTTTCCAAACAAGACGTTCTAAATTACTAAGCCATTGATTACCTCCAAGAGTTGTTTCCTTAGCTGATATTATTTGAAAAGGATGAAATAAATCCTGTAATAAAAAAGTAAATATTACAAAATTTGGAATTTGTTGAAAATATTAAATAATTAAAATCCTTTAAAAATTAATATGAATTAATCCGAAACCAAAAGGACTTCTCTGAATGTTCAATATTTTTTTAGTAATGAATAGTTCTACAATGATCAGTATATTCTTATTTTATTTTTATGTTGGCAGTTCAGGCTAAAATTCATCATCTACAAAATATGTATATAAGGACATTATTTAAGCATGAAATAATGTTATTGAAGTGATAAATTCTTTATGCGCGGTGAATAAAACATGACATTAAATCATTGCTTTCATGTCACACTATTCCTGAAAGGCATACCATACAACATTTACCAGCTGATTTTGTGTTATAGGTTATATTGCAGAACAGCCGTTTTAAGAAACAGATTATTATTAAATAGTTTTAATCAGTTAATCAGTATATTAATTTATTCAATTTTGATAAATCTCAATACAAATAATTTAATATAACGATAATAATAAGTTATGTATTTTTAATCCTATTTTTGAAAAAAAACATTTTTTGGCCCGTCTTATACTTTTTAAAGAACTGATTTGAATTGTTAAAAAAAATTTGTATTCAGTAAACATCTAATACTTTTTTTTGTTATTCAAATTATATAATTATTAACTACAATTAATATTAGTCTTTATTAAATACATTCCTCAAATAAAGATGTAAAAATTGACTGAAAAATATATATATTCATATTTTCGACTATTTTTGTTGAAACTTTTGCGAAACCATTTGTTATATTTTACCACTTCTGTCAGGACTCTCCTAAATGCCAGAACCATTTTTTTTTTAATCAGAGATAAATGAAATATTTATACAAACTTTTGACTACACTGATTGTATTATAGGTTCTAAACATACTGAAGGATAGCCAGTAAAACCTGTATGTAATAAAATTATAAATAGTTTGCATTCTTGAAAAAAATATATATCATTTGTTGATTCCATCTTCGCGTGAGCTACTAGTAAGCACTAAACACTTTTAAATGTTTTAAACTTGCCTATAGTCGCACTTACTTTGCTTGTTGAGGACGGTCGTTTCGGGAGATGTGTCCCGTTGTCAACTCAGACCGTAACTGATCTCAAGGTTTACGTAGGTTAGGGTGGGGGTGGGATATTTTGGTGGTGTGGATGTATTTTGTGTATTAGGAGTTATGATGTCAAAAAGTGCGTGTGAGCTGTAATGTAACATAACCCTAACCTACGTAAGCCTTGAGTTGACAAAGGGACACATCTCCCGAAATGGCCGTCCTCAACAAGCAAAGTACGAGGATCGTCCAGAAAGTAAAGAATGTTTTGGTGTAGGTCAATGAAAACAAAAGATACGAGGATGAACATTTATTTACAACTATTTATAACCTTACTCTATTTTTCAATAAAATCACCGGAACCGTCAAGGCACTTGTTGTAGCGTGACACCAATTTTTGAATACTGACGTTATACTCTTCTGCCGCCAAGGAATGAAGCCACGTTTTTACTCCTTCTTTGAGATCATCGTCGTCCAAAAAGTTTTTCCCGCCTAAAACACTTTCAACTTTGGAAACAAGTGATAGTCGCTCGGAGCCAGATCCGGACTATACGGAGGATGTCCAAAGATTTGCCATTTGAAAGATTGAAGTTCTGCTTTGGTTTGTGCACTGCAATGAGGCCGAGCATTGTCGTGGATCAGCACCACCTTCGACGACAGCATTCCGCGTCGTTTGTTTTGAATAGCGCGGCAAAGCCGATGCAAGGTCTCGAAGTAGGCCGCTGAGTTGATTGTTTCTCCTCTCGGCATGAACTCCACATGGATTAGGCCTTTCCTGTCCCAAAAAACTGTTGCCATCACTTTCCTGGTGTTCAAATTTGGCTTTTCTTTCCGGTTTTTTTCGGCAAATTCGAGTGATGCCATTCCATTGACTGGAGCTTTGTTTCCGGAGTTCGATACGAAACCCAAGTTTCGTCACCCGTTACGATGCGGTCAAGAAACGTCTCACCATCTTCGTCATACTGAGTCAAAAACTCAAGCGCTGCTCCCATCTGTTTGGTCTTGTGGACATCAGTAAGCATTTTAGGCACCCAACGAGCTCACATCTTTCGATAACCAAGACGCTCTGTCACTATTTCGTGCAAAAGCGACCTTGAAATTTGTGGAAAAAATGCCAGTAGACCGCTCAAAGTGAAACGCTGGTTTTCTTGAATTTTTTTGTCAACTTTCGCTGTCAACTCGTCAGTAACGAGTGACGGCCTTCCACTTCGTTCCTCGTCGTGCACACTAGTTCTGCCTTCATTAAATTCAATGCACCAGTTTCTCACTGATGACTCATTCATCGCATTGTCACCGTACACTGCCTTAATTTGCCTATAAATTTCTATGGGTCGAACATGCTGCACATTCAGAAACCGAATCACACTACAGACTTCACACTTGGCGGGATTTTCAATTGGCGCCGCCATTTTGAACTTCTACAAGAGACGCAAACGTGACCTCACGGCACCGCTACATAGCTCAAACTGAAGCGGAAGGTTTGGACTAAAGAATAAGCCCACTCCCGCGGTGGTGAGGGAACTGCGCCGTCCATGATGCGCAATCGTTCTTTACTTTCTGGACGACCCTCGTAAGTGCTACTGTAGGCAAGTTTAAAACATTTAAAAGTGTTTAGAAAATATATATATATATATATATATATATATTCTCTTTGCAAATTTTTACCAAGGAGAAAGGTATAACTCAATCAATGCAAGTTGTAGTCCCTCAAGAGGCTATTTCATATATTGAGACACATTTTGAATTAAACAAGAAACCTCATTTGCTTTGTTATGGAGGTTTGCTTTATTTGAATTAAACAAATTTTAGGTAAATTACCATTCATTTGTATATTAGACCAAACTATTTGTTAAAATAAGTTTCAATCGATAACCTTCAAAGATAAAAATGTTTGCAAGGATTCAATTTCTTGGTTGGGAGTAGTGGTTAGTTAGGTCCGGGACAAGTCATATGGCCTCCTAGATCGGGTTTCCACATCTGGCCAATCTTGATGTATGTGTGTTGGGTGCCTTGTGTGTGTTGGGCTGGATTTAGGCTATATGTTTCTTATGTCAGTGAATATAGTTCATTAAATATTGTGTTGAATAATCTACATTCTCTTATGCTTTATTGATTACCAGGGAAAACTTATTGAAAAAAAAACCATTTGACAAAGTCACATTTTGTTTTACAAATCTGGTAATGTCATGATAAAATATAAAGATGGGTTAGCAACTGTATGTTAGGTAAGGCAAATGACTGAATCCAAATTAACTTCCTCACTCCAGTAGCAATGGGTATATCTGGAGTGAGTAATGTTATTACTTACATGTAACACCTAAAAATTTATCAGTAAACAACTAGTATGAATTTATTAATCACTAGGGCAATAGTTTATGACTATCCAAACTTTATATTTAGTAAATTTGTTAAAACTTACTGAGACAGAACGTTTTCGATCGCTATGTGCCGATCAGTGTCCTGCTTGGAGATGTTGGGTCAAGCGGTGACAGTTTTAAAGGTAGATTTTCGATAGTATCAAAGAGTATGTGTGATTTGTATTGTGTTTGTTCGTTTAATATGTTTGTATTTTGTGTTTTTATGTGTCTGTAAATTTCATATTGTTCTAGTGTGTTGAGATGTGGCCCTTTTTTGTTGATGTGTAGGATTTCTAAATTATGATAAATGTCTGTGTATTTGTGTCTTCTTTTAAGTGATTGTAAAATGTTGAGTTGGTGTTATGTTTGTGTTCTTTGACTCTTTGTTTAAAGCTGTGACCTGTTCGTCCAATGTAGAATTTGTTACATTCGTCGCAGTTTAGTTTTTATACGTATGGTGCTTGTAGTTTATCTTTGTTGTTAGTGTTGTGTTGTATTTTGTATTGTAATTTGTTATTGGTTTTGTAAGCTATTTTGTAACCTATTTTTTTAAATTTGCGGGCTATTTTGTTTGTTGTTTTGTTTATGAATGGTAATGTGATGTATTTGTTTTCCCTGTCTGTAGTGTTAATTTTAGTGTTTTTTTTTTGTATTTTGTATCATAGTTTATCTATTATTGTGGTGTTGTATCTATTTGTGTATGCTAAATATTTAATTGTGTCTAGTTCCTTGTTCATGTTTTCTGTGGTCATTGGGACTTCTTTAAGTCTATTGAGCATGGAGCTGAAGGCAGCGTGTTTGTGTAGGATAGGGTGGTTTTAGGTGTTGTGGATAAGTGTGTCTGTTGTTATGGGTTTCCTGTTGTATGTTGTTATGGTTGTTGACAATTCCTGGAATCAAGAATCGGAACTGACACTAAAATAAAGTAACTGAAAACACTGACAGAGATACAAATAAATACCTGTAAATTTAATGTAACAGGTTCTGACAATTTTGGGTCATCATTTTTTTCCATTATGTGTTCCAGTCTTATCAAATAACCATAATTGCTCCAGGGCTCCAGTGTTAGAATCTGAACATTTGGTGGCAGTGCTGTCTTCAAACCAAAATACTACAAAAATAACAATTTTATATTGGATGAAAACATAAAATTTGTAATTTTTAACCAAAATATTCAATAAAAATTAGATAGTTTGAAGCTGAAGGTTTTTCAAAACCTATTATATGTTTGATATAATAGTACAATAGTAAATATTTTTAGCATTATTTTCACAAATAAAAAGTTGATGAAGTTTTTTTTCAATACAGTACTGTAGTAAACAATTACTGGGTTCTTACATCTACCATATACCATGGACATCGGGCTATCCGCTACATCTGATGCTGGACGCCTATACAAAGAAGTAAGTACTGTAGTAAACAATTACTGGGTTCTTACATCTACCATATACCATGGACATCGGGCTATCCGCTACATCTGATGCTGGACGCCTATACAAAGAAGTAAGTACTGTAGTAAACAATATGTTCTAGTGTGAACAGTATGATCTTACAATGTGATGTGATCTTACATGTCAACTAAAAATTACCACATTTAACACATTAAAACAGTATGAAATTTACAAACACACAAAATACAAACATATTAAACAAACAGACCCAATACAAATCACATGTACTTTTTGACACTATTGAAAACCTGCCTTCAATCCGTTATAAAATACTTTTTTATCCATTCGATCAAGTTCAAATACTTTTTTTCAACCTGTAGTGGATGACACTTAATATTAAAACATTTTTTCAAATATTAATTTACGAATTAAATTCTAAAAAGTTGATGTCTTTAGGTTGGATTCGAACTGTATGACTACATATTTGAAATACAGAACTTAACTGTTGAATTTTAAACATTTAATCATACAGTTCGAATCCAACCTAAAGACATCAACTAAAAAGTGTAAAAAGTGTGTGCACATCCAACGCCTTCAACTATGACCAAATGAAGAACATTTTATTCAAAGTAATTTAGTGTATTTTCGAAATCCTTCATTATTCAAACTTTGTTCCTAAATTCTTTCTTTGATTATAAATTCAAGGTAAATCACACATTTGCCTTTAAATTAAATTATATTCCTCTGGAAATAGTATTATCTTTTTGTGTTTTAGGTCAAACTCAAGAGTTAAACGCAACAGTACTCTCTTGCCCTGAAGAGTGTTTCACTTCCATGCTTAAACAGCTAGATGCCTATTATAGAAATTTTCTAAAAGATTTTTACTTTCTGAAAAACATTTTACAAGTGTTTATGGATGGACTAAATATAAATCTTAATTTTCTTAGACTAAAACTTTCTTGAAAAAATGTCTATAGTTTTTAAAAAAACTAGGATAAAACATTGCACGTATAACCAACCATAGCTCAAAGGATTTTGAGATTTACACTCTGGTAAATCAACTCACATTTTTTTGTAAACATTCTGATTAAGGTTTATTACAATTTCCTACAATGAAATAAAATTATATGTTTTACCTCATAACATTTTCTACCTTATAACTAAAAATGAATCTTAACTTTTGCTTTTATGGTATACTCTATTTACTAATCATATCATTGGTACTGATGGGAGATAGGTCAAAGGGGGGGGGGATCTGACTATGAGAAATACTTGGTCCCACAAGATTCAACAGACTGACCCAGCGAACCAGCTTGTAAAAATATACACTTTGTAAAAATTAAACTTGCTGTTGGAATTCAGAACGAACCAGAAGAGATTAATTTGGGCTAATGAAAAATGGTTCTGAATTGAGAAATATAAAATAATTACATTCAGAGATAAGAAAACATGGGTATAATATACCTGCTCTAAAGAAAACAATAAGGGAATAACAATTCTGTAGCATAGATTTATATAGTGATGTCCTAGGTGCAAAAAGGCAAATCTTATCAATAAAGACAAAATAAACATCACTAACAAGAAAGCGATAATCAAAAGAAGATTCATGCTGCCTTAAATCACTACTGAGTCATATGCTCTCACAATGAAGAAACATTCTGGTATGAGGTACACTAAGCTAGAAGATAGAATGTACAGGAAGATAGAGGAGTCACAGTTATGAATTTTAATGCCCGAATCGAGAGAAGAATTTAATACCAGTAAATTAGACATTTTGGATAAAATGATGTTAATAAAATGATAACTTCCTGATACCCCAAAATGAACAAGACCGGACCCATTTTGGATTAAGGGAAATTATTACCAAAATAAACATATTTATTAAATATAACTTACAAAACAGTACTAAAAAGCTACTGTGTATCCTAAAGCACTAAATTATGGTACAGTACAGTATAACTTCATTAATTAATACTTTGACCACGAGTGTAATCAAATTCATTCTTCATATTGTTGGTGGTGGTCTTAGTAATACGATTCTCTGCCAGCTAGAATGATTGTGCTGCTCAAATGTTCGTATGTTTCACAACCAAAATTATTTGAAGGAGGAATTAAATGATCCAACATCTCTTTTTTTTGCTAGTGCGCTACTTCTCACATTAGCTTCTGGAATCTGTTGTTTATTCTACTGTTTTTTCATGTGAACTTTACGAAATCGCTTCAAAACGGAAACCTACTTCAGTTACACTACAAGACAAACTTAAAGTGTTAAAATGCTTAGACAGTGGCGAAACTGCGTCAAAATTGGCTGTTGAGTTTGAGTGGGGAATTCTACAATCACCAAATGGAAGGAAAACCGGTCAAAATTTATTTTTTAAAAATGTCTTCAACTAGTAAGAAATAGTTTTGAAGAAAGCGGACAACATCTCAGACGAGAGTGAAGGTAAAGGAGAAGACGATAGGGAGCAGAGGTATCCCACTCGGACGCTGCAACTGCCTTCGATGTGGCACTATGTACATAGAACAACTGTCCACCTCAACTCATTAGCATAGCTTCGCTTCGAAAGAGAGATCTTCTCTCTTTGACAAAAAAAAATAACATACTTTTTTAAACCTTTAGTTTAGAACTACATAATAACACTGTTCTGTTTTGTTCTTTGCACTGTCTATCTTTGAAATGTACTGCAATTATGAGTACATAATACACACTTATTCACTGTTCTTTCTCAGTTTTTTCTATTCCTATAAAGATCCTAATTTTGGTTTCAGATTAGGCAGATTTTCGGATTACCAAAGTTCGGATAATAGGGACTCCACTGTGTAATCAAGCGCCAAGCTATTCACATATGTAAGCAGCACAGCTAAAAAATAATGAATGATTTGTATAACATTTCTGGTCGCCCTTATTAAACAAATAAAGTAAGTGCTAATATAGGCAATTGTATCATACATGTACAAGTGATTAATTGTAAACTATTAGCTCAAGTTGAAGATGGAATCAAATACCATTATAATATTTAGGGATGGGCTGATTTTGATGCTCGATTCCAGGAATCGTCGATTCTAATGACATCAAGCGATTGCATTTAGTCGATACCTGATTCTCCATTGATTAAAGTGCCGATTCCAATTCTTGTTTTTTCAACTGTTAAAATATCTGTACAGTGTAATATTTTGGAAAAATAATTATCATAAACTATCTCTTATTTATGTATTAGTCGTTTTGAATGAATTAAACAATAAAAGCAATTTGGGATGACAAAAATATTATTATTTGTGACGCAACAGTAATGACGATCGGAAGCATTTCTGACCTGCTCTTTTCGCTCTGCTGCCTCACTCTCACTCGGGCAGGCTCGATTCTCTCTCTCTCTCTGGCCGAGACTACTAGGCAAAAACACCAAGAAAAGGTAGTTCCAATTTCTCCAGTTATACAAACTGAAACACCTATTACTGAAGTTTTATTATAATTGTGAACTGAAGATAACTGTAATTTTAAATAAATCATTACTTTTATCTGATATGATGGTTATGCTTAGAGAAATTGCTACTCAGAAATCAAGGATGAACGTTTTGTTCCTATTACATTAAAACAGAACTTTTAAAAGGCTTCACCATATGACCAAGATGTTAAATAAATTCATTATTAGAGAGTATTATGTAGGCATATATAACTTAGATGAATCGAGAGTCAAAACAAAAATTTTAGAATCAAAATCGAAATTAAAGATTTTACATATCGACCCATCCCTAATAATTTTCCAACCATAACAACTCTTGCTTACAAACAGCAGTTATATGACAAAAAATAACATCAAACTTTAGCAAGAAGCATTTTAACCCTCTGTCATGCAACACACTATACACTAGTGTTTTTATCAATTCTTTGGTGGTTTCCATTTGAGTGCCAACAATATTGTCTACTCAACAATGTTCATGTTTAGGTTAAGGCACAAACCTATCTGGTGAATTCCATGACAAAGAATATATCAGCTAGTGCCCTTGTTACAAAACCTACCTGAAAATGGTTTATATAAAAAGTTTAAGATAGATGTACATTTACAATAAAAATAAATTTGTATAAAAGGTATTTGTAAATTTAAACCTTATAAACTAAATAACTTGTAAACTAAACATCTTGGTCAGCATCAGTGAATATAAGTTTGGTATAATTTCACTTCAGTTGCAAATTAGTTATTGTGAAATAATGAAGTAACTATTTCCTACGGTAAAATTTCTTACTTCCATTTTGTGCTTTCTATTCCATTTCTGGAAGGTGTTTGTAGTCGGTGTAAAGAAAGACCATGCTGACAAAACTCTCTCCTGAATTATCATTCGATCTAATGCATTTTGATTTATGGGATTTCCCGCTGTAACAAAATGTGTGCCCCGTACAACCAATCCACTTCCAAATGCTGTTTCATTTAATGCTTCATTTAAGCCAATGTAATCATCACATACAAGCCTTCTATGAATCTAGTTAAAGAAATAATTATTATAACTTTATTTTATGAATATTTAAAATTTTAATCAATTAATTTTTAAACATAGGTTAGATTATAAATGATTTCAATTAAAATAAAACTTGCAAAAAATTGTATTGTCAATAAAAAATAATAATAAATAATTCATTACTATAAGGCACTAGTACAAATGGGCGCCTATACCCAGGGTTAAAAGGGCCAGCAGCTTCACTCTAGCGTTCCCCCAGTTTTAAATAAACAAGATAGATATCCAAGTGTCATGTTTATCCCACCAGTGGATTTTTTTGAAAAAATTGGTGAATTGTAGGATATGACTTAAAACTAAAATATTTATATGCAAAAAAATGTTTTCTTCAAATATTTAAATATTATTGTTTTAATATTGAATATTATTTACATATTATTAAAATCAAAAGACGTTCATCCTGCTAGTTTCATTTGGTTTCAATAAAAAGTACTAATAATTAGATTAATGTTTATTTTCTTTATACATTAAGTACTTTATAATTAATAATAGGTTAGACATGGTTAAAACTTGGATTTTTTAGCTGCTTAATTTTTTAGAACCCAATGCCTTTATATCCAGCCCCCTTACAAACTTTTATATAAGCGGTCATGCTAGTATAGTAGAATCTCGATAAGTCAGACTCCATTTACTTGGATCTCCAGGTAAACCAGAATGATTTTGAAGTAGAATAAAAAACAATAAATAAGAAATAAAAAAAATTGTAAAAGTATAGTAAATACATAAAAAGTCTAACACAATAATAAAATTGTCTAAGACTAACAGAAAAACAAAATATTGAACATAATGTTTTGTGCGACTTATGGTGAAGAGACTACGGATCGCACACCCCAAAAACGGCCCACAAAATTAAACAGTCAAAATTGACTGTATTGTTTGTCGAGAAATAAATTGCGGTTGAGATTAACTGTATATACATTACGTACATTCACATACTCTTTGAATGTATGAACATTCTTTGATAAATATAAAGTAGTTTTTCTGTAAGTCCAATGTCCTATTTTAATTTTGATTTAGTGGCTGGCTAACCCGGATGGGCCACGGTTCCAGTTAGACTGAATTATCGAGGTCCTACTGTACAGATATTTTTAACTACAAATCATAAATTAGAGAATAGAAAAAAGCATTATGTTTTTTCCAGTTTTGGGGTTGTAAATATTGAGGCTTTTTTTAATATATACTTATTGATATCACTTCGGAAAAACCCCTGCTTACTGATGTTTTTCAGCAGACATTTTTCACACTAAATCACTACATTGAACAATGCACTGATCTAGAGCAAAAAAATTCCGTAAGTAGTAATTTTTTGCCAAGTGATATAAATATTCATGTATTGTTTTCATATATTAATCTAAGAAAATATATCTAAATAAATCTAATAGAATTACCATTATTTGCAGCTCTCCATCTGTAAGACTACTTCCACCTTGAGAGCGATCTGTTATTACAGAAACTTGAGTGTTGTTATCTTTCATCATTATTCGAGTTGTAATCGGAAAATGATTTCCTGAGATTCTTTCCATCATTGGTATATTTCCAGCCGGACGTTTATCACGAACTCTCTGAAGCATTTCACGACCATTAGAATCGGTGTAAAATGTTTTGTTTGTTGCCATATCTTTAACGAGGTATTTAGTCATAACTTCCTTTCCCCAGGTGTCACTGGAAAAAGTATCATGTCATGATTTTTTACATAGAATAATATTTTGCTAGTAAATACTTTTTGAAGTGATAACTTCTTTAGACGGAGTGAACAAAACACGAGATTAAATCATCGTTTTCATGTCACGCTATTTCATGTAACAGCTGATTTTGTGTTATAGGTTATGTTGTACAACACTCATTTTATACGTAGATTATTATTGAGTAGTTATGATCATTTAATAACTGAACATGTAGCTAAATAAAAAAGACTTATTCAATTTAAACCAGGCTTAGTTAATTTTTTTATCTGAATTTATTTACTTTAGGCAGATTTATTTTTACCTAAAATGTAAAATATTTAGATAGCTTGTTCTATAAGATACAAGTATCGAAGTGGCTACCTTCCTCTGTGATATTGGCAAAAAGGCTCCATCAATCTCTCAAAGAATAATCAACTTTCAAACATTCCTCTTATCACAAAATAAACAGCAAATTTAAACAAAAAACTCCATAATGAATATTAATCACAGGTCCAGTAAAAGAGTGCAAAGACCTACAGGATGTGAGGAAAATGAATGACGCACAACTGTACTGGGAGGCATAAAGTCAAATACGTTTATCCAAGGGCCTCAGTATTAACCCTTAGCACGCGGGACATATAAAGGGCAAGTAACAGATTACGTGCTATTAGATAAAAGAACTTTTTTGCGAAATGTTCAAAGTTCTATTTGATTCGAGTACCTAAAGATGTATTTGAACCAAAAAAATTATAAAGTAGTTATTTTTACAATTTTTTATATTTTTACACTAGGTAATTCAAGATATCAATAAATCCATTTAAAATAAAATTAAAGTAGCTAAAATTATTATTCTCCAAATCATAAACAATAAATTATTCTTACAGTACAAACAAGGGTCACTCACGTATACAGTAAACAACTATAGCAATCACAATGCCAACACCAAATACGACAGTTGGCAGATGCTGCGTCCAGCCGAGAATACCCGTCAAACGCGCATGCCTAGACCACCTAATGATCTCGCCTGGTTTCTAAAACAACAGAATGTGGATCGGTAGCACGTGGCCAAGAACAATAAACGTAGCAGAGGAGTTTATTTACACCAAACAAACATTGTCACACATTGTAATCAACTTTAAACAAACAACTAGGACTTCCATAAACAAAATATTATAAATACGTGATTTCTCGTAATACACGCTAGCAGAGATTTCAGCCTTACATGAAATCACGTTATACACGCGCAAATGGTTAAACTACTACTAGTAATGTAAAATTTAAGCAGAGCAGTGCAATAAATATTTAAATCTGCTCTGCTTTAAATCTTTTAGTAGCAGAGCTTTTTTAAATCTTGATACATAGAAACAAAATTTTAAAAAAACATTAAAAAAAAAAGAAAAAAAAGCACCAGTAATTCGTTAAAATCTAGTCAAAAGAAAAGATTATTCAAACACTCTTAAATAAATCCATTTCTAGCCTGTTGCATAGACTTACTCTTAAACTATCACAATTCATTACCTCGTCAGTCCATAATGCAGTCAGTTACAAAGTCTACACTGTATTTGAAAAAATATTACATTTATAAAAAATTCATAATTACAGTAGATTTTTTAACACTTCATTACATGCGTTCCGGGAAATCTCTGCATATTTACTTGATTTTGTAATATTGCTAAATGTGCGGATATATTTGAGTGAACCTATTTCACGGACATCTTCCCTTTACCCACCACGCACCAGATAAAACTGATTCAGTTGATCTTGAGACGGTAAACAACTAACAAAGACAGTTTAGAGTGGTTTTGACGGAGAAGCCGTGTTTATGCGTGTGACCACCTTACAGAAGGTAAAGGTCTGCTAGTGGGATTAGAGACATATAGATAAATATTTTAACAAACTTTACCTATATAATTAAACAAAAGAAATTTTTGTACAAAAAGGTAGTTGAGGCTTCGAATATTGTAAAGATGAAGCGCTTGAAATTTTGATACAGGTGGTCTACGGGGTGTTACTCCACCTGTTGAATGGTTGGATCTTGATAAAAATGACGACCTACAAAATCCTGGATGATAACGACATCATATCTTCAATGCAAGAGGCAGAAAATCAAGAATGCAGTGACAGTGAAAAAGAAGACGCAGCAGACGATTCTGTACCTTCACAATCTGAAGCTCCAACGCTTTTAGAGAAAGTGATGTCTTGGTTCGAAGCGCAGTTTGAATACACTCAAGCTTAGCTCCTACTACTTAAGCGAATGAAGGGTTTGGCCGGCATAAAACGACTTTCGAAACTCACACATCCCAAAATTAGCAAGTTTTTGATATAAAATATTTCAGTGATTTCGTAGAGTTGTGTTTATTTTGTGTGTGTAGAGATACATTTGTAAATATGTAGTGAATTGTTTTTGTAAAATAAGAAAATTCTTCTAGCTAAATTTAAAGATACAAGTAAATCAAAGTACAATAGTTATGTGTACAGGGTGCGATTGAAAAGTAATAAGACTTTCTGCGCACAATGTCTGGCAAACGGCCAAAAAATCGGGTAGAGGGGGAAAATGTACCTTGGACCTTCCCTTTCCATGGGAGACCACTCCCAGTTTGCTGGCAACAGCGGTTGAGTCAACATTGCTTTTTGGCAGTCTGTTCCAATTTGCCAGTGCCAAAAAAGCAGCAACCCTTGGAACAGCGTTACTTTTGCGTATTGCTCAACAAAACTTTACCGAAACCCATGGGTTACTCAAAGAGGCTTACTGGGACAAAGTTTTGTCCAGGGCCCAGGTAAATGTATGGCATAGGGCGTTCAAGGAAGGCCGAGAGGACCCCCAAAGACGAACAGCAACCCGGGAGGCCTTTGACGACACAAACAGAGGAAGACGTGAGCCGGGTTCATGAATTTTTTAACATTGACGGTGGTGCTAGTCTCCGTGAGATTAGTTAGGAGTTAAATTTAACTTATTACAATGTGCGGGAAATCGTAACTGAAAAACTGGCGATGCGGAAAGTGTGCGCGAAAATAGTCCTGAAGGTTTTGACTGATGAGCAAAAGCAATTGCGTGTGCAACTTTCTCGTGAAGTTTTGGAAAGTGACGAACAGAATGACATCTTGGACAGTACTATCACTGGTGATGAAGCGTTGTGTTTCGAGTACAATCAAGAGAGTAAGGAACATAATGTGGAGTGGCACATGAACTCGTCACCACGACCCAAGAAGGCGTGCATGTCAAAATCCAAGGTTAAAACTATGCTAATCGTGTTTTTCGACTCTCAAGGCGTCGTCCATAAGGAGTTGTACCTCAAGGAATCACTGTGAACGTGGCCTTTTACAAGGAAGTGCCCCTTCGGCTCAAAAAACATGTTGCCCGTATTGCAAAAACGTAATTGCATGTGTTGACATGGTCAACAATTGGACTCTCCCTCACGACAATGTGCCGGCGCACACTGCCTTCCTCTGCACCTCTCTACAGGCCAAGATGGAGGTTCCGGTGCTTCCCCACCTTCCTTACAGCACAGACGTGCCTCCTGGACTTCTTCTTATTCCCGCTTGTTAAAAGGAAGCTAAAGGGAAGGCGTTTCGACTCCATCCAAGCGATCCAATAAGCTGTGATGGACGAGCTCAAGGCAATCCCGGAGGGTGAGTTTATAAAATGTTTCCAGCAGTGGAAGAACCGCTACCAGCACTACTCAGCGACGCACAAGGGTGCTATTTTGAGCAGTATTAGTTGTATGATCAAAAAGGTTCAATAAAACTGTCTAAAAAAAAGTCTCATTACTTTTCAATCGCACCCTGTATATGTAAGTACATAAAGTGTTTATTTTCATCTATCTTAACATTTTTAGTGTAATTAGGAATTTATAGGTTATGTTCGAAAATCCCAACAAATCGGAAATCCGAACTCTCCCAGCCCAAATTAGTTCGGATTTTTGACTCTCTACTGTACAGATAATATTTTTACAATTATAAATACACAAAGCATTTACTAACTGGTCACTAACACATTTTCTACTGCATGATGAAAATCAAAACCTGAGCCCAAAGCTCCTTCATCTAGCTACACATATTCAAGATGGAGGATCATCTTTAATGGTGTCTGACACTCAGTCATGTCCATGATGGTGCCCTCCACTATATTTAAATTTAATGGTAATCAGTTGAGTGTCAATTAGTCCCAACCATTATCACCAGCTATACACAAATAACTTTCAGCCCTTGAATCCAGAATAAAAATTATTGTACCAGAAACATGGTTATGCATTTCTAAACATGCAGTGAGAAAACTGACTAATTTGAAAAAAATGCGTTTTGTGTTCTGAGAAATAAAAGAAACCAATGACAAAAGTGGACAATAGGTTCAAACACACTTGGTGTAGGCTACCACCATTGGGTTATCTACACAGAGAATGTGTTAATGATGTCTTATGGTATAGTTAGTTGCAAATTATTGGTGGAGATGGACAGATAGTTATTCAGAACGGTATCTAGCGTCATCACGGGTCATTCTGGTCTGATTAGCAAATAGAAGAATGTATAGGATTATTATCAGTTTATAGACTGCATAGGTCTCAAACGAGATGTTCAAATTTATTATAGTTTACAGCAGGGACGGCCAACTAGCGGCCTGGGACCTGGTTTTATGAGGCCCCTGACAAATGTTAAAAGCATTAGATTATTGATTTATTAATAAATGTAAATCATAAAATTTCAGGTTGTTATGAGTTTTTAAATGGGTACCAATTTTTTCAGACAAGGTCAGAAACTGGTACTTCATTTTGGAATCAAGTGCTTGAGAAGAAATATCCTAAGCTACGTGACTTCGGGATTATAATACTTTCAATGTTTGGAAGCACAAACCTTTGTGATTGCACCTTTTCAACAATGAAATTTATAAAATCAACTCGCCGCAACAGACTCACAGAACCATCTTTGAGATCTGCTAAAGGTTTTAACCTTCAAATTGATTTTGATGAATTTTGAGGGATTGTGCCCACCTACAGTGTTCTCATAGGGTGAAGTTAAGCTTACATAGTTACGGATCATTTTAAATTTACATAAATCAGAGTTTTTTTCCAATACTGTGCTCTGATAAGCGTAAACAACATGATTGAATAACAACTAAAAATTTAATATTATACCTATTTTGATCCTTTGTACATTGAGCTTGATATTAAATGTAGCCTATATGAACATTTTTGTGTAACGTTTATTGATTCATGTTATTTAATATGAAGCGCATACTTTATGATATACAAATTGCATATATTTGGCTTATTGATGTATGTGTGAAATTAGTTATGTGGCCCTCTTCTACACTGAAAATATTGGAGTAGCCCTTTAGGGTTAAGAATTTGGCCATTCCTGGTTTACAGCATAATGCTGGCTAGAAAAAGGTTTAGAATTTTTGTAGTTATATTAATACGTGACAGCTATAGGTTATATTATATTATTACTAGGTATAACCTATAACTATATTATATTACTAGGTACAGATTACTGAAAGTTATCATGGATATTGATCTCTTATAATTAAAGATATATGTGTATTTACACAATGGAATAAATAGCTACAATTCCAGTGCTGACAATACAATGCTATTATTCTAATCTAATCTATCTGGTAGCCGGAAAGTTATCAGACTAGTGTTATTTTAAATTACAAATTATAAAGTTGGAGAATGACAGTATTGTGCCTATAATCTTAAAATCAACATACTGCCAGTTACAACTCTTCTTTAGATGACTAGGGTAATTAATTAAAGCCCTCCTCCTGATTGCAACCCCTCAGAACTGAGAAGATGGGAGCCATTATACTTGTGGTACACCACTAGGTTCTAGAGAACCCCTCTAACTTGACAACTGATAACTCCATTCGACTTTCTTTTGACAGACATTAAATAAATATCTAAGTTGTAATATCTATAAGCTATAATTTTATAATATCCATATGTTTAAACAAGCATTTAATGACAATATATCTTTGCAAACTATACATCGTGACACTTTAGTTTCTATCTTTGATTGACAAAATAAAAAGTGTGTTCAAACTATATCATTATGATTCTACTTTAAGCTAGACTAGACAATTACCAAGATAAGTCTGTCAGTCTAGTACAAAAAATCTCAAATAAATTTTAGGCTCAAAATTAAAAAGCTTTTTAGTCTTTAAGTTTATTTAAACCAGGGGTATGTAACCTTTTTGTCCTTGAGGTCCTCATTTTCAATCTAGCATGGCTGTAAGGGCCGCAAATATAAAATTACCATGAATTTTTTTATAATATAATATTATTTCTTAATTTTAGATCAGTAATGTAACTGATTTTAATACAGTACAGAAGGTGACTTTTAACCAACAGCTATTAATGGATTTTAAGTCATTTTTATAAAAAAGGTGACTTATTTCCTGATAAAATTTGACAATTTTGTAACTTAACTTATATAAATTTCTTTATTAAAGTTTTGAAGTGCAGTAATAATAAAATAAATCACGTTCATTTGAAAATTTAAAAAAATTTATTAATATTATTACGTCATATATTGTTGTGGCTAGTGTGGTTCTAGCTATTGAGCAACCGATTTGTATTCTAACCTGTAACCATAAGCTATCCGGATCGCTCAGAATTAGAAAAATCACAAGTAGAGAGGGCAGCACAAAATCATTTTGCAGGCCATGGGTTGCCGACCCTGATTTCAACAGTATTTATATTTAACTTCTAAAAGTATTACAAAAAACTTATGTAATATATATGTTAATAAAATTAAAATTAGATCTTACTCAATAGGCACGGGACCGATCAACCATTGAAATTCTAAGTAATTTTTAATGTGATATTTTCTGATCACTTGGCTTATCCATTCATTATAAACTAGATGCACTTCATCCACAATTGGACCTATAAAACAAAAACTTATCAAATGTTAAAAACATATTGAACAATATATCTCATAAGTCAATAATATTAGTGGAATGTAACAGATAGGTAATATATTTACTCTCTTGTATTACTAGTTCTTTTTGTATCATGGAAATTAGATGCCTGCTTCGTGAACTACAGAGCCATAGATGTGAGATTACTTTGCAGTGGGTACCATCTCATTGTGACGTATACGGAAATGAAGTTGCGGACCAAATAGCGAAAGCAGCCTCTAAAATGCAGCCTACAGATGAGAAGAGGGTTTCATTGCTTCACTGTAGGAACCAAAGCAACAAATATTTCTATAAAGCCTGGTCGGACAAATGGAATCAGTCAACCATTGGGAGACACCTACACAAGATTCAACCCCTACCAACTGATGGGAACTTATATAAAGGAGTGCAAAGACAACTAGCATCTTTTGCAGCAAGAGCTAGAATTGGTCACATAGTTACGCATAAGTACCTATTCCGTTTCAACCTTACTGATTCGTCGCACTGTGCATTATGCGAAGACGATGAAGAGGATCTGGAGCACATTCTTCTGCGTTGCAGCTATCCAATTCTTTCACGTGACCTACTAAGAGCAGAAGTCAATGATTTTGAGGACATCCTTAAAAGTAAAAAACACTGGCAGCTTGCTTGTGCCTCGTACATTGGACACCGGGCCATCGGCTATGATTGATGCTGGACGCCCGTACTAAGAAGTAAGAAGTAAGTTGTATTACTAGATAAACGTTTTCATATCATAAATGTTATTGTTTTCCTGTATAAGAGGAAGTGAAACACGATTTTACACATCAGCTTACTTGAACCTTTTACTTTAATTTTTCATCGGAATTTTATAAATCTTCAAAAATAAAAAATGTTTAAAGTTGCTTGTTGTAATCATCTTGAATTCACTATTAAATTATAAATAATTATTGCCTAACAGTGAATACTTTAAACTTACTTACTGACGAGTTTTGAAACAATCATTTCATTATGATTAGCATTATTAATTACTTATAAAAAATGTTTGTTGACAGAATTTGTGGATGAAATAATTTTTTAAAGTTGATATATTTAATTGTGTTTAACCCATTGTTCTAAAATTTTCTCCACGCATAACACAACAGATAAACAAATGCAGTTTGGGCTAATATAGGGGCTTTACTCTAAATTATATAAGTTTAGAGTTTTAAGTTAGATTGTTATGAAACTTGGTTGTTGTTATAGACATCATAATTCAATGGCGAATCCAAGGGGAAGCGATGAAGGCCTTTGCTCTAACCTCTCTGACCCAATGATCCAAGACTTTTAGGAATTCCATATATTTGAATGATTTTTAGTTAAATGTTTAAATGATTAAACTGAATGTTTAAATGTTCTGATTTTATTGAGAAATGAGCTTTAATCTAAGATTTAATGAATTGATTTAATGGATTAAAATTTAAACAACTGAATATTGTCATTACAATTTTTTAAATTAATTTTAAACAAATAATATAAAGAAAATTTAAGTAAATTTCCTACTGAGGTGAACAAAGACAATTTTATTTAGTTCCCTTTAATTTTATAATTACAATTAATATGAATATGTACATATATATGACAGAATCGCTATATTAAGTGGAAAAATAGACAGCGAATTTTGTTACAATTTTCTATTTTTGGGTAAGTTTCCAATATAGTGTTCTTATTTGCAAAGGTCAGAAACAAACCATCTCCATTTATCTAAATGAAGTAAAATAAAAATATCCCTCTTTACATGCAATCAACTTTTCACAGATAAATTTATTTCCTTTTCAATTTTTTAATTGCTTCAACTACCTCACACTTTCCTGATACATATTTTGTTCAAATTTTCAATTGTTAATGAAATACATTTTTATTCATGCAATCACGTTCAAATACATTTTTTAAAACTTGTAGTGGATAAGACTTATGTTAATATGGTTTTTTCAAATATTTATTGAATAGTTCAATTATAAAAATTTGGGGGTTTAGGCCTGATTCAAACTGAATTTTGTTTTGTTACCATCTGCTTGATGAAACCTCCATTGTACAACCTTAAATTGTTGCCATGGTTACCACACAATATCATAAATAAATCTCAAGGATTAAAAATAAATGAAAATAATAAAGTAAACAAACAAACTGGATTAACAGTATCGAACTATGCCTCACAAACGGATAATGCAAAAGGAAAGCAAAAAGAAATTACAACACAATGCAAGCGACAAAAAAAGAAAGCGTATAAATAGTAACAAACAAAAATAATAGTCCAAAACTATACATAGAAAAGAAAATTGCAAGGAAATTTGCTCTCTATTTTGCCACTTAATATTGTTATTCTGACATGTATATACATAAAATAAAATAAAATTTTTCTTTGTTGACTTAAATAGGAATTAAATTTAAAATATTTTATATTACTTGTTAATGAATATTATTAAAGATGTAATTATTTTGGTCGAAAACATTTCTAAAACGACCACTTCCTTTTTGTATATATAGTGACCATTATTATTTTAAAAGTAAAAGATTAAATAAGCATGAAAAAAGTCTAAATTTTAGAGTTTATTTAATTTAATGAATACCTGTGTAGATTTTGATTTCAGGTGTTCCAACTATTAGGTGATAATCAAAAGTATAAAAGATATATGCACCAGAAGGCTTGAACTCAGTGTTATCGGTCTTTGGATCACTGTGGTAATAATAAAAAAATTGTGTAATATTAACATTGCCAACAGTCATAGTCACAGCCCCTGTCCTATTGTCGTAGATCAAATTTTCTCTCTTCTGTAAATTAATGTAACATAAACCAATTAATAATGAGACATTTTTTAAAAATCTGTCAAGTAAAACTTGCCTACAACATCGCTTAATTTTGATTGGTAGATGTTTTGGTGGAAGTATTTTGATACTGATTGGAAAACATTTCTGATTAATATTTAACATCTTTTTAGATGGAAATTAAAATTTTAAAATATAGATATGCAATGACACTCATACTCAGAGGTAATAAATTGCAATAGCTTTAAAAAACAAAATAAATATCAAAGCATCATTCATAGATAAGTGCATTTTTTGAGAAAATTATTTTAAAAATTGGTGAATTACACCATGAATATTTTTAAAATATTTTAGTAGGACATGACTTAGTACTAAACTTTTTATGTACAAAAAATGTATATTTTTGTAAATATGAAATGAATGTAGTTACTTATTAGACTTTAAAATTACTTGCGACTAGAGATTCTATTAATATAAGTTGTTAAATTGTTAACTTACACTTGGTGGAAACGTTTTCATCTTACGACTTCTTCAGCCTCACGTGTCTCAGAGAAAACTTTACCTCCATGTGTAAGTTAATAGTTTATCAACTTTTATTAATAGAATGGCTGGTTGCAAATAATTTCAAAGTGTAATAAGTGATTAGCAATCAGCTCGTCATGAACAACAACAATCTTTCGAATGTATTTATTTTCTTTATACATCAAGTAACGTGGCCAAGTATTTTATAAGTGGTAATATGTTAAACAAAGTTAAAACTTGAAGTTTTGAGCTGCCTAGTTTTTTAGTATGCAATGCAATCCACCTCCTAGCAACCTTCATATGAACCCCTATGCAGATATGTTTTACTTCTTGCAACAATTTTTTAAAATCTCAACAATGAATAATTGAGCTTTTAGTACACTAAGATGAAGATGGAAACAAATAAAAACTGTTACAAAAACAAATATTTTTCTCTATCTCTCCACTTCTGACAGGGGTTGTTTATTTATAAAGTTCCCTTAGTCTCTGGCTGTGCCATTGGTGATCTAGAGGTTTTTTTGTTTTAAATAAATATATATTGGATGTGTAAAAAAATATGATGTATAAACATACTAAAGAACCTACCTACATTTTATTGAAAAATACAAAATTTAATTTTATTCCTTTAATATGTGGGATTTGAAAGTTTTCAACAATTCAAGTTATACTTTTACTGTACTTTAAGCATATTTTAAAATACCTCGTGTGGATTTTATTGTCTATAACAAAGTGAATCTTCAACATTTTAATTTAACTAAGTGTAATGCAAACTATTAAAGTCTGGCAAACCATTAAAGCTATAATGTTATATAAAAATCTAATGGTGGCCATGTGTGTGTTACTCAATCATGTAAAAACACTGGACCCATTGAGCTGAAATTTTACATGGACATTCTTAGGATCCCTGGTTAACACAAGAGCATATTTTTATTTAGAAATTCCGTCAGGGCTCTACCCCACTGACCTTGAAAACGCCCTTAACACTTAATTATCTATACTCCATTATATACTTGGTTTAATCAGCTGATAGTAAATGTTTGTTGTTATTCATCTTTCAAGGTTAGTTATACTTTACAAATGTCATGGTACAAGCAGAAACTTTTCCTTTTCTTGGTTTTTCAAGACAATAATCGGTAAATTTATAGTTTGATATATTTATTGGGATATAATTTCAGTAAATTGAATTCAACCCAAATACAAATTAAATCAAAACAAATATACGTCAGCCCCGTACGAAGAAGGGATACTCTGTTAGTAGTTAATAAAAATGTTAAAATGAATAATTTGCATGGAATCATGAACTGTGTCACATTTAAGTAGGATTAGTTTTAATAGAATATTCATTTGAAACTCACTGACTCATCCACATTTCTAGAAAACCCCATTTCTCAATACATTCTTATACTTATGAGTGTTTTGAATTGACTCTATGTAAATAATGTTTAAAATTTTAAAAATAACTCTTAAGCATTTTAATATATATTATTTATTAAATACTTGCCTCTAGAAGGTCAATTTAAAAGTGTAATAAATAATATTTACATTTACTCAAATCATGATCTGAATAAAAATTGAATCTGTAAAGGTGTAATTTCACTTATATTTTTTTAAAATTTGTTTTTAGAGAATCTATTTAAAACCTTTATATTAACACAGAAATTTCTCATATTAATTTTTGTGTATACAAGGAAACGTATAACAGTAAATAACTTTATTAATAAAAAAAAGGAAATATAAGTAATTAAGTATCTAGCGTTTATTTTAATATTTTATATTCCAATAAAAAACGCTGTCTCAGTCAATTTTTTTTTAATATTCTAGAATTAAAATTATAATATATACATATTGAATACACTTTACAAAAACCACTACTTACTGATATTTTTGATCAGATGGGCTTCACACTGGATCAGTGCTTTGATCAATGCTGTGAGTTACGGACAATACTGTTGCTCAGGTGTGTTATGTTATTCTGAGTCTGTGGTGTTTTGGTGTTTATAGTTGTTGTTAATTATGTGTTCAAATAAAGTATTTGATTGTAGTGTATATTATCGTTTTAGAATGTGTTGTGGTTGGTTTATTTGGTGTTTGCATGTTTAAAAGTTGTCTATTGTGTTTAGTTTATTCCTTTTTTTTGATGAAGTGTAGTTTTTAGATTTGTGTTAATATTGGTGTATGTATGTAAGAAGTATATGTATAGCAAAATATGATTCAGGTTGTTTTTTGTGTCTTTTATGTGTTCCTTGTATCGTAAGGTAAAGTTTCTTCCTGTTTGACCTAAGGAAGTAAGTAATGGTTTTTTCCAATTGTAATCCATAAGTATATACTACTAAAAAAGCCTCAAGATGTACAGCCAAAAAACTGAAAGTTTAAATTATAAATTCAGCACACCATTAATTTGCTAAGCTAACATATAAATAATATTGTTTGTTATCACATAGGTAAAAGTTAAAGTAGTGTTACTCAAAACACTATGTTTTGAGTAACACTACTTTAACTTTTACCTATGTGAATAGTTCTCACTAGCTAAGCTCTAAATAACTGAATTGTTTGTTATCTATGAAAGAAATTTTTCTGAATTCCCACTCTAATAAAAACTTCCTATATATTTTCTGGTTTTTTTAGATACACTACCAACCTAAAAAAAACTCTAAAATCACATTTTAAAAACGCTGTCCACATTGACCTCAGAAAGGTTTATACTCTACTTCAAAACCAATTGTCTTCAAGCTAAGCTACCTATCCCCTGCTTTAAGTGCATAAATACCTTCAAATTAAAACTGTATATATTAAAATTAACAAAGTCAATTTAAAAAAAAAAAAAAACAACAATATACTTGTAATTACTTACTGGGTAGCATTAATTACAGTACAGTCTCACTAAACCGGACCCTGTCCGGATCAATGAAAGTCCAGATTAGACGGAAAAAGCCAAACAAATGCATACAATATGTGTTTTAGGCGGGGAAACATATTGAAATTGTAGTTTTAGTGAAATTGAGGCCTAAATATAGCTTACAGTACAGTATTTCATAGCTTATTTAGCAAAAAAATCCTGTAATTGTAACAGAAAAGGTATGACATGAATAAATATCAAAGCATCTTTCTTGTTGAATAAATGTGTTCACATAAAGTTATTTACACTATACTGTATAAACGCACAAAAAACTCAAACAAAAATGAAACTGAAACAAAAATAAATTTTAAAAAACATAGTGAAAAAATCCATAATGTTCTTTTGTTTTAATGATGAATGAAGTCGTTTCACAGTACGATCTCGTAGGCGTTTCAAGGTCAGTAGCTCCAAAGTTGACATATTACTTTGTTTCTCAAAGTAGATCATCAACCCCTCCAGCATAGCAGCCGCCTCATCATGAGTTGGGCTGACTGGTTCGTCTGTGTATTCTTCCTCTTCCGAACTGTCATTTTCTGCGTTTAAAGTGCACACTGCGACGATTTTGTCCTTGTTGAGCATTTGATGACCAATGTCATTATCACTGATAATCCACTCGGAAATATCAGTATCTTTCAACTTGGCACAACCTTCCAATTGTTGAAAAATCTGAACAAATTCAGCGTCGTCATTAGTAGGTTGACTGTCGGTTTTTTCACTTTCCTGTGGCATTTCAGGCCACAATTTTCTCCAGCTCTTTTGGAGTGTAGATGGTTGAATTTCCTCCCACGATTCTGCAGCCATATAAATGACATCCTTTATAGTCACTTTTTTAAGAATTTCAATAAATTGTGTAGCTGGATCTGCTCCTTGTTCCAAAAGCGATAAAATTAACTTTTTCCTATATCGCCGTTTTATCACGCCCTGGTCCATCGGCTGAATGAGAGCCATGACGTTAGGAGGAAGAAATTTAACAAAAATGTCACCATAACACTTTTCGAGGGAGTTTTTTCTCTTTTAAAAACTTTTCTTTTGTTGGAACAAAGTTTTCAAAAAACCAGTCCTTAAAAATTTGACTGTTATCCACGCTGATTTTTGGAACTTGTATTGGGCCGGTAGAACACTTAAATTTACCTTTTAAAAAACCCTAGGCTTTGTGGATTTCACTAACACCAAAAGTGGAAATTTTAAATCGCCAGAAGCATTACTGCAGGGCAGCAAAGTCATACGTTCTTTCTTAACTTTATGGCCTTTTGCTACTGAATCTAATTTGGAAGCTAAAGTTTTTTCTGAGAACATTTTATAATTTAATCTGGTTTTGTCAGATGCCGTGTCGTTCCTCCCACCGTGACAGCCAACCCACACTGGCAGTAAAATTAGGGTCTCTTTTAAATTTTTATTTAGTTTCAGCGCGATCGTTTGCAAATTTATACCCGATAATGGAACACCCTGTTCCCGTTGTTGGCAAAACCAAACATACAAAACATCATCTAGGATTTCATTTTTTTGGTTTTTTTAACGTGCTTCTGCCGCCTAAACAGTCTTTACTAACCATTTTTGCACAAAAATCTTCCATTTCCTGTCGCTTTTTTTTCCAATCGGAAACAGTTTGTTTTCCCACGCCTAACTCTTTTGCAGTTTTAGTAAGCAATTCACCTCCATCAATACGAAACAAAGCTTGGAGTTTTTGTTCCATAGTCACTGTCACTGACTTACGTTTAGTCACTATTTTCACTGAACACTGAATGAGACGTAAATAAAAAACACAGATCAATATCACACTAGAATTAAATGACAACTGAGCAGATATCTTGCAAGAAGCAGTAAAGGTGGCATCCGTCCGACAACACAACTGACCTGACGCCAGACGGATAGACTGTCTATCCGTTTAGTCAGCAGTCCTTTATCTTTCGTTTATCGCAAGATGTCTCTGATGTCACGTGCGTTTTAGTGTTGGGAGATCTAATGTGAATATATTTGTTCAAAGAATTTTTTTCCTACTTTAATAGGCAAAAGAAACAAATAATATGGTAAATTCATATTTTAATGAATAAATTATATTATTTGTCTATTACAGTAGGAAAACCCCTTTGAAAAATAACAAATATAGACGTAGAAAAATAAATATTTTTGTGGACGGCAAACTGATTGTGCACTGTACAATACTAAAACTAAACAAAAATTTTGGGCCGTCTGGATTAGCCGGACGTCCGGATCATCGGAGACTGGATTAGCGAGACTGTACTGTACTTAAAGATTACTTACTTGGTAGGATACATTCGGTCTGTGTTGTTTACCTAGATGAACATAATAAGACCTGAAACCTAAAGGTGGTATATTGTATGCAACAAAGACTAATTCAAACTTTGCTTCACTTGCACGGCCAGGTACTTTTAGCACTGGCTCAGGGATTGGTAAAATCTGAAAGTCCACGGAATTTCCTGAAAAAATCACAACTATTTTAATTAATTATATTTAGTGTCTGTTAATAACTATTCAATGTTGTTCAGGTTAATGACAGATCAAAGACCAATTCATGTTTTAACAAATACTCTACGTTTCGTTTATCTATCCGAAAATCCTTTTCAGATAGATTTGAATTATGTTAAAAGTATTGTTATAAATTTTACACTTTATAGTTTGTTTATTATTTGTTTATACTTTAAACTTTTGTTGAGAATTACTTTGGAAATTACCTGCAATTATAAGAACTCCCTATTCGTTACTACATAAAAAAACATTTAACCAGAGTAACCTAATAAATATTTAATATAATTTTAAAACTGTATTTGAATTTTCATTGACCGTTTTTATTTTCAAGTATTTTTATGTTCATTGTAGTTATAACTTTTACTTCATATTTTTACTTTTATTTTACATGAACGCCATACGATACAACTTGTGGACTGTGCAGTTCGACACTACCCTCAACTTAACCCCCTGCTCACTTTGACCAATTAGTTAGATAGTTCTTGAATTCTGAGAACAACCATGCAATGTTCGACCGCACTGACTGAAAAATAAGTACCTAGGGGAATAAAAGGCAATGGGCTATTGAAACTTAGTGCTGACCATAAATTACCTTGCTTATCATATGACCCAAGTAATTCAACTTTATCCTATTTTTCCAAAACCATGTCAATAGTAAGAAGGAGTCATTAATATTAAAGATAAAAAGTATCGTTACCTGATGGATCATAAATAATGTAGTTTTCACCATTTCCAACAATAGGCAGCCGAATATGCTTTGTAACACTTCGACTTAAAGGGTTGTAGACAGTAACTACAAACCTGTTATTATTTTCTGTTATGGGACATGACGAGATATTCAGATACATACATGACTTGAGTGAGCTACCATGATCAACACCAACTCTTTTATCTTTTACCATCAGTTTTCTGAAATAAAAACAATTTAGAAATTTAATAAAGCAAGATATCACAAAGGCATTTAAAAGTAATGTAATGTATGTTTAAGGATGAAAGCAGGAAGAGTGAAGGGGAAGGAAAAAGGAAGTAAAAAAAGAGAAGAGAGGATAAATAAAATTATTAGTTATTTGGGTTTAAATAAATTACTGTTCTTGATACTATTCTTATTCATATTAAACCATTCTTGATACTATATTAAAAAATACTATTCTTGAATTTTGTAGTCCATTATGTTCAGTGAATCTTAATTAATCACTTAAACAATAGTTTATGATTATCCGAATTTTTAATTTTGTAAATTTATTAAAACTTACTGAGACAGAACGTTTTTGATCGCTATGTGGCGATCTTCATCAGTGTCTCACTCATGACAAATTTACAACATTTAAAGTTCGGATAGTCATAAACTATTGTTTAAGTGATTAACTATACTACTATCCAAAAAAAGGTAAACAGATTTTTTTATCTCTTTTCTGCTTGTAAATATCTTTAAATCAATGCTTTTGCATACTGGTTTCATTTTTGAATAACTATTGTTTTAAATTTCCTACAATCAATGAAAGTATAATGACACTTGAATTGAAAACTACATTACCTGAGAGCAGCGTCAGTTAAATCACCGCATTCTACAAAGCCTTTATTGAGTCTTATGAGGTAATCATTGACAACATACTGTCTTGATGTTCCCGTTAGTCCTTCATGATTTTGAAGAATGGCCATAGCTTCGCTCATGTAGTTTAGTTTAGAAAGTTCCTTTTTATTTAAGTTTGAAATTGTAAACAACTGTTTGCATATCTTTAACAAAAACCATATTTTGATTACATTTTCTATAAGATATTTGCATTTTATTCAACATTTAAAAATACAAGTTTTTTTGTTAAAAACAATTGTTTACACAACAAGTTTTTATCAATTACTAAAGCACATTGATGTGGATATTGTCTTCATAAATCAGGAAAAACGATTTTTTAGCAGACGTTTGTCAGCAGCCTTGAGTAGTAAAGTCAATAACAAATTTGTGCAGTTTTCATTTGGTTATTAAAGCTTTTGAAGTAGTTATTAAAGGTTATAAATTTACTATTTTTATTTTTATAGTGTTTTATTTGTATAGTTTACTTCATAATATTTTAAAACAATTAATAATAATCATTGAACATCAAGTAAAGTTAATAAATAAGTTCAGCATTTTCTAAATTTTGTTACAAAAGAATGTCTTGGCATTTGTCTTCACAAACATATTTGTAAAAAATCAAAATATAAAGATAAACATTTACTTTTTATAAAAAAATTGTACTAATTTGATTCCATCTTCACCTGAACTACTAGTTTTTAAACACTTGTGTTACTAAAAACACTTGTAAATGTGTTATACTTGCTTATATTACCACTTACTTTTATAATTGTTGAGGACAGCCGTTTCAGGAGACGTGTCCCATTGTCAACTCAAACCGTAACTGACCTCCTCCTGGTAGGTGTTATGTGTTTTAAGCTTTTGTCTAGTAGTTTTAATTCATTACCTGAAAATGTTGTGTCTCCAACCATGAGGTCAGTCACGGTCTGAGTTGACAAAGGAACACATCTCCCAAAACGGATGTCCTCAACATATTTTCACACCGCCGTAGGAAGGCTATGCCCCAAAATAAATTTAGAATGTCCCACCCCTCAAAAGAAATTTTGACAATTAGTTTTCCTTGGGCCGTGGTTGGTGCGCATACTTACAATAGAGGTTATGTATATCAAACATGTATTTAAAATACTGAAAGATTTACCTTTGGTTTCGTTGTCTTAATATAAAAGGGTTACCTCTGTAGCTGGATTACTTGGGCTAAATCCGATCGATTGGAGATGGGTCGCTCAGTCATTCGCTAGCACTGGCCTTTATCTTGCCTGGTCCTTAACGACACTTGACCTTTGGCTTCTCCTATCCGACTCTTTACTTAACATGCTATTTAAATTTAAAAAAGACCGACAAAATCAGGTATGTAGTGCATAAACATAGATTGGGAGGTTCTGATATCAAAGTGACAATAATTGAACTGTTAGCAACTACTTGCGTCAATTACCGGCTGTTTGGTGGCAATACAAAAAAACTGTTATATTATATAAAAGTAAGCGCTAGTGTAGGCCAGTGTAACATATTTACAAGTGTTTTTAGTTAAAAAACGTGTTATTAACCTTATCAGAGATAGAGATTGGCAAATGATTTTTATGTTTTACTGTTGATAATAATAACAGATGCATGTCTCAAAATATTTCTTTAAGGAATAGGGGAAAACACTATTTATTTTTTTTTAATATTTCAAATTTTTTCAACAATACCTGTAAGAAGTTGTTCCCTATCCTTTCGAAATACTTTAATGTAGGCCTAGAAGAGTATAAACCTGTCCAATAAATCCATTTCCCAGTAGAATAAGGAAGAAAATCATCGTCTTTAACTGTGTACGTCAGCATCTCATCATTTACAGCTTTCAGGTAACACGATGGAGTGGAATAAAACAAATTCACTTTGCTATTATTTTTGTGAAGATTATTTACAGCCCTAAGAGAAAAAATAACATTTGTTGATTCCATCTTCACGGAGCTACTAGTAAGCACTAAACACTTGTAAATGTTTTAAACTTGCCTATAGCAGCACTTACTTTGCTTGTTGAGGACGGCCGTTTCGGGAGATGTGTCCCTTTGTCAACTCAGACCGTCTGAGTTGACAAAGGGACACATCTCCCAAAACGGCCGTCCTCAAAAAGCAAAGTAAGTGCTACTATAGGCAAGTTTAAAACATTTAAAAGTGTTTAGAAAAAATAACAAATCTTTTTTAATGTACAAAATATAAGTTACACTTTTGTTATTACTAGTGACCAGACATTTGTTAACTAAAAGTTGTTAATTGTTAACTTACACTTGGAGGAAACGTTTTCGTCTTACGACTCCTTGGAGGCTGAAGAAGTCGTAAGACAAAAACGTTTCCTCCAAGTGTAAGTTAACAATTAACAACTTTTAGTTAACAAATGTCTGGTCGCAAGTAATAGCAAAAGTGTAATTTGTAATTTACAACCAGCTCGTCATGAACAGCAACAAGATTTCTGTACAAAATATATTTTATGATAAACTGAACCTATATATAAATAAAATAAAATAAAAATTAAAGTATAGTATCACTCAATTTTGTTTACTTAAAAAATATTGGTGTTCAATTTTTTTTTTACTTAAAAAAAATTTGTGTAATGAGCATGCAGAACCAAAGTGTCTTATTTCGTATTGTACTAAATAAGTTTATACAATTATATTATCATCTTAATTCTATTTACATATTTTCTTAATTTCTAGAAAAAACTATCATGATTTAAAATTTTCTTTTAAAACACAAGGCAAAAAATTATCAGAAATAAGTACAATAATAAATAAATGAATAGTGAACATATGCACGAAGGCCATTCAATAAGCAAAGAGATGTACATCATTAGTAAAGAGTAAATTCATTATGTATTTAGTGAAGACAATTGTTAATGCAGAGAATTGATCCTTTAGTAAATATTAGTTGGCAGCTTTGTGAAGATTGTCAGTAAGCTGTTTGATTAATATTTATGTACATAGTCTATAAGCTCTTTGTTACCTTGATATATCCACTTAAAGTAAATAAATACTTTTGACTTTTAAATAGTACAATCGTAAGAAACATAACGGGAAAATATTTTTAAAACTAAATTATGATACAACTTATGTAGTTATCACAAAGAAAAGATTTGACATTCGTACTGATATATAGTTTCAATAATGAAGGTAAAAGAAGACCTGTAATGAAATTTGGGTACTTGAGCCAGAGTTGAGCATCAAACTTTCTTAAAAAATGTCTTTAGAACGTATTTTAAAGAAGTATGTCTAAAATTTTATATAAATATATAAAGTATATACTTTATTTACAATAATATATTTTTAAATAGGTGAAATCATTACATAGTGATACCATACCATAACTAAACTCAGAATACTATATATCATGAAATGCTAAATATTTAAGTCAGATGTTTTAAGTTAAATAGCTACACTTTTATTTCACAAAACTATAATGAGAGTCATAAACAAAATTACAGTAGAGTTTCGATAGTTCGAGATAAATGGGACTGAGATTCCCTCGGATTACTCGGAAGTACATTCCTGTGCATAAGAAAAAATAGAGGTTCTAATGAACCCTAATAGGATAATTTAGAATGCACAAAACACGGTTATAGAACTGTATTGATTACAGTATTTCCATAAATTAATGTTGTTTTGGAATACATTGTTCATCACGGTTGCTACATTTATTGGAAAAAGTTATAAAGTGTCTTCTGCGTCTGCTTATCAGATTGTTTCCGACCTGCGGTGTTGGATAGATGTCCTAGCATAAGCACATCTGTTGGCGTGGTGTCTGTTATTCAATATAATGCAGCGCAGTTTTTAAGGCAGCTGTTCCTTCACTGTAACTTATTTTCTTTTCTTGTACTGTCTCGATTGAACCTTCATCTAAATTCTCGCCATGCCTTCAGTAGTTTCTTGTACCATTTCAATAGTCGTAACATGTGTTATTGTTACTTACTTACATTTGTCCTTACTCATCCATTGAGGTACGTCTGTATCATTGACATTTTCACAACCTAGAAGTTTCTTGATAAGAAATATCAATTTGGTTTCTTCTTGTGGATCAACAACACAGTCAAAAGTGTAATTATGTCTCGGGACTTTATTCCATGCATTACTAAATATTTCTTCTTTTATTTTGTTCCATGGTTCGGCTATCCAGTATACAACTTCCCTGTATTTTGTTCATACATCCCAGAACACCCTGATCAATCCGGCTGAATTAGGCTTGTAACATTTGCGGGTAGAAATAAAGCACAGATATCATCTGATCATAGTTGATATTCATCGGGTTGCGACGGTGCATTGTCTAACAGTAAATAGTTTGAATTTCCTTTCAAATAGATAAAATAGTTTGAAATAGAAATAGGCTTGAATTTAACATTACTTCGAAATATCACGACTCGGATTTTCGACACTCAACTGTACGTATTTTGTATGATTCCTATTTATGACAACAAAGTATAATATCCAAACTTTGTATGCGACAGAGGAAAAAAGTTTCAGATATCCAGAGACATCTGGCATCCTTGCCAGTGAGAATTTTGGTGTAAAACAGTTGGTACTTTTAGAGAAGAAAAATTAGCATTGGAGGTATTGCCAAGTCGCCATTGTTCACCTGGGGAAAGTGCTTTTTGTGCTATCATGTCAATTAAAAAAAAAAATTTCTAATGAACAGCAAACATTAAATTTTATGTTTTGGCTCAAAAGTCACTTTGTAAGACTTCAGTTGTTAAAGCAAGCATACAAAGGCAAGTCAATGAACAAAGAAAAATAGCCAAAACTACAAATGGAACAAACAATTTCATGAGGTCACATAAATATGACCCTTGTAGTGCATGCCCTTCAACTGCAACCACTTATGCAAACATTGAGGAAGTTCAGCAAGTTGTCTATGCAAACAAAAAATAGCATATACCAATTCTTTGAGCTTAGCTTGTGAGGTTATGTTAATAACAAATAAAACACGTATACAAACTCACAAATTAAAAATTTATTGACTCAGACATGTTTCAATGACAAAGTCATCATCAATGAGTATTGATACTACAAACTCCAATTTACAATTCAGTTATACTCCCTGATCTTGATGAATTTGTCAATGAAATGCAACTGAGTCAATAAATTATTAATTTGTTAGTCTGTGTACATCTTTTATTTGTTATTAAAAGAATAACAACTGATAAAATCCAAACCACCCTTCATGTCCATTTGAACATGCATCAAATTTGTTTACAAGTGGTTCCAAAAATGCTGAATCCTGACCACAAAGGACAGTAGATGACAACGGCTGGACACTTAATGGATGACAACAGCTAGTGGGTTAAGTGATGTTGCTGATTCAAATCCTGACTTTTTTTAAATTGTAACTGGTGACAAAGCTTGCTGTTTTCTTTATGACCATCAAACAAAACATCTCCAGGGAAAGAAATATTTAGCTAGGAAAAGAGTAAGAAAGAAGTGAGAATAGAGGGTTTTTTACTATAAAAGTTGAATACACTAAGAGTTCATGCCTCTGAGGAGTTCTCCACTAAGTGGAGAATAAACAGTGGGTAAAGAACTCTATGTAGAAATTCTTAGGTGCTTAAGAGATGTCATCCAGAGGAAATGGAATGAAAAATGTGTGAAAAACAACTGTATTTTGCTTCATGACCATGTCACTGAACAAACTTCTTAGCATTCCATGGAATCACCATGCAGGTGCCAGGTCCATCGTGTAGCAAAGGGAGTAGTCCTGAGTAGCTCCGGGACTTGTGATTCTGGGTGTAGGTTCAAAGAGGCCTCTTTGTGATGATCATCAACACTCACCTTTACTACTCATGTTACCCCCTCTACCTAGGCAAAATTCATAGGAGCCTGGTAATGCAGTCTTAGATACTTGTTCTAAAGTAGAACTTACTGCAGTTCTCAACAGGCCAAGGTTGTAGAGAGATATTGCTGGTATACTTCTCACTCCCACTTTTACTGCTTGTACATTAATGTTTAGTTATTTTTAATTAATTCATTTATTAGGTCATAATACTTATTCATTATACATATAAATCCCTACGTAACTACCTAACCAACTGTTACTACGCTAGAATATTTACCCTATTTAACATACCTCAAGCGGGCTGATTTCTTCCTCTTCACACAGCTGTGAACATTGTTGAAGGAAGAGTGATTGTCAGGTGCTGAGGTTGTCAAATAACATTGGACAAAAGCATTGAAGACATTTCACAAGATGAGTTCTAAGTGTTTTATAACTGTATGATCATTGGGGCAAGTATATTGTTACAAGGAGGGAAATTTTTTAAGGAAAATAGGTTTATAGGTTTCTACCTTCATTGAATATACTTAAACTTATATTAGTTGAGTATATTACTCAAAACCCATAAATTAACCAACACACTTCGTAAATATAATTACAGAACAGCCTACTCTACACAAAACACCCTCAACAAACAATTTAAATCAAACAACATAAACAATGGCATATACAACTCCGCTGGGGCTTACAAACTAACTTGCAGTTCATGCCAAAATTTTTACATGGCTCAAACAAGAAGGTCATTTACACACGCTATCAAAACACATACAAGCACTCACAAACAAAAACACCCAATCAAACTTAGCCGAACATCTCATATCCACAAATCATACCTACACAAACATAACATTTATCCTACAAATTCATCACGAACAGAAAAAAACCAACGATACACAACTGAACAATATGAGATATACAAACATTTCAAACTATACCCTACACACATAATCAACACCCAATTGCGTTATAACTTACATACACTTTTTAATATCATAACTCCTAATACTCACTAAACTACATCTACAACCCCATCCTAATATCCCACGCTAACCCTAACTTACAAAAACCTCTAGGTCAGATAAAGTCTGACTTGACAATGGGACACACCTGCTACGGCCATCCTCAACAATTATAAACGTAAGGGCTACTACAGGCAAGTGTAACATATTTACAAGTGTCTTTAGTTATGCATAAACCTATTCTGTGAATTTTTTACTCTAGCTTCTATATATTGCTTTTAGTATAGCGTCAGTAATCCGGATGTCCAACATCTGGATCGTGGTTTCAGCCTGCACGGCACTCGGTGCCACTACAATACATATCTAAACTAAGTGTTATCTTTAATTATAAATGCAAAGAAGATTAACCAATTCTGAAAAAATGCATCATAACTAAATTTAAAGGACAACATACAGTACAAACCATGATTAAAAGTTTTTAGATTGTATGTTCTGCATGCTAACAAATAACACAAATTGTATCCTATCAGAAAAATAATAAAATTTATCATTAAACTTAATCTTCAACTAATATGAATTTGTTAAAAAAACAAAAAAAGACTTTTTCCCTCAATAAGTTTGTACTAGCATGTTTTTTGGTTTTCTGTGATGTGTATTAGTATGTACATTATATGTTCTCTCACTAAACTCTTTTGTATTTAAGCCGTCTGACGTCTATTTTGTAATAACTCCTAGTTTAATTCAAACCTACACGATACTATAAGCATTAAAAAGCAGTAGTTTAGAGATCATTTGAAATTCCAGATAAATCAGTAGTACGGATGGGTCTGCTCCCAATTGATCCGTACTTTCGATGCTCTACTGTACAAAGAAGTTTTATGGAACTAAATCAAAGTCGATGACCAGCATAGGTATTATTTCTCTTGCCTAGAAATCAAAAGTGATGACAACCAGATAGTCAATTAATTCGTATAACTTACATAATATATTATATAACTATTATTATGACTATTAAACATGTAATTACTTTTACCTTATTAATCTGTCCAGGTTGTTGAAATTTTTTGTTGCATATTTATAAGAAAAGTGCCGTCCCATTGTAACAAGAACGTTATTTGAAGTGTACACTCTTGACATGTTAATTACATACTTCACAAATTTTTTAACCTGTGTAAATTAATTCAAACTATTATCCATTAAACAAATACGAATAGAATATTTTTTATTCCATAATTATTCTGTAATATTAGGGTCGTTGGTTATCAAGTGATTTAAATTTAAATTTATTAACTCAAAAATCAGTAATAATTGTAGTTTTTGTGTTGTACATCTTGAGGTTTTATAAATTACTACTATTGGTATCACTTGACAAAAAAATTACTACTTACTGAAAAATATCAGTAAGTACAGTAGAGTCTCGAAATTCCGTGTCCCGATTTCTTGAGTTTCCGTTAAATTCAAGTCGGCTAAGCTGCTAGATTAATGAAATAAGCCACTGGCGTTTAGAAACATTTCCATATCAGTATTTCTGATTTCATGTACCAACTAAAATGCTGATTGGATGGATAGAAAACTATACAAAGAGTGGTTTATAAATGGGTTTGCGCCTGAAAATAAAAAGTTTTTAAAGCAAAGAATTTGCCTCGGAAGGCTATTTTACTGTTAGACAAACCATCGTTGCATCCTGATGAAGATAAACTATGTTCTGAAGATATCCATACTTTATATCTTCTTGCTAAATATTACAAGCCTAATACAGCCAATGGAGCAGTGTTTTGGAATGTAAAAAAAAAATGCACACATAACTTTTTACAATCTCTCTTAGAAGTAACTAAAGGGTAAGAAAGCATTATAGTCTTTCTAAAAAAAAATTATGGTTAAGAGAATTGTGTACTTGGTAGATGAATCATGGAATAAAATAAAACAAGAAACATTACTTACTTGTCGTGGAATCCTAAGTCATAATGAAACTGTTGACTTTGTTATTAATCCACAAGAAGAATAGATTTGACATTTCTTATCAAGAAACTTCCAAGTTTTGAAAATTCCGATGTGAACAATTTGAGATAGCAGATGTTATGATTATTGAAGGCAGTGATGACGAGAATAAAGATGAAGGTTTGACCTTATCTTATGAGACAGTACAAGAAGGTAAGTTAGTCACAGTGAAGGAACAATAGACTTATAAATTTCACTGCGCTAGATTGAACAACTGACAGATACCACCCCAACAGATATGCTTTTGCTAAGACGTCTATGCGACACCATAGTACGAAAATGATCTGATAAGCAAACACAGAACTTAACAACTTTTTCCAAAAAATCTAGCAACCGTGATGAACAATGTATTCCAAAGCAACAGTAAATTATTCAAGTACTGTAATCAATAAAGTTCATAGGGCTATTTTGTGCATTCTTAATTATAGTATTAGGGTTCATTATAACTCCTGTTTTTTCTAATGTACAGAAATGTATTTCCGTGTAACCCGAGTTTTCAGTAATCAGAGGGGATCTCAGTCCCATCTACCTTGAATTTTTGAGACTCTACTGTAGTGGTTTTTTGCCAAGTGATACCAATAGTAGCATCAGTAATAGTTGAATGAATATTAATAAAAATTCAGTTTCAAAAGATCACAATCATATTTTATGGTACTATGTGAAAAGTAAAATGCAATGACACTCCCAAGTATCACATTGGTCTACTTAGCAAGTCCTTCTCACTACTTTTGCTGTGCACCAAAAAATACTTTGACAAGACCATCTCAATATCTCTCAGTAACATTTATTCAGGACCATACATGTATGGTGGGTAATCGAAAATGTTCCAATAATCTGACACAATGAGTTGTTGTGTTACATAGGTACAATGAGGTGTTGTCATGAATCAATTCAGCACAGGTTAAAATCTTGAACTCGCAGTGACAGAGTGGTGAGGAAAAAGACAGCTTATTCATAGTGTTTGTTTGGAAAAATTAGAGACATACTGAATTCTAAAATTAGTCTGATCCATGACAACGCCTGTCTTAAAGTTGTTCATGAACCCATTTGATCTCCACAGTAGCAACACAATTAAACAATTATCCGACTGAAGTTACTCCAGGTAGCCACAACTATAATCATCCTATGCACTATTTGAATGAGTTCTGTCTTCCTGTCACAGTGCTACTTGCATATTTACCTGTCCCTGCACATTAAATAACTCCTGGCAGTAGCAATATAATGAACTATTTGGCTGACTGGGAGTTACTCCAAGTAGCAGCAACTATAATCATCCCAAGCACTATTTGAATGAGTTCTGTCTTCCTGTCACAGTGCTACTTGCATTGTTACCTGTCCCTGCACATTAAATAACTCCTGGCAGTAGCAATATAATGAACTATTTGGCTGACTGGGAGTTACTCCAAGTAGCAGCAACTATAATCACCCCAAGCACTATTTGAATGAGTTCTGTCTTCCTGTCACAGTGCTACTTGCATTGTTACCTGTCCCTGCACATTAAATAACTCCTGGCAGTAGCAATATAATGAACTATTTGGCTAACTGGGAGTTACTCCAAGTAGCAGCAACTATAATCACCCCAAGCACTATGTGAATGAGTACTGTCTTCCTGTCACAGTGCTACTTGCGTTGTTACCTGCCCCTGCACATTAACTAAATCATGGCAGTAGCAATATAATGAACTATTTGGCTGACTGGGAGTTACTCCAAGTAGCAGCAACTATAATCATCCCAAGCACAATGTGAATGAGTTCTGTCTTCCTGTCACAGTGCTACTTGCATTGTTACCTGTCCCTGCACATTAAATAACTCCTGGCAGTAGCAATATAATGAACTATTTGGCTGACTGGGAGTTACTCCAAGTAGCAGCAACTATAATCACCCCAAGCACTATGTGAATGAGTACTGTCTTCCTGTCACAGTGCTACTTGCGTTGTTACCTGCCCCTGCACATTAACTAAATCCTGGCAGTAGCAATATAATGAACTATTTGGCTGACTGGGAGTTACTCCAAGTAGCAGCAACTATAATCATCCCAAGCACTATTTGAATGAGTACTGTCTTCCTGTCACAGTGCTACTTGCGTTGTTACCTGTCCCTGCACATTAACTAACTCCTGGCAGTAGCAACATAATGAACTATTTGACTGACTGGGAGTTACTCCAAGTAGCAGCAACTATAATCATCCCAATCACGTCTTGAACGAGTTCCGTATTTCTGTTACAGTGGCAACAGTCCAGACCTAGTGCCAAGAGAATTTTATATTTCCTCTGAACTGAAGAAGTGACAAGGAGAGGAGTGCTTCTGTTCTAAAAAACCTTCAACAAAACGTCAATATTTATTCAAGTTCATTGATAGCAAGGGCAGTTAGTTCATTTAAGATCAGCCCATTGTTTAATGCTGTGAGTCACAAACAAGGCTGTTCCTCAGGTGTGTTGTATTATTGGGAGTCTGTGGTGTGTTGGTGTTCTGTAGTGTGTCATTGTTCATAGAGTAGTTTTTATTATGTGTTACAACATAGTATTCGATTGTGAGTGTGTGGTTTTTTTTTATTTCAAGCTAAAAATTCATGAAATAGCCACACAGCAAATTTCTTATTCCTTATTCAGCTCCCAAATAAAGATTTGTGACTCATAAAATCTCTACTTTGTTCGTCAGTTAAAAACTGGCCAATCAGAAATCAAGGAAGAATAAGTGTTGCCCACTCTAAATCCATCCCATTTTGCTTGGGTTACATCTAGATGAAAAGTCATTTAGAACAATAGTTGAACAATGTGTTAAAACAGAGTCTAATATCTTCCTTGATCCGGGAAATCCAGAATAAATAACAGAAGTTTTCAAAATTCTGCCTTAAAATAAGATAAACTTACAAAGTCTAATTATTTTTTGTTCTTAAGCCAGAACTATATTTGTCATGGAGAAGAACATAAACTAGGTAAAAAATATACATAAAAATATGTAGAGAGAATATTCTAAGCAATGTGGATCTTCTCAATTCAGCCACATATTAATAAAATTTACTATTAATATATCTAATAAATAAGGAGTACCAATACCTATACCCAGGGGCATAGCCAGGGAGGGGCATAGGCGTCACGTGCCCCCTCAAACTCATTAATTTTAGCAGAAAAATATTAACCTATAAAACATAGCTAGGTTTTTGGCTTCCCGATGACCCAACAATTATGCAATTTTAAGTACAAAAATAGCATAAAATATAATTCCGGGCGATAAAAACGTTCAAAATTTCCCCAGGAGGGTTCCACCCCCCTGGTTGTGCTCCCCCAAAACATCATCCTAGCTACGCCACTGCCTATACCTATAAAGAGATATTCCTGGCTTCTTCGTCGGAGAGCTGGGTTGCTACTGTGTTTTGCTGTTTCTGTTGTAAACATTTACAGCTGTATAGATTTTGTTGTTAACTTTATCGTACAGCCATAACTGTACTAAAATACATCGCATTAGAGGCTAATTGTGAACTAATCGCTTTAGAGGCTTTTGTGATGGTCATTTACATTTAAATTTTGCACTTGGTTGTTTAATGCAGAGGAAGTTGTTAAGGATTATGACTGAAAGTTGATCAGATTTGATTGAGGCTATAATTTTTTTTACAGAGACATACTTACAAGGTGTGATAAAAAAACAGTGAATATTTTTTATTTTAAAAAAATAATAAACTTACATCAAATTCAATTTCATCTCCTTCAAAGTACTGTTCTTGGCTGGCAATGCCCTAATCCCAATGTTGAATCCATATCTGGAAACCTTTCTGGAAGGCTTCTTTCGGAAGGGTGTTTAGCTGCTTGATCGTTGGCTTCTCAATGTCAGGAATGGTGTCAAAACGTTTTCCTTTAAACACAGTTTTAATTTTTGGGAAGACCCAGAAGTAACATGATGCTAAATCAGGTGAGTATGGTGGATGTGGACAGACAGGAACAGTTTTATCGAATAAAAACTTGTGAATAAAAAGCGAGATGTGACACGGCGCATTGTTGTGATGAAGAAAAAAGCTATTCGCCCATTTTTCTCGAACGTACGAAATGTTAATATCTTCTGATTGCTCCTGAATAGTCATTCTCTTGTTTGGACTAAACATTTTTCTACTTTTTGCACACTGTCATCTGTTTTTGAGTTTAATGGACACTGCTCGTCTACGACCAACTCATTCCAGCTTTTAAATCAGTCATACCACTTGTACACAGTCTTCAGAGTTACCACATTGTCGCCATACACAGATTTTAAAAATTTGTGAGCTTCATTGGCATCATTTTGCAATTAAAAAAAATTTTAATGTTGATGCATTGTTCGAAATCCATGATGTACGACAGATGCGATAAACACGACCTCACTCTAGCGGCTCTGCCAGTTGACTGACAAGCTCCTGCATGTTGAAACCTGTTGCTGCTTTTTTTAACAGATCACGCTACTAGACAAATTACATCATATGGATGTAGCGCCAGCAGTTACCGCTATAAAAATTCATTCACTATATTTTATTATCACACCTCATACATCTATAAAAGAGATAAAGAAGCTTTTACTTCCAAAAAGAAATAGAAATCCTCAGAGTACACAATCACATAAAAATGAATACTTAGAATAATCTTATGAGAGACCTATACAATCATAAACACACGTACTTTAAAAAAGAAATTCATTCATCAAAAATGTTTAAAAATATTTGAAGCTTGCGAGTATGAAAAGAATAAAGATTTATGAAGTCTGTAGTAATTTAGCTATTTTTACTCACAAATTTGTTTCTTAGGGCTGGATACCTACTTTTTTTTCCTATCCCGAGTCTTTATTAACTTATTTTCAGATATTTTTGATACTTAAGATGAAAAGAACACAAAGATTACCATTACTCTAATAGGTATTCCTGGATAAGTTAATTAAGTTATAAATGAGGGAAATCGAATTCCTGACGTAAACCTATTCTTTATTAAAGTTGTGGAAGAATAGTTCAAACAAGTAGGACTAAGTTAGGATCTTGAATATATGATACTACTGATAGGAGAAGAAACATGACTTTTGTGCCCTGCTCTCAAAAAGGTGTAAGGAGAGGTGTGTACCCATACGGACCCAACCATTATTAGAGTGCCTAAGGAATAAATGTTTACCCTTTTAAAGTAATAGAAGCATAATATAATTTAAAAACCGACCCTCCACAGTTTGTTTCATACTATAAATTAAACTTACTTTTATATCAGCATTATAATACATATCCTGTTTATCATCAACTATTTCAGGGTCATCACAAAGTATATCAAAACAGAACTCCTTAGGTTCGTTGAACTGGTTGTAGAGTATACTAGTAAACAGATCTGCTTCACTACCTGAAAAATTATAAGAAAATTGAGGAATGAAATGTACTGTTAGATTAAATTAGAATCACTATATTTAAATGAAAATTAAAAAACCTTTGGATTTAGTAAAAAACAAAATATTCTATTTATTTAGTCAAAACATTATATTCAAATCAATATCACCATTGTGTACAACTACTGCTAATAGTTATTTGTTTAATATTTCATATCAGTAAATACACACAAGTTACCAGTATGCATCTGACCGAATGTTGTCTAATGAAATAATTTGCAAAGATATAAACTCTTATCTAAAAACACTTGTAAGTTATACTTGCCTATAGTAGCACTTACTTTTATTATTGTTGAGGATGGCCATTTCAGGAGATGTCTCCCATTGTCAACTCAGACCATAACTCAACAATAATAAAAGTAAGTGCTACTGTAGGCAAGTGTAACATATTTACAAATGTTTTTAGTTAAAACTAGTAGCTTACATAAAGATGGAATAAATTAATATGAACTTTGGAAGCAAAACTTTTAATTTGAAAAAAGATTATACATTTAAATCTATATTAATATTGTCTAAAAGTTTTATAACTGGAATTTATTTATTTTGTTTATATTAAATCTCTTTTTTGAAACTTAAAATGAGAACTTTAATGTAATCTATATTTCTTCAGAACGATTTGACTGAGCAGTTAGACTGAATAAGTCAAATTGTTAGATACAATTGTTTAACATGAACAATTGACCTGGTAAGTCTTATTAAAGTGTAAATAATGATTTCTGTGAGGACAAAGGTTTTTTTAAATTAACCAAACACATTACAAAAACGGGGGGGGGGGGGGGGGTTCAGCTAATACTTTTATTTGTAATGTTTGTTAATAATATTCAGTCTCTTTTAACACATTCACTGCACATGACATGGACTAGCACACTAAGGCACCAGCACTGCACACGGATTATGCAGAACTGCATTACCTTCTTTCTCTTACTTCTTTGTACAGGCATCCTGCTCTAGGTGTAGCCAATAGCCTGATGTCCACGATAAATCAATTCTGATACACTTTTTCTTGAGAAGAATATCTTGATATGTTTCAACCTCAACTCTCAAGATGTTTCTTACGATAGTGGGATAAGTACAGTTGAATAGGATATGTTCAACTGCCTCCTCATCCTCGTTGCAGAGAGAGCGCAGAGTGGGGTTTCAGTCGAATGGAACCTGAATAGGTAGCTCTCCGTTATTATGTGATTCGTTCTGCTAATGAATGACATAGCCTGGCGTGGAAGCCCTCCAAATTTGTCGTCTGTAGCTGGCTCGGGTTAAAATTTAAACAGGTAGCAACCAGTTGATTCTCTCTCCCATTGTCGTTTCCACGTGTTCTGGAAAACCTTCTTTGCGACTTTTACAGTAGGTTAAAGAATGTATAAGTGATTGATTAAAGAATGTTTGTTTAGGTTTGCAGGCTTCATGCAAGATGAATATTTTGCTATTTCGTCCGTTCTTCAGTTTCTTGGGACACACTGAAGAGTCACCTCTTTGCCGTCTGATTCCAACATGGTAATTGTTTCACTAACTTCAGACATCCGAAACTAATAAGGTTCTGTAGAGTTGCTCATTATCGACTGAAGGGCGGATTCTGAATCGCTAAATATGCATATTTGCTAGTAAGTGGTGAGCTGAAGACAGCTTATCAGCCCTTCTTTCTCTCAATTCATACTTTCAGTGAAAGGTTAGCAATTGTAAGAGAATGTTTATATAGTAGGCCTATATATGTACTGTTCCCTATTGCTCATTGCTTTAATTAGCAGTTGAGCCAGAAGTTCTGATTAAAATTGTGCAGAGATTAATGAAATTGATGTAGACAAAAGATAAGAGCATTTTATTAAAATCACAACTGACTATTTGTCAACAGATGAGCCTCAGACACATGCAATAAAGATAACTCATCTTGAAAGCCATCATAATAGGGGCAAAAACTGTCCCAGTAGCACTTTGCATGGTTTGCAATTGATGCCTCTGCAGCCAATGTGCTGAGTTGAATGAAATGTTCATCTTGTAAACTATCCCCTAGTTTTCCAAATTTTATTACAAAACTAATTACTATATACTAGCTTTAACTACAGGATGTAATTATTTCTCTAAAAAAAACATTTAACTTACCGACAAACACTGGTAAGGTTTTAGTTATGTTTAAGACGCTTTTTGTCATTTTTGGCTTCGAACTACATAAACGAACTTTATAGTATGAAAGCAAAGATCAAACTAAACAAAACTATAAATAACAGGAATTTGTACAAGGGAATTAAAGCCAAAAACCCATTGTGAACAGTTTTGCATCTTGTGCAAAGGCCTTGAGTTAAATTGTTGCACCACGCATGACTCATCTGTGACACAGCGAGTATTAAAACACTTTCAAACTTCAAATTATAAGAGCTGTGTTGATACAAACAAATTTACTAATAAAAGTATATTTTACAAGTCTTTTAAAAGTATAAAAGACTGACTATTCAAATTATTTCCTAAGATAAAATTTTAATACATATTTAAAAACTCAATAACACTCTATACTCATACCTAAATTTGGACTTGCTTCCCAAACCATCTCAAGTCTTTTTTCATCCTTTCGTGCGTCATGATCTATGAAATCTAATTTACCAAAGAATAATCCGTCGAAACCCAACCTTGCCATGATTGAAGCACTTTCCCGAGAATGTCCAATAGAATCAATTTGCCATCCAACACGAGGTCGTCCACAGGTTCCAAACATATTGTAGAGCCTCCTATAATAAAGTTTAATAAAATGTTATCTATATAAACATTTGAAATTATCCACACAAATAAACATAACAATTAAATTGGTTAAACATGGATTTTTATAACTCAGCTAAAATATTTTGTGACTAATATATTAACCCTTGAGTTATTCTATTTGTTTTTGATATGGAATAAATTCAGTTTTAGATAGGATGATTCAAAAATAGTGCTGGTTTTGATATATCAAATTACATTAATTTAAATACATTAATTTAATTAATGAAAAACTAAAACTAAATACATCAACATGTTCTTCTAACCTTCCGATTTCATGTATGAAAAATGATATTATGCATGTGTCCTCCTCTAGTGATCTAGCACAAAACAACTCTGTCCATGAAATTAATTATTACTGCACGGCAAGTTTCTACTTCCAATTTGCTGATAACTTGTCCAATTTCCTTCTACAAGTCATTGATGTTTCATGGTTTATTGGCATAAACCAATAACTTCAGATGACTCCACAGATCAAAGTTACAACCTTGGTGACCATTGTTGGTCGGATTTTCAAGAAATAACGCGACCCTGGAACCGTTCATGGAGCTGCACAAGTGTTTCACGGGCACCGTGGCAACTTAAATTTATGGGGGTGAGAATGGTGATTGTACCAAAGAATTCTCCATACCAAAAATCATCTTAAACACAATTGTTGAAAACATAGACATATTAATTTCGCTGGGATAACAGCCACACTGTCACAAATCAACAAAATGTTTTGTTCAGTTCAGCCAGAATGACGACATCCAGGACTTTTATGGTTCACTGTTGAACCTGTATCCATGACCTTTTCATGAGTCTGCAAACTGTTGATTTATTCGATGTTTCATTACAACCTAGAGTACCGTGAAATCATCTGATAGTAACTGCACAACTCTCTCCACTGCGATAAAAGGTTGTAACTATTAACACTTGTTGCATACAAGTAAACTTCTTCATGGTTAGACACAGAATGGAAGAACGAAAAATATACCAGCTGTGTCAACAATCAGAATGTTTCCAGAAATAGAAACGAGGTCATACACTGTTTCCAACCTATAAACAAGAATTTACCAGCCGTTTAGAAACCGGCGCTCTTTTTGAATCACCCTTTATATTAATTATATTATATTTAATATGTAGGGTTTTTTAATGTATTTTCTGTATTCACAATCACAAAATCAGTGTTTGTACAGCAAATATAGTGAATGGACATCTGTATATATATTTCAGTCTTAAATACACAATACGGCTGTATGTATTGTAAATACACAACACAGCGGTATGTATTGTAAATACACAACACAGTGGTATGTATTGTAAATACACAACACAGCGGTATGTATTGTAAATACACAACACAGCAGTATGTATTGTAAATACACAACACAGCGGTATGTATTGTAAATACACAACACAGCAGTATGTATTGTAAATACACAACACAGCTGTATGTATTGTAAATACACAACACAGTGGGAACGATGAAACTGTAAAATCATCAACTGGTAATAGAGTAAGCCAAAGAAAAAAATTTAAACAAATATATAATGGTTTTCTCACAAACACTGATTAAGAAAATTATCAAATTTAACTGGAAAACAATGTGTTGAAATTCTATAGAAATATAAAAGTTGTTTTGTGGTGATATCACACACACTGTTCTCCAGTACCTGGCATAACGATGGATACAGTGTAGATGGTTTGTTAGTTTGAATAGCACTGCTAAGAGCATACATGAGAGGCAGTTTATTTGAACCCCTGGTCACAAAATTAAGTACAGAGAATATTTTTAGTCTGAAGAGGGAGTTTATCTAATTTGTTGTGCAGTGTTGTATGTTGTGTTGAAGTAGTTTTAAATACTATCCTGTAACCTGTTTTTTGGAATTTCTGGTGAACTTATTTCATGTGTATTTTTACAACTTTTTATTAGTTTGGTTTCCGTCATTTCTGTCGGAATTTTGTAATAGAGTTTAAACTAACTTCCTGATGACATAGAGTTGAAACTTTAAACATATGTCAGAACTAGATGACAATGCAATATTCACATGCCTTCTTGTCTGTATATTTATTTGAATAAAAGTTGTTTAAACAGATCAAAATTGGTTAATGAGATAGAAACTTTAAATTTTAAACATGGCTCGGGGATGGACAACAATACAATATTCACTGAGTTTCTTGTCAGTAAAATTTTTTAAATAATATTTGTTTACACACATTAAATTTAACTGATGAGCTACAGAGGTGAAACGTTGAGACTCTGCTTACATCGGGTCAGAACTGAATATTAATGCAATATTCACTTTCTTTCTTGTCTGTAAATTTGTTTAAACAAATTAAACTTGGCTGATCAGCTAGGGACTTGAAATTTTAAACATGGTTCAGCAGTGGATAACAATGCAATATTCAATAATAATCATGGGGCTAACAAACTCCTTGACAAGATAGGGACGCATTCCATTGCACGATGCCGATTGCAAAGTTCCATATACAAAGAGACTAAAAAGCACAGAATAATAATTTGAAGGGGAAAAACTTTCTTTGTACCACGTTTTTACTTTGAACTAAAGAGTATAAAATATGGATTTTGGTATTTCTGGGAGAGTATATTTTTAATGTCCTTATGAAAATTCAGTGGGTAAAACGTGGATCGGTTCCTACAGATAATAGTATAAGGAATTGGTCAGTAAATGCAACTCATATTTCCTTACTGAATATTCATATCAACAATAAAAATTTACATTCCTAGAAATTCCAAATTATTTTATACTTATTAGTTTGTTAAAAATCAATTATTTTGTTACTGTATCCATTTCTTGAGCTAATTATTTAATTTTGTTGATATTTTTTAGGTCTCATCAAAGCTTACCAATTTCCAAAATAAACATTGATGGAGAGTGCATACTGTAATCAAAACATTTGTCTCAATAACAGTTTCATAAATTTACTTTACAAGTTTGGCAATATTTTTAAATAAATAAAGCCTCTAAGCCACAAATAACTTTTATTTAAACCTTATGCAGATTTCAATTGCACAGCAATCATCTTTATAAAATTATAAATAATTTTATTTTATTTCATTCTCTCATATTTCTTTTTGTGTTTTCTCTTCGATTGACAAAGACCACTGTGTGGTTGAAATATATCATTGTTTAAGTGCTTTTATGTGTCTCTATTTCAAGACTACAGAGTGGACTCTTACCAAGGTAAGTCTGTCAGTCTCCTAGTCCAAAAAATCTAAATAATCTTTACCAACCAAAACTAACCTATATATATATATATATATATATATATATATATATATATATATATATATATACACTAACACTAAATGAAAATGCTAGATGATTATTACTTCTAAAGTAAATAGTCTAATTATTTCTGTTTTATAATTTTTTTATATCATTAATTTATTATTTTTATCGATTAATAACAAAGATGACATCTGGTATACCTAAAGCCCAAACACATTTGGTCTATAATAGACTGGTAATGTGTAACAGTTTCATCATGCGCAGACCAACCACCACCTACAAACTCAAGTCTTCCTTCATCCACAAGCTTCTTTACTCTCCTATGTGTGCTTACATTCTGTTGTAGCCACCACTTCCAAAAGTAAGCTGTTTCCGCATACACAAATCTGAAAAAAACATAGGTCTTAAAAACTACCGGTACTTGAGTTAATGTAAGCTTAAAGAATATTTTTTAAATAATTTGTAGGAGTATTAATGAAACAATGTTTGCATAACACACTCAATTGGTGAGTTACAGTTAACAAGTTGATTAAATCTTGGCCAACTTCTGAACTGGAGATAAATAGAAATTTTTTAGAAAAACAAATTATTCTTTTTTTTCAAGTTAAAATTTAAAAAAACACTCGTAAAAATATTATTGCCTATAGAAGCACTTACTTTTATAATTGTTGAAAGCGGCCGTTTCGGGAGATGTGTTTCATTGACAATGGGACCAATCTTCCGAAACCCACATTATCAACAATTATAAAAATAAGTGATACTATAGGAATGTGGCACTTTCCACCACATTCCACACAACTCAATTCTCCAGTTGATCAAACGGTTTCACCATGCACAAAAAATGTTCCTCAAGAGAAAACTGTTTTAATATACAGTCACCCAGCTGTGACCTAATTTTAGAATGTTTTTACTATTTATCGCTTGATAAATGTTTGTTACGATAATGTCATTTGTTTATTTCAAGCAGATTATACTTGATTTCTTATGTTTAAAACATTTTTGAACTTTAATTTTATTTTGTTAATTTATGAGGTTATTACATTTATATATTTACCATATATATATATATATATATATATATATATATATATATATCTTGTGTATTAATAAAGAACTAAGTCAAAATACAAATACAAGAATTATAATTGAATTTACAATTCAAAGCTTTTCGTTGGCTAACAGTACCAACATCATCAGGAATATTAAACAGTTCAATTGTTCAATATTAATTGTTCAATTGTTTAATATTCCTGATGATGTTGGTACTGTTAGCCAACAAAAAGCTTTGAATTGTAAATTCAATTATAATTCTTGTATTTGTATTTTGACTTAGTTCTTTATTAATACACAAGAATACATATTGCGATATATATATATATATATATATATATATATATATATATATATATATATAAACTATGTAAATAAACTGTTGTGGCCATAAACTAATGTAAAAGTGATTAATTACGTTTCACCAAATGAAATGGATTACAATATTCAAGAGATATATATCTAGTTCAAATTTTCTACCGTAAATAAAATACTTTTTATTCATCTACTCAAGTTCAAAAAGATTTTTTAAACTTGTAGTAGATAGCAATTGATTGATGTTAATAGAGTATTTAAAATATTAATTCATTCATTAAATTTAATTAATTAATTTTAGCTTTATAAGGGAGAAAAACTTTTCACAAAAGGGGTAACGTATGCAATATAGTTATTACATTCCATTTGGCTTAAAATAAGTGACAACATATGATTTCATAAAACAGGTGATTTTATGTTATAGGTGATGTGGTAGAACAGCTGTTTAATGTGCATATTAACTGATCCCAGAAGGCGAAGCAATGTAAGCCTGCCTTTTGATTGGTTGTGTAGCTCCTCCCACTCCATCAAGAACAACTGTCATATTCGCAAAGCCTTTACAAAAAATTATTTCGGCCTCAGACATGCAAGCCTTAAAATAAACTACATGGGCCTGAAATACTAAAAAATGATGGAAATAAGGTAAACAAATTTTGAAATTTGTTTAAGGACGTCAAATTGTGCCTGTTTACGAAATTGTGTTGAATTTAGAGCATTCTAAGGTAAAATACCCAAAAGCCATGCACTTACCGGAAATGAAATGTTTATATTATTATAGTTGAAAATTGGAGCGTTTCACGCCAAAATATTAAAATATGTACTTGTACATAAACATCAAATGTACCATATCATTTGGTAGAACTATTATTATTTAGCTGAGGGTAGGTATTTTATAAATTACTTTGGTAATTAAGATCTTCAAATCAAATAAATACTTACCTACTTTACTCGTAAATTGAACTAAGTAATTAAACAATAACTGCCATACCTATAATATACATACCTATGACATATTATAATATAATGTGAAACATATAATATGTTTTACATTAACAAATACCAAAACTACCATTTTTCTCTAAAATAATAAAATTTGACTCCACCCTATTACAAAAAAATAAATAAATAAAAAATATATATCTATATTTTATATAATACTGTATATAGGTAGTTAAAACTTTTTAAAAATTCTTCAGATTTATTAAAGATAAAAAGTAGGTGGTTTTGTATTTTCGTTCAACTCAAAACCTGGAGTGCAAAAAGTTGTGTTCAACATCTCCTTCAAAAATTGAATGACATGGTTGATGTGATAATAACTGACAGACTTGAACTTCACTTATTTCCATAAAAACCCACAAAATGGTAGGGGTAAAGAATAGTAGTCAATCTTTAAGAATTATTAAAACAAATAGGTACTTTTATTCATAATAGAACATGTGTTGTTATTGTAACTAATGTCAAGGTAGGTAGAAGAAATAATTTACAGATATTTCATGTGCGTAAAAATATGAAATACGGAACGTTTAACACGTGTGTCATGGTTCACAATGTTGACAGTTTGTTGTTGGTGGAGTGGGAGGAGCTACTGCCAATCAAAAGGCAGTATTTGTCTTACATTGCTTTACCTTCTGGGATCAGTTGATATGTGTTTAAAGCATAGATTATGTTACTTTATTTAATAAAAAGTAACTAAGTAAGGTTTTTGCTGTTGACCTAAATAGGAGTTGACTTTAAGAAATGTTTGTTTATATTACTTGTTCTTAATCCTTTCTAATATTCATAGTCGTATTCACTCACTCCATACGTAATAATAGTCCAAGATGTGAAAGGAAGAAATCGAAATGAATACATAGATTTGACATATGTAGATAAATACAAGAAATAAATACATAGATTTAACTGCAGCTTTTTGTGGTAAAATGAGTTGAGGTGAACCATGAAATGAACAACTTTTCAAGTGACAGCATAATAAATTTATTCTTATACTGAACTTGTTAACCATCAGTAAAGCCTTTAGTATATTCTACATACTTTCTCTCTGGATTTTCCCATAGACATCCAATAACGGAATCAATAATCGTCCTAACTCCAGCACTTCTGATTTTTGTTTTGTCTAAAAATGCAATTAAAAGTGTGTAAAAATACAGTTTTATTGCTATAACGATAATGCATTTATTTAAATACATAAGAAACTCATTTATGCTTTACATAAATTCAAATTAACGCTATAGATAATTATATTACGAATCTTAGTAATTATGAATCATTAAATATTTTATACCATCTATAAAGTAATATAAATTCACCTTTGTTTTTTCTATCTGCTACCACAGATACTATACAGCTATGAGACATTTGCAGAGTGCATAGATAAAAAATCAATTGTCATATATTATATTGAAAAACTGAATTACAACTCTTTAGGACAATGCAAGTGAGTTTTCAACATTTCTAAATTATTGATAGTTCATTGAGTTTAAATTTGTTTGCTAGATGTTATCACCCATTCCATAACTTTTATTTAATTTTGGTTATGGCCTATATTTTGCTTTTTATATGAATAGAAGATTTTGAAGTTATCTTAGCACAAGTTATAAAGAGAAATTAATTTAACTGTGAAAAATTTAACTTACTTAGAAGTACACTGTTTTGTAACCTTCATACCTAACCCAATGATCATTAGCTGTTAGAAACATTTTTCAATTTAAATCTCAGTATGACTTCTGGCTGTTTTACCATTCATTGTTTTGTTCCCCTGGCTGTGAAACTAATTTCCTTATTAGATTGTGAAAATTACAAAGACTTGTTTTTAATTTTGGTTTCACATTCCTTAATTTTGTGTTTCATCCACCTTTCCAAGCTATTATACATATTATTTTTACATACATCAAATAGAGGTTTCCCTAAAACGCTGAAAATTTTAAGCTTTTTTCAAAATTTATCGTGATGAGTCTCCAAAAGACCATTTGTAACTTTTTAAACATTTGTAATTTTTCTATTATTTCAAAGATATAATATGTTTTTGTTTATTTGTTAATTATTTTCTGATAAAGTTTAATGAAATATGAGACGAACTCCTAAAGTAAGAGCTATTGGCTCATAATTAAATATTGATAGGGTGAATAGGGTTTATCCTATCAGGGTCATAAAGATGTGTCTATTCAATGCAATGGGACTGGTTAAGAGATTAGATAACTCAAACCTTCTCTTCCTGAAGCGTTTCTTGAAGATATTTTCCTACACTGATCGTTTATTCAAAGTGCTACAAGTGAAATATATCTACAAAGGTGAAGTAGAACAAATGATAAATAAACTATTTTATCTCTATGAGCCAGTTTTTTTCAGTCCCTTCTATTAACTCACGAACTCTCTTGTTTTATATCTTGTACAAAATTTCAATCTTTAATAAAATACATTTTTATTCATCCAATCCTGTTCAAATATGTTTTTTAACCTATAATAGATAACAATTGGTATTCAAATATTTATGCAATAATTAAATTATAAAAAATTGGGCGGGGGGGGGGTCTAGGCCGGATTCGAACTGAATATCTTCATGTTCAAAGTCTAGCACTTTTGGCACTCAGTCAACTTCCCCATAGCTAGAGGTATAATTTTCAAAGAAGTATATGAATTTTTTGTTTGCTCCCCTCTGGTTGTCGTCTAAACCTCCATTGCACAACCTTAAATTGTTGCCATGGTCACCACGGGATATCATAAATAATGGTCAAGGATTAAAAATGAATGAAAAGAATATAATTAACAAACTGGATTAATGGTATCGAACCTTGCTTCACAAACGAACAATGCGAAAGGAAAGTAAATAGAAACTACAATAGAATGCAAGCGACAGAAAAAAGTGTTTAAAAAGTAACAAACAAAAATAGTCCAACACCATACAAAGAAAGGAAAACGGATAATTCACTTTCTATTTTGCCACTTAATAACGTTATTCTGAGATATGTATATACATATTTATACTAGCATACAAAACTAATAACAAGTTACAATACAAAATACAATACAACACCAACAACAAAGATAAACTACAAGCACCAGGCTTATACAAACTAAACTGCAACAAATGTAACAAACTCTACATTGGACAAACAGGTCGCAGCTTTAAACAAAGAGTCGAGGAATACAAACAGAACACCAACTCAACATTTTACAATCACATAAAAGAAACAGGACACAAATACACAGACATTTACCATAACCTAGAAATCCTACACATCAACAAAAAAGGATCACATCTCAACACACTAGAACAATATGAAATTTACAGACACACAAAAACACAAAGTACAAACATATTAAATGAACAAACACAATACAAATCACACATACTCTTTAATACTATCGAAAACCTGCCTTTAAAACCGTCATCGCTTGACCCGACATCTCCAAGTAGAAGACACTGATGAAGATCGCCACATAGCAATCGAAAACGTTCTGTCACAGTAAGTTTTAACAAATTTACAAAATTTAAAGTTCAGATAGTAGGAACTATTGTTTCTAACAATGGGAAAGTTGGCTCAGTTCCAAAGTGCTGGATTTCAAACATGAAGTTATTCAGTTCAAATCCGACTCAGACCTCACCTTTTATAAATTTTAATTTTAATGAATAAATATTTGAAAAGGCTTTATTACATTAATTATCATCCACTACAGGGTTAAAAATATGTATTTGAACTTGAGTGGATGAATAAAAAGTATTCTATTACAACTGAAAATTTGTATAAGATATATATAATGAGAGTGTGAGCTAATAGAAGGAATTGAAACAAAGTTTAGGGTACTAATAAATAACGGTAATTTATTTGTTAGATGTATTTGTAAGAAATAAGAACAGAAAAAAATGTTAAAAAAATATAGCAGAATTTATTTTAAAATAATATCTTTGTAAAAATGTACATTTTTGTAATGATCATGCACTTACAAAAAAGATGTTCCAATAGGCTTTTTCAATATTTTATTATTGGATACTCTCTTTACAAAAAGCGCAGACTAGTAGGGTATGGTTCGGGCAAATCTTGCCCCCCACATATGTTGAAGCACTTCGAGGCGGATCTATCCATTTCTCTACAGCATCTATGTTTGCCCCTAATTGTCTACATCATCTCATGCATCTTTTTCTCATTGAAACTTTCCTTTATAAAATTTATGAGTGTGTTTCTGACAGCTAAAAAAGTAGGCTACTTACAATTTTATCGTCAATAAATAGTTCAACAAACTTTGTTTCAGCGTTTTTTGCTTTTTAGTTCAGGTAAATATACCAAAATATTTCTCCTCTTTGTGCATACATTTGAACAGTCAGGTTAATTCTTTTTCCATTTCAAAATATTTTAAAATTTATCCTTAGTAAAATATATTTGTCTAAGGCTCATCATCACCACTATTTTCTTTGATGACGATTGAATCTGTTTGCAGATGATCACAGTTAGACCCTCTTCCAAGACAACTGTGTTACGTAGAATATTTTTTTTCATCAACAAAGCCCCTTTGCCCATCATCACTGTCATTTTCAAAAGTCTTCTTAATCTGAAGATTGGTATTTCGAAACACCAGAACTTAAATTTTTGGGCACTATTTTGAACACTCTTAACACAAAAGGTCACATGGGATACAGGCACAACTCAAGCAACTTTGATTGTAAACAGTAAAGAAACGCTCACTTTCTCATTAACAAACACCATCTGATAAGGCAAAATACATAATAAAGAACAGTTAAGGAAATGCAATTCATGTTTATTTAGGCACTTGAAGTATTAAATGATTGAGAATATAGTTGATAATCTAGTTAAAGAAAATCTTTGACTAAATTATCAATCGTACTCTCATCTATTTAGCTAATGAAATGATCCCCTCTCTACCCTTTCTAAAAACTGAGTTATAGGCAAAAAAAAAAAAAAAAAAAACACTGGGCTACAACTGTAGTATGCCGGCCTACCAGAGGGTTAATGAATTAATGTATGAATTACTTACCTTTACTTCCATAAAAGTACTGATTGAATGTTTTAGTCCAACCTACATCATCATGAGTATGTGGTACTATGTGGACATTGATGTGATCCTTTTTTGGTTCTGGGCATGACTAAAACACACACAATACTATATTGAAATTCTTTATATATTCATCTTCATTTCTGTTAGGAATATTTCTATGTATTTGAGTACAGTTTTCTTTATCTAACGTTACAATATTTTCATTTGTTGACATGTTTTGAGTGACTCAATTTTCAAAACGCACGGTGTAGGTTTTGAAAATGGAGTCGCTCTGAAACCCATCAACAGAGGAAAATATTGTAACGTAAGGAAAAACAGAAAACTGTACTCAATTATATACAATACAATATGCTAAGTCTCAATTTAAATAGCACTAGTATCAATAGAGGAAAAAGTAAAACAACACACAGTAGAGTCTCGATAATTTGAAGTGAATGGGACCGAGACCCCCTCGGATTACCAAAAGCTCAGATTATACGGAAAAAATTCCTGAGCATTAGAAAAAATAGGACTAATGAACCTTAATACAGTAAAACCCCTCATATCTAGATCAATGTGCAAACAGCCCGAACTGGATTTATTAATAGTGGGAATAAAGACCAGTCCAGCTAATCATAATTAATCACTTAAACAATAGTTTATGACATTCCGAACTTTAAACTTTGTAAATTTGTTAAAACTTACTGAGACAGTAAGATTATTTGATTAATTAAGATTCACTGAACGTAATGGACTACCAAATTCAAGTAATCATGATTGTCGTCATTGTTTGATTGATTTGTTTGCTTCAAAAGAGTTTGATATTGTAACTATTGATGTTGAATTCAACCCACCTTAACCCTTCAAGCAGCAAATAGTAACTAACACTTCACTGGTTCAGTAGCAGAGTTGCAACTGGTGACACATTGAACAGCTATTAGAATTATCTATTTTATTTAAAAATAAAAGATTGTAAAACAATACTACATGCACCAGTCAACTCAGAAGACTTTGTTTTGTCTATTCCTTGAATTTACTAAGTGACATAAACACAGATAGTGTACAATGTGATAACATAATAGCTCTTTATTGTCACGGTTAATTTAGTTACAAATGAATTGAGACATGAGACTTTGTTTAAGTTGTATACTTTGTAAAGTGAGATATTTCAGTGATATAGGAGATTTTAGTTTTTGATAGTGACAATGAGAGGTTTTTTTCAAGGGATCACCATATGTAGGCTGGGGAAAATTCACAATGATGTTTTTGAAAATGGTGAGAATTAATTATAAAGTAGAAATGAAGATGAATTGGATTCACTGACTCCTTGCCTAGACTTACCTAATGTTTTAGACTGAAGATAGTGTTTTGGATTATGAATTACCAACATATACAGAGATGGTTATATCTGAAGAAAGTGTTTCAGAGCTTTGTCTTATTTGTTGATCATCCCAGGGTTATGTGTTTTTTTGCTGGAGCCAGAGCTGAAATAATGTGTGTAATAATTTCATATTAACCCACCTGATTTTTCTTGTTGTTTATTATACATGCCAAAGTGTTTTTTTAAAAGCATAATTTTTCGTTTGTCTTATAAAATGAGGAAAATATAGTTAAGTATGTTTACAAATATTTCATAAAATGCATCAATTTTGTTCTGAAAATAATAGATAACACTTTAAGCTTTTGTTTATATTTTTAGTAATTTATCAAAAAATACTCTTGCAGGAATGTAAAAACCCCTTGCAGGAATATAAAAACCCCAAGCAGGAGTGTAAAATCCCCTTGCATGAATATAAAAACCCTTTGCATGAATTTAAAACCCCCTATAGTATTATAAAACCCCTTGCATGAATGTAAAAATCCTTTGCAGGAATGTAAAAATTCCTCGCAGGAATGTAAAAATTCCTCGCAGGAACATAAAACCCCTTGCGTGAATGTAAAAGTCACTTGCAGGAATGTAAAATCTCCTTGCAGGAATATAAAAACCCCTTGCAGGCATGTAAAAACCTTTTGCAAGAATGTAAGAATACCTTCTAGAAATATAATTACCTTTTGTAGGAATCTAAACCCCTTTGCAGGAATATAAAACCCCTTTGCAGAAATGTAAAAAACCCCTTGCATGAATATAAAAACACCTTGCAGGAATATAAAAAACTGCTGGCATGAATATATAAAAACCCCTTGCAGGAATGTAAAAACCCCTTGGAGGAATATAGAAAGCCATTCCACAGGATTAGACTTGCCACTTGTAAGGATAACATCAATTTCCAGAAATGTTTTCAGCGAAAGTTCAAAAAAAGTAGTTTCTTATAACTTGCATAGCATATAGTACCCTATGAAGACGGTTTTATTACTACTGAAAATTTAGCTTATGTATTTAGTTTAAATAAGGTAGAATGAAATTCTTTTCAAATTTGTTTTAAAACCCTACAGACCAGATACTATTTTGAAGTCCATAGTTGTCTCAATACAGAACGTTCATCAATATCAATTAACACTTAAAGAGTGTATTAACTCTGCCACAGTTTCAATCTCTCAGCTTCTAACACTTTGGCCCGAATCTCCTTACTAAGATTATTTGCAAAAGCCATTGTCGCTATTCCACCACTTTTAATAACTAGTTTCTAACACTGTGTCCTGAATCTGCTTACAATGATTATTTGCAAAGGCCATTGTCGCTATTCCACCACTTTCAATAACTAGGTTCTAACACTTTGGCCAAATCTCCTTGCTAAGATTATATGCAAAGGCCATTGTCGCTATTCCACCACTTTCAATAACTAGGTTCTAACACTTTGGCCAAATCTCCTTGCTAAGATTATATGCAAAGGCCATTGTCGCTATTCCACCACTTTCAATAACTAGGTTCTAACACTTTGGCCAAATCTCCTTGCTAAGATTATATGCAAAGGCCGTTGTCGCTATTCCACCACTTTCAATAACTAAGTTCTAACACTTTGGCCAAATCTCCTTGCTAAGATTATATGCAAAGGCCATTGTCGCTATTCCACCACTTTCAATAACTGGGTTCTAACACTTTGGCCAAATCTCCTTACTAAGATTATATGCAAAGGCCACTGTCGCTATTCCACCACTTTCAGTAACTAGGTTCTAACACTTTGGCCAAATCTCCTTGCTAAGATTATATGCAAAGGCCATTGTCGCTATTCCACCACTTTCAGTAACTAAGTTCTAACACTTTGGCCAAATCTCCTTGCTAAGATTATATGCAAAGGCCATTTTCGCTATTCCACCACTTTCAGTAACTAGGTTCTAACACTTTTGCCAAATCTCCTTGCTAAGATTATATGCAAAGGCCATTGTCGCTATTCCACCACTTTCAATAACTAGGTTGTAACACTTTGGCCAAATCTCCTTGCTAAGATTATATGCAAAGGCCATTGTCGCTATTCCACCACTTTCAATAACTAGGTTCTAACACTTTGGCCAAATCTCCTTGCTAAGATTATATGCAAAGGCCATTGTCGCTATTCCACCACTTTCAATAACTAGGTTCTAACACTTTGGCCAAATCTCCTTGATAAGATTATATGCAAAGGCCATTGTCGCTATTCCACCACATTCAATAACTAGGTTCTAACACTTTGGCCAAATCTCCTTACTAAGATTATATGCAAAGGCCATTGTCGCTATTCCACCACTTTCAGTAACTAGGTTCTAACACTTTGGCCAAATCTCCTTGCTAAGATTATATGCAAAGGCCATTGTCGCTATTCCTTCACTTTCAGTAACTAAGTTCTAACACTTTGGCCAAATCTCCTTGCTAAGATTATATGCAAAGGCCATTTTCGCTATTCCACCACTTTCAGTAACTAGGTTCTAACACTTTGGCCGAATCTCCTTGCTAAGATTATATGCAAAGGCCATTGTCGCTATTCCACCACTTTCAATAACTAGGTTGTAACACTTTGGCCAAATCTCCTTGCTAAGATTATATGCAAAGGCCATTGTCGCTATTCCACCACTTTCAATAGCTAGGTTCTAACACTTTGGCCAAATCTCCTTGCTAAGATTATATGCAAAGGCCATTGTCGCTATTCCACCACTTTCAATAACTAGGTTCTAACACTTTGGCCAAATCTCCTTGCTAAGATTATATGCAAAGGCCGTTGTCGCTATTCCACCACTTTCAATAACTAGGTTCTAACACTTTGGCTGAATCTCCTTGCTAAGATTATATGCAAAGGCCATTGTCGCTATTCCACCACTTTCAGTAACTAGATTCAAGCACTTAGGCCGAATCTCCTTACTAAGATTATGTGCAAAGGCCATTGTCACTATTCCACCACTTTCAGTAACTAGGTTCTAACACTTTGGCCGAATCTCCTTACTAAGATTATATGCAAAGGCCATTGTCACTATTCCACTACTTTCAGTAACCAGGTTATAACACTTTGGCCTGAATCTGCTTACAATGATTTATTGCAAAGGCTGTTATTTCTATTCTACCACTTTAAGTAACCAAAGCTCGTCTGAAGACTTAATTATTTTATTACTGTTTACTTGTAATGCATAAATAAAATACATAATAAAATTATCAATGTAATACAAAATAGATTAAAACAAAGTATGAAACATAAACCATCAATTTAAATACCAAAGACAGTAGAACACATTAAATAACACTTACAGCATACCCACATTCATGGTGTTTATACCTTGTAATAAATGTATAAACACTGGTTACAGGACTTTTTGAGATTCCAGTAATAAAAATTAACAAAGTGAAAATAACTGCAACTGAATGGAAGTTATCCATGACTACCCAGACTTTGCTAGTTGCTCCAAATATTCTGAACAATTATAACATTATTCTGCTAATTATAACTTCCTCTTGCAATTTTCCCCATTATCTGTGTTTAAAGACAGATTAAAAATGTTTTCAAAAACAAAGCAGATGTTTATTTCCGTAATTACTGCTTAATCCTTGTAACTAACAACCTGATTAAGAAATCAACTAATTAGTTTTCAACTAACTAGGAAAACAAAAAATGATAGATCTTTGCAAAATGAACCAACACTTAATGTTAAAATAAATAAACAGTAGTTTAACGTCTTAATTTACAATATATTACTCTACTGTTTTTTTTTTACTATTCTAATGCATATTTACCTTTGCTACTACACCTAACTTTTGCATTTAATAATTTTATGACCTTACTATTTAAAAATATATTTATTTTATTAATTTGAGGACCCTGTTAATAACAGAAATAAAATATAAATATAACTAAAATATTTTTTAAACACAGCAATTTAAAGCCAAGAACAATTAACATTTGAATTGAATAGCTTAAATAGTCATTTAATGTAATCAACTTTTTTATAAATCTCTTTTCATTCTTTATTTATATAAATGAAATATTTTAAATTCAACTAGAAAATCATCAAAACTAAGGACTGGGTTAGATAGCCATAGCCATTATGCATTTATATACAAACAGGAAAACCAATTTTGGTAAAAGATGCTAATAATTTGCTATATAAGCATATGAAACTGGTCGGCTAGTCATTGCAGTAGGTCTTCTAACCATTCAATTAGAATAAATTAGCACAGTAAATGGATTACAATAAAAATATAGGAAATAACCCTAAAAGTAATAAAAAATAACTGATAATATAAATTACGTAAGATTAAACCCTTTTGTTTATTTCGATGACCATGTCATCATTATCACAGGGACTTATTACAATCTAGAAACCAATGACGTTATTTGAGGGTCAGTCTAGTTTGTAACTTATTGTTTTATAGATTGTAATTTTGGAATAACATCCTGTGATGATGATGATGATGACATGGTCATCGAAATGTACTTAACGATTATTTCTTAGATAACTTGAACTATCAGTTATGTTTGATTATTTTTGTAGTATTGTGGTGTTTCCAATATTTTTATTGTAATATATTGTGCCACTGTACTTTTAATATTGTATATAGTATATAGTATTGTATATGGATATTACTAAAAGTACTAAGTAATTTTTCAAAAATTTTTCAATGGCCATAGCACATAGAATGGTGTCAATGTTGAAGATATGGAGTATTATTTGTATAAAAAATTGCAAAAACAACACATTTATGTCCAAACCTAATCTGCTACCTTGTATAGTTTTTTTTATTTGTTTAATGTTGATTGAAAAAGACAACTATCATTAAATAATGCTAGTAGGACAACTAAATCCTGAAGTAGTTCCTATTAAATGTATTTTCTATTGAATTTTATTTAAACCACATATGTAAGAGATAAATGAGATAACAACAGAAAAATTAAATTTTTTTAAAGTCTTTAAATTTAAGGCTTTAGAAAAAATAAAGTTGTCTTTAATGACAATCCAATATAAAAACTAATAAAATATATATAACAATGTACATGGACAGAGTTCAGTGTGCATAAAAGACTTGGGTATATATATATATATATATATATATATATATATATATATATATATATATATATATATATACACTGTGGTATGCCTATCATCATGGATGAAGGAGAAGTGGTTGTGAATAACAAATAGGATTAGAATAGAAGCATAAAACCCCAAGGAACTCATTGTATGTTGCATTTCTATGTACAAGGTCATGTTCAGAAAGCAGACCTCTGTATTATTAGATGCATAAAAAACTATGTATATACAAGATGTTCTTGTGCCTGGTCATAAATCTTATTTGTGTCTATTGGTCATAGCATCATCAAATGGCTCAAGGGCATTAGCTAGAAAGTTCAATTTATCATTAACCTAAAAATTAGAATACCTAAGGTAATTAGTCTTTTCCTTCTACTGGACTAGTTTGAGTCAAGCCAGGAATACACATGCTAGTAAACTAGTTGCATACCAGTTGCTGCCAAAACCTAGTAACTAGTACATTCACATGTGCCACCTCATGACGAGGGCTGAAAAAGAATGAGCGGATACACCTGCCAGTCACAGACAGTCTGCTCTGTTAACCTTTTTGCTTGGAATTAATATACAAACCCTACACTGAAATTTGGAATTATGTTCATTAAATTTTTTATTTTCAAACAAATTTCTTCTACTTACTAGCCCATCAGGATGTTGAGGGATCCGAGCCCCTTAGGATTGAGCGGCCGCTCAGCAGGAAGAAAATGGGAAAACAATGTCACCACAGGACCCATCGACCACAAACTTCCACAAGCTGTAGGCGTTACCAATTTCAGAATGCAAACTGGCCATGACTACCTGGCCGCCCATCTACATTGCATGGGTGTGCTCCCAACATCAGAATGCCCTCTCTGTGGACACGATACGATGGATGCGGATCATCTGATGAAATGCAATGAACTCGACCATTCCGGAAATGATGAAGGCCCACTTATTTGTCTATACTGGTCAGCGCATCACCAAATGGCTGAACAGCCAAGGGTGGGTGTTGGCTAGTAAGTAAGTAAGTAAGCTTCAAGTCTCACTCTGAGGAAAACCTTTACTCATGCTAAAAAATAAATAAAGGTTCAGTTAAATGAAAATAATATAATAATGTACAGATATACGTTCCTAAAATATTTGTCTGATTATCCGTACAATATGTTAAATTATTAATTAATGACAAAACCTACAAACGAGATATCAGCATCGTGACTAAAATAATGCAAAACATCTTTTGATAGAAGCAACGTTTCAACTTTGCCAAATTTTAAAAAATCATGTAAATAATTGGCATATTTTGAGACGAAATGACCACTAAAATTGATCCAAACATACCTTTTTGCACAAGAAAGAAAAATTTTAAAAAATTTGTCTCGCTCTTTCTTAGGACAGCTCTGCAGCCTATTGCCATATCAGACATCATCCTAAAAAAACATTTTATTGTTTTTACCTCAAAATCATGATTATTTCTATACCTGCTGAGTTAACTTTGTTATATGATTTTTTTACAAAACTATTCTACAAAAGTTACTTTTTACTTACTGAAATGACATTAGTATTAATAAATAGAACAAGTTCACTGTAAAGTAAATACTAAATTATACACAAAAAAGGAAGCAAAAAGTACTAAAACATGCTCTACAGAACTAAAAACTGTGAACAACGCACAATAGGCGTAAACAAAGCATGAACTAGTATTAAAAACACATGCATTAAAACTTCACTTGACAAGTTAAAGTTAAAAACTCTCACAAAAGATTGCAGCACGAATAGAGTTGAAATAATGTTATTTTTCAACACAAGGGACTACGGTTGATTTACCAAGTGAGTGGAAATATTTTTCTGACAGTGTGGACTATAATCAATTTACCTAGTCAGTGGTAAGAGCTGAAGTTGTATTACCCAGCATAAAAAGGTTGAAAAAGTGTTAGTTTAAAAAGTTTCAATGTTTGAGGCATGTCATAGATAGGAATCAAAGAAAATTAAACAGTAGAATATTAATAACTTTAACATTAGTTTATGACTAGCCAAACTTTAAATTTTGTAAGTTTGTGAAAACTTACTGAGACAGAACATTTTTAATCGCTATAGTAGTAGAGTAGAATATTGTTGTTTCCACCAGAGTATGTTTGAAAGTTGAAACAGCTATTCAACAAAAGGGAAATGGTCGAGAGATTCGATTAGCAAACAGGAAAATTACGGAGTCAGTACTTTGTTTACTATGAGAAATCAGGAAAATAAAAGAAAGTTACAGAAACTTTTAAAGAGTACTTTCCGAAAATTTTAAAAGTTTGTACAAATTGAGAACACTAAATAAAATCCAAATGTGAGATGCTTCCTAGGCAAAACTAAATAGGGAATAACTCATTACACTTTTGCTATTACTTGCGACCAGACTTTTTGTTTTGAACGAAAAGTCTGGTCGCAAGTAATAGCAAAAGTGTAATAAGTAATTAACAACCAGCTTGTCATGAACAGCAACAAGATATTGATAGGGAATAACTCTTTAAGATTTTTGCTACACTAAGTCCATTCAACACTAGCCAGCTACTGGCCTGTCCGTAGCTGTCTCTTGTATTCACTTCCTACACATGTGGAATTCTACACGCATGCACACTGCATCCTTCACCACTCTAGTGGCATGAAAAATCAAATGTTATGCAATCTATTTCCTAGCATTGTACAAGCTAAACAGTTAATGTATACACATGTCTTAATGGAAAGTAGCTGGCCAGTGCTAGGTACTGGAATGCCAGTGTCAAAGATACTGGTACAGTATAACTCCAATTATCCGAATCAACATCCGGATAAACCAAAATTCGGATAATTGGATTTTTTAAAAGTATGGTCAATTTTAGTTAATTACTGTTTGTATGTAAATGGGAGAAAATCTGTATTTTTATCTAACCTTTTAAGCTAAGATTTTAGCTTTTTTACAAAGAATTCAACCAAAGTAGATTTGCTATAGAACATAGATGCAAAAAGGACTTGAAAACAGCATCTCCTAATTCTTTGTTTTTTGCTGCCTTCATTGATTTTCCAATGCATACATAAATATAAATTACTAGATAATATTTGACCAAACAGTAATCAAGTTTGATTATTTTTTTTACATAAGCCACTCAACACAAATGTTCTAAACAGGAAGCAAGTAATTATATGTGCCACAAAATATAAATATTGCTTTATAAAAGTATATAAATTATGTGTTGGAAAGATAACAACATAATCTTATATTAATTAATTCATTATTTATAACTACACTGGGTTACACTACATCACTATATACCTGTATTAGACTATACAGCTTCTGGTTGGGATAAATTTGGTTTTTAAAAAAAACTAAAACGACTTTCTGGACATAACGTGTAGAATTTATTTAATGAAACTTGGGTGCCATTGCCGAACATACATAAATAAATATTCAGCTCATAAAATGTCATAGTGTTAATAAAGCACTGTTTCTTTAGCTATTGTAAATGGATATTGTTACATGTATACTGAACTATTTGTTTCATTTTTTTATCATTACTCATTTATGTAATTTTTTATCCCCAAATCTATACTAACTGGATTATAATGTAGTAATATAAAAGAAACGTTTACTTCATACTGTTTTGTGTGTTAGATTGAAGTTACATTTTACTTTTGCAATTCGTAAGCAATATTGATGTTCTGCGGAGTTTGAAACTACTTTTTTCTTGTTGAAAATATGTTTCAGTAACATATATGAGAAAAAACATCAAATATGAACACCACCTGGTCACATATTACCAATTACATTATAACTTAACCTTTTTCTTATACCTTGATAGTCACTTCACTATAATTTTAATATATAATAAGTCTACTTTAGCAGATTAGAATCTAACACCACACATGAGTCACAATCCTCCCTCCATCCCAGACCATATTGGTTTAATGTCCTTACCTTAACCATATCTATTCATAATCCTTTACATGCCTATCATATGTTACAACAGTTACTTATACTAAAAATAATAAAAATACCTCTGACAAAAAAGGTAATATTTTTAATCTGAGATCATACCCATCAGAAAATTGATTCTGCAAAGCTAATAAATGGGTTTTAAAACAGGTAAAATATAATTTTTGTGTGCTAAACAAATAAATTCAATTATCCCAATATGGTTTATTTGTATTTAATAGGGATATATTTTAAAGATTATAATTAAATGAAATGACTTGTCATATTTGTTATTAATGAAATATTCAGTTGGATGAACTTCCCTTCCAGTATAAAACGAATTTTTTTTTAAAAGACAAATATAATTCCTTACTTGTATTTAGGTATTTATTCCCTATTGGCTATTTTCAGTTTTCTTCAAGTCACGTACATCTTTCGATATGATTATAAATAAACGCTAATGATTTGAATTACATATTACAACATATATTTGTTGCTAAGATTTAGATAGTAACATCTCAAGAAATAGTGAAAAAGAGATGAGAAACAATATTTTTAAATTTTAATTTATAATGCTGTTTGTAAACATACGTACTATTATGCCACTATGATATCACTACCACATCCCTAGAACAAATTTTAAAATAATACCAATATATGTGTGTCTATATATATCCAATATTTCCGTACACTCTTATAATTATGTTTCATTCTTGTAAAATAGGTACTGTATTAATTTATTGATTTATTATATACAAATAACATGACATTAAAAAGTAAAAATCAAAATTTTGTCTGTTTATTTATTTCTAAAATCAAGATTTAAACATCATATTTAGAAACATCATCTGAATTTTTAGAATTTAATTGTTTCTATATTATTTTTATTCATCTTCACCTTAAGCTACTAGCTATACACTGACACACACATGTATATATATTGAGTACAATAGTATTATACTATATATATATATATATATATATATATATATATATATATATATATATATTGAGTACAGTAGTATTATATTAATGATATTATTATAAGTTAAAGTGTTTTAGTAACTAATAACACTTGTAAATATGTTACACTTGTCTTTAGTAGCGCTTTCTCTAATAATTGTTGAGGACGGCCGTTTTAGGAGATGTGTCCCATTGTCAACTCAGACCGAAACAATGGAAATCATATATATATATATATATATATATTATGTATTGCATATAGCTTTGATTACACGTTATACTGATATATTTGCAACATACAGAAGTTCAAATTATGATATAACACTTACACATACGTATATTATAACACAACATTATTCAATTGAATATAAAAAACCAGTTTTATTAATAATTCATTGAAATATATGAGTAAAAATGCCAAAACGGAATAGTCGTTGAAAAGCTTTAAAACTTTGTTCTATCTATTTTTAACTCTTGATCAAGTTAGCATTGAATATTCTTAAATTGTGTATAATATAACATTTCGTTATTTTACTGCACATTTGTATTCCAGATGCAATACTCGTATTTCCCTCTCTCCTCATCCTGCCTTTTCCGCATCTTTAAGATTTGTATTGAAATTTACGTTTCCGACATATGTAAATTATTATCTTTACAGCTAGATTTCTGTAAAACATATTGAAGGGAAATGTAATACCATTTTAAAATGGTACCTCGTAATTTTAATAGGGAAACTATTCAAATATTTTTTTAGTTAAAATAACACATTCCTTTTATATAACTCCATCTTCAATTTTAGCTACTGGTACTAGTTTTACATAAAACATTAAACATATTTTGGTTATGTTGCACTTGCTTATAGTAGCACTTACATTTTGTTTAATGAAGCCTTTTCCATAGATACATCACATTCATGATTGGATATATATATATATATATCAAACAAATACAAATAAAATTAAAAAAACGATAAATTATTCAATCTAATTATTCAACCCCAAAACAAACGTTAAAAACTCGCACAGTGCAGTGAATCTAAAAATAGAACATAATAGTACACCAAGGTCAACGGGAAATCCACTCAGCTCGCAATCTACAATCCTGTTCAGTATGCCTGAGGACGACGGCACAGCCAGCCGTTGAAAGTTAGCTCGCATAAATACCAAGGAAGATTCTTGTTTAAGTACATAAGTGAAAGTGATATATATATATATATATACATAAATATCGCAATATGTATTCTTGTGTATTAATAAAGAACTAAGTCAAAATACAAATACAAGAATTATAATTGAATTTACAATATACAATTTACAATATAAGGTTAGTTCTAGTAGAGCTTAAAGCTTATTTAGGAATTTTTGGACTAAATAGGAGACTGACAGACTTACCTAATGGCAACAGTCTAAAACTGCAATCTCTTGGAAATAAATAGACATATATAAAAAAACTTATCACACTACTGAAATATTTCGATCAAACATGATCTTTGTCAATCAAAAAAGAGCACTGATCAACAAAGATCTTTTTTGATTGACAAAGGTCGTGTTTGATCGAAATATTTCAATAGTGTGATAAGTTTTTTATACGTGTCTATTTATTTCCAAGAGATTGCAGTTTCGGACTATTGTCATTAGGTAAGTCTGTCATTCTCCTATTTAGTTGAAAAATGCCTATATATATATATATATATATATATATATATATATATATATATATATATATATATATATATATATATTGTAATATTTTTTTACATATTTAATTTTATAATTTTTTGAATAATTTAAATATATTTCTTTATAATAACACAAAATTTAATAATACTAATCTTTAAAAAATAATAAATTGCTGTGCGCCAGTTAGAATTACAAAATAATTGTAACCCTAACAGTAAAATTTTGATTACTATTACTTTTAATACTTACCATTTATAGTAATAAATAAAACACTTTCTTATAATTCGATTAATTTTTGTTTAATTTAGTTTTTTTTAAAATCTTATTCTAGTTACAATATTTTTTTTTAATACACTTTCTCTATTTCCTAATTTAGTTAAATATCACAAGACTCTTTCTTTCAGGTTATTCGGTGGGTTATTATGACAAATTAAAATTTGGTTTATGCAATTAATGTTGTAATAAATTTTATAAAAGAAACGCCTAGGCCTAAGTTATTAATTTTGAATTTACAATATAATAATTTACAATCTTTTCTTAAACTTAATTACTTATCTGACGTTTAATGTTTTTGTCCAATTTTCTAGCCTTTTAAATTTATTTCTATAAACAAATCTTTCACCACTATTTTTATATGCTTGAATTCTTCCTTTAAATAAAATTTTGGCCAACTAAGTTTTTTGCTTCCAGTTCCAATGCAAGCTTCTCTAACAATGATTTTTTTTTAATTGAAAATTTCTAGAGCCAAGAATAAAACTTTGTCAATTGTTGAAACATCTGTTATTTAACCCACTGATTATTTGATCTTCATGTCCTTACCTGGGAAGTTAAGTTTTATCCTCTATGCAATAATTTTTAGGTTTTGTACAATTCTACATTTGGAAAACATCAGCTGTTTCATAATTATACTAGCTGCCATCTTGGTTTTAATATTTTATAATTTATTTTTAGGTTATGGCTCCTTTGTTTACATTTTCTTTTTTCATCCATTTTTGATTTACTTCTATTATATTCTGAATTATTGTTATTTATTACTTTTGTGTTTTTATATAAAAACATTACAGTATATTTATATATATATATATATATATATATATATATATATATATATGTATGTATTAAAAAAAAACATTTGAATTAGTAGGCTTGGAGCCACTTGTGGATTTTATATTGTAGGATACAGTAATGTGTAACATTTGACAGGCTTCCTTGATTCAGCTCTATTTTTCTCTTTTGTTATATAAATATACATTATAAATAAGGGGAAACATATTTTAAATGTCGCAAAAGTAAGTAGTGGTTAAAACTAATCTAGCTATGTAAATGTTGAATTGTAAGTTGATTGCTTATCACCTAAATTATAATATTGATAGACTAAAGAGTTGAAGTACTGTATATATCTGCTTATGCTAAAGAACCAAAACAACCTACATTGAGTGAGGTTAATAATCTAAGACTAATCGATCTGCCAACCTGTAAGGGGGTCATTAGGAATCAGCATATTTTTAAATAGAATGTATTTGACTTTGCTCCAATACAAAATGAAAAAACAATTGATAAATACTCTTCTGTTTAGGATATACAGCTGGCAAACTAAAATAAGTTTTATCAGTTTTTTGTAGACAATTTTATCATATGTATATATTTATTTATGGTATGCTGTCATTCCATCATTGAACATATGAACAAATGAACATTCATTTCAATTAGCTTCTCCAAATACATAAAATATTTTACTGTATGTAATGAAAACAAATCAGATTATTTTGTGTGAGTGTATATATATGAAGAACAGTTGATATTCAGAGTACATCTGTTCATTTTGTAGTTCCTAACAAAATGCAGTTCCTACGTTATGCCAGAATCTCATGAAGTACTGATGAGATATACCCAGCTAATAGTTAAAGTGCAAGAGAATGTAACCAGCACTGGTCTTTATATAGAGGAAAGCAGCCCTTATATACGACAACCTATTGCCGTAAATCGGTAAATACTTGAAGTAAACAATTGCTTGTATTCCTTTAATTTGTTCACCATCCTGCATTTATAATCAATCGATGATGCATCATGTCGTTTGTTAAGCTTCCCTTGGTTCTCTATTTCGATGGCTTCATGTAAAATATCGTCTTTGCCTAGGTGTCGTCTATCTAGGTGTTGTATCCATGTAACTATCTAGGTGTTGCCTAGGAGGTCGTCATTTGTAAATGTCAGGGACTTGAAATTAATCGTTACTTTAACGTCAAAGATGGTTTATAGGATTAAGTGTTAAAGAACTAGGGAATTTTTTGTGTTAAATTTTTAAATAATTTAATCTGATCAGTAAGTAAAGTATAAGGCTGTCTTCATGCGTTATTATTTTGTCAAGGTTGTTTTACTTAAAGGTTTTATCAACCAGTTAAAAAACGTTTTTTTATAAGAAACAAGCAATTAGTGTTAAGAAATTTCAATGAAATTATCAAATTTAGTTAGAGATACAAAAACCTATATAAAGTACAGTAGTGTAATTATAATTAATGAACAATTACCCTAGCTACAATTTGTTTAAAAAACTTGATGTAAATTTCGCTAACACAGTTAGCATAATCAGAAGGTTACAAACATCACTAGAAGTATGTTTGTATCCTCCTGATGATGCTGTGTTAGCAAAATGAAGATAAAGGTTGTTTGAATAAATATAAACTAGGGTTCTTCATTACTTAAATAACAAGTAATATGTGACAAATTTATATAAGATATTAGTAGTCTACTCTTAAACAGGAATTAATTAAAAATAAAGATTTTTTAAAACCGTATTAGTTTTGCTTATTTAACTGCCTTAGTCAAGTGAAGTGACATCGATAAGTAACAAATACAACATACCAATTCTATAATTTTTATATTGAATAAATTAATAGGGTATACATTTTGTCACTTAATGTGTTGGTAAAAATAAGGTTACTTCGGCTCCTAATATCCTAAACAAAGATTGAGTAATTTAAACATATATATTTAAATATTCATACATATATGAATATTAAAATCATAATTGCTTGAGAATGGAATTATTCCGAAACACGTCAAGAAGGAAAAATATTGTAGTGTTGGAAAGCAGAAAAATGTACTCAAATATTTAACCATGGAGTTCCCTGCTGTTGAAAATGGACTTAGAATTACAGCCTAAAGGCAGGATCACTTGTAGAAGTAGATTTTCTCTCCAACAATCATTGCACTAATGTTTGGGTATTCATGAGTAAAGATGTTACCTTAACAATATATTACTTGAAAAGTAACAAAAAATCAGAAAAATATTCAATGAGTAAATATGAGAAGATGCTCTAAAAATCCATAGTCTTCTTTGTAACTATAGTTAATAGGTCCAAAATTGTTTTAAAGGCCATTCAATATTTTGTAGCTAGTGCTTCATGCTCTTTTAGCTTATAACCAACATCCGTTGTTTCTTTACACAAATATTTAAGGCTAATAATAAATCTTTGTGTTAAATCTGTGAGAAATATAAAAACGAGAATTATTAAAGTGCAAACTTCCTCTAGCATGAAACAAATTTTTGTTGGAACTCACTAATTTATACCACTATTAATACACAAATAGTTTTGCAGATTTGTCTACATACACCTTGAGTTACAAAAACCAAATGACCTTATTATTCTTAGGTTAGACTAATTTTTTAATTTTAAATGCAAGTATTTATAAATCTATAATATTAGGCATGAGTACGCCCATTTAAATACGCCTCAACTGCTGAGTCGAGCTTTACAATGCATTATTTTGTGGCATTACTTGACAACCACTCATAATAGTTACACAAAACAATTTGCTATAAATACCCTTTGCAATAAATACAAAGTGGCATGTTTATTGCTTCATGCCTACAAATAAAAACATGTGCACCACACTCTTCAGCTGACATCCAATCTACCATTAGCTAACTGCTTATGAGTGTAGTGGGGGTTTATTGTGCTGTTTTGTGTCATTTTCTTAAACTAGAATCCATGTTGATCCGATGATATTGATGTGTTGTTAGATGAAGAAAGTTTAGTTCTAATGATGAGATTTATTTGAAGACAAAATACTGAAGAATTGATAGTGACAGATTCCTCTTTGAATAATGGAGTTGTGTTGTTTATACTCCAAAAATACAGATAAGTCAATGAGAAGGGATAATTTCAAGAATAGTTTCGTGATTGAGTTGGTAGATCTCCAATATCTGTAGGGGTTTTTCCTAGTTGGAAGGAAGAACTCTGCCTTGTAGGCAGAAGAAGTCTTGCATTTCTTTACTGTTAGTTTTATTGTATATATGTGTGTGTATATATATATATATATATATATATATATATATATATATATATATATATATATATATATATATATATTGAGTTTTTATCTCAATGAATTTAACATTTGTAATAGACAAACTTTACTATAAATAACTGAAATGAAGAAATGAAATTTTGTTTTTGTGCAATTGAAAAAAAGGATTTTTGATAAAGATTTGTAATTATTTCACTATATTATTAACTAATTAATAATGAAAACGTTGATATATAATACAATATGTTTTGTCGTATTTTTTTTTACCATACCAGTCAAAACATTCTGAGAATTATCATCAAATCGAGGATTAACTACATGTTTAAAGAACTGATACTATTTCCTATGACGTTACTGACAATGATTAACATTTTCTACTTGAAGACTTTATTTATCAATATTGCTTATTGTCGGCAAAGTATTGTATAAATACTAACCCTTAGCACGCGGGACATATTAAGGGCAAGTAACAGATTACGTGCTATTAGATAAAAAAAACTTTTTTGCGAAATGTTCAAAGTTCTATTTAATTCTGAGTTCCTAAAGATGTATTTGAACAAAAAAAATTATAAACTAGTAATTTTTATAATTTTTTATATTTTTACACTAGGTAATTCAAGATATCAATAAATCCATTTAAAATAAAATTAAAGTAACTAAAATTATTATTCACCAAATCATAAACAATAAATTATTCTTAGAGTACAAACAAAAGTCACTCACGTAAACAGTAAACAACTATAGCAATCACAATGCCAACACAAAATATGATAATTGGCAGACGCTGCGTCCTGCCGAGAGAATACTCGTCATACGCGCATGCATAGACCACGTATGGCGCCTGGTGGCTAAAACAACAGAATGTGGATCGGTAGCACGTGGCCGTGAACAATAAACATAGCAGAGGAGTTTATTTACACCAAACAAACATTGTCACGCATTGCAATGGACTTTAAACATACAACTAGGACTTCCATAAACAAAATATTGTAAATACGTGATTTCTCGTGATATGCGCTCGCGGAGATTTCAGCCTTACGAGAAATCACGGTATACGCTCGCAAAGTGTTAAGATATAACATTTCCTGTTTTCTTCTGAGCCTGTTGCTATCCTAATTATCCATTTTTCTTTTGTCAAGAGACAGGATATGGAAGCACACATTAAATAACATTTCAAATTATATTTATTAAAATAGTACATGAATGTATTAGATCAACACATACACAACACAGAGTGTCACCTAAGTACCAGTACATCATAAGTGTAACAGATAAACACTAATGTTTTACAGAAATTTACAATCTAACAATTAATTCATCACATTCATTTATATACATTAGAAGCTGCATTACATTGAAAATGAAATAAAAACCATTTTATTATAATGAATACTCAATAAAATCTATTTACACCATTTAGATCTATAATACACCTATGATTAGAATGCTGATAATAAAATATTTATAAATTTCTAGATTTGGATATAAAATCCCACATTTATCTTTCACAGTATTGTTAGAGTTATAAATGTGGACAGACGGGTATATCATAATCTTACGGAAAATATAACTGATTTTAAAAATCAATAAAACTTTAGAAAGAAGCTATTTTTTGTGAGCAATTTTTTAAACCTACTGATCTTTTCCATTTCTCGCTAGGAATATACAACTAACAATAACTTAAGTTAATTTCCTAATTACACCTACTTTTATTACTATTTTATGCAAATTTTATGTTTTCAAGTTAATGCTAAAATATTTTTTTTTCTGATATGGCAAAATGCCTTTATTATTTATTCAAAATTAGAATAATTATTAGTTTCAACAAGAAATGTAAAATGTAAACATCATAGTATGCAGATCAACTTTTCAAAATCAAGAACAGAAATTATTCACGTCATATGGCGCAGGAATAGATATTGCTTGGAAAACTGCGTATAGGTTTCTTTAAAGAAGAAAGAAATCTACTTCAATACCTCTTACATGATGTTTTATTCAAGAAAGATTTCAATTTTATATGTTACATCAAACAGTCTTTTTAAATTGACCTTAGAAAATTGATGGGGTTAAGCTAACCTTTTTTCTATAATTTATAATGCCCTGATTTTATATACAAACCTATCAATCTCACAGTTATTACAATTTTGCTATTATTTGCAACCAGACTTTTTGCTAACTAAAGGTTGTTAAATTGTTAACTTACACTTAAGTTAAGTGCGAGTTAACAATTTAACAACCTTTAGTTAACAAAATGTCTGGTCGCAAGTAGTAGCAAAAGTGTAATAAGTGATTAACAACCAGCTCGTCATGAACAGCAACAAGATTTCAAATCTTACATTGTCAGATGTTTGTTTTCAAATTAAAGAAAAACATAAACACCAAATTGAATCATATATTATACACATTTATGATTATTTTTACATATTTGATTCATGAAAATTTTCAGATTTTACTACTGATGGAATTCATTAAACCGACAGACGTTTTTTCTGGTTCATCAACAAGAATATATATAAGGGCTTTTAGACCTTGAATTGGCAAAACTAATGTGGACATTTGGTAAATTATCTTTCATACTAAGCAATTTATACACAGATAGAAAGTAAGCATCTATGATGTGCAGTTAGGATTAAACATATTAAACATAGAACCTCGATTAATTTCTTAGTTCTTTTGTATTTTAAAGCAAAAAAACACATAATCAAGTTCAAGGGCAAACATGAAAAATAATTTCTGTACGTTTAAACAAATTTCTGTTTGCTCTTCAATTATTTTTATTCAATTATACTTTTTTTATTTTGGTTACTCCTTAAATACAATCAGAAGGGGTGATATGTCGTAAAAACACATTTTTTTAAAGCAGGTCCTGAGTTGAATAATTTTTGTAAAATGTGAAAAGTTACCAAATTCATTATAAATTTTTACTTGTCTTTTAAAAAATAAAGCAATTTAATAGAATGAAGTTTAATCTAATGGATGGTGTTCACCTTTATAGATAGTGGTATGTTGTTCTGTAATATGGCAAGATTTTATTTTGTTTAAAACTAAACCTGAAGAAAGACTAGATGGTATTAAAGAAAGATTTTTTTACTGTTGGTTAGTGGATATTTATTTACAACTTTATTTATGAACAATAATAGCTAACTCAAACAAAATGTTATACACAAAAGGTGTTCATCAGATCAATTCCTTGCTTAACATATCAAAAGTGGTTAAAATTCTACGACAGAATATAAAATTCTTATCTAGAAGTATAAAAAAAAGGAACTGACAAAGGAATGATGTTTAAAGCTTAGAGGCTTAAGGCATTAATATAATGGTTTATAAAAAGGTTTTGAAGGTTTACCTTCAGAACAACAGTTAGGTGCTGTGTAGAAGAAACATCATACATACCAGCCAATGTCATGGCAAGCAACACTGCTAAAATAATTGGCCTCTTATTCAGAAATTAATAGTGTCAAAACAGAAATGAACCTCTATAGGTATTATTGTATATTTTTTATAATAGTGCAGTACAAGGCATGAAATAAATTTTATAAGCTTTAAGTAACTGGAGTAATTTTTAATTATAAATAAAACCTCTTAAACCACAAAAACTTTTTACTTATGTCCTGATGTACATTTCTATTCCAAAGCAATCATCTTCAGAGGAAATTACTACAAAACTAAAATGTTTCACAGAATGGCCTTCAAAGCATATAGGGACGGGTATTGGGAGTTACCATAAATTCTACGGTAATTTATTGACTTTCAAACCGATAGGCATGTAATAGAAATTGACAAGTAATGATATCCTTTGTAGCTAGAGGATTTAGAACAGTATGCATCTGAATTTGGTTTCTAGTTATTTATATTCCCCTTGCAATGTTTAATTATTAAGAAAACATTTCAGTGCACTATGTGGTAATTTATTGACTTTCAAACGGATAGGCATTAAATAGAAATTGACAAGTAATGATATCTTTTGTAGCAAGAGGATTTAGAACAGTATGCATCTGACTTTGGTTTCTAGTTATTTATATTCCCCTTGCAATGTTTAATTATTAAGAAAACATTTCAGTGTACTATGTGGTAATTTATTTCGAATACTGTTAACTGAAACAATATTAAAATATTAGCCAATAATAATAATAAATTTATATATAAAAATAAGAAAGTACTACAACGTTGAGCCATTTAAAGACAATACATCTTACAACTTTTCTTATGATAAGTATATGAAATAACGTAATTTTTTTTTACTTGAGAAATTAATTAAGAGTAATGCTGCATAAATTTAAAAATAAGTTTTTAGAATTAAGTTAAGAATATTTAAATTAAAAATTTGATATTTTTAAATAATTGAAATTAATTGAGTATTTTTTTTAAACATGAAAATATATCACAGCTTTGAATCAAACCGACAGAAGGTACAAAACAATTTTCAGTCTACTACACAAAACCTTGACCATAAAAGAAATCATACAAGAATAAATCAACACTTAAAGATTTCTTATTTGAAAAAATTAATACAATTTTAACATGAAGCTGTTTTTACACGCCATGTAGAATCTAGCCTGTCATGGACAATAATTCATAACCAGTATCTCCTTTGGAGACATATAGTTTTGGAACATCTCCGATTAGCTTCTATCTGCATTATACAACCGATTTTATAGGCCTAACCTACAAAACATATCTAATTTAACCTTGAGCTTTACAAAAAATTTTCACTTTTGGTAAGTTGAGTAAAAAAAAATTTATGAATAACAATTTTAAAATGAAATTGACTCATTAAATAAATAGATATTTTTCCATGATGTCTCAACAATGAGTTGTTTTTAAATATAAGAACCATTAGATGATAAATAATAGTCAGTATTGTTAAAAAAATTTATAATAAAAAAAAATTCACTATTTCAACAGAATCTCTATTTTAAATCAAAAATATTTATGTTAATTAATATAATAATAATAAATAGGCAATAAAGCAAAAGATGACTCTTTTCGAACTAGAAGCTATTGTTCATTTTTATTACGTTAATTCGAAAATTGTAGTAACATTGTTATAAGTGTAATATGTAAATAGTTAATGCAAAGAGTAATAAAAAAAACATATGCAACATTATTTTTTTTAAAATAACAAAATAAAAGTACTAAATCTATAAGTATATATATTCAAATTGTATAATCAAAATAAAAACTATTGATTTAATAAATATTTGTTTGTACAAAATGTTGAATGATTTTCAATAAGTCTACTAAATTGTCGCATTACGCTACCTATTATCAAGCAAACGCCCAATAACACAAATTTAATATAAAATTGTCAATATTTGATTGAAGGCAGTTTATTACGCAGCTCTTATAATGGTATATAACAACTTTTTTTTGCTTCACTAAAACACATTCCTTTGTGACAAGCTAGTTTCAAAAGAAACTTCCTAAAACAGAAAAACATAAATTATTATACCTTTTACTGGTGTGTTGATATTTAATTTTACTATTTATCTTTAAAATTTATTTACAATTATTTATTTAAAAAAATTTAGTCAGAATAATTACTATAATAACCAAATAAAGAGAAGACTTGAGCCTAAATTAAAAACAACCAAAAGTAGTCTAACTATAAAATTATAAACTTGTTGTATTAAGATGAAAATATTGGAAAGAACAGCCACAAAAATAATAAAAAATTAAAAATAATACAAGTTACTTAAGATTAGGATATGTCACTCTAGTTTGTAACTTCTTGTTTGCTAGATTGTAATTTTGAAATAAGACCCTCTGATGATGATGACATGGTCATCAAAATGTACATAAGAGTTTAATATTAAGTCACTTTTATTATTTGAAATTTCTAATTATTCTTGTAGTAATGGGGTTCTTTCCAATATTTACATTGTAATACTTTGTACCACTGTGCTCTTGATATTGTATAATAAGGTTTATTTAATGAAAATATAAATAACGGTAATCAATTAAATAATATCTTAAAATCTAACATCTGAATCTTTGAAAAAATAAAGTATACATTTTTGAAGTGTCAACATTTTAAAAGTGTTATTTTGTGAAAAATATAACGTTATAATGGCAAAAATCGTATTATTCTAAGCTTTGGAAAGCTCTACACTATTACAATACAAATTCACAACACAAAAACTTCTAAAGAGAATAGAACAAAGGTGAAAATTACGTGTAATAGAAAGACAGAAATCTCAAACAGACTTTCTGCTTTTGTAATAAACTTTAGGAAATAAATTACTGACATATGCTGTAAAATGTTATAGATTAAGTAAAAAAAGGCCTGGTTGGAAAAAAATAAACAGATGACAAAATACATTTTAAAGAATGTTCTAGATTCAATCAAAGGTGGTTTTAGAATCACAAATGATATGATTGTGTGTGAAGAATAGAAATAAGTTTTAAAAAAGGTAATAGTCTAACAACCAAAGGCATCTTAAAGGCAAAAAAATAAATTTCCATTAAAAAAATAATAATTGTTCTGCACATAAATCTTTTTCTGGAGATGTTCAGGACTACAGGTTATTTAAATAAACGAAACCTCTATACCACAAATGACTTTTTCTTTTATTTAATACCTTATGTACATTTCAATTACATAGCAATCATCCTCAGAGGTAATTTACAATAAAAAAAAAAATCATTTATTAATTTTTTTAATATAATTAAAAAAATTTTTTAAATTTTATTTTATTATTATTTTTTTTTGTATGTAAATTAGTTTTGAGGATGATTGCTATGCAATTGAAATGTACATAAGGTTTTAAATAAAAGAAAAAGTTATTTGTGGTATAGAAGTTTCATTTATTTAAATTAAACATTACACCACAGTTGTTTTGTATAGTTACTACAGGTTATGAAATTTACTTAAAGAAAAGTAAAGTAAACAAGCTAAGGATCATCCACGGATTTAAGTTTCAAGTGGATTGAAATCATACTTTGTACAATTGTTATACATAAAAAATTAAACTCACCTTATAAATTAACAGTATATTCAGTCAATTTTAACAGTGGAATAGATTTTGCGCACAAACAATGACGTGCCTACATAGCCTACTGTGCCACACATGATTCCTAATGCCATTGAGAACAGTGCCATATAGCCGAAGTAAAAAGCTGTTTGGAACAGGCCATACATTCTGAAACATACATGGATTACATTTACTGTTAACATGTCATTTTCCCCCTAAATCAACTATCAGGGAGTTGTGTTCCTACCTTAATCCTACAAATATTCACTATCCTTTGTATTATCCATAAAATAACAAATAAAAAACACAATAAATAAATTTATTGAGGTGTAAAATTAGAATTGAAAATTTAAAACCTTTAAATTTTGGAATTACAAAAAACGTAGTCTTATTTTTGAAAAATAAAATGTTGATGATTCCTCTTTTTTTATCTTCTTATTAGTCCTAAAATTATGACAGAAAATTCTACATTTCCAAAATAAAATTTTAATACAATATGCTTCTTGAGATTTAATCATGATTTTGTTTTATAAAAATGTTAATATTACCATTTTCTGAGTATTTCTTTAAAAAATACTGTACCACCTACATTTTCTTCTCATATTTTGCCTAACAAATGATAAGTTTTTTTAAAAATTTATTCTAATAGTTCACACTCTCCTTATAAATATCTTGATCAAATTTTCAATCGTTAATAAAATACACAAGTCTCGATAATTCAAGGGGAATGGGACCAAGACCCCTTCAGATTACCAAAAACTACCAAGAACATAGTAAAAGTTCCTGACCATTAAAAAAAAAAAAAAAAAAATAGGACTTCTAATGAACCCTAATACAGTAAAACCCCTCATATCCAAATCAATGTGCTAACAGCCCTGAAGTGGATTTATTACCAGCTAATCATGAGTTTTGCCATTGTTGATTGATTCCTTTTCTTCAAGAGAGTTTATTTTCTGATATATGTCACACACAAGACTAAACATTTGATCTGGGATGAATTTGTTGACTGAACTTACAGAGTAAATAAAAAAAGATATTTATGGCCCAATGACCTTCTGTCATCTAAACAAACATAAGTGATATGTACTTTCAAACACAACATAACAGTGAGCAACAGCATAACAAGAACAGAATGGGGAGGAAGAAAAATACCATATAAACATTTCTTGGAGGCTGACTTATTTCCTTTCCATGACCTATTGATAAAAATATTTTTTCCACCTGCCTGGTTCATTTTCTTTATGGCTCGAATTATAAGGAAGCTCGAAATATCAGGGCTTGGATTTTCGAGACTCCACTGTACTTTTTATTCATCCACTCAAGTTCAAATAAAGTTTAAAACTTGTGTGTTAACAATTGATGTTAATACAGTTTTTCAAATGGATTACTATCCATTAATAAAATTTTAAAATGAATTAATTGCAGTTTTATACGGGAGAAAGATTTTTCACCAAAGAGGCAAGGTATGCAATATAGTTATTTTGTCCCATTTGGCTTTAAATAATATATGATTTCATAAAACACCTGATTTTATGTCATAGATTATGTGGTAGAACAGCTGTTTTATGGATAGGTTATGTTACTTTCTTTATATTAATTGTAATTATTTAATAAAAGTAAATAAAATAAATTTTTTCTTTGTTGATCTAAGCAGGAATTGATTTAAACATTTTTTGTTTATATTATTGTTTTTAATAAGCCACATTAGGATTGATAACAACCATTTAAGATGGGCTTTAGGTATTCAAGCAAAGAAAGCAATGACATAAACACACTATAGCTAATCAACATTATTATAATGAATGTCATTATCACTAGTTGATGTTCCGCAAATGAATCCCTTTAAAATATTCCTTTTGGGACATACTGTCCTAAAATATGTACATCTGAATGTGAGCCAATAAACTGTCTCACTTAAACATAAAAATTCCATACAAGGAAGTTTTTGTGAATCGTATTCTACAATTAATGAGTTTCATGATTAGTCATTAGAAAGGTCATTTACTTTGAGAATCTGTGAATTTTGTGTGTGAAATTTCAGTGTTCTTAAAAGATTAGACATGTTATATAGAAGTATAACATAAAGCTTCAAAGCTCTATAAGGAATATGATACAATTTATATGGCACTGAATTACAAAATTTATAATAAAAACAGGACTTTGATCAATAACTGTTGATTTTTTTTATTACAACTTCTGAATGTTTTTTGTACTATTAAAAAACTACACTTTAAGCAAAATATTGCGTGAAATTGCTATTTTATTTTGTAGTCATTTTTGCCAATTTTGTATTTAGAGCTTGTGGATTTTTCTTGAGTTCATAAACTTGAAACTAATATTTATTCCTGGTTTATCAGATGTTATAACTATACGTTTATTAATAGTATTTCTAAAGTAAAAATGAATATAAATAAAATGTGTTGCTCGTTTTAAATAGATTTCTTAATTGTACTTGTATATATTATGTTACTCTTGTATGTTCTTTTTCAAATTGTCTAAAGTACATAGAAATACAGCACTTGACTTTAAAGATTGTGTATTATTTATTAATATAAATTTAAAAGGATTAAAGTAGTGGCATAAAACTCTCTGATTTGGGAGGGATCAAGAGTCTCGTGTGCAGGCCTAGAAGGCTTAGAGATTGAGGTCATTATGAGATGTCTACTCATTACACATTAGTGAAAGAAGAAGTATGAGGTAGGATTGGTGGAACAGAGGTAAAACTATACCACTTGGTACTGAATGTAATTATTGATTGCCTGAACAATGATTAGCATTTTCTTAGCAATACTTTATTTCAATTCCTTCTATTAGCTCACACTCTCCTTACATATATCGGTAATTATTAAGATCAGCGACTATCGCTCCGATTGGCAAGATTTTTTTCCTGATCAATTTGACCTTGTTGAACACTAATCTGAAGTTTTTTTTTACTGCAAACACACATTACATAAAGAAATAAAATAACCTAACCTGACCTGACCTGACTTTAGTGCTTACTAACGCTCCGATCGGCGAAAATTTTATTTCCTGTTAGATTTGACCTAGCTGAACACGAATCTGAAGTTATTTTTAACGGCAAACACATATTAACACAAGAAAACCTGGTCAGGTCAGGTTAGGTTATTCTTTTGTTAAATGTTTTTGCAGCAATACAACTTTATATTCATGTTCAGCAAGGTCAAATTGATCTGGAAAAGAAAATTTTGCCGATCGGAGCGGTAGTGCTGATCTTAATAATTACCCATATATCTGGTACAATTTTTTAATTGTTAATAAAATCACCCAATCAAGTGTTCAAATGTTTATAACCTGTAGTGGATGACAATTAATTGATGTTAATGCAGTTTTTCAAATATTTATTCATTAGTCAAAATTTTAAAAAGCTTTGACCAGATTAGAACTAAATGACTACATTTTTTGAAATCCAGCACTTTGGCAGTGAGCCAACTTTCCCGTTATTAAAAATCTATTACTTAAGGATGTATATGAAATTATAAGAGAAAGGTTCCTTGCAATAATGAAGCATTAGAAGAGATGGATAGAGTGAGAAATTATAGACCACCTGATGATGATGTAAATTTGAAACAAAAGAAGAAGAAAGCTAAAAAATATGTAGTAACAAACAAAAATAATAGCCAACACTATATACTCTTCAGAGAGGAAAATGAAAATTTGTAAGGAAATTCACTTTCTATTTTGGTACTTAATACTGTGATTCTGTCATATGTGTATATATATTTATATTAATTGTAATTATGAAATAAAAAGTTACTAAAATAAAATTTGTCATTGTTGGCCTCAGTAGGAATTGACTTAAAATTTTTTTTATCACTTGTTATAGATGAAAATTTCTATAAATGATCAGGCTTAGAAAACTAAAAGTAATACAGCCTTGTTGAATGAAACAAATGAAAAATATTATTTGTTTAAATGTCAATATATTATTCTTCATGCCAGATAAAAATTCTATACTTATTTTAAAAACAGGACATTTTAGTAGACAGTAAGTTAAAGTGATACAACTTATTTCCATGATACGATTATCGCATTACCACGTTCGCTACCAAGCGCCGCATATATGCACTGTCTTGTTTTTCACAGGGGACCAGGGGTAAGAATTCGATCTTACCACACAGACCACGTTAACGTGGGCATAACCTTCATTATAGTCCAAAAGTGCAAAGTTGTTATAATAATTTATTATGCTTCATACAAACACTTGGTGTATGTGTGTTTGTTGTATATTTTTGTTTTTTGCTGTTTTTAGTGTTTTTTTAGGATGGCTCATATGTGAGGCGATCGGTCTATAGCACGAAAATCTTATCATGTTACGGGCTTCCCACATATGAGGCAATACAGTGTAGCCCCTCAAATCCGAAACCTAGTATGATTTTGATGAAAAAAAAATTTTTTAAGTATGTAAAAGTTAATAAATTATAAAAAGTATACAGGCTATTAAATTTTGTTACTTACATAAAACAGGGCTTAGATGTGTAATATATTAGAAATAACACTATATACATATAAAAACATAAATATCATAAAAAGGGTTGTATCAACAAACTCCCAACTACCTCCTCTTGGCTAGTCATTTTAGACAGATTGCTTATATAGGCTACATATCTTATAGAAAGGATGCTGACATTATAAACAATATTGTATCAGAGACAAAATATGTTTATATTTATGTTCCATATACAGTAAGCCAACAGAATATTTACAAAGGCACTTATCACTTGTGACAGGTTTACGTCTTGTGTTGATAAATGCCATTTAGAGTAGATTCTTTGTAATAGAATGGGTCAGAAAGGAATAAGCAATGTGTCAGGGGTATTTTGACGTCTTTGACCTTGATAACTGAGAGACCATATGACCCACATTAATGTCAGACAAGTCTATGGTCCGATAAGAATATATCAAACCATTAAAATAAACCACTGATTTGTCAGGTGAATAAAAATAATATGCAAACAGTGTCACAAATATGAGTCGTCGGTCCATTTCATTTACCCAGAGCGGCGCATATGTGAGCCGTCGGTCTAGGACGAGAGACTGTACGGCGCATATGTGAGCCGGCTGGTCTATACCAATAGTTATTTTGTTACCATTGTGGTAGCGAACGTGTTAAAGCTATTTTATATATGCTCAGTCTCTTTCAAGCTAAATTTATTTTTACATTAGTTCAATAATTAAATTTGTAATAAAAAACATTTCACTAATTATTACGATTGCAAATGAAATACATATGTTGAGACAGTAGTGGACAATATAATGACCTTTCACATGAGGAGACCCGAGTTTATTTACAAACTTCAACTAAAATATTTTTTAAATACTTTTGTGATTATAATGGATTTTTATGACTTTATTTAAATTTTATTCCCCACAGAAATTTTGGAAAGAGTCTAATCAGTTATAGAAATGTATGTGTTTAAAATCTTGATATTTTCTAACTTTAAATTTCCATGTATATTTATAATGTTAAAACAAGTCATATAAAAAAATTTTTAAAGTAAATTCCTACTGAGGCCAAGAAAAAAAAATTATCATTGTTTGCTTATTTTCAGTTTGTTTTCTTATTTTATTCCTTTCATTCATTTTTAACCTTACAACACTATTTAAGATATTTTGTGGTAACCATGGCAACAGTTTAAGGTTGTACAATGAAGTTCTCAACAACAATCAGATGGGGGAAAAAATTTATATACGTCTTTGATAAATTAATTTCTTGGTATTGGAAAATTGGTGCAGCCCAAAGTATGCTAGACTTTGAACATGAAGATTCACAGTTTGAATCCGGATATACCGCCAAATTTTTATAATTTAATTATTGAATAAATATTTGAAAAAACTTATTAACATCAATTTTAATCCACTATAGGTTAAAGAAAATGTACTTAACTTGATTGGATTAATAAAAACGAGCTTGGTTTTATGTACTTTCCCTTGTTTCAAGTACTTTTACTATCTTCAAATACAAAATACTATTTAAAAAAAAATATCAAAAAAATTTTGAAGTAAATTCCTACCAAAGAAAAATTTTATTTTAGTTACCATAGAGCACTGTAAATGGTACTGTATGGTAACCATGGCAACAGTTAAAAGTTGTACAATTCATTTTCTGGTATTGGAAAGTTGGCGTAGTGTCAAAGCACGCTAGACTTTAAACATGAAGATTTACAGTTTGAATCGGGATAAACCGCCAAATTTTTACAATTTAATTATTGAATAAATATTTTAAAAAACTTATTAACATCAATTTTAATCCACTATAGGTTAAAGAAAATGTACTTGAACTGGATTGGATTAATAAAAACGTATTTTATTAACGATTGAAAATTTATACAAGATATATATCAGGAGAGTATGAGCTAATAGAAGGAATATAATAAAATAACAATTGTCTAAAATTTTATGTCACTTACTTTGTTTTGAAGAAAAAGTAATAGAAGGAATACATGTATACATAACCAGATGTTGAAGCGGCTGCTAGGAAACTTGTCCACTGCCTGTAATAAAACAAAATTAAATACTAATTGTAGTAAAATTATGTTTATTTTATTATTACATAGCTATCTGCATTACATACTAATAAACTAAAACATTTTGTAAACAAATTTCCTTCTTAAAGCATTCAGATATTATGAGGTTAAGACTATAAGCTATATGGCTAAAATTTGATGTTGTTTATAAGCAAAACTCAACAACCAGGACAGTTGATATTGGGTGATCAAAGTATTGACCATATAGAATAATAATACATTTTACCTTTGAAAAACTATAAACTAAAGATGGGTCATGCAATACAAATTAGAAAAAGTGAGGACATAATTCAGTAAATTTAAGTGCATATCTATTTCAAATAGATAAAACTAAATCTTTCTAAATCAGGCCTATCAAATGTTATGTGTTTTCGGTTCTATTATACAGAATGGAATCATGAACAATTACCTAAACTTTGTAAAAAAAAGCTTGAAGCCTTTGAAATGTGGCCCTACTGATGTGTCCTATGAATTTTGTGGACTGTTATTTCACCAAAGACGAAGAAATGCATTGGCTGACTAAATTAAAGAAGATAGAAATGACAATTAACAGATAAAGCTGGAATTCTAAGGTGGTCTTATCAGGAGTTTCAAACATAGGTTGCCAGCTAATAATTTCTGGACAAATTAAAAATATAATGGGACCTAATAGAAGAAACTCTTGCCTCTATAACTTTGGTTGATAATTTCGAATGTTGTCTGCCCAACTATTCAGATTTGTACTAAATAAAATCATACAGCCTTGAAAATTACCAAGGCACATGAAAAATATTGAGATATTGATTTCATTTTCTCTTGTTAATTACTTGTTTAGAATTTGGCACAAGTTATAATCCTAAAGCTTATAACATAAAACCCAGAACTGACAGAGATTTCAAAAAGTGCAATACAGAGCTTCTATAAACATAATAATAAATTTATGAAGAAAATAGTAGATAACTATAAATATCTATTATAGTATTTTATTTTTTTATATATTTTTTTTTTATTAAAACTGATCTTATTAGACCAACCATTAACTTTCCTTGCATTATCTTAACCTAAATACTGATATAACTAAAGTGCCCATTGACTCATTACTTGTTATCTAAACATAGTCAATAGAACTATCACAGTACAACACAACACTACACTAACTCAAATGGTTTGGCTTTCTTCAATCTTCTAACAATGGACTGGTTATCAAGAAGTTGGAGAGCACTGTACTTGGATGAAGGTGAAGTCTCTTTTCATGTTTTTTCACCATCTTTTTTATTTCTTCTGGTATCGTCGGGATATTTAGATCTCAGTGAATATCTTTGTTTTTTACATACCAAGGGGCATTAACCATATTTCTCAGTACTTTATTTTGAAAAATCTGGAGAATTTCTACATTAGATTCCTTTGCACATCCCCACAATTGACTGCCATACATCCAAACTGGTTTCAAAATCTGATTGTAGATTTTTATTTTACTTCCTAATGGGAGGTTTGAATCTCTACCCTAGAGCCAATAGTGCTTACGGTGTTTGATATTTAAATTCCTTCTTCTTTTTCTTGATGTGGTGTTTCCATCTTAGTTTAGCATCTAGGTCCATACCTAGATATTTAGCTTTATTTTCATAGGGGATATAAAATATAATGGGACCTAATAGAAAAAAACTCTTGCCTCCATAACTTTGCCTCCCAACTATTCAGATTTGTACTAAATAAAATCATACAGCCTTGAAAATTACCAATGTTTGTAAAAGACAAGGCACATGAAAAGTATTGAGATATTGATTTGCTTTTCTCTTGTTAATTACTTCTTTAGAATTTGGCATAACAAGGTATAATCCCTATAATTATATAAAGTTTTACTGATTTTTGACATGCAGATGCTATCTATAATTACTTCACACAACTTGAAACAATACATTTCTATGATCTGGAACAACTGTTGTGTTAAAAAATGCCTAGGTAATTACCATGATAACATTGGATGTGTTTCATGACAACACTGGGAATTACCCTACATCTGGGTTTGTTAACACCCTTTAAATCAAAACTAATCAGTTATTAATAAAAATAAATACTGCTACAGCTTCTTTATATATTGTTAACATTTGTATTAGAAATGGTTTTGTATATTTCATCTATTTAAAGATATGAAATGTTTGTAAACAAAGTAAAAGATAAAGTGTACCATCTTCAGAGGAATGACACAACATCTTCAAGCATGTATTTATAGTCAATAGTGTTACGAATTGTTGTCAGAGTGCCACAGTTTATATTTATCATATCAGATAAATTTGTATAAACTGATACACATCTTAGCCTCTAAAAAATACACTTGTATACTCAAAGGAGACAAATATTGTGTACACTCTTTCTCAAGATGATACATAATGGTAAGATCATAAAAATAGAAGCTTTGTAAATAAAAAATTTTAAAACCTAAATAATTTTTTCAACATTCTCTTCTAGTTCTAATACTTAAAGATTTTTCAGAAGGGCGTTTGATACAATATGCTCGTATGTATAGCTATGTGTATATGTGTGTGTGTGTGTATTTTGGATAGTTCTGGTATAGCTTTGAAGAAGAAATACTCAATGAAATATATTGGTAATACAAGTTTTAATTTTATTAAATGAACTTAATTTATATCTAGCCAACCAAATTCATGGGTGGATATTTCTGGTGAAAGTTAAATCAAATATTTGTCTTGCAATATAGTGTTTAGGCTTGAATGTATAGCTATGTTATACTGTGTGCGTGTATTTAGTATAGTTTCATTAAAACTTTGAAAAGAAATACTCTATGAAATGAATTGGTAATACAAGTTCTAATTTTATTAAATACTACTACTACTACTACGTAGCGCTACAGCCCGGGGTGGGCCTTGGCTTCCTTAACAATGTTCCGCCATGTACTTCTATCCTTAGCCTTCTGTTTCCATGCTGTAATGCCGAGTACTCTTAAATCTTCCTCAAGGTCCTGTAGCCATCGTTTTCTTGGCCGGCCAACTCTTCTTTTGCCAATCATAGTGCCATGTAAAAGTTTGTTCGGCATTCTATTGGTGGGCATTCTTATGATGTGACCCAACCATTCTAGACGTCGCGTTTTAATAAAATGGACCACATTTGCGTCTTTGTATAAGGAATACAACTCGGCATTAGATCGAAGCTTCCACACATTTGTTTGTACATCGTGGACCGGACCATAAATTTTTCTTAAAAGCTTACGCTCAAACAATGTCAACTGATTTCTAATCGCGGAGGTTAAAGTCCACATCTCCGCTCCATACGTTAGGACTGGCCGAATTAAGGTTTTATAGAGTCGTACTTTAGTGGTTTGAGACAATAGCCTACTTTTAAAAAGCTTTATATTTGCGAAGTATGCTCTATTAGCTGTTATTATTCTTTTCTGGACTTCATCTATTGTTTTATTTTCATCATTTACTCCGAGCCCAAATATGTGAAACTTTTTACTTTTTCAAATGAATATCCATCGATATCTATAGTCGTACTGCTACGCCCTCTGCTTGTACTCATATATTTAGTTTTTCCCTCATTTATGCAGAGACCTATCTTTTTGCTTTCATTATTGATTATATTAAAAGTTTCTTTGAGCGATGGAATATTCCTGGCAACCAAGCATATATTATCAGCATATGCACATATTTGACTGCATGAATGCATGATATTCCCTGAAACGTTAATCCTCCTAAAAACGCCATGTAAGGAGAGATAGCAGACAGGGCATCGCCTTGTCTCACGCCAGTCAGAATAGGGAATTCGGGACTAATACCGCCACCTATGACAACTTTGCCGTCACTATCACACAATGTCAAATTCTTAAACAGCACAGGTAAAGAAGTTAATCAGTTTATTGCCAGGAATAGACAATAGTACAATAACAAGTATTTATTTATGAAACTAAAGCTACACAACTCAATGCTGCAAAAAAATATAAGAAAACATTTCTGTCGGCATTTTTTGCAGCCAGAGCTCGGACTGGACACATTTTGACCCAAGCTTTTCTTTACCGGTTTAATTTAACGGCATCACCAGAATGCGACCCTGTGCCAAAGTGGAGAAGACCTGGAGCACATCCTCATTAAGTGCTGTTATCCAAATCTGGCCAAAGACCTTTTAAGGGCAGAGGGTGTGGACATCAATACCATACTAACAAACAAAAATTATTGGAACTCTGTGACGACAATTTATCATAGACATTGGGCCATGAGCTACAATTGAAGCTGGACGCCAGCTGGAAGAAGTAAGAATAAAGATAGTTATTAAAATTGATATAAAATATAACAGATGAAGTAAACTTACCACCGATAGTCCTCAGCATTAAGCAGGAAATAAGTACACACAATGGTAACGCACACTGTTACTATCATCAATATTAAAAACACTAGCAACATGAAACCATAGACGTAATAAATCTTGTAGGCCCAAAAAGACGTAAATATAAAATACCTGAAAACCAACAATTAATATAGAAGCAATAAAATAACAAATTTTACAAATTACACTTTTGCTATTACTTGCGACCAGACATTTGTTAACTAAAAGTTGTTAATTGTTAACTTACACTTGGAGGAAACGTTTTTTTTTGCCGCTAGGGGCTGAAAGTCGTAAGACGAAAACGTTTCCTCCAAGTGTAAGTTAACAATTAACAACTTTTAGTTAACAAATGTCTGGTCACAAGTAATAGCAAAAGTGTAATTTGTAATTTACAACTAGCTCGTCATTAACAGCAACAAGATTTAGATATTTAACAAATTTTACATATAAAATAGCAAAAACAGATGAGAAAAGTATACATTTTTATTTCTGTCACTTTTGTAATAGATAAGAAATATTTATAATTAAAACAGTGAAAACCTATTTTTAATTAGCTTTACTTTGCTTGTTACAGATTCTTGCAATTGACAGCATGAAATTAACTACTTTCCAAAATCTCGGAAACTTGATATTAAATTTAGGCTTGATGAAATTTCAATTGAACTATGAAAATTCTAAATAATGAAGGTACCATTGTGTAAGTTAATCATATGGTTGAAAGACCAAAGTAGCCTTTGCCTATGGGTTAGTTAAAAGTAGCAACCTAAAAATGACAACAGTTACAAAATAATACCCTAAAGTTTTATAATTTTTGAAGTAATAAATAATTTGAAATTACATACATTTCAATGAAGATAGACCCAAAAGGCAGTACACCGCCTAAAACTACAATCACAGCCGGTTCCATGAACCATTTCTTTTCTGGAATTGGACGGGGCACAGCATTGATTCGACAAGGATAGTCGGGTTGGCCAGCTAAGTTACGGCCTAACACCGTGCCTACCATTGTCAAGGGAAGTATCACAAAGAAGCATATACATGTCACTGCAACCTGAAACAATTAATGCAAATTTTAATATACTGATTTTTAATTTTTATGATTTGCTCATTTTATGAACTATCTACTTAATAATATATAACGAACTACATTTTGAAACATTGCTTTAAAATTATATGTTCCAGAGCTTGATTGTATACAAATGTCAAATTAGTCAATGAAATTTTCAACTTAATTTCAAAATGAAAACTTTCAGCACCAGTTATATATATATACAAGCCATATTTGGAAAGAACGTGTATTGAGGCTCTCATGACCAGAGGGATTTTATTTTTGACAAGTTGGCTATATTTCCGTGTAGGTTGGTATGTTGACTTATCCCGCCTAGGTTGGTATGTTGAGAATTTTAAACACGTTTCGTGAAAAAATGTCAATCCAATCTCCTGCCAAGTGCGAAATACACAGCGTCATCAGTTATCTCGTTTGGAAGGAAAAACCTCCAGTTGAGGTTTATGAGATGAAAACTGCATATGGCGACAAAGCTATGAATTGTAAGAGTGTGTACCAGTGGTGTCACAATTTTTCAAATGGACGTACATCTTTGATGATCACAGGAAAGAACGAATTTCAATTGTGGAAAATATTGAAAATAAGCTCTGTGCCAATCGCAGATTGACTGTAGATCAACTTTCACGATGTTTCTGCAAATCTTCATATCACTACTACACGAAGTCATCACAGTAACTCTTGGATATCGGAAACTGTCCATGGTGTGGATCCCAAAATAGCTGAGAGACAAACGCAAGTTGATTCGAGTGGAGGTCAGGTAAGAGTTTTTGAGGAGGTGCACACACCATGGAGATGAATTTCTCCGCTCTATCGTTACTGGAGATGAAACTTGGGTTGCACACTATAAGCCTTAACCGGAGATTTTCCCTTCCAAACTAAGTAACCGATGACACCACATATTTCACACTTGGCAGGAGATTAATTGACATTTTTCACAAAATTTGTTGTGGCATCAATACTTCTCAACATACTGGCCTTGAACTGATCTTGTGGAGAGAAGTCAGTGTACATGGAAGTGTAGCCAACATGTTGAAAATAAAATCCCTCTGACTGTGAGAGCCTCAGTATTTACTTCCCGGATACACCTCCTATACTAAACTGTACGGACTCTAATACATTCTACATTGGGCAAACAGGTCTCGTTTTCAAATAATGATTCGATTAAAAACATTTTCTGATTTAAAATTGGCAGTCTACTACGTTTTTTTGCTGACTGCATAGTAAAAAAACAAATCAGTTACACAAAACATAAACTGCAACACATAAATTCTTCACACTGGCAAAAAATTCACCTGAACAATATGAAATTTACAAACACACCAATGAAAAAAAAAACATTATAAATGAATAAATCCAGTATAAATCCTATTATTAGACCGCAGAACATTGCACGTGGAAAATTTTTTGAACTACTACTAGATCAAGTAAACATTGTGGCTGATGAAGTGACTGCTACAGAATTGAATAAACATTGGACATATAAGGAGTAGAGAAAATATATGTAACACTCTCTGATCACACTTATCCAGTGGTTGTGAACAGTTTTCATTATAGTAGTCAAAGTGAACAAAGAATTGTTTTGCTGAGAATTTTTGTAATCACCTATCACTGTTTATTCAAATAATGAATTTTTGCATTTTCTCCTGAAAAAATGACAGTGAAAACTCTTTTCTACACTTGGAATACAAACATCCATTTATAGAAGAATAACTTATTGAAAATTCTGGTAATTAGATATTGAAAATGTTATAATTGCAAATATGACAATCAAGACAATCTAAAGCTGTTTATTATAATATTTATAAAATTACTAATGAATGTTTGTTAACATTTGCCACTACGTAGTTAATATTTGTGTAAAACAAGATTATCTCATGTTGCTCATATGAAAAGTAAATACGGAACGCGTTTTCATATGCAGAAAGAATTTTTTTAATACAGAAAGATTCTTAACATGCAGCCAGACTATTGTCTGAAAATATCCAGTTTTGATTTAAACATACGGAAGTTGTTATCTGAAATTCAGCATCAGCAATCCCATTAGGTAAGTCTTGAATTCATAATATTAGGCCTAATTCGAATGAAAATTTCCTTTCTGACACCTGTTGTTTAATAAATGAACAACAATAACCCTTGCTATAAATATTTAAACACCCTTGATGCACATTTCACTAACACTGTTAGCATCATCCGTATGTTTGTAACCTGTGATGCTAACTGTGTTAACCAAATGTACATCAAGGATATTTAAATATTTGTAGCAAGGGTTATTGTTGTTTATTTATTATAATAAAGCTCCTGTGTTCTGTATAGATTTTACTTTTTGTTTAGTAAAGTTTATTAAGGTATGAATTTCAGATCATAAGGACTACAGTGATTAAAGTAGCCACAGGGGTTTGAGACACAAAAAATATTAGAAAACACTGGCATACACTTTGACAGTTCATTAAACATGTGATTTTAAAACTGTCACTGCTGAACCCAACAACACTTCCTGCCAATTAACCTAGACACTGATAACGACTACCTAGTGCAGTAAAAACGTTCCGTCTCAGGACTTTCAAAGTTTTTACAAGATCTACTCTATTTGAACACGTTTGCTACTGAGAGCCACATTATTGCGCCGTCTGGCTTTTTTCAACAGACTGGCGGTAAGAATTCGATCTTTTCACACAGACCGTGTAAATGTGGGTCCGACCTTCGTTACAAACCAAAAGTGGAGTGTTGTTGTAATAAGTTAATATACTACATAAAAGCCCTAGACGTATGTTTGTTGAATGTATATTTTTGTTTTTGCTGTTTTTAGGATAGCGCATATATGAGCTATATGGCCTATAGCACGAAAATTCTATTATAGACTGAGTGTCGTACGTAAAAGCCAATACAAAGGCTTATATCAATAAATTTTTCTAACATAGAAATCTTATCTTTCGAATTCCCTAACAAATTTCCTAAATTATTTGACCTTTTATACGCGATTGTAAAATTAAACTAATGTATCTTATATTTCCTTCTTCCAGTAATAAATTTGAGGCATCTTTCACCAACAGTTTTCTTTTTTGTTTCCGTAATATGTTGTCAATAACTTTAATATCAAAATGGGTCCACCTAGCAAATCTTTAATATTTATTAATTCATTATAAAATCGTTTTTTTGTTAGTGGCACTCTAAGAAGTCTATTCACCATCAAAGTAAAGGTTGCTAGTTTGTGTTGAAAGCAATGGTTAGAACTATTTAGTAAATATCTGTTATTGTTCGTTGGTTTTCTGTAGATGTCGTTAACTTATCTTGACTAGTCATGCTAGACAGATTGCTTACATATCGAAAAAATACTGACAATATAAATATTATTGTAACAGAGACAAAATACCTTTACATTTGAGTTCCATACACAGTACATAATATTTACAAAGTCACCTATCACTTGTGACATGTTTACATCTTTTATGATAAATGTCATTTAGAGTAAACCTAGTAAAATGTGGCCATTTAAAACAAAAACTGCCTCAGTAGCACGAAGGAATAAAAAAGGGTGTCAACTGCATTATGTCATTGACTTTGATAACTGAGAGACCAAATATTCCACATTAACGTCAGACATGTGTATAGACAGATATGTCCATTTCAACTACCCCGAGTGGCGCATATGTGGGACATCGGCCCAGAAAAAGAGACCGTACGGCGCATATGTGAATCAGCTGGTCTATACCAATAGTTTTTTTTGTTAACATTGCGGTAGTGAACGTGTTAATGCAAATAATTATATTATATAGTCCCTAAAGGTTTAAAAATATAAAGAACTATTAAAACTAGATGCAAGACACTTTCATTTTAAAAATATTATGACAATAAAGACATTTTTTTAATGACGACCATTCATACTATCTTTTATAGAAAATCTTAATATTATTTTTTAACACATATACAAACAATATATTACAAAATTCTAGACAACTCACCATTGTCCCAAACGGTATTGCACGGGAAGCATGGTAGTAAATAGCAATGAAGTTGATAAAGAATGCAGTACCACAAACAAGAGCAGGCAACATAAATGCTGAAAGGATCATTTGTTTGATCCATACTTTTCCTCCTAACCGGGCATATAAACCTCCTCCAAAGTATCCATTTACTGGACTGGTTGCAGCATACACAAAGATTGCAGTACTCAAGAGTGATCCTCGTCTAAACAAATGAATCAGTATTAGAATATTATATTACGTTCTTATATATAAATGTTTTTAATGCACTTTTATTTAATAACTCACTTTTGAACAGATTTAACATTCTAAATGAAATCGACATATTTTTTAAATTATAAATCACTAAATTTTTTTGTTATTAAAAATTATAAATGCTCTTAATTTTTGTTGTTTGCTTTATAATAATAAAAATATTTCAGTGAGAAGTAAAGTTATTGTTCAATTATTGTGACATACTTTTAATGTCAATTAATTATGTAAAATCTTGTTTATTAAATTAGGCAAAGTAAAGCTAAGTTTACAGTATTGCTAGGGTAATAGCTAATTTTGTATAAACTTATTTCCATGTTCTAAACCTCACGTTTAAAAGATAAGGATGGTTCACGGCATCATGCAACCAGTGGCGGCTCCTGCCCAATTACATTGGTGGGGCTCATGACAAGGGGACTCCCCAGATTTACGAGGTGCGGAGAAAATTTTGAAATTTGATACCCATTTAACTCGTTTTACATTCTAAGCACCTACAACTTTTATTAAGTTATACTTATTGATTAATATATTAACATTGCTATAACTAATAGATGTATTACGTTGTGATTTACGAAATGTTGTAAGGTTGGGTAGTTAAGTGATCGCCTATTGGTTGCTAAAGCGTCGAGTACTCAATGAGTAGTGTGAATCATGTTTTACTTTTAAGAGTATATTAGGCCACTGTGTATGCGCATCAGAGGACCTATAAATGGAAACAATACTTAGCTAGTACATAAATATTATTCTTTAAAATGAGTTTAAAATAGTAGCTTCATAAACGCATATTATTATTAAATATAAAATTTAATTTGTTTACTTTGAGTCAAACGCACCAACATTTATTTGTGAGAACATTACAAATAAGCCTACAATGCTGCTTCCTAATCAGCAGCACTGATTAGTCATTTCTTAGCGCACGTGCAAAACGACGGGACTCCATCCCAGGCCACCCGTAACACGCGCATTGAATGACGTCACCGCACGGTTTTGGCTGTTTCCGCTTATTCCATGCACACTCAATGCACTAGTCTGGGGCTCTCTGCTGTAAGCCCCGCATGTAGCTTGCGGCTAATTTCGTGCGTCAACTGCTAAATATTTTATGGTTTTAACATTACTTAAATAATTCTAAGCTCTTCTTAACCTAATTTAAGATAAATAAATATTAATTAAAAATGAATTTTTGTAATTGGGAGGGCTGCGCCCCAGAGCCCTTTTGGACTAACCGCCACTGCATGCAACAATAAAAATATTTAAAAACTTATAAAAATTTAGCAAAAACTTACTTTATTATTCAATACTGTTTTACTTCTCGTAAAAGAAATTCTGTTGAGCCTTTCAGAGTTTCATCATGTTTGACAAAATGACAAACGTTTTGCAGTAGAACTTGCATAATTCGAAGCTGAAGGGACTAATGAAAAAATTAGAATTAACCAAAAATCCGAATTATGTAAGTCAATTTTTTGTGTGTCTACGACAATCCTTTTGGCCGTTTTCAGGTTATCATCTTACTAGTCTATGTATATTTTAAAAAACAGGCCATACACACACACATTAAATAGTCATGTTTGAATAATTATTAAACTTAGGCATAGTAGATTTATAAAAGTTATAATTATTAGCAGTTAAAAGTTACTGCAGTCAACAATAGGAAGAAAATTAGAATAATACAATATGTACATTTCAGTAAGTTATGTATAGATATGTAGGTCTACTCTATAAAATTAAAGTTTGTCAAAATATTTTCTAATGTCCGATCGTCTTGCGGTATTAATTCTTTCTACATTTGCAAAATCCTCAAGTACATTTATGGAGTGGAAATCACTGTCATTAATATTGGTTTGTCCTTCGATGTACTGCCGAAACTCACAGAAATAATGAAGAATCTTTGACGTTGTAAGGATTAATTGGGAACTTTCAATAGCTTGATTCTCTTCAAAATTTGACTATTCGTTATTTTTTGTTTATTATTTTGTTTCATATATGCTAGAATGACGATCGGAAAATTCTCCACACACTTCTACTTGTTCGTCTATATTAACATACTCTTCAAAGTTGATGCCCATACTGGCTTCCCATTCGACAGGTGCAGAGGGAACAACTTCAATTAAAAGAGACCACTGCTGTAACAACAAACTGGTGAGTGAGCAGAGTGTCAATGGATAACTGTAAATTGTTTAGTCAACGACTTTGTTTATACAGAATTTCTTTCACTGCTTACGGACCAAACACCGTGACCTCGAATTGCAAAGAATTCTTGGAAGGGGAACACTAGTGCCCTAAAATTCTAGCCCTTATACAAACAAATGACTTTGAATTATCCCCAACTATTTTACAATGGTAGTAAATATAGTTCAAGGGACTGAACTAAATCTTCGAATTATAGGCAATTTTGAATTAACTAAAGACGTTCCAATTATCCATGTTCTACTTGAGTTTTAAAATCTTCAAAATTAAACAAGTAAATTACACAGTTCTAAAAATTGTCTTCTCGGAATATGTTTTAAGGTGTTTTTAAAATATTATTACTTTAAATCTATTAAAGATATCAAAATAAAACTTACATGGCTGGATCGTCATAATTTTGTCTTTAGTTTGATATATAACACAATTACTTTATATTTGCATTTATATATATTAAATATGGTGATATGTTTTCTTGTAATATAGTTAATAAATTAAAAATATTTCAAAAACAAGAATACTTTTAATGAATATATTTATTCAAAGCATTTTGCCGATAAAATAGTACCAGCATCTTCAGAAAAATAATTATCTAATAAAATATTTTTACAAAATTAAATCATATGTGCTACAAACGACCATATGTTTATAAGTATTTATTATAAATATTATTATAAATATATATATATATATATATATATATATATATATATATATATATATATATATATATATATATATATATTTTGATTTTTTTGGACTAGGAGACTGACAGACTTACCTTGGTAAGAGTCCACTCTGTAGTCTTGAAATAGTAACACATAAAGGCACTTAAACAATGATATATTTCAACCACACAGTGGTCTTTATCGAAGACCTGTGTGGTTGAAATATATCATTGTTTAAGTGCCTTTATGTGTTACTATTTCAAGACTACAGAGTGGACTCTTACCAAGGTAAGTCTGTCAGTCTCCTAGTCCAAAAAAATCTAAATAATCTTTACCAACCAAAACTAACCTAAAAATATATAAATATATATATATATATATATATATATATATAAATATTTTTAGGTTAGTTTTGGTTGGTAAAGATTATTTAGATTTGTTGGACTAGGAGACTGACAGACTTACCTTGGTAAGAGTCCACTCTGCAGTCTTGAAATAGAAACACATAAAAGCACTTAAACAATGATATATTTCAACCACACAGAGGTCTTTGTCAATCGAAGAGAAAACACAAAAAGAAATATGAGAGAATGAAATAAAATAAAATAAAATGGTGATTACAATTTATTTTATTTCATTATATATATATATATATATATATATATATATATATATATATATATATATATATATATAATAACTGTCACTTTTGCAAAAAACAAAAATGAAACAAAAGTCTACTAAACTGTTTTTACAAAACTAAATATATCAAATAGATTTATACTGTCTTTATTTACACAAAAACTATTTATATACGTAGACAAAAGTAACTTATACATTGAAATTTGTTGTGTGATAAACCTCGAAACATGGCTCTTTGCATAATGGGACATGACACTCACAACACCAGAAAGATGTATCTTTCCTTTTGGATTTCCCACTCCCTTTCGTTCACTTTGCAGAACACACTTTACACATTCTTTGTATTTTATTTTTTCCTGGTGGTACTGGTATTTTTTCTAAAAAATGTGTGCCAGTAGCAAGTCGACTGAGTGATAGGCCACTAACCACTTAACCTTTGTCGGGGATGCATCCCTAGAAAGGTAACTTTCAAAACGCATAAGCAAGGTTACTAATAAAGGTTGTACTTTATAAATAGTACAGTTGACCCCTCTTGTTTTGAGAAAAAAAAGGCAATTGTCATTTATGTGAAAGTTGCTCATGATCAACATAAATATCACGACTATCGCTTGATTACATCGTCTTTGTAAACAGCTGGCAATAAGTCAGTAGTAATGCATTGCGTGATATCTAGTAGTGAAATGTGTTATTAATATTCAGAAAAACTTCACACAGAGTACACTAATTCCGTAAAAATACAGAATTATTTAATGGTGAATTACAAACCCGTAAAATTACGTGATCTGCATTCTACAATAGTATTGGCGATCCGTAAAAATACATGAAAGTGTTAAAGAATGAAGAAATACTGAGAACAATATATTCAAAATAAAGAAGATAAAAAGCTGGAATAGCCACCAAAATAAATGTCTTTTACTAGTAGGGGATTTTTCAAACAAAGTTAGTAAATCTGGATAATATCCAAGTTTCATGGTACAATATTTCTTAACTTACTCATTTTCAATTATTCTCACTTACTCAGTGTACAGTTCTCCCATTATTGCAAATATTATGACAGATAATGTAACAACAGTGACTTGGTACCCTGCTCCGACCATGGCAGAAAATAACATAGCATTGGTTGCAGGACGGAAGACATCTCCATGAACTTGTTTCCAGCCATATTCATCTCCAAGATCTCTTTCCTAGAACAAGCTTAAATATTATAATGACATATTACATAATTATTTTAAAATATAAATCAAGTACCAAAACATTGTTGAAATCACTGGAAAATAATTGGAGTATCATTGTTTCAAGTCTGTTGCCCATCTGTTAAATTTAATTTGTGTAAATAAATATTATTTAAACAATTTTACTGACAAGAAACCGAATCAATATTGCATTGTTATCCATCCTTGACCCATGTTTGAAATTTCGATTCTATCTCATCAGCTTATTTTGATTCGTTTAAACAACTTTTATTCAAATAAACGTACAGACAAAAAACCAAGTGAATATTGCAATGTCATCCAGTTCTGACCTATGTTTAAAATTTCAAGTGTCTTATTTTTGACTATTATAAAATGGAAAAGTAACAAAAAGGTCAATTAAGAAACATCCTATAGTAAGAAATTTAATACGCATTGAAATAAATTGTACTTCATATTCATCAATTCACACTAAACTCTTAAGCTATGTGTCACAGACCAAAAACATCCAGCAGGTTACATATCCAACAGTAAAAACATATAGCAGTAATGAAAAATAAATTAGTTATGTATCATTGCAACACAATCTTTTAAATTATTTTTTTGTATACATACTCCATTCAAAAAGTTTCAGAGTTCAGAAGTATATGGTATAGTAGGGGAAGTCCTCTTAGTATCTGTACACACCAAAGCTGAAATGAGCCGAGCCGGGCAGGGCGATGCGATGCCAAGCTGAGCAAGATCTACTATGCATTCACACTGAAGCTGATTCACATGTAGTAGGTTTCCTAGCCTTGTGCTAGCTTCCTGTCAGTCTCAGTTGCAACGTAGTGTAATAATATCATCAACTTTGATGATGATGTTATTGGTTAGTTCCTCACTTGATGATGAATATATGGGAGAAAGAAGGCGGTATTGGGCATACAATATCAATAAAGATCACGAGACTAGTGGACAGTTCATAACTCTGTACAAGAACTCCAAATTTTTAATTTACTCCGAAAGCTGTCCCTCAAATGTTGTCGTTTTGCGTTGCTACAATATCTGCATTTTTTGCTACAATAAATGAAAAATAATATTGTTAACAACTGTATTATAGTGGACATTACAGTGTTTAAAACTATATTAATTTTTTTATACAGGTCACAGCTTTAAACAGAGCACCGAGGAGCACAAAAAGAACACCACCTTAGCATTTTACAATCACATAAAAGAAACAGGACACAAATACACAGACATTTACCATAACCTAGAAATCTTACACATCAACAAAAAAGGACCATATCTCAAAACACTAGAAAAATATGAAATTTGCAGACACAAAAAGTATAAACATATTAAACCAACAAACCCAATACAAATCACACATACTCTTTGATACTATCGAAAACCTGCCTTTAAAACCGTAACTGCCTAACTCAACATCTCTAAGCAGAAGACACTGATGAAGATCACCACATAGCGATCGAAAACGTGTCTCAGTAAGTTTTCAGAGAAAGTTCGGATAGTCATAAACTAATGTTAAAGTAATTAATTTTATTATATTATAGAGCGGTACATTTGTATCCATCTACTTCTTGTTAGATTGATCCCACAAGGGAGGTCTTTCTTGAATCGAACTAATTAATATTTTAATATCAATACTCATGTAGTATCAATATCACTATAATAGTATTTTTGAATTAACAGAATATAAAGAACAAAACACATTGAAACAATAAAGACACAATATATTGTCTAATGTTTCTCAGCTCACTAGGCTGGAACATTGGAATAGACTGAACGAAGGCAGAAACCGCTTGAATTGGTGGAAGGTAGAACTAGACAAAACGGCTCGCCACCCCCAGGCATTGCTCTACATGGCCCTGCGTTGTATTTGAAAACTCCCATGTAAACACTGCGTATTTAGTGAGCAGGCAATTATCGCACGGCTCAGTATTGTGACTCATACTTGCCTATAGTAGCACTTTTATAGTTGTTGAGGACGACAGTTTTCGAAGATACTCCATTGTCAACTCGGACCACAATTAACCTCATGGTTTTTTCGGTACGGTAGGGGTGGGATTTAGGTGTTTAATTATTCTTTATTTTCTACATCTTTCAAGATACTACTTTTATATTTTGTTGGCACTTTAATCTAAAATTAAAACATTAATTTTAATGAAAATAACAATCTGTATTTGGAAAACATCTTTTTTTTGATTAATCTAGAAAACGGTACTTCATATTATTCAAAATTAAAAAGTAAGGGAATCATGTGAAATTGTCAGTAATATAACAAAATTCCTTACCATATCGTCAAGTTCTTCATCCTTACTGTATCTTGCATAATCCTTCCTCAGAGTCCTCATAAGTATCATGGATACTAAGCCAACTAAAAAGATAACCATCATGAAACTGTTGAAGATACTGAACCAATGAATCTGTAGAAATAAATTATACAATACTTATTAATATTACATATTCAATAAAATATATTACACAGTTGAAATTACATGTTAAATTATACATTTATATCGATATTAAAATTACACAGGTTTATCATAAATGGAAAGAGGTTTTTAAAATGATTTAAATGAAAACAGAATTATTTACAGTTAATGTTATACATCGAAATCCTCAAACATTTTTTTAAATAACGAAGAAAATTTTATATGTGAGTCATTAGATACTTGGCAAATATTTAATCAATACTCAATATCTGCCCAAATAAATGTTAGTCAACATATATATCTTTGTTAACGGTTGTCATTGTTTAATAAATCCTGTTCTGTAATTGATGTGTCATGCATTTTTTTGCAATTAACAAAGTTTTTATTTTATACCTCTACAAGAAAAAGTCACAATAGGTTGGGTCTAGACTCCTTGGAAGCAACAGCATAAGTTGTTGTCAGCCTAATCATAGATGCCCAAACCTTCCATTCAAAGCATCTGTGACAAATGTACTACAGTACAGGGGATCAGTATCTTGTTAGAAATGAAGTTGTTGAATCTTTTCAAGTATAGGCAGTTGAAGGAAGCAATAATTTTCAATCATATCGAGGTACATAATCCCATTGTCTTTTCTGCAAAGAAGAAAAGACCTACTACACGATTTTTCACCACACCACATCAAATACGATACTAAAAAAATCTTATTTAGGTTATCAAACCCCCATATACTTGAATTGTGTCTGTCAACACACAGATTGTTATGGAATGTAGCTCTTCTATAAAGATTATATCATCTAAATATGATTGATTTTCATTAATCTCATTCAACATTTCAACAGCAAAATTTAAACGTTTTACACCATCAGATTTCAATTCCTACAATAGCTGGATCTTATATGTGTGTAAATTCAGTCTTCTGTGAATAGTTGTTTTCCGAAATGCCTAGTCCTAGACGAATTAAGGTATGGAGTTCTGAGGGAGATTGTCTAATTAGTTCAACTGTTTCGTCTAATATTAGGTGATCTCTACTTCAGAACTTATACAGTTTCTTCAAACTGCCCAATAGTAATGTTACTTTGCTATTACGGTTTTATTGTTTTATGATGTATATTATTCTCATTGAAATGCATGTTGAACTGAAATTACAAACTTGAATTCAGCAACAAAACACACTTTGCTTTTTCTTTATAAGGAAACATAGTTACACACTAAAACACAGACACAACTACAATACAAAAACATATGTTGATGTTATAACAGTTTCTGGGGTGGAGGCTAACAGAAATACCAATCTTAAAATGTTTTTGTATGTTTTTTTGAAACCCTACCATTCTCTCAAAAAACCCCCTGTATATAATCTATACAGTATTAAACAATTTTTCTTTTATATGAATTTTTTTAAGATTCCATAGTGTCAATTGTACATAGTAATAATGAAGCTATAAAGAAAAACAGGTCATATAAAATAATAATTTCAAGTAATAAAAAAAAAGTCAATTCCTACATAGGTCAACAAATTTTTTTAAAAGTTTAGTTACTTTTTATTAAATAATTACAATAAATATAAATAAAGTAACATAACCTATGTGTTACAACAGCTGTTCTACCACATAACCTATAACATAAAATCAGCTGTGTTTATGAAATCACTTATTACACTTTTGCTATTACTTGTGACCAGATTTTATGTTAACTAAAAGTTGTTAAATTGTTAACTTACATTTGGAGGAAATGTTTTCGTCTTACAACTTCTTCAGCCTCGTATTTTTGCCGCTAGGAATACTGCAGTTGTGCTTCCTTGGTACCATTTTTTTTTAAAATTAGAAGTGATGTGATCAAAGAGTATGTGTGATCTGTGCCGTGTTCGTTCATTCAAGATGTAATTTTTAAGTGTCATTTTATGTAAGACACATAAAAATGACATTTTAAATGAACAAACATGCCACAGATCACACATACTCTTTGATCACATCACTTCTAACTTTAAACAAAAATGGTACCGAGGAAGCACAACTACAGCATTCCTAGCGGCAAAAATATGAGGCTGAAGAAGTCGTAAGACGAAAACGTTTCCTTCAAGTGTAAGTTAACAATTTAACAACTTTAGTTAAATTAAAAGTCTGGTCGCAAATAATAGTAAAAGTGTAATAAGTAATTAACAAGCAGCTCATCATGAACAGCAACAAGATTTCGATATTTATGAAATCATATCTTATCACTTATTTTAAGCCAAATAGGAAGAAATAAATATATTCCATACCTTACCCCTTTGTGAAAGATTTTTCTTCGATATAAAACTAAAATTAATTCATGAAATTTAATTAGTGAAATTATATTTGAAAAACTGTAGTAACATCAAGTGCCCTCCCTTACTAGTTTTTAAAATAATGTACTTGAACTTGAGTGAATGAATAAAAAGTATTTTATTAACAATTGAAATTTTGAATAAGATATATACGAATAAGGAGAGTTTGAACTAAGAGAAAGAATTGAATAAAACCTATACTGACATTCAGGTGTATTTATGGTATGGATTACGGTTAGAACAATCTTGTAAGATTACAGGGAATATTATTTAGCTTATAGAACTATTCAAAAATAGTAAATATTCTAGAATTTATGTCTCTGTATGTACATTTCTTCTGTCCATGTGTATGTCACTGAACTTCTAAACGATTGGACAGATTTTTATGAAATTTTATTGCGAGATTAAATGTTTTTGAGAATGGTTTAGAATCACAATTTGATCCGGTAGGCAGCGCTGCGATTAAACATTTTTTTATACTCAGAAAATCCTACTTTATTTCTGCCCCAGCGTTTAGTCATTTGTATTAAAATATAAGAATTATTAATGTAGATGGAATACTCCATCATTTTTTTTATATAGGCCTATGTGAGTATGTTACACAACAACTGTTTTAAAAATGTATTACTTCAAGTTATAATATTATTGTATTTAATGTACATTATTGAGTTAAAATTCTATTGATCTGAAATCATCTTTTATTATTGAATTGAACTTAAGTTATTAAGGATGTTAAATGTTTTAAAAAGTAATTACAAAAAACATGCAATGCATAAATTTATAAGGTGCAGTATAGAAGTAGGTATTTTACATGCACATCCATTCAACAACACAACCTACGGTAATAATCAACTTGACCTACGAATTTAAATTGTCAGTCCTATGGCAAAATGTCTGTAAATTATTCCTTACCATAAATATTTGTGTTCAATTAAAAATGATCAAATTGGCAATGACATTCTCTGAACAATTGCTCAACATTGGCAACGGAAACATTTAACTGCATGAAAATACATAATCCATCCAGCTCCTATATAATTTTTGCAACATGGTGTCTTCAAAAGAAGCTTGATTGAAGGAATATTTCCAGATTTGCAAAATAACTACACTAATCATGCAAGCTATTTTGGTGCCAAAAAATATAGATGTCAATACTATTAATTTTAAAATACAACTGTCATTGCATTCGGTATCAACTTTAAAAAAACATTATTTCTGATATTTTTCAGCTGGGACGTTTCACACTTGGTCAGCGCATTCTTCAATGCTGAGAGTTACGGGACGGTCTTATTTATGACAAAACATTGAACAACACACTGACCTAGTGCAAAACACATCTGCTGATATCAGTAAGTAGTTATTTTTTGCCAAGTTGATACCAAAAGAGTGATTATAGAAAAACCTCAAGATAAACAACACAAAAACTGCAAACGAAATATCATTCAAATCGATCGACACTGTTGTCAATCATAAGGAAATTATTAACTGCTCTGTTGAATTCTTTAATTCACTAGATACACCTGGAATGCCACAAAATGACTTGCAATTGAAAATTGGTTCACCAATCATTTTGCTTTGAAAAATTTGAATGCACCCATCCTATCCAATTGCATGTGCAATTGGTTATAAAAGAAATCATGGGCAATGTTCTTGAAGCTACCATTTTAAACAAGTTTCAAGGTGAAGTTGTTCTTACACTGTGGATCCCAATGATTCCCTTTGACTCACCCTTCCCATTCATATGCAATATCTAATTCGCTTGGCATTCAAAATTACTATTATAAGCCATAAAGCCAAAAAATGTCAATTTGTGGGTTGCATCTATAAAATCCGTACTTTTCACATGGCCAGTTATATGTTGAATGTTCAAGCATTGGGAAACTAATAGTGTTTGTTTACTAAATATTCTATACAAAATTATGAGTTAAGAATCATTATAGCTCTAGTATAAACACATCTTTTTTACAACCAAACATTAAGAAAAAAATTATGTTAAAGCTCACTGACCCTGTGCTGGAAGAAATTAGGATCCAGGTATTTGTCGAACCTATCCTCAAACTTCACAGGAGAAATCTTCCAATTGACTTCATAAGTAAATGGTATTTTTGCGCCAATCTCTAACAAGACTTTTTGTTCTGAAGTCAAATTTACATCTACAATATACTTGCCGTTATAACCAATATCGAACTTTTTATGTGTCCAGATATAATAATTAATATGACCGCCGGCTTCTTCCATTTCTCCAACAATTCCTGAAAACAATAATTTGATTTTGATAATTTTGTTGACAGTATAACTTTCAAAACAAAAGATTTACAGAGTCTTGGAAAACAAATAGGACCAGCTATATAATTTAATGCTTAATTGTAATTTAGTCATTAGTATAAATAAAAAAAAAACAACCTATTCCTCATAATACAAATAATTCTATAACTTATCATGCCCAAATGCACTGACATTATGATTGGCCATATTTTTTACCGATATTGTCATATTTGATATATCAGAAACATCAATATTTCGAGGTGATATAATTAAACATGAAGTATAAAGACACTAAAAATTATCTTTTGCTATATCTTGACGTTAAAAAAATCACGGAACACAGACCAGTTACTAGATTTTTGATCAAATAAAAATTTCATCACTGAGTGACTTCCATCACACAATGATGAGGGGTTTTTAATTTCGAGATGAGTCGGTGTGAAAGAGTTGATGGGGGAAATTGTAGCCAATCTGACCTTAGAGACGTCTAAGGGACAATACCGTCAAGATTTAAAAGGAAAATTTCACCCCCAAACTCGTTCCTATATCAATTAGCTATAAAATATCTGTCAGTTGTTGGAACATCCTTGCCAGCAGGGAGGCTCACCTCCAAAGCTGGTGAGGTTTTATCAGTAGAAAGGAGCAGACTAAAACCCAATCATGCAAAAATGCTGATAATCTTCGGCTTTAGGAAGAGAATTTTGGAAAAATAATTTTCATTTTGAAAAGAAAACAAAAAAATGAATATATTTGTAAAAGTAAATTTCAAATTTTAATTCCTCAATAATGTATTTCTTTACAGAATAAACAAATCGATTTTTTTCCATCTGGTTACTGATTTTAATTTTCTTACTAACTTTACATTTCCTTTTATAATAAATGGAATTTTTTAAAATTATTTTGTACCGATATTGGTTTTAACGACAATATCTAGATATTGCGATATTTTCTTGTCAATTTCTCAGCCCTAATTATGAAGTAATTTTTTTCCTCTCACTGAAATTATCAATTACCATTACTGATTACGTATTGTACTCTCCTATGTATCACATCATTCATGTCGTGTTTATATAGTTATATGCCAGTTGATGAGCTACAGACGAGAAAGACACAGCCAATGGATGTTAGGGGAATTTGAGCTTGGTTTATGTACTTCCCCTTGTTTCAAGTACGTTTACTATCTTCAAATACAAAATACTATTTAAAAAAAAATATCAAAAAAATTTTGAAATAAATTCCTACGAAAGAAAAAATTTATTTTAGTTACCGTAGAGTACTGTAAATGGTACTGTATGGTAACCATGGCAACAGTTAAAAGTTGTACAATTCATTTCCTGGTATTGGAAAGTTGGCGAGTACCAAAGCACGCTAGACTTTGAACATGAAGATTTACAGTTCGAATCGGGATAAACCCCCAAATTTTTATAATTTAATTATTGAATAAATATTTGAAAAAACTTTATTAACATCAATTGGCATATGCTATAGGTTAAAGAAAGTATATTTGAACTTGATTGGATGAATAAAAATATATTTTATTAACGATTGAATAATATTTGTACAACACACACACACACACACACACACATGCACGCGCACGCACACGCGTACACACACACACACACACACATATATATATATTTTGATATTTTACGTTGTCCATTATTTTTCCATTGCACTGACTTTATGAAGTTGATATATTACTATTGTAAATACTTTTATCCACCACTAAGTGCAATAATTTTACCTTGTTGTGATGAGGCACCTTTCGGTCACTTGACCATTGTCAAATCACTCGATCACATTGATTCGACAATGGTCAAATGACCGAAAGGTGCCTCATCACAACAAGGTAAAATTATTGCACTTAGTGGTGGATAAAAGTATTTACAATAGTAATATATGAACTTCATAAAGTCAGTGCAATGGAAAAATAATGGACAACGTAAAGTATCAATATATATATCAGGAGAGTGTGAGCTAATAAAAGGAATTTAATAACAGTTTAATATTACTGTTATGCTGTCACATAAGGGTGGGTTACACTTTCTATTTATTGTGTGCAGTACATAATATCCCACTTTAAAATGTTTACTTTATTTTAAGCCTAATTTTGAGCAGAACCCGTTATGGTTGATTATGACCTATTATAGTCTACAAAATGAAAAATAGCCATCAATTACATAATTTTTAATATTTTAAAAACTCATTTCATTAGTACTATCTAGCATGTAACAAGTTAAAGGAAAAGCAAATACCTTCAAACTAACAATAGAAGTACTAACTTGTTAATTATCCACCGGCTAGATTAAAATTTTTTATAAACAATTTAAACTAATTTAATTTAAAATTGACAATCTGGTAATAAGTGAATTTCTTTCAGTAATATCATTACATGAATTAGGTTTTTATAAGAGTGAAACATTAGCTTGTTATCAATAACCTTTTATCATGAAGGAAATCCTCAGTTTATTTAAATTTATCATTTGAATTCAAGAATGTTTGACTCATCATTTAATTGCCTGTACTTTTCACACATTAGGTAGTTTTAAAAAGAAACAAAATAGTTTTAACAACTCAATATATTCTGTATATGAATCCAATAATTTTTAACATTAAATATAATGTAAAAAATATAATTTGGAACAAGAGTAAAATTTAGAATAGATAGTTTCTTGTTTACGTAAACTGATTATTTATAATACAGAAAAATAAAGGACTTAATAATATAAGTCAATAGGATAAATTGCCCCCCGGACATCTTCTAAGAGTGTTTCTTACGAGTGGACGATATTTTCTGTCATGGTGGCTTGTCATTCATATTTTTTTCGCTGGTGGTACCAGTGACAAAATATGGAAAATGCCAGTTAAACTGACAATTGATCGATTGGAAGTTGCCTTTGTTGTGATTTGGCAAAAAGTCACTATCTCTGCTCTTACCGCTCAGTTCACGGCACCAATTATTGGGGAAGGGGAAAGGGGATTTCTCTCTGTTGTGATTAGGCAAAATGTTGCTGTCACAACTGAAGAGTTACTGATATTTTATCACCGCTGTCATTGGTTGATTTGTCGCTGTCACTGGTTCTCCTCATTTACGTTGTGTGTATGTGGTCGATTTGTGTCAGGTTTTAAGATAGTGATGAAGTGGTGTACAGTAGACGCTATTTTGCACTAGATAGTTTGTTCTTAATTTCGTAGGAGTTTACTTTGAAATAAAATGAGCCTTCCAAAACAAAAAGCAAGGTGTAGAATCATTTCACCAGTGTGGTATACCTGCCTGTTATTAGCACATACAGAGCAGTCTCAGTATCCCTTGTCACTGGTACTAAAGTCACCAGTAAAAGTCACTGATTCAAACCTGGCGCTGTCACTAAAATCACCGATCCATTAAAGTCACTGGATCAACCATTTCTAGTATTGCTTCCAGTAATTTCAAACTTAGATACCAAAGAAATGCTATTTTACCTAAGCTATTATAAATTACCAAATATTGAATATTGGAGAGAAACGATATTTTATTACTGTTGCACTGGATCGTAAAAATATCTGAAAGATTTAAAACAAGCTGGAGTTTCCAGAAAAAATTTTTAGAAATCATAATTCAGGATTTAGAACAGAGAAATCATATTAGAATCAAATAAGGACTTTTTGGTTTACATTACCCTCATCATTAAAAAAAAAAATAAATATAATAATAATAGTACAAAAATAACATGTAAATTAGCTTACTTGTTTTAAAATAATGTAAATATAGTGTCATCTAGATTTTATTTCTAATGGTATACTGGTTATTACCTACCCCAAATTGGAAGATCATCTATATACATCTGGTACCAATAGTGGTTTTTCACTGCATATATAAAAGCTTTTAATCTCTCATCATTTAATTGAATTTCACAATAAGGAGTTTTAGATATATCGGCTGGAACAAACAAAAGTAACATGTTAAAACTATACTTTCAATATACAGGAAAGCTTCTTTAATAGGCAAGTGTTTTTCTTGAATTAAATACTCTATGTCACATAAAATGATCATGCTAAAACTACCATATGCACTCCTCCCTTGTTATTACGCCACTGGCCATATGGTCACCATGGACAGAGAATTATAAGACAATTAATTTGATTGTTTAAAAAAGTAATTATTTTTAAAAATAACTTTTGATAAATACTTGGAACAACTGTTCCAATAATTCTTATTGTTATTTCACAATTTCTTAATTGTTTTAAGTAATTTGTTAGCTTTTTACAATTTTAATTAATTTTCTGTCAGAATTAGTGAAACTGTCGAGGTTCCTATTTTTGGAGTGCAATATGACTTGTATTTTGGTATTATAAGATCCCTGTTCATAAGAATAAAAATATTATTACTAGACAAGATCTTCGAGATCTTCATCGCCCCCAATAAAGAAAAAAAAGCTTACTCTGATATGCAAAACACTTTTTCTTTAACCCTTTTGATCCCGGGACTTTTTGCATGGTTATCTGTTCCAGTTCCAGCTACGATTTATAGAAAATGTAGTGCTTTGACAAAACTTACACCAAATTTTTATTTATAAATGGATTGTCTTGATTCTTTTTTAAATTTACTTCCTTAAGACTCTACTCTAACATAAACTTACCTAGAATTATAATAAACATGCACAATAAATAATTAATAACAAAAATTTTGTTACTAACAAACATTTTTTTAAACTATTCTGTTTCCATTTTATATAAAATTAAAAATCAGTTCCTACATAAAAGCATCTTGTCTTTGTACACATAAAAATGAGTTTTTCCCAAATTTTTCCTAGTTATATCCACAAACAACTGAGATATAGGTTTATAACTAAAAAGTGCACATTTAGTTCCACACCACAACATTGCGAAAAACACATGATAACGTATACGAATAAAATTAATTAATTAGGTCACTTGTCAAATTACAAAATAAACACGAATAATTTCATTTTAGCTTTAATCAAATGTTTGATGTAGTCTTATTGTCAGAAAAAAAGATTTTTATGTTATATATACTAACACTTATATGCACTAACAAAAACCGCTACAAACCATAATAAACTTGTTGGAAACCAAAACTGTGTAAACAAAATTGTGACTAACAGACAGATCAATCATTACTCAGAAAAATGATAGCTGACGTATAACTTTGAATAACTCGAATAACTTTGTAAACAAGAGTTCATTAGGAATGCTTTAATTTACCATAATTTTAACAATAATTTTACCAATTATATTATATTTTTAAAAATATATTTTATGAACATCCGGAAATTTGGATGTTGGATCGAGCACGATTTTTCAACACGTCCGAAAAATCAAACGTTGGGTTCAAAAGGGATAATATAATAATAATAATAATAATAATACAGTAATTTACCATCGCTTCAACATTATCCCTATTTAGTATTAAATATTGGCATATGAAGAGTGTTACAGTACCGTGTAATTTAATCTAAAGACATATGTTATTTAATAAAAAGTCCTGTTATTTAAAAAAAAATTATATACAATTTGAGACTATTTAGTAACTAATATATCTTTTATGTCCTCCATTTCATGTACATGTCTTGTTATAGATTCCGTTAAAATACTACATTTAAAATTTGTTTGTCAGATACCAAACTGATTTTATTTCTAAAATGAGATAATGTTTTGTAGTACAATCCATTTTCGAGAGGGTTTTATGGTACTGTCCAAAGATTTTCAATTATATTTAAATCTAAGGAATTTCATGACTATATGAAAATCTTAAAGGTTTTCTTTGTCAACAAATGTATTCACTTTTTTTTAGTAAGGCATGGGGCTAAATTTTGTTGTAGCACTTTATTGCCATGTAGAAATTTCTTTTAAAGATGTGGCACAACCTTTGGCTTAAGAAGTTCAATATATCCTCGCATTTTAACACACAATTTCTACTGGAACTAACAACAAATTTCACATTTAAAACAACCCCAAGATATTTGTTTCTGGGTGATGTTTAACCTTTTCAAGAGCACTCCCGAATATACTTGATCCCAATCGTTGCGTGAAGTCGGAGCACGCACGAGAATACTCGGTTTGATATTTCTTCTGTCACAGCATACCCGATTACATTCTTTTCTGTCAAATGGCATTACTACACTATCTACTGGTCAATATTTGAACTTCTTCAGTATTTGTTGAGCCATTTATTGGTCAATATTCGAACTTCTTTGGAGTCATTTGCTAGGCCATCTATTGGTAAATAATTGAAGTTACATTTAATATTTCTGTAATGCTTTTTGATCAAGTAGCTGACATTTCATGTTTGTCAGACAAGAAATATAGCTGGACTGCCTATTGGCCTTGTGTAAATGCTGCATAATCCAATGCTACACTCAGAAGTTATTTGCCCTTGGAGGCACTCTGCTACACTCAGAAAAAGAAACCATTTTCAAATGTTTTCTTAGAGTAATTCCAATAATAAAATATATTACGCAAACAGACAGAAACACAAAAATATGATTTAATGACTTTTATTAAACACTATGAATATGATTTTGATAAAGCACTAATTATGCCACAGAATTGCGACAAAGAACAACTTTATATCACACATTAAATTATAGAATAAGTGTAGCTAACCATGTAGCCACATCATAAAAATAAACAGCAATTCCCCATTGTAAATACCATTAAAGTCAAATGTCAAAATTTGTAACCTATAAAATATTATACGCTTTGTGTTACATGCACTACTTTTTTGCAACCATGATTTTTAATACTTTTATGTGGAGAAACTGTTTCAATTAGAGTTTAAAGACTCTTGAATTACACTGTGAATTGAATCGTTACTAAAACTCACCTCTAAACTCTATGTCGAGTCCACTAAACTCCAGCTCCACACCCTGTAATGCTTCTCCAAGGGTTTCATGGTAATGGCTAATAGTTTCTTTATTTCCCATACAAAATGGCAGAGAAAAATAAGCATATGTTTCCTGCCTGTTGTGGTATGGACCTACTGTATTCATCCATAATACTACCTCATCGTTTTCATCATACTAAAACAAACGAAAAGTTTATAAATTTGGGCAAAATAAATTGTAAGCTCATAGGGAAGTTTGTTTAATTTGTTTAAAATTCTACCCGTTTTTAGTTTTGAACTCAATGGCTTCACCTCGGGCAGTATATAATAAACCACCCAATATTGTTACATTGTCATCCAATTCGGAGGTGTGTTTAAATGCTCAAGTCTCTAGTTCATCAGGAAATTTGCTTAAATTTATTGAAAATTTCCACCCAGAGATAGACAACAAGGAAAGTTAATAAAAACTTGTTAAAAACATGTTGCCAACTTTGAAAATTATGTAGTGCAGAAGTTTATTTATCTCTAAAAATAAACAAACATTTTTATTATAGTTTGTAATAGTTATATATTCTCGTTTCATTAAAAGTATAAGTGTCTTATACATTTTGCATGCATATATAAAACAGTATGCTTAAATAAAATCACTGTGAGCCACTTCAGAATTGGTTAAATTTTGATGTCTTATTTTACTTTATTATCATGACCATAAAGTAGGCCTACAACTGATAAGATAATGGCTTTGTATAGTATTCTAACTTACAATTGGACATTTACTGATTAAAATTGATTTATTCATCAAATAGCAAGCATATGATTTTAGAGCATAAAGCCTTTTGTGCTATGGTTACATATTTTAAACCTCTGTCTATGTTGAGTAAAAATACTGAATTTTTGTAGGGACTAATTCGTTTTTTTTTTACTTTCTGTATACTTGACTCCATTTCAAAACAATAATTCACTATGTACTTTTTATACTTCAACAGTTATTTTAACAACTTCAAAAAAAATAAGCTAACTAAAATAAATTTTTGGATCTAGTTTGGCAGGAATAAATTAAAATTTATATTGCATAATATAACTTTCGTATAAATTAAAATGAAAGTTGGAAAAATAACAATCTCAACACAGATATAAAAATGATACAGAAGCCTAAACAGAAATAACTCAACACTCTAATTAGGAAAAAAATGATAAAAAAGTAACAAGATAAAAAAAACCTACAATGAAAGAAAATTATAGCTTAAATAATACATGACTAACAACTAATTAGATGCTTGAATTTAAAAGTTCATACTAATAAGAACAGAGAAAATGTTAAACATAAAATTAGAGAAAGTAGTAGGTGGGCAGAGAAAGTCTGCCACTCATATTTTATACTTGCAGAAAACATATGAATAAGATATTACTTTTGATACATACGTATCAAATACATCTCTCACTAGAAATGTTATTGGTAATCTATAATAAACAATATGTAATTATTAAATTTAAGCTATATATTTATTACATTATAGAATTATATATACAGTATTTGTTGATTCCATCTTCACATGAGCTACTAGTTTTTAACTAAAAACACAAGTGCTATTTAGATATATATATATATATATATATATATATATATATATATATATATATATAGTAGTTAAAATTTATGTATACTATGGATTTACACAAACTATAGCTTTATCAGATTTAATTTATAATTTCACCGTTACATATTATACTCCAGGAGTTTTAACCTCAATTGATGGTTATAATAAAATTTAATAAATAAATAATTTTTAATGAAAAAAATAATATAAAATGAATATGAAGTTTTACTTTAAACTTGCAACAGAAATAGAAAATTTACAGTAAACAAGTGTTCCTTAAAACAAGTAACAAAAAATAGGATTTGAAGCTGTAACTTTCTTTTTAATTTGTAGTTTGCATCTGTATAGTGAAATAAGATTATAAAAATTAATTATGAATAGGTTAGTTGAAAATATGTTTATGTTGAAAAGATTTACCGATTTTAAACACGCAATTTGAAATTTTTTTACATATATTAAATTATGGAAAGCAAACGAAAACATGGTTCTTGTACTTTAGAAGGAAAAGTGTTGAGATGCTTTGACAAAGGAGAATCGTCTGCTAAAATTGGCTACTGAATTAGGCATTGTAACTGACTGAATAGTTACTGCCATCATAGAACAGTTTTCATATATACAAAATTGATAGAGATTAGTTTTGATTTTTACAAAACAGACAGAAAGAACTTCTTTTATATGGTCCATTAATACAAGAAAAGGCTAAAAATAGTTGAATGAAACGAAAAAATTGTTATTTGTCTGTTTACTGTTGGCAATGCATGGCATCAGTTTACTAGAGAAAAGTTACTAGCTGAGAGTTTCTGCATCAAAAGAGTATTTAACTAAACTTTCACAAAAACTATCTAGCATGTGTATAATGCTAGTAAAACAGATTGAATTTCTAGGCACTACATACTAACTTTTGCTTCTCAAACGGAATCTTCTGAGACAGGTTTAAAACGATCAAGTACTGATTAGTTTTAGTCTCCAATAATACTGCAAGAACCAATAAGTGACAGCGGGTGATTAGAAATTCAGCCAATAAGCCATTAAAAATTTATATCCTAATCCTGATTTACTTAAAGAATTCAAAGAATAGTGTGGATTAATTCTTTTATGTTTAAAAAATGGTACAGAAAAGTTATTTTTTTTAGTAAAATGATCCAATAAGTAAATAAATTGCCAACCAATGCTCTACTGGTGTGATGGTGATGCATCCTTCACAAATTCTTTATATTAAAAACTTAGGTGTAATACACACAGGTAAAATTAAATAAAACAAATCTAATTGAAAAGTATTAGAAACAGACACGCTTTTTATAAAGCCATGATATTTTCTGAACTCCTTCTTGAATGAAAATCATATGATTTGTGGATAGCCCCATACCTTATATTAGAAATATTTTCTATAAACAAATAATGGAACCAAGTTCTACTGATTCTCTTTGCATAAAAGTAAAGGCGATTTCTTAACAAAAAGTTGAGAAACCTATTTTTAAACCGGTTTTTACCATCTGAAAACGTATTTAAAGTATTATAAAAAATTAACATGAAATTAAAAATAGCAAATTTCAAACATGAATTCATATATGAAAATTTAAAAGTGCACGCACTTAGTACTATAACCTATTCCAACTCACTGATAAATCACAAAGCTCTACAGAAGCTGCAATTTTAGTACAAAATTGAACAATAAATTGAAAAGGTCATTTTTAAATACATGATGGGCATAACAATTTTCTAATACAAATAAAAAATAAAGACAATGTCTTATAAACTTGGTTCTAGCTGTTTCAAGAGAATACCAACGTGTAAAATTAAAATCTTCTAATTAGTTATAAACAAAAGAATAAATGGACTACAACTCACAATTATAAAAACTTTAATATCAGACGCGTTTCAATGACATTATGTCATCCTCTTCAGTGATGCTACACAATCGAAAATTAATTAGAAAATTGAACATAACCTATAATATTTTAACAAAAGTAAGAACCGGATCTGAGAAAATTTATAACCGCTGCTACTAATATATTTACATTGAACAACATATGATAACTACAAATATTTAATTTTGATGAGCCTATAATATTATTAAAACATAATACAGTAAACTCCCGATTATTTGTGGGTGGATTAACCGGTTTGCGGATTATCCGGGGTCTGCCATTGTTTTACAAATATCCAATTTTTGTTCCAATCAGATTCATGTGTTTAAAATTTCCAAACGGTGAATTACGATGTAAATACATATAAGGCTTAATAGAAGTTAAGATGAAGGGAATAGATATATAAATATGTACGTACTAATTTTTACATTGAAAGGGAAGCATCCCGACGCGGGCCAGCGTAATAGAAGGGGCGAGCAGACTACTGTATATAAGAGACAATGACAAAATGCTTGGACGCCCGAAAACCTAATGTGTATTATAAGATTGTAAACAAATGTCAGCTAATCTCGACTATAAATAGTCTGACGTGACATATGCATTATCCATGTCTGTCATATACATTATCGATCTTTATGGCTTTGTGACACACGTGACACAAGTAGACACTGTGCCACAAAATGGTTCTCAAGAAACTTAGATCGCACATTAAAGCTAAATCAATGCTCACAAAAAAACAGACAAAAGTGACAGATTTTTTTGTTAAAATGTGAAAGTATTATGTGTAAAGGAAATTACATATGTACATACATACTTACTTTTGACATATACTTATGTACGTATTGTAAATAGTTAGACATATAAATGTGCCTATTATAATCCGTCAAATAAATCGACATTTTAAATTATTTTCTGTATTTTTTTTGTCCTCAGAAGATTATTTGTGTATTGCATTAATCGGGGTCATTATTTGTGTAACTTTTGGTATAATAATCGATTATCGATCGGTTTGCGTATTTTTTGTTCATAGCGGATTATCCAGGGAATTCATTATCCGTCGTTGCCAGGCCTCCCTATTCCACGGATAATCGGGAGTTTACTGTATTAACAAAATTATTTAAATAATTTAAATTGAAGATATTATTTCATATTAAATTAATTTACAATAATATTGAATTTCGAATTGGTCCTAATTCATTATTAATAATTTTATTTTTATTTCCATTTATAAATAAAGTTTCCCATACATATAATTCAATAAAATTTATCAAACTTTTTAAATAAATAACATTTTTACTTTTAAACATGTGTTTTCCGTCCAAAAGCATTGATTGCAAGATTCTACAAAAAATTGCAAGAAGTTATCGAAATCGGAAAAAATAGAAAAATCATTATATTGGGCGAATTTAATGGACGAATAAGAATGATAATCGGGGACTAATAATTAGGACTAATGATGTAGAGAGATAGAGACATATATTGGGGGAAGAAGGTGCACTGAGGCCTGGAAATTCAACAAGATAAGAACCGACAACAATTCAAGAATCCAAAATATACCAGTAGAAGCATGAGAATATTTTAAGAAATTCCTAACGTAAGGTCAAGAAGAATTCCTATGCCAATAGGAACAGAAGGTGAGCGGTAAATATGGCCAGTGTGGTCAGAGTAATTGAGCAAATGAAGAATAGAAAGGATAGTGACTGGGAAAAATCAGTGGAGAGAAACTACTGAAAAAGGCAAGGATTAACTCAGAAGAATGATTATGAGCCTTATACGTAGATGCTTATGAGCAAATCGTACACCAGGAGAATGGAAAACGGGATACATGACAGCAATATACAAATAGTAAGGACACAGACAAAAATGGGATAATTATCGCGGCACAGCAATTACTCCTACTCTGAGCCGGGTATATGGAACAATACATAGAAACATCATAGAAGAGTAATATCAAATGAAAGAGAACAAGAACATTTAAGATTTCGGGCAGGAAGATCGTCCATGGACAACCTATTTTGTATTTTAAAAAATTATAGACAAAAAATTAGCAACAAACAGAGAAGAACACATGTTATTCATGGATTTATCAAAGGCATATGATAATGACCCAGCATGAAGTTATAGGAAGCCCTACAAGAAAAAGCAGGCCTGCAAATCATTATAGGGAAGATTAAACACATGAGCGTTGGAAAACCCATAGAGAAATAGACAGTCGTAGAGGAGATTCAGAGATAGCTAATATGGCTCGAACATCGAAAGAGGATGTCAGAAGAAATATTACTGAAAGTTGCTTTGGAATGAGCCCCACTGGACAGAAGAAGAAAGGGAAGAATCAGACTAATATGGTGATAAACCATCAATAAATCCATAAGTGAAAGGAACTTATTGCTACAATAGGAAAATAGGCTACAACAGGCAAAGTTTAGAGATAGGATAGTGGTGATAGACGCTATAAAACCCGATGTTATATATATTTGAATCATTTCGGGCAGCACCATATTCAAGTGAATTTTGTACTCAGCACTATCTACACTGCTATCACTGCTATATAACTAACTATATGTTATATAACATTACAAATATTGGTTGTTCAGCAGATATAACATTTATAATTTACTTTATTAATAAAAAAAACGTATTAAAAATTTATCACATCTTTAAAAAATATTGGAAATAGTTTGATTGATAAGGATTTTACACCAACTCCCATTTTTCTTGTCTTCCGAATGCAAATAAATAAATAATTGGTTTTAAAACTCACAACCCATAAATAATGATTACAATTTGAAAAATAGGAACATAACCTCAATTCCCATGAAACTATAAAAAGTGAATAATTCTGTAGGAAACGGTGTATTATTTTATACTACATTAAATTATTAAACAGCCTAACTAATTCTCAACCTATCTAAAAAAATATCTAGTTAGGATAGGTTTGGTTATAAAAAATAATAACTTGATTAATGCTTTTGGCTGCAGCAAGTAAGTAGCTAACATTATAATTTTTTTTAAACAAACCTGCCTGGGTCACACTTTGCAAAAAGTGAAAGTTAGAATATAGATTTCAATTTTTCTTTCCATGCATGTTATAAAACAATACTAAATATTGGCATGTAAATATAACAACAAAAACACATTCCTTTATAAATTTGAGGAATTATCGCACTATGTTATATGAAATTATTATAAAAATATACTAAAATACAATTAATCACTTTAGCATTAGTTTATGACTATCTGAACTTTAAATTTTGTAAAAACTTACTGAGATAGAACGTTTTCAATCGCTATGTGGCAATCTTCATCAGTGTCTTCTGTTTGGATTTGTTAGGTTAAGGCGGTCACGGTTTTCAAGGCAGGTTTTTGATAGTATCAAAGAGTATGTGTGATTTATATTGGGTTTGTTTGTTTAATATGTTTGTACTTTGTGTCTGTAAATTTCATATTGTTCTAGTGTGTTGAGATGTGGTCCTTTTTTGTTAATGTGTAAGACTTCTAGGTTATGGTAAATATCTGTGTATTTGTGTCCTGTTTCTTTTATGTCAATGTAAAATGCTGAGTTAGTGTTCTGTTTTTGTACCTCGACTCTTTGTTTAAAGCTATGACCTGTTTGCTTTACCTGTTTGACAATAATAGACAAACTATGGCACAATATAAAAAAAAAACCACTAAAATTAACATCACAGAGAGGGAAAACAAATACATCACAATACCATATATAAACAAAACATCAAATAAAATAGGCCACAAATTTCAAAAAAACAGGATACAAAATAGCATACAAAACTAATAGCAATTTAAAATACAAAATACAACACGCCACCAACAACAAAGATAAACTACAAGCATCAGGCATATACAAACTAAATTGCAACACATTCTACATTGGGCAAACAGGTTGCAGCTTTAAACAAAGAGATGAGGGCCAAAAACAAAACACCAACTCAAAATTTTATAATCACATAAAAGAAACAGGACACAAATACACAGACATTTACCATAACCCAGAAATCTTACCCATCAACAAAAAAGGACCACATTTCAACACACTTGAACAATATGAAATTTACAGAACCATAAAAATACAAAGTACAAACATATTAAACAAACAAACGCGATTCAAATCTCACATACTCTTTGATCTATCGAAAACCTGCCTTTAAAACCGTCACCGCTTAACCCAACATCTCCAAGCAGAAGACACTGATGAAGATCACCACATAGCGATCAAAAACGTTCTGTCTCAGTAAGTTTTTACAAAATTTAAAGTTCGGATGGTCAAACACTAATGCTAAAGGATTAATTAAGATTCACAGAAAGTAATGGACTACAAAATTCAAGCATAATACTGTTACTGACACATGAGAAGGGCCCAAGGCAGGTCAAAACGATTAAGTCATTCCCAAAAACATTTCCAACACAAAACGTCAGATTTACAGCAAACTACAATGCAGAAATGGGATCTTATATAATTTACTTTGTGCACCCATTCTTATTAAAATTAGTACTTTTACATATCTGTAAATACTTATATTACTTACTAAAATATAACTACTAAAAAACTACCATTCTTTTAAGTTATGTTTGTAGGACAGGAATACATCTTCAGCGTATGCGCAGAGCTGAAAAACGAAGCATTACTCATTTCTACACCAGGGCTCTTCTCATGCCCTGGTGACAAAAATACTTTGCGCCGACACAGCAGAAATTAAAATATTTACGTATTATATGGAAGTCACTATTATATCGCACACAGCGGAGGTTAGGTTATCATAAATATGTTACTATTACTTCCCTGTTAAATTATGAATTGGATGTGGCTAAGTATAGGAACAAGAGGCAATCAGGTACCGCTGGAATATATATGTGGCGATTGGGAGTGACTGGCAGTGATGCGTTCAACTCAATTCTCGCTAACATTGTTTTTTTTGGGAGGCAGAAAACAAGAACCGATGGTCATAATGACAAGTAATTTTTATAGTATGTCAAATAGTCCTTTAGTATGTATAAATATTAAGTGTTCTTACGTCCTTTAAAAATAGTGGCCTCTGTATAATAAGTAAGTACTATTAATTTTTAAAAGTGTCTTAACTTCATTTTCAACAGACACCAAAGTCAATTGCAGTAAACAGTCCATGCATTGAGCGAAACACTGACTTCTTGTTCTGTGAATTAGTGCAAAACTGTATTCTAAAATTTAGTCAACAAAAATAGAATTTGTTAACGAACAGTTCTTAAACTAAATAAATAAAAACCCGTCAACCTCAATTGTATATTTCGAATGCATGGTAATCATCTTCAGAAGTACTGTTTAAAAGAGTAAAATTAAAAGATTTTTATGTTGAGGTTAGTGGGTTTTTATTTATTTAGTTAAAAGAGTTATTGAACTGTTCTTTATTAACAAATATCTTAAATGTGTACTTTGTAAGACTACATTTATCACTCAATAAACTTTGATTATATATTTTATGGAGACACCTTGAGTTCATAAATTTTCCTGTGTAGTTATATTTTTATATTTTTGTTGGGTCAACACTAAGCTCTATTGTTTTCAGCATTTTTGACGATTTTCTGCATTACAAGGTAAATTTTTTTGCAATATGAATAAGGGGTGGACTTATCATATTTATCGTCTAAAATTAATTTAAAAATTATTTTTAAAATGTATATTTATAATGCTATATATTTTAGATTATTAAAGCATAAATTAATAATTAATGTTGGCCTATACAGAAACGAAAATGTATAAGTATGATTGCTTGCTTGTATTATGTAAAACTAGTTTTCCAAATCTTTTTTCGAGAAAATTTATAGTTAATTTACATCCTTTTACTAGAAAATTAGACTTTCATTTTGGACAATTAGCCTAGATGCTGTACTTACAGTGTGTGTATGTTCATCTCCTCCTACTCCTAAAAGGAAGAGGCAGAGTGTTAGAACTACATACGTGAGATACATCACTAATTTAACCATACACTAAAATAAACAAAACTACTAATAATTGTTTATGTCCTCAAACCGCACATATATTCCTCCATTTGTTTATTAAAATACGTGTCTTGACGTTGACAAAAAATAGACTTTATTGATAATACAAATTTAGCAATAGACCCACATTAAACACGTAGGCAGTGATGTCACACATTTTTCTGTAAAAGTCCCTTTCCTTGCTGTAAGTTGGACTAAAATTTCCCTTCTAAGAGTGAATTATATTTAATGAATAAATTTTGTCTTAAATTGTAAATGTGAAATGTAAATGCAATAAATTTTTTAAAAACTCAGTATCTGAAACAAATACATAAATTATAAACATTTATAAAATTTAGTTGTAAAATTTTAATGAAAATAAATTAATTAGAAATGTACATATTATAATATGATTTAATAATTTTATCCATCTTTTATATATGTCAAAAATAATTAGAAAATATAATTGTACATTATGAGACAAAGAGGTTTTTTGGTATTGAAGAAATTAATCACTGTAATAATATATATTTAAATTAAATAATTAAAAGCCATTAGCTGTTTTTAATTTATATTTAAATTTACGCTCTTTAAATAAATTAAATGTACCTAACAAATACTGCTATAGGTATGTGTTTTCCATAATAATATACGTATATGAAGTAAAGTACAAATACAGTAATATTTATTTTTCTGTCACAATAACATAAGTTACTGCATTCTATAGATTATTTTTTAAACTATATTTTCAAACGTTTATAAATGTGTGTTTTTTTTTTTTAATTAACAATTTGTGCTGCTATCTAGCAGTAAAATGGAGAGTAATTTAGAACTATGAAAGAATATCATGATGCTATAGAAAACCAAAGATATTTTAGTTAGTGCTTTGTTTAGCTTGAGGTGATGTTCCTTGGCGACTTGTTCATCTGTTGGTAGTTGCATGTCAGTACTTGTTTATAATCAGTGGTGCCAGTTGTTATTGTGGTTGTGCTGTGTTAGTTCAGTTGACTTGAGTTTTAACAGATATGATAATTAGTCCTTTGAATTAAACCATGTGAACCAACGTTTTCAATTACTTTCTTTTATGGTAAGTCACTATTATTTCTTTCTATCAAAGGCTGTTGAACTTACAAACAAAAAATTACCCGCCCATTCAAACATACTATTAATGGCTGGATAAATGTTTTTAGTAATTTATCTAAAATTTCTCTGTAAAACAAAATATTTGTTATTGGTTTATTTAAATTATTGCATCTAATCTCAGTAGTTCTAATTTCTTTCAATTCATTAAGTTTAGCTACTGTTTGAAACGGTAATGTATGCTAATATGCAATGACGCTAAAGTAATAAACATCTTATTACGATTTTAACATTTTGAATAAATTAATTATTGGTACTTATATATTTATCAATTATTTTAAGACTACGTTTAATCCTACACATTTTATTTTAAATTGAAACGATTTTGTCAATTTGTTTATTTTACTTCAGTGTGTAATTAACATTATGTTGAAATTATTCATTAAATATTGTATAGATAGTTTATAATGGTATTAAAAAATTAACATCATTATAATTTCTTTGAAGTACGGAATAGTCGAATTTCACACCATCAAACTCCTTTATTATTTTTTTAATAGTATTTGCAAATTTTGGTATTCATCATCATCAATAAAAGTTTTTTAATTTGCACATATAGAACTTATATGTAGGCCTATATTTCAAAAAAAAATAATTTGCTTAACATTGTTATTCTAGAATGTCTTAGGAAATATAGATCTTAATATAATTTATCCTATAATATTAAGTTGAGTAAAAAGCCATTCCCCATTTAATGAAAACTATACTCTTAATTTTATATCACTAATTTTATAGTAATAATTCAGTGTATAACAGTTAAACATCTAGGGAATGAACAGGGTTGTGCAGTGCTATGATGCTGGAGAGGCGTTTGCATCAGGCAGCACTAGACATTAACTGAGAATAATTTTTGTTGTTGGTAGTACCAGAATACGATTGATAAGTACATTGCGAAAACAAAGGATGAACAGAAAAGACAAAAAATGCAAAGTGTACCTTTTTATTGAGTTCTGAACACAACCCTAAATTTTTGAAATGAGCGATTTACTCCCCTTGAATTTTAAAGCAAAGATTTTTACTTTCTATACGATATTTTAAAATGTTAAAAGACTTTTCAGAAAACTATACCCTCCTCTGAAGACAATTCTGATATAAATGGTCACAATCTAAAAGAAGAATTTATCCTGACTTCTATTGCAATTCTATGAATCCTTTGGATGTTTTAATTTTTATGTGGGAACAACATAACTTCTTTTCACCGTAATACTATCGAAGTTATAATGATATCACTTCCTGTTTCTTTAAATTGAAATTAATTATAATTTTGTTCACAAGCTCTTTAGGTCAAGCAGAATTAAGAAAATTAGGTAGTAATTCTATTGAATCTAAATTGGTGGCCAACCTTGATGTAAGAGAACTAATTGGAAAATTTGTGTAGCTACAAGTTAAAAGGGTATTATATTATTAGTTTAGACTTGATTTTCATCTTAAATTTTGTAGTTCATTACGTTTGGTGAAACCTATTAATCACTTTTACATTAGTTTATGACTATCCAAACTTTAAATTGTGTAAATTTATAAAAACTTACTGAAACAGAACTTTTTCAATCGCTCCAAGGCGATCTTCATCCTGATATTCATATTTGTGGTATTTGAGGTTTTAGTAGTGTTAGCATACAGTGTTTTAGATATATCTGTCACATTCAAAGTTTTGTATTAGTAATATTCTAGTAAAATTAGTCAGAGAAGACACTGATGAAGATCACTACATAGCGATCGAAAATGTTCTGTCTCAGTAAGTTTTACAAAATTTAAAGTTGGGATAGTCATAAACTAATGTTAAAGTGAATAATTGAGATTCACTAAACATAATGGATGACAAAATTCAAGGGTTTTAATACTAACTAATTACATTTAATTACGCAGGATTTTGGGCATTTGCATAATGATAAAAAATGTACCGTACAGCTCTGAGTGTAAATAATAAACATGTGAATTTTCTTGTTATAAATCTTTGGCTAGACAATGATGATATTTTCACAGTGAAGGCAAGAACATTTTGTTTCAGTAAGTTATTTTAAAAAGTCTTTAAAGTTAGAAAATTTCAAGAAATAAGAATGTATAGGTCTAAGTAATATTTAAAAGAAAGATATGTTATATTTGTCTGTAAAAAGTTACGTTCAGAAAACCAAATAAATTGAGGTTTCACTTGGTTGTGACTTTGAAAAACCTGTTGTTTAGAAGTGGGCCTTATAATTTCTAAATCAAATACTATTGACAAGTTTGTAGGTTGAAGAACGTTTTATAAAATTGTTATATGCAAGTGTTGAGGATTGAACAGTTCTTATATAAACTATATACTTAATTACTTTATTATGTTTTTCATTTTGGGGTCCAAAACATCAGTTCGTAAAATATTCAGTCAGCCAGTTTGAGTGAATCCGACTTCATGTCTCTGGCTCTGTTGGAATAGGTATCCTCAAACAGTGCTTCTTCCTCTGTGTGAATTTCAAACCTTTATATAACTGTAATATCATCTCAAAGTATATTTATTTATTTTTGTCAAATTATGCTTCACTCTTACTCTGCAAATATTCTGCATGATTTTTGTTAGATCTTTTTACTTGGATCAATTTCAGTAAAGAATGGAAGACTAGCCAAATTTTGACAGGCTGCCATTTCCAATAAGTTTTGCTTCTTTCAACTGCTTTTGTAAAAGTCGTGTTTTCTTAAGTTTTTCTTGGAAGGTAATACATAAACTACTGTTGTGTTACTATAGTCCCGTTTCTTTAGATTCAAAGACAACTTCAAAGTAGTAATATACAATGTTATCAAATATCTTTATTTCACTGGCTGTATTGTCATTTGCCTTTTCTACTTTTCCTACTGAAGTAGCCAGTAGCTCTCAAGTTAACTATTAAGAAAATCCCATTCCTTCTTCTGTAGTAGAGGGATTTTGAAGAGTTGAAAAGTCTCGAACTGGGCTACCCTTTGGATGATCAAGCGACCCACATGGGGAGATGTGAGGATCCTGTTCTCTGTGTTGAGTCAAGACTGATGCTGCTGCTCTACAACCCTATTTTTTGAACATGTTGCAAAGAGATATGTTTGTTAAACTAAATTTCAGTCTTGTACTTTGTTTTTGCATAATACAAGTCCATTGATCTTTTCTGAGTTAATGAGCCAAAAATCCATCTTGCTTGTCCCTCATTCTCTTCCTCTTTTGGGTCGCTTGAGGGGGAGAGTGGAAATGAATGCTGAACTTCAAGTGCAATTAAGAATTAATTACAAATCAAAACTTTCGCTACAAACATGAATATCACAATATTTTGAATACAACTTCTTTAGACATCAATGGAGACTTTTATAAAGAGAAGTCACATTTATTAAAGAATATTGAAGGTTTTGAGCAAGTTCTATTAGCGGAACAATTATGCTACAAGCACTTAAATTGAATTTTGAATATTCCATCTTATAAGGCAGGGGTTCCCAACCTGTGGTACTTGTACCACTGGTGTACGCGTCATGTGGCGTCATCAAAATAAGTTGGACTTTAGGAAAAATTAATCGAATTAACAGAAGATATTTCTATACTAGATGTTTTTAAAGAAATTGCTAATAGACTTCTGGGTCGTGTGTAAATCCGAGTATCCAATGCTCTTCCGGAAAGCTATGCTGTTTTGAATGCCACTTGTCACTAGTTATTTGTGTGAAAGTGTTTTTTTTAACTGTTTTATATAAAAAAATTAATATAGAAACAAACTAACAGGCCATAATATCAAGATCACAGTGGTACAATATATTACAATGAAAATATTGGAAAAAACCCCAATACCACAAAAATAATCAAAAATAACAAATAAAACAAGTTACTTAAGATTAAACCCTTATGTACATTTCGATGACCATGTCATTATCATCAGAGGGTCTTATTACAAAATACAATCTAGCACACAAGAAGTTACAAACTAGAATGATGAACTTCATTGACTTTTGTTGACTTGTACTTTTGTTTGGCTGTTTTTTCTTACCAATCTTATTACATGTTTTTGTATAGATATAAGTATTAGAAAAAAACTGTAGTGTGCATAGTTGTTTAAATTTCTTTTATTGTTTTAATGTTATTAAAAATTAATGGAAAAGTGAATGAATAAATAAATAGTTTTATTACTTATTTAATAAATAATGGATGTGTTTCTGACAGAATATGTGTTTCTAAAAAAATTTCTTTTAAGGCTTTCTTCCAATCTACCCCCCCCCCCAGACCCCCTATGGTTGGTGGTATGCTAAAATCTACAATAACCTTCACGAGGTATGCATTAGCTAAAATGTTTGGAACCCCTGCTATAAGGAATAAGTATGCTCATTTATTTTGCAGACAGTAATGTAAGGCGAAACTTTAAATTTAACAACTTGCCTAAAATTATGATCGAAGAAAATGTCATAAACATTTATAGGGAGACACGTTTTTGACTGCACTAGACCATTATCATCAGGGTCTATGTTGATTTATAGGACACTTTCTTGAGCAGAGCATTTCTGGTTTTAGAGGCAGTTTATCAATAACTAGTTATAGTGGCCATTGTGTATAATTTGTATTAAGTTGTTTGCGAGTTTTCAGTTTTTCAATTAGTATGTTTTTATTTTGTGTTCTGGGGTAGTTTATGATTACGAGGACAAGGAAATGCATAAATATAAAATGTATACTAGTCTATTCAGTTTATTTTTTATAATAAGTTCACTATTTAAATACTTTCTTGAAGGCTATTGTGGAGTTTGTGGACACACTATTGTTTTTCTATGTGAACATGATGAATTTATTTTTGTGTAGTTTAATTATTCTTGTTTTTTGCTTTGGGTTATTAATCGATTTCTATGTAGTAAGTTTTTAATTGTACTGAGTTGTTTGTTGGTATCATCAGTGGAGATTGTTAGTTCTTTTAGTCTGTGTAGCATATAATACAAGCATATGTTTGAGGGGGGTGGTTTAACCTGTTATGTTTCAGACTAGGCTATCATAATTAGTGTCCGTTGTTGTTAGTTTTCTATAAATTTAAACATTTTCAAATTAGGACTTGTGAGTACGGTTTTAGGTTTCAGCTATGGGGATATATTTATATTGGTTTGTTGTGGAAGATATTGAGTTATGATATTTTTATTTCATCTACAAGACCTGTTGTGGTTTTCATAAATGTGTATATGTAGAGATCCATAGCTGACTGATTTTCGTCTATGTGTTTTGGCAGTATGTGATAGGGATTCTGATTGTTTATGTTTGGACTGACATGGAGAGCTGAGAGAGTGGATATGTGTCTGGTACCATTTTTCATCTGTGTGAAAAGTTTTTAAAAATTATTTCTTAGATAGCTCTTGGATCTGCTATAAGTTGTGTTTATGATGTTGTTAAAGAAGCATTTTAGGTGGGTAATAATAAATTTTCCACGTCAAATGAACTAATAGCCTAAATCATGATGTCTTGAATTTGTATAATTTTTAAGATAATAACAGTACTCACTAAGAATATTAAAAATCCTAAATTTTAGATTTTCCAACTATTCCTTGTTGATATAAGGAAATCAAAGTTATGTAAAAGTCAATTTTTTACTTCATTCTTGTACCTTTAAAAACATTATCTTAGACACTAATTGACCTAGAAAGTTCATAATGGTAACATTGTTTTCAGCTATTATTGTGTATGCGAGTTTGTTTTGTAAAAATCTCAGAAACTTCCCTTTTTTGTGAAAGTTAAAAAGAATGTATTTTTGGTTACTATCTCTTAGCACTATAGCAAGTATTGCTATGGGGCGACATTGGTATCCTGCAAAAAATAAAATAGGTTATTAGAACAAGTCCTTTTAAAAACCACACACTTAACTGACAACAACAAAGTAGTAATGAACACAATTTTCAAAAGATATATATATATATATATATATATATATATATATATATATATATATATATATATATATATATATATATATATGTATATATATCAACATATGTGTATATATATATATATATCAACATATGCGATTGAACTTGTATGATTATGAAAAATAATTCATTTAATATGTCAAATTCTTCCTTAAAAATAAAAATTGCAATGAGTATAAAATACCTGAAAGAAATTTTTAGATCCAAAAAAGTTATTAGCTTCAATTGCTGACAAATTTACCTGGACTTGGTTATTCCTGTATCAAATTTGTGTAAACCCACATGCATAAGGGATATACTCTACATAATTTAATTTAATTTCACCTACCAGTAATGTAGCTTACATTTTAGAGTTGGGTCTGTTTACACAAAATAATCTTAAGTATGCGTAAAATATTAGTCACTGTTAAAAAGGAACAGGTTCTCAAATATCTTTTCAAGGCAAATGATTATAGGCTTAAATAAGATTTATTTAGGGGTTATACCCTGCCAGCTGTCATTCGGTTCAACATACTGAGAGAATTAATATACCTTCACCGGATTTAGAACAAAAAATTACTATAATTGAACAAACGTAACTAAAAGAATTCTAAAGAGCTTACTTACTGACGTGTTTTGAAACATACCAAGTAAGCTCGGTATTTACTTTGTTACGTATTACAGTATTTAATTATAGTTTAATCATTTAATTCAATGATTACAACTAGCAACTTTTAAAAAAAGAATTAGCCTTTTAGGATTGAGAAAACTAATTTTGAATTAATTTCCAAATTTCAGATTTGTAATCTCTTCCAGATCAGTAGTGTGATGTAATACATAGTGGGGTTACAGTTTATACCTTTACATTCTCACTCAATGAAAAAGGTTTACTAATTGTCCTATTTTCTTAAATTGGAATGAATGTGGATATTTTCTGAGACCCAGCTATTGTTGCTTTAGCTCCAACTAATTAAATGGAATTGTAAACACAAATTGTTATATATATGCAGTTTTTGTTTTGTACATCTTGAAGTGTTTTTATAATTACACTATTGGTATTAACTTGGCAAAAAAAACACCACTCACTAATATTTTTCAGCAGACGTGTTCCACACTAGGTCAGTGCCATTATTCAATGCTTGTCCGTGACTCACAGCATTGAATGTGTGAAATGCATCTGCTGAAAAATATCGAAATCTTGTTGCTGTTCATGACAAGCTAGTTGTAAATTACTTATTACACTTTTGCTACTACTTGCGACCAGACTTTTCACCATAAAAAATCAAAACAAACATGAATTCAACATATACCGCAAGCCATCCATGACAGACACACTGATACACAACACATCGAACCACCACCACATCGAAACCACAACATAAACAAGCAGCGTTCAAACATTTACTACACAGACTAAATAAAATACCTATGTCCACAACTAACTACACAGAGGAACTAAACACAATCAAATATTTAGCTCACAAAAACGGATATATCAATTATTTAATAGACAAACTACACAGAAAAATACTAAACAAGAACAGTAACAACAACACAAACATAAACAAATTCATCACCTTCACATACATAAGCAAACTCACAAATAAAATAGCACACCAATTCAAAAAAGCAGGATACAATGTAGCTTACAGAACAACAAATAAAAGCCAAATGGCTATCAGACACAGCATTAATAACAATACCAACACATACAATAACCCAGGAGTATACAAACTAAAATGCAACAGCTGCAATAAGTTCTGTTTTGGACAAACTGGCAGATATTTCTCCAAAAGATGTAAAAAACACAAAATCTCACTGCACACTACGATTGAATCCATCTTCACATATCATCTCATGGACACTAAACACTCATGCAAAAGTATGGAAATTAACATGAGCATCCTCCACACATGCAACAAAGGCCATAAATTAAACACACTAGAACAGTATGAAATATATAGACTTAGCAACACACATTAAAATGACATCCTAAATGAACAAACACAGCACAGATCACACATACTCTTCGATCACATAACTTCTAACTTTAAAAAAAAAAGATACCGAGGAAGCACAACTGCAGCATTCCTAGAAGCAAAAATACGAGGCTGAAGAAGTCGTAAGACGAAAACGTTTCCTCCAAGTGTAAGTTAACAATTGAACAACCTTTAGTTAACAAAAAGTCTGGTCGCAAATAATAGCAAAAGTGTAATAAGTGCTGAAAAATATCAGTAAGTAGTTTTTTTTTCAAAGTTAATACCTAAAGTATGGTTATTTATTGTTTTCAAATTTAACTGGAATTTGTTATTGACATATCATAAACTCTAGTTTCCTTTCACTTACTCAGTACATTGTGCAGTAAGATCTATTTACTAAAATAATTCAATTTATACATGAAGTATTAGTGACTTTTTCACAGATGAACTGTTAATTTCTCTGTTCTTGTCTTACAAAACCTGTGATGAGTGGCTTAAATGAGATTTGTGCATAAGACATATACCCTGCTGGCATAACATCGAGTCTCCAAAGTGGTACTTGTAGTATAATGTATAGTGGTTACAGATTCTATCTTCACTCAAAGTAAGAGATTTAGAAATGGGCGTATTGTTTTAAATTAGGTATGTAACATTTCGTTAAATATATGCATTTGACCTAATGTCTGCTGCAATTTTAAGTAACAATAAAATAACAAACCCTCAGCTTCAAAGTGAGGAAAAAACATACAGTTACAAAACTTTTATGTAAATATCACTCATATGGCATCATCCGAAGGTTACAACTGAATGCCTGGCTGTAACCTTGCGATGATGTTAAATATATTAGTGAATTGTATCTGTCATTTTTTATTTCTTTAAAATTTTTCAATAATAGGTTCTTGTTAATTAAAATTTATGCTAATGTGGTCTGTATTTGCTTCTGCAGATATTTGCATCTCTAGATTTTTAAAAACTAAAAGAAGTTGAAACTTTAGGATTTTTAATATCATGAATTAAAAATTATAAAAATCCAAGTATTCGTGGCTCAAAACTTATTAGATGATTCTATATGGAAAACATTTTGTTTTTATTCTGGCCTATTATGATAAAGCTATTCAAATACATAATATTTCTGAGCAAGGATTTTGTAAGTTTTTAAGGATCTTGAAGATATTTTTGAGGAATTATATCCCAAATTTATTAATTTTATTTTTATTTGTAGGAAACGTTAACTCTTGCAATTTCTTTTTGTGTTTATGTTAATTGGTTTTAGTCGGTTTTTTTTACTCACATCTAAAATTTTTCATGACTTCAAAGCTGTTGTTGCCTTGTGACAACTTTAGACTCAGACATTAAGGCGGTTCTTGGTTTAAGTTCTATTGTTGCCTTTTGTGTGTGTGTCTGTCTGTAACGATATCTCAACAAAAATTCATTTAAATTTAATGGGAACAATAGGAAACATAATCTTAGAAAACATGAAATTAATATTTAAACATGTAATCTAAACTACATTTTTTTCAAGTCAATTCATACTTAGAACAACAAAGAAAGGTTTTATTCTAGTTACTTTTTATTAAATAATTACAATTAATATAAAGTAACATAACCTATGCGTTAATACAGCTGTTATACAACATAACCTGCAACATAATCAGGAGTTTTATTATGAAATCATATGTTATCACTTATTTTAAGCCAAATGAGACGAAATAAACTATATTGCATACCTTTCCCCTTGTGTAAACTTTTTCTGCCATATAAATCTAAACTTATGTGTAAACAAATTAATGTGTTTATATTTTAAAAAACTGTATTAACATCGTGTCTTCCGCTACAGGTTTATAAAAATGTATTTGAACTTGAGTGGTTTAATAAAAAAATATTTTATTAACTATTGAAAATTCGAACATGATACAGAATACATAAGGAGAGTGTGAACTAATAAGGAGTTGAAGTTTTAAACAATAATGTTGATATATAGAGAATACCATTTATTTATTGTGTGACGTAAAGCTGTCAGGAATAAATTTTTGTAGGGTATACTTATAAGCGGATGTTATTAAAAAAAAAAAACCTTAAGCACATAGTCTGGATCAGATTGTGTGAATTATCCATGGCACACAGGTGTGTTCAAACTAAACAAAAACAAGTCTGTCTAAACTGTAAGGTGAAATGGCTTTAAAGATGGGAAGTAAATCTATTGTGTTGAAATGTTGGGTCCCCTACAGTCAGAGCAGGTAGCTACTGGTGGGGAGCATGAAGCCCAGTAAGTCTGTTGGGGAAGTGCGTAAACAGTTCCTGTCTTCCGTTGTAAATACTGAAAAATTACTGGACCAGACCCGATGTTTTGAAACGAAAAACAAGTGGTTACAAATGTCTGAACCAATAAACAAGTAAAATAACAATTATTTAAAAAAAAACTAAATTCCTACTGAGGTTTTGAAAGATAAATTTTATCATTGTTTGTTTATTTTCAGTTTGTTTATTTTATTCGTTTCATTCATTTTTAACCTTACAACACTATTTATAATATTTGTGGTAACCATGGCAACAGTATAAGGTTCTACAATAAAAGTTTCGACGACAACCAGATGTGAAAAAAATTCATATACGTCTTTGCCTGGTGTTAAAAAGTTGGCGCAGTACCAAAGCGCGCTAGACTTGGAACATAAAGATTCATAGTTCCAATCCTGATATACCCTCAAATTTTAATAATTTAATTATTGAATAAGTATTTGATAAAACTTTATTAACATCAATTGTCATCCAATATATGTTAAAAGAAATGTATATGAACTTAATTGGTTCATACGATGAATCATATGATAAACATGTATTAACGATTGAAAATTTGTACAAGATATATATCAGGGGAGTGTGAACTAATAGAAGGAATTTAATAATCGCTAAAACATACGTAAACGGTCGTTATACAATCATAACCTCACTTTTTAAACACAATCTTTATTTAAAAATTCTACACATTTATTGAACAATATGCATAAAATACAGCTACAAAAATCCGAATAGGAACAGTCTTGGTTTCCTAGCGTAAGCTAATCATGTGCGCTATTGTACGACCGGAGAAAATGGAGGCTCTTCCTTTACTTCAGCAATCGGTTAGCTATCGTTAAGAAACCTCCCGTATCCTAATATGTTTTAGCTATTTGTAATGCAGCTGTAATGTAATGTAGTAGTACGCTATTTATAAAGAAACTTGCGTTTATAAAGTGGGCTTATAATTGCATGGCAATTATAATGAAAGATATAAACAGAATTTATTTTATCAGATATTTATAATAATTTATTTCTTGTTAAAAATGTAGGTATATATTTGCCATTCCCACGAATTCGATTTTAGCGAAACAAATTATACTGGGCGATGCAGAAAGTCATCAGAGATACGAAATACATTATAAAAACTCTCGCTAACGCCTCAAAAATTAAAAAATTTGGAAAATAGAATATCCCCCTCCCCAGCACACTTGAAACGTTACTAATTAAACGTGTTAGCTTTATTATTTTTTTGACGTAATAACTCGCAAGTGCCCCAAAATATAAATAAATTTTCTATTGACTCCCTAAAATTACAAATTAAAAAGAAAATCAACTTCAATAAACCACTATTAGCACCGGGGCACCACGTTTCACCCGGCACACAAACCTTATACAAGTATAAAACTCCTAACACGGTCTTAATTTTTGGCGGTAATAAGTGGCAAAATTACTCAAAAGGACGACTCAAACACTTGCAGCCCCTATTCCACGCGCAAAACAGATTATTGCATTGAACATTTAAGGGAGACAGGGGCAAGATGACTATGTTAACAATTTTTGTTAATTATTCATTTATTTTCAAGGATAGTAAAATTAATTGAACATGAACTGTTAGAGTTTGTGGCATTAAATTTATTACCATTTAACTTTTAAAATAAAAAAATAAAGGATAATTTTATTTTTTTCATAACCTTAAAAAATTGTCATCTTGGCCCAGTACTGGGGCTACATGACTTTGGCCTTGGGACAAGATGACAACACTGAAAAACGTTTAACATATTTTATCTTTTGAATTTGTTACATGGTTTAACAAATGATAACTGTGTTTTCACATCTTACAAAGTATCAAACTAAGCGTAATGCACTGTAACGTAATGTTGAAATGTTCAGTTGTGCGACTAACAATAGTCACAAATAAAAATTCCATTTTCATAACTGGAACATTCCTCATGCCACCACTCTTGGCATTTACAGCACTGGATCCATTTTTCTGTTGGAGGGTCACAGTATTACCCTTTACAAGCCAAGCAGGACATCTTTAATACCATCCTTTGTAGGGTCGCAATATTCCTCTTCATAAGCAGGACATCTTATAATACCATCCTTTGTAGGGTCGCAATATTCCTCTTCACAAGCAGGACATCTTATAATACCACCCTTTGTAGGGTCGCAATATCCCTCTTCACAAGCAGGACATATTATAATACCATCCTTTGTAGGGTCGCAATATTCCTCTTCACAAGCAGGACATCTTATAATACCATCCTTTGTAGGGTCGCAATATTCCTCTTCACAAGCAGGACATCTTATAATACCATCCTTTGTAGGGTCGCAATATTCCTCTTCACAAGCAGGACATCTTATAATACCACCCTTTGTAGGGTCGCAATATCCCTCTTCACAAGCAGGACATATTATAATACCATCTTTTGTAGGGTCGCAATATTCCTCTTCACAAGCAGGACATCTTATAATACCATCCTTTGTAGGGTCGCAATATTCCTCTTTACAAGCAGGACATCTTATAATACCATCCTTAGAAGTTGATGCATCTGGACTGTTTGTCTTGTATTTTATAGACTTAGGCCTAAGGGAACTTATTTTGAGTTTTTTTACTCCCTTTTTACCTTTACGAGCTTCTTTTCTCTGTTGTTTTAAACGATCCTATTCTTTCTTCTGCTTTTCCTTTTGTTCTAACATGTCTTTGATGGGTATGCTTGTAAGAATGCTTGAGCTTAGTTTTTTGCATTTTCTTTTTTTCACATGGCTTTGCTTTAGGCAAAGCATTGCTTCAAACCATTGGGTTTGAAATAAAAAACACTAACAGGTTTCTTTGGTGCATTGGAATCAGTATTTGCCATAAGTTCTGGTTTTTCTGGAGGGTTTATATGTTGGTTTTCTACTACCAAAGGACTGAGGGTTAGCACTTTTTTTCTCAATTTCACCGCCGACTTCATAGTCAGTAGTTTTTACAGCAGCAAAGTTATGTTCCCTAATCACAAGGGGATTATGAGGCTCGATTCCACATTCTTTAAACCCGTTAACGGCATTTCCAACTATAGCTGCTATGAAATAAGCGGTGCTCAAAAGGTCATTCATATTTTTGTCTGTGATAGGTTGTCCTGGATGAGTGACCATAAAGTTGTCATATGCTTGGCTATAGTAAGTTTTTAATGGGCCGAAAAATGACACATCGAGAGGCTGGAGGCGATGTGATGTGTGGAGCGGCAACCCAACCATGACGATGTTTTTGTCTCTGCATAAGATAGCGTCCAAAGTTATGTGAGTTTTGTGATTGTCAATAATCAACAGAGCAGGAGATTCTTTGCTTGGTTTCACGTGAAGGTAAAAGTCATTCGAAAAAACATTGCCCCGGCCGTTATCACTACAGTGCCTTACAGTTCCTGGTGGGGCTCTTTGTACAAGTGTAGCTTCAGGTACGTTAAACGCATTTGCTGCAGCCTAGCAGCTCATACGTCCTTCTTTAACATTTACTAGAGCAGAGGCCATAGATTCTTTGTTTCCATTCTCCTCTTGAGGATTTCTTCTCATAGTGTCTAACCATATCTGAAATATAATTTTATATATATTATAGGATGTTTAAAGTTAACTAATACTCAATTAAGCCAACACTACAGCTCCAGCATCATAATCATAGTTAGTTTAATAAGATCGAAACACGGGGCAAGATGGCGTGGTCGCCATCTTGCCCCTGACTGCCTGTTTAAAATATTCGTTTTCATTTCCATGAAGAAATGCGATTGAATGACATTTATTTATGGTAATAGGTAGTATTTAAACTATGTTACTGATACATATTATAGAAAAACGAAAAATTTTAGTGATAAACACGAATTAATTTTTTAATTGTGAGTTTTTAATACGATAAATGTTCATTGAAAAAAGATTATCTTTATATATTTTAATAATGAAATTAATAATTTATTACGATGTATTATATTAAGTTTTCTTATTGTTTTCAAAATTGTACAAAACTTTAAAAAGTCAGAAATATTAACTAAATATTAAATTTAGTTGTAAAATAATTCTTACAAAATGTACTTGGTTGTCCAAGTATTTAAAATTTTACTCGTTACGAAAAAACAGAACTGTTTACTTGTCAGAGAGAGAGAGATTATGTTTACACTTTCGTTATATACAAAGTATTTTATACTCACGTATTAGTCACATGTGGCTCGTTTGAATGTCTTCGTGATAAGCGCCAAAACTCTTTTCTCGCCAGTCAGCTTATTATTATTAAAGTCCTTCTATTAGCTCACACTCTCCTGATATATATCTTGTACAAACTTCCTATCGTTAATAAAATGTGTTTTTATTCACTCAGTCAAGTTCAAATACATTTCGTTTAACCTGTAGTGGATGACAATTGTGGTTAATGCAGTTTTTTTCAAATATTTATTCAGTCATTGAGTTATAAAAATTTGAGGGGTCTAAGGTCAGATTCGAACCAAAGCTTTGGCACTGAGCTAAACTTCCCGTAAATATAATATATTTCCCGTTAATATATTTCTCAAAGATATATTTATATGAATTTGTCTTTTCCCCTCATCTGGTTGTCGTAGAAACCCCTAATGTATAACCTTGAATTATTGTCATGGTTACCATACAATATCATAACTAATATACACAAAAATTGTACAAATTTTCAATCGTCAATAAAATACGTTTTTATTCATTCAATCTAGTTCAAATACATTTTTTTAAAGCTATAGTGGATGACAATTGATGCTAATAAAGTTTTTTCAAATATTTATTCAAAATTAAATTATAAAAATTTGAGAGCCTCTCCGGTTCGAACAGAGAATCTTCATGTTCGAGGACTAGCGCACGTTGGCACTGCGCCAACTTTCCAAACCTAGATATCTGTTTCTCAAACATGTATATGAATTTGTACTACCTTGAACTGTTACCATAGTTATTACACAATGTCATAATGATCTTAGTAGGAATTTACTTAAAATGATTTTTTTAATATTATTTGTTCAACGTCTGAAGTAATAAAATCCGCATCTAAATCCTTATCGCCAGCATAAGGGAAACTAATTTTTTTTCTTTCCACCAGCAAACAAATCACAACTGTCATATTGATCAGAGCCATTTCCCGCTAGTTGCGATACAACCTCATTTATTTCGAAACTAGTATTTAATTATTACCTTAAGATTATTTTATTTGCAAAGCGTGATTTTAATTATCGTTTAAAGTTTTTTTAAATGTCTAAGATCTAATAAAGACGACGTATCAGCATGTCGATACATAAACTCGCTTGAAATCGCCTACAAGTTATGGAGCCCAGTTAATTACTCATGACTGCCCCCTAAGTTTGTCAGTCAGATTAGGTGGATGGGTAGGTAATATCTCAGAAGGGTGATAGCCTCTGGACATGTGTTGAAGCTGACACTAAATATAGTCCAACAGGCCTAGCGATAAAAAGGTCAAAGAAGGGAAACAAACACTCCACCCCACGCTACGTGCTCTGTTTACTCAGTCCAGCTTCTTGTTTGCCTCGTATTATTTGAAGGTTTTACTTCACTCTATATCTATATCGATAAAGCTATGTATTGGCTTTTTATACGGCCTTATGTGTTTTGTGTATAAAAGACGTTAATTGGTACAAGTAATATAAAATAAAAATGGTTTAAGTCAGTTCCTAGTTAGGCCATCAAAGAAAAAAATTATTTTAGTTACTTTGTATTAAATAATTACAATTAATATAAATATTACAAAATCACAATATTGAGGGACAAAAATGTAAGCGAAATTAATTATTATAAAGAATTAATATTTAAAATATCTGTATTAACATCAAGTGTCATCCACTACAAGTTTAAAAAAATGTATTTGAGTTTAAATAGATGAATAAAACATAATTGATTAACGATTGAAAATTTGAACGGTATATATAATATTAAATATGGTGATATGTTTTCTTGTAATATAGTTAATAAATTAAAAATATTTCAAAACAAGAATACTTTTAATACATATATTTATTCAAAGCTTTTCGCTGATTATTTTCCTGAAGATGCTGGTGCTATTTTATCGGCGAAAAGCTTTGAATAAATATATTCATTAAAAGTATTCTTGTTTTTGAAATATTTTCAATTTATTAATTATATATATATATATATATATATATATATATATATATATATATAACATATATATTATATACATACATATATACAACATATATATTATAACCTAACTTTTGTTATAATTAAATTTATATTTAAATGTTATTTATTTACCTTACCTATTTAATGTCCGACCTTCAGGTTTATAAAGAATTAACAATCTTATAAATTTTTAAACATCACTTGCATTTATTCTCTTCAATTAACTCTACACATTATTCCAAATTTATATTAATATTTTGCAATGACAGGATTGATATCTTAACTAATATTACAATGATAAAAGGTGGACTTCTGAGGCTTTAGATTTCTAATAAAATAACATTAAAAAAACAGTAGGCCTATTAAAATTTTATTCTTGCTCTCGGGTCGCTATTACGGGAACTTTGCTTTTTAAATTAGAAATGGTGAATCTAGAATAATTTTTATAAACTTTGATGAAATTAAAATTGTTCTGAACTTTACTAAAATTTAGATGTCTGTTGGCTACACTTATATTCAATTAATACTTATTGTTCTGAAGAGCTCCTGGAATCTTGGCCTTTGTTCACTTCAGCGCTTACACTTGACACAAAAAAACTTACTTTCTTAATATTTAAAAAAAAAATTATACGTCTCACTTTTTAAATTTTACTTATAAAAAAAACTCTTTACTTAATTTAATCAATTTCTCCCTTTACAACACTTCCATCCTGGTCCCCACCAATCCGTCTGCCTTCTTCTGAGACTCTCCTCAAACCTCCTCCTAACTTCCCCGATCATTTAGTTTTTATTGAAAAATCTAATCTTTCCCACTACCACAATACGTTCTTTGTAAGTTTCCCACAGTTCTACAATTAGCTTAACCTAACGGTACACGGTTATTTTCCCAGGCTGTATCGGCCGCTGGAATTCCCTGTAAGCTATACCCTTCTCTATTGTCTATGGTTGCCGCACTCAACTTATAGCTTTCCTGGAAAAGGATAATGACATGGTACCTGCTTTGTCGGCACTATTTGTGTCTTACCTGGCTAAATTGTACAGAAAATTATTTTAGCAACTGACATTTTTCTAAAGCCTCATACTTTGTTATTATATATATATATATATATATATATATATATATATATATATATATATATATATATATATATATATATGTATAGGGAGAGTGTTAACCAATAGAAGGAATTGAATAAAACCTATGACATTCAGGTGTATTTCTGGTATTGATTACCATTTGTAAGAACAACATTTGATGAACAATATTGCAAGTAATATTATTTAGCTATTAGAACTATTAAAAATAGTAAATGGTTATTCTGCGAGAAGTATTTTTAAAAATTTCGTGTTTTTTCTGTAGTACCCTAATTTTATTTGTGAGCATGCTTTTTCGTTCATTAAAACTAACAAATCTAAAGCTCGTACGCGTTAATCTGACAGTCAGTGGAATCTACTTTGAAAACAGCAACCACATACATTGAAATTGACATTGAACATTTATCAAAAGAGAAACAGTATCAAATTTCTCACTAAAATAACCATTTTATAAACTTAATTTTATGTTTATAACATTTTCAAAATTAAAATTATAATCTTTTTAATCCTGTTATAATATCAACATCGCAACATTATAAAGACAGGGAATTATTGACACTTGGATACATTGTTATGTATGCTATTATATATTATAAAATGGCTATGTGTGTATGGTATTTACGCATATCACAATATAAAATGTAGGATATAATATTTGGAAATTTAAGCAGAATTAAATAAGACATTCCCATTGTTGAATTCGGTAAATTTAATCATGCGGCCCGGCTAGAGAAAAATGAACAATTAATTAAATAGAGTAGCTCTATTTAAATGTACTGTTATTATTTTAATTGGCTTAACGGATATGCTAACAATGCTAATTCAATAATTAAGCATGATTCGTGTTATGCAAGATGCAATTGTTTAACGTTACACGTCACTGAGTCATAACGCTGTCTACATCTGTGCGTAGAAGTGGTTTACAATAAAGCCTTCCCAGGGAAACGGAAGCAAGAGTTTATAGTAATTAGTTCCTCATTCTTTTATAGGAAGCTAACATCAGATATGGATATTATAGGAGCAAATGTAGTTTATATTTGTTTATCAGATCTGGTTTCCTAGAGAGCATCTGGTTTCCTAAGGAGCGCTACTTGAAGCCTTCCCATTTCGGCCATTTCTGATTTGACAGTCCTCGTAAGTTTTCTTTATTACTGTACCATTTGGTAAAAGTTGCTGTATCTTCGTTAAACTTGACTAACTTCGTTTTGTATATACTTCGTTTTTTATACTTCGTTTTATATATTGTCCCATATGTAACTCAAAAACATTCTACACAAATAGAGTGTTTACTTACAATTAATCATCGCCATGGAAACATAACCTCACTTTACAAACCCATTTCTTTATGGAATAATAGCTCAGCATTTACCATATTGTTGTTATACTACACTATATTACTATATTGAAAGTAGGCCTCCCTATAGCTACAAATTATAATTAGGTTTGGTTATAAAAGAAGTAATATAAAAAAAAATTAATTCCTACTGAGGTTAACAAAAACAATTTATTTTAGTTACACTAGAGCACTATTTATGATATTGTGAGGTAACCATGGCAACAGTTTGAGGTTGTACATTGGAGGTTTCGACGATAACCAGATGAGGAGGAGAAATTCATACACATCTTTAAAATATATATATATCTAGGAATTGCAAAGTTAGCACAGTGCTAAAGCGCGCTAGACTTTGAACACGAAGATTCTCAGTTCGAATCCGGCTGGATCCTACAAATTTTATAATTTAATTATTGAATAAATATTTGGAAAAAAAACTATTAACATCAATTGTCATCCACTATAGGCCATTGAAAATGTATTTGAACTTAATTGGATGAACAAAAACGTATTATATTAACGATTGAAATTTTGTACAAGATATATATAAGGAGACTGTGAGTTAATAGAAGGAATCTAACAAACAAAGTGTTTTAATAGTTACATTAACCATCGTCACGGAAACATAACCTCACTTTACAAACCCATTTCTTTATGAAATAATATCCCAGCACATATCGTATTTTGTTATACTACACTACCATATTGAAAGTAGGCCAATATATAGGTACAAAGTACAATTAGATTTGATTATAGAAACATTTGAAGCATAAAGTCTGCTACATAAACTAAACGAGTGGCCATCTTTTCTTCAACGAGATAAATCTGTTCATTTTTCGAATATATTCAAGTTCATAACGCTCATTTGCCAATTTTTGATTGGCTATAAACATTAATAAGGTACTGGGATTTAAATTAGCTCCCAGATCTTACGTTGTCAATAAACAGGCACCCTTTGAAGGAGCCGCGCTATAGGGCAGCTGTTTTCGACCGTATTTCGTTTGCAACCGTTACCAAATCACTGTCATAAATTCGACTTCTGGATTAGATTCTATTCTAGAACCAATAATAAAAACAAGTTTGGGATAAAGACAAAGTATACAAGGAACATAAAGAACAACAAAAATTCAAGTCAATTCAAGTAATATAAATAATTACAATTAAACATAACCTATGCGTTAAAACATAAAGGTCATACAATTGCTTGAAAAAAGAACTGCACTTCAAACCTGAGCACAAATAATCTTAGGGGGACTTTTCCACTGGAAAGCCACCTAACCTCTGGGTGGTTAAGTAGACTGATATGGACGATGTCTATTTCTTCATTAAGAGGCTTGAAAAGCCTTGAACTTAATGCCTGTGGTTTGATGAAGTTTACTATTTTCACAGTTTCATCAAGAACAATTTTCAGTTCACTAATTACGTCTTTGCAGGCTATACTTTGCCTGTGAATACAGCAGTGAGTGTCCAGCTACATGGGGCGTCATCTCTTTGGCTAATAAAACATCCTCACAATGATTTTGCTCCATCGGTAGATAGGCCACAACAGGTTTTGCAGGTCATGTTATTGTCCATGAACTACGTTGCTATGGTTTGATAATATGCAACTTCGTGACGTTGTTGCGACATTTAACCTGAATAATTTTTGTATTTTTTCATGTGCTTATTCAAAAAAAATTTTGTGGATGCTTCTTCCTTATTTACTAGTTAGCGCATTTATTTACTAGTTACTAACTCATTATATATATATATATATATATATATATATATATATATATATATATATATATTCGTCACTACATTTTTTCATTCCATGAATCCCATGCGATCCCCCAAGGGTTGAGAACAACTGGCGTAGGTAATCGAGCAGCTGATATATTTGCATATCGCATGCACGTAATTTTCACGTGCAGGTTTTTAAAACGTAACGTGCAATTGTCTTATAATAGTCGTACGCGGTTTATTCTTTACTATTACTCTTAAACATAAGTAATTACAGAGCGTCAGATTATGGCTTTAAGTTTCGCATGTTTGTTATGATGTAAGTCTTCCGTAATTGTGGTGTCATTTACTGTTCTGTGTTACTGCATTTCCTCAGTTTATACCTCGAAGCAATTGGATAATTATCTGTATACATATGGCAGTGGACAGGTAATGTGGTGTTACAGCGTTTGCCGAAGGCAGCGCCAGTGTCGCGGAGTTACGCGGTAAGTTTGAAATGTTGTAAATACTGCATTGTAGTGATTGAATTTGTACTTTTACTGCTTCATGCTCTAATTAAATTATTGGAGATAATTACACGAGCTATTGAACTAAACTCGTAATTAGTACGTCAGTGAGATCGTTTTCTGCGTATATTATTTTAACCTTATTATAGTAATTATTCAACAATTTATGTAAAAAGGTATTTCCACTTTCAAGGTGTGTATATCAACGGACCGATTGTGCTGCCATCTCGATGAAGAGTAGATCTACTTCGGAACCACTACCCAAATATATTGTATACCATAAGCATTGATTAAATTGGAGCATTTGTCAATAACTGACGACTATTTGAAACTTACGCGACACTGGCGCTGCCTTCTACAAATGTAAGACCGCATTATCTTTCCACTGACATATGTATACCGATAATTACCGAATTGCTTCGAGTTATAGACTGAGAAAAGCCGGTTGGAAAGTAAGGTCCTTAGTGAATAACACTAGTTGTGGAAGAGGGCTATAAACGTTTTCCGTATTCCAGGCAAGGTAGGTCTCTCTTGTTTCAATTCTAGTCTTATCTATACTAAAAAAATTTTTTCTTATCCTTTGTTAAATGAACTAACAAAGCGTGGGACGAGAGTTTTAGGCAGTAGATCTACTCAGGATAGCTCTCCTGAGCCTTCCTAATTGCATCTACCCTTTCTTAACCTTATTCTTATACTTAGGTGGTGTAACGAGTGGACGCCGCTTTATGAGCTCGATAGAGAATTGGTGTATAGTGCGAGATCGCACGAGATTTCTCGTGTACTGCCACTTCTGAAAACATGTTTACATATTCATAATGTTCTACACATCAACAGCTTCTGCATCCGATTTGTCCACACATTTCAAGATATTTAATTCATGCCTAAGCTAGTTTATCACCAATATTGTCTAATATCGACCGACTCATGCAAGTCAGTGTTTTGACAGACCTTATCGTGTTTGTAGGAAAATATGTATACTGACCCTCTACCTTCCGTTTCGCCTGCTGCGATCTCTCAAGGCCAAATGCTCGGTTGGTACCTAAAGTACGCACAATACTTTAGGTACGCTACCCTGCACACGCGTTTCCATTACGATACTGTACCATCAAACACGGTGGCTCCCAACAGGTGGGAAATATCTTCGGGGTCCGTGAGATGTCACCGAAATTAAAATATTTTTATTCAACACGTTCGCTGCGACAGTATCCGTAACTATGTGCTTCATGAGAAATAAATATAAGAATCGATTTAATACGCAGTATGACTTCAGCGTAAAAGTGTCAAGTATGGAACCTAACAGTTTCGGAAATCATGAACTCAAATGACAGATTCAACTCATCTTACTGAAATTAATGTTAAGTTGTGAGTTTTCAATTGTATTGTATAATCGTTTTTACCTATTAATATTCTTTATATATTTTTATTCAAAAGCTTTTCTCTGTTTATCACAATTAAAATAGACGTGTGATACTTGTTTTTACTTAATTAACTCCTTGTTTCAAACAAAATATTAATATAAACGAGTTGATTGAATTAAGTCTGGATTTACAAACTTTTAACATGTTGATAGTCTTACTTTTTATTTCTCAAATAAAAATAAAACACTTCTTGAATGTACTTGTAATAAACTTGTGGTAGCATCAAATTTAATATTCATGTATAAGGACAGTTTCCATACCGAAGTATGTGGACAGGGAAACCATAAATCACTTGCTAATAATTAAAATTATTTTGCGTGTAATCTACAATTCAAGCTTAACAATTTGAAGAGTCATTGTCAATATAGTAATATAGCGACCGATGATGGAGGGGGCCAGGACGGTGAGCCAGTCACCCTCTCGGTTTGACGAGGGTAGCCAGGTAGTTTCCCGATCTGTAGACTGAGTACCAGTCAGCCCCCTCTCTCCCTCACTCTCGTAGAAAGGGTAAAGAGACAGGGGAGTCTTTCCACTCCAGCGCGTAGACCTAGAGTGTAACAGGTTCTTGGAAACCAACTCACCCTTCTAACTCGTTGGCCGGGTCTGCCTCATCTACTACGCTTTACGCTATGTCACAGTGGTTCAAACAGTAGTGAAACCTTTTTATTCCATGTCGAAAAAAATGTAGGCCTAATTAATTATTATTTATAAAACTGCCAGAAAGTAATCCTGTCACGACCCAAGCCTGTCATAACTATCGACTAATGTGTAGGCTATCTATTATCCTGATAGGATAAAAAAATCAAATCCAAATTTTTAAACCTAACTTAATCTACCCTTTCCTCACATCCACTTCAACCCCCACAAAGTGGCTGCGGCTGGCGCACGGGCCGGGGGTCATTGACAGGGGTCATAAACCGCCGCTGGCTTACCGTCAGTTTCCCGATGCTGGGTCCTTATAAAGGTTTTGTTGGGAACCCCTGCTTAAACAGAATATCCCCATGTTAATTCCCAAAGCGTTCCTGTACAGCAAAATAACCATCATGGTTATCCCTTCCAATATATATGTGTTTATAGTTCGGAAATAACTATCAAATTTACTTATCTACAGATGTTTTTGTTGTAGTATTTTAAGTAATTCAATTATTTATTTAACTTTTAATAGTTAATCGAGTTCTTGAACTCGCTAACCCCGGTTCGATAACCCTTGGCCTGGTAATTGCTATTATATTCAGATAAGTATCAGGGCATTGTTACGTTCGCGGCGGGGAAATATTCTAAAATATTTTACAAAAACAGTTCATAACCTCAAACAGATCACCAGAACCTAGCTGAGAGTACGACAGGGGTTAGAAATTACTCACTTTCTGCTAATAAAATGACGGCTATTGGCCGAAACGAACCCTCGTGCAATGCTATCGTAAACAGTTATTAGTAAAAGATCAACAACTTCTTTTGTCAATTACTGAATACGTGTTCAGCCACGGCGTATGTAAATTAAATCTGAAGTCCACTGCCAGTTGTATGGACGGTTTCGTAAACACACTCTTTCCTTCTAAATCCAGCCAGTGCCTGTTTGATTAATGCAAATGAAGCAGTAATATCAGGCTCAGAAGGTGGATGTCCTACTAGACAAGTTCTGGCCTCTTAACGTTTTTTTTCTTCTTTCGCTGCACGTGTCCACTGTCTACGTACCTGCATCTGTTCCCCCCTCCTCCTCCTCCGCTATTGTCAGACGTTATTTTTACTGGTTATCCTATTCCGTTCTTGTTTGTCCTTCAGTGTTCCCCCTCCCCGAAGCGCCTAGCAACTGCAACCTGACGGCAACTAATTTCCGTTCCATTAGGCTTTAAAACTACTTGTTTTATAAAACATAGTGCGTGGAGAATATTTAAGCATTCCTTTATTAAGGAATCTGTAGTAACACTTGACAATGACCGGATCAAGTGCGAAACTTTTCGTTTTTAAATTTTACACTTTAAAATACATTCTAAACAGTTATATAATTGTCGCAAATCATAAATAGTGGTTAAAATTGGAACACGTAATATTAAAACGTTTTTTTAAACTTAATTCGTACTTAAATGAACAAAGAATTTTTTTTATTTTAGTATTTTTATTTTATAATTACATAAATATGTCAGAATAACAATACTAAGTGGCAAAATAGAAAGAGAATTTCCTTGCAATTTTCCACTTTCCTTCTATGCACGGTGTAGGACTATTGTTTTTGTTTCCTACTATTTATACACGTTCGTCTATTTTTTATTCGCCGTTTGCGTGGTGCTGTAGTTTCTTTTCGCTTTCCTTTCTCATTGTCCGATTGGGAAGCAAGATTCGATACTGTTAATTCAGTTTGTTTATTTTATTCTTTTCATTCATTTTTTTATCCTAGAGCATTGTTTACGATATTGTATTGTAACCATGGTAACAATTTAAGGTTGTACAATGGAGGTTTCTACGACAACCAGTTGGGAGCAAAAAAAATCATATATGTCTTACAAAATATATTTCTAGCTACGGGAAAGTTAGCTCAGTGCCAAAGCTCGGGACTTCGAACATATAGATACTAAGTTCTAATTCGACCTTAGACCTCTCAAATTGTATAACTTAATCATTGAATAAATATTTGAAAAAAACTGTATTAACATCAATTGTCATCCACTATGGGTTGAAAAAAATGTATTTGAACTTGATTGAATGAATAAAACCGTATTTTATTAAAGATTGAAAATTTGTACAAGATATATATCAGGAGAGTGTGAGCTAAGAGAGGGAACTGAAAATACAAACAGGTTTTTTGTAGGAAGAAAGACACACACGCGGAGCGCGCGCGCGCACGCAGTCACACTCAATAGGCTCTCAATATTCCTAATAAAACTGAGGACTATTATTCAGTTCTTACAATCAGTTTCTATATTTATTTATATATCTTATTCAAATTTTTAACCTTAAGAAAATACTTTTATTATCCACTCAAGTTCAAATACATTATGCTACATCTTGTAGTGGATAACACTTGATGTTAATAGCTTTTCTCAAGAAATATTTCATTAATTAAATTTAATTAAATAATTTTAATAATTAATTTCGCTTTCTATTTTGTCACTTAATATTATGATTCTATCATATGTATATACATATTTATGTGAATTGTAATTGATTAATAAAAAGTAAGTTAAATACATCCTTTGTTGACCTAAAGTAGGAATTGACTTAAATTTGGTTTTACATCTCTAGTCATACGTTGAAGTTTACTAACGTGATCCAACCACGTACTTCTTAACAAATGTGTTGTGACAAGACCAAGGGAACTGGATGTTACTCGTTCAACTTTGCAATCGGTTAGTTTACCTAGGACACTTATTTCTTACTCCCCCGTTTTATAGCCAAATCCATTTGTAGTTGTATCAATATTGGTATATAGCATAATATAGGTCCGTAATTTTTAAACAATAGTTTGATAAAATATTATTTGTCTTTCATTTCAATAACCGCGTAGTTTACGTTAGAAAACTTTTTATTTTATAAACAAAGATTTAATTACTTTGTGCTTTAATTACTGCATTTTAAGGTCTAAATTATGTTCTGATGGAGATTGATCATTTACAACGCTAAAAGTGCAGCAGCAACGCGCAAAAATTCAAGTGTAAAGTTTAAAGCTATTTCAAACCATCGGCTGACCGACCTTACCCTACCTGCCACCATAATAAGCCGGAATTGTGTTTGTTTCCACTATAGCTTGAGCTGCAAATTGTAGTTTTTCTCTTTAAAAATTATGCACTAATGTAAAAGTAACAATTTCATTTGAGGTAAAACTTTATATCTTATTTTGCCGAGTTATGGTTAATATACCCTCTAAAGTTCTGATTGAGCCCTGAAGCCGAGACTACCTGCGGCCACCCTGAGGATGCAAAGAGCACAAGTGGGTCGCGGTAGGGGGTTTTGGTCGCGGTGAATGACACTAGCTAAATCGCGGTAGCTGACAACAGCACATGGCGAGGAGGTCAACTGCGCTGCTTATTGCTTAGCTCAAACTGCTGTAGTGATATGTTCTGTGCTGTAAGTGCATATTTAACGAATATTCCATTCCTATGTGAGGATTACTCCTCAGTTGGACATCTGGGTTTCTCACCACAACTTTCATCATACCCCAGTTTTATTCGATACGCAACCGCACTACCGATGTTGGCATTCGAATTACCTTTGCACGGCCTGATGTAGCATGAAAGAAACGGGACAACCTTGAACGGACCAATCAGAGCATTCATGTAAAATCAAATCAGTTTGTTTTCAAAAAGCATCGATTTAAGCATTCTGGAGGACATCGCGATGAACCTCCACCTCGACGTACCCGTTAAGTTCAGCTTCGTTGTTACAGTGTGTTTGTTATACGTGGATGTCGACCGCTACCTACACCTCCCCTGCGACCCAGTTGTGCTGTTTGCGCCCTTTATCCTCCCCGGCTCTGGACTGACCCGCAGCTGTTGCGCTAATGGGTCACCTACTGCTGATCTTACTGCGAAGGTATTTATTTATAAAACTTAGTATTTTCACCAGTTATTTGGAACCTACTAAAAACGTCATGGAAAATGGTACCAAACGCGGCTATATTATGTGTTAAAGTAACGACCTATATCTGCTAATTAGACATGTGTATTCGCTTTCCTTACTCAAATATAAAAAACATTTTATAAGCTGGCATTTGGAGGCTGCGGGCCTTGGCGAGAGGACGGGGGAGGTGCTCACAGGTCATTTTCAAGTACATCAACCCTTGGACTTAAAGTGACTCAACAGCAAATGAAAATATGGCATTCACGGAAGCGTGCTAATAGAATGTCTAAGGGTTGAGACTAATAGACCGCGATTATGGCCCCGATGAGGGTTGACGACAGTGACTGATGTTTTCTAAATGACGAATACACAATATCTATTCAAGACCCAAGTGCCAGCTTATAAAATTTGACCTATAATTGGTTTTTAAGGTAGAACTTCTAATTCTTACTGCATTAAGTAAGCACTGTGTAGAGTTTCTATGACATGGGTATTTGATTCGACTGGATAGAAGAGCTTGTAAATAACTGCTACTGCAGTCAAGTGTAATCTGTTTGATGACAGAGCGCGCGGGCATCGCACTGTTCTTATCAGCTGATGAATAATTTATACACTTGATTAAACGCTGTCACTAAACTGTCTAAAATAGGCCGTTAACTTTTATATATATTGGACCTCGCCATATCTGGAAGCGTTTCCTTCACTGCCTTGTAGATTATGTGTTTATATATACCGGGTAGCATACATTCTGTAAGCGTAGAGGTCGCCGTCCTCTCTCTTCTTGGGACGGCATTTAGTTACCTGTTACCTACTTCGGAATGGAAACTTTATTCACATCAGTAAAATTATTATTTCATTAGAAAGAAAATGAAAAACTAGTAATGTAAATAATTTGTTTAAAAGTCAATTCCCACTTAGATCGACAAAGAAAAATTTCAATTTAGTTATTTTTTAATAAATTATTACGATTGATATAAATAAAGTAACATAACCAATGCGTTAAAACGCCCGTTCTACCACATAACCTATAACATAGAATCAGCTGTTTTATGAAATCATTTGTTATCACTTATTTTAAGCCAAATGGTACGAAATAACTGTATTGCATACCTTGCCCCTTTTGTGAAATGTTTTCCTCAAATGTAAAACTACAATTAATTCATTTTTAAATTTAATTATAAATTAGTACCTATTTGAAAAAAATTGTATTAACTTCAAATGTCATCCACTACAGGTTCAACAAAAAATGCATATGAATTTGAGCGGATGAATAAAAGGTATTTGAATAACGATTGAAAATTTGAGCAATATATTTAAATGTATACATATATATATATATATATATATATATATATATATATTTTTTTTTTGTAGATTATGCAACACTGTTTTCTTGTATACACTTATCACTTTCACTTATGTACTTAAACAAGAATCTTATTGACAATATTAACCCCAAAACAAACGTTAAAAACTCGCACAGTGCAGTGAATTTAAAAATAGAACTTAACGGTACACCAAGGTCAACGGCAAATCCACGTAGCTCGCAGTCCACAAAAACCCTGTTCAGTATGCCCGAGGATGGAGACAAAACCAGTCTTCGAAAGTACTCGCATAAATACCAATAAGATTCTTGTTTAAGTACATAAGTGAAAGTGATATATATATATATATATATATATATATATATATAAGAAATTGAAATAAAATAACAACCTTATTAAGAAATAAATTTATTAATATAATATAGGGTATATATTACATAATATATTTTAAGTTAATATATTTTAACTAATTCAATATAGGGTTTAATATAATGTTGAACTGTTAAATTCGTAAATTAAACCTAATTACAATGGTAACTTAATCTTGATAGATAGTGGGTCTCCCCATCTTCCAGAATGGGAAGGTTTTTTATTACTTCATTTGGCGCGCCTGAACAGAAAAATTGTACGGGGAAAATCTTCGAGTTAGGGTCACGCTAAAACCACCAAACTCCAATACATTTATGTAGTTTTATATATGTGCTGTATAGGTCTGTTTTAGCTGAAATTGTGTGAAAACATATGGTCTCATACAACAGCTGATTTTATGTTGTAGAACTGCTGTAACACGTAGGTTATGTTACTTTATTTTTTGTACATTGTGAAGGTAAAATGATATATCTGTATTTCAAAAATTTTATCAGTTAATAAATATATTGATTTGTATTTCAATAAATCGAGTTGAATGCTGTTGTATTGACTCCCTTAAGAGCCTCTGACAATTTTTAAGAACCTACTTCAATTAAACTCTTTAAATAAAATTAATATTCATAAATTTTGCATTAACTAATCAATATTAACTACAATCTTCAAATAAATGATTCATTTCTGTGTTCTAGTCCCATTGACTGCCACTTTGTACATTTTGTTTGTCTTACATGATTGTCTACCTAGGTTAATTCACCTGATCACTAAGACAACCTTTTAAGATATCTCAAAACAATTCTCAAGTATTCGAAGAATATAAGTGTCTCCCTTTGTTTTGTTTTTTTTTTCAATTCCTTCTATTAGTTCACTCTCTCCTTATATATACATTTTTTAAAACATATTGGATGACAGTTAATGTTAATATAGTTTTTCCAAGTAATAATTCATTATTTAAATTTAAGAATTAATTAATTTTAGTTTTATATGGGAGAAAACCTTTCACAAAAAGGGCAAGATATGCAATATTTCGCCTTATTTGGCTCAAAATAAGTGATATCATATGATTTCATAAAACAGCTGATTGTATTATAGGTTATGTGGTAGAACAACTATTTAACGAATAAGTTATGCTTTATTTATAATAATTATTATTATTTATTTTTATTAGAAGGTAACTAAAACAAAATTTTTGCTTGTTCTGTTTAATTATATATAAGTACTTGTTGATTTAATATTCAAACTGTGGGACGTTCGTAGTAGAGATTTTTCTTGAGGAAGATTTACTCTAAAACGATCCTGTAACATTAGACCACGTGATAGGTGAACCCTCAGTGGAAGTTTTTTGTGGCCTATTTACAAGTTAGACTGGTCTTCTCGAACGTGACGAATTACGCGGTCCAATTGTTAGTACCGGGCGTTCTGAGCCACTATTCTAGATCTGAGTAAGGTGCGTAGAATCGTTGTGTACAAGTTAAATATGGAAACACGAAATCCTAAAATCTTAACAGTAATAATGTTGGTACATGTTACCTAGTGTATTTCTTTCAGATAAATTGACGTGTTTCGGCTATCTTCCCGTTATCACAGTTCCAAAGTATAGTTTTTGAATTTATCTGGGTAGTAGTAGACTTTTTAAATCCAGTTGAGACTAGGCCTGCTTAAGGTAAGCGATACTGCCCGTGCGAGCCACACCCTTTATCCAATAACGGAAGGTTATTACAGGGGGCACAGGAGGCACGTGCCCCACAAACAACTAATTTTAGCAGACAAATATTAACGTATAAGACAAATTTATTGTACTCCACCAATATTAGAAAGCAAAACTAATATAGACTGTTATTTTTATGATGCGAAACTACGAACCACTGTTTTGCGCCCCCATTTTTAGGTTACTAAAAGGCTCATTTTCACAAAATGTATTTTATAGCTTAGTAGGTTTTAATAAAACAACTTTCTCTCGTCTCAAAAATTGTGTAATTTTACGTACCAAAATAGCATTAAATATGATTTCTAGAGGTAAAAATGTTCAAAATTTTCCGAGTAGGGTTCCATCTCCCGACTCTCCATATACTGTACTTGCGTGCCACACCCTTTATCCAATATCGGAAGGTTATTGCAGGCTCGTAGCCAGTGGGGCACAGGGGGCATAAGCCTCCCAAAACAAATTGTAACCTATACAACAAATTTATTCTACTCGTTCAATACTACGAAGCATAACTAATATTGGCTATTATTTTTGTGAAGCGACACTAGGAACTGCGGTTTTCCGCCCCCTTTTTAAATTACTAAAATAGCTCATTTTTAGAAGATGTATTTTATAATAGCCTAGTTTGTTTTAGTAAAACAGCTTCCCGGAGATCCAACAACTTTGTAATTTCAATTGCCACAGTAGCATTAAATATGATTTGTAGAGATAATATTTTCAAAATTTTCCAAGGGGATTCAACCCCCACCTGACCCACAGGGCCGTGCCCCGCCCAATACGAGTACATCGTCCTAATTACGTCCCTGGTTTATTGTATTCTGAATCCTATAATCCATTTGTCCTCCATTATGGTAGTTCCTACGCGGAGAAAGTACAAGGTAAGCATCCCCCTACAACACCTATAAAAAGTAGGTGTACTTCAGGTAGGGACCCTTCACTCGTTACGTCATACCTTCTATAACCTTAACCAGTGCTTTCATGCCCCTACTTTTGATGGCATGTCAAAGTGTATCTTTTTATTTCATGAGATACACGACATTTCTCGCATTAAAAAACAATTTCTATTCAATGCCTGTTTATACTCACTTGCCTACTTTAAACTGATGCTCTTTTTTAGCCCCATCCCCTATCCAGAGGCCACCAAAATATCCCTCCTTTTCTAAATGACTAACTGGTGGTGTGTTGGCTACCCAAGCCTGTCGGTGTCTACAAGCTAGTCTTTTTTCAATTCCTTCTATTAGTTTATGCTGTCCTTATATATATCTTGTTCAAATTTTTAGTCGTTAAAGAAATACTTTTTATTCATTCACTCAAGTTCAAATAATTTTTTTTTTAACTTGTAATGAATGACACTCGATGTTTTTGTAATGAATGACACTTGATGTCAATGCAGTTTTTCAATTATGAATTAATTAATTAATTATAAAGAATTAATTTTAGCTCTATATGTTGGAGAAAAACTTTTTACAAAAGGTGCAAGGTATGCAATGTAGTTGATCCGTCCCATTTGATTTTAAACAAGTGATAACACATGATTTAATGAAACAGCTGTTTTAACGCATAGGCTATGTTACTTTATTTATATTAATTGTAATTATTTAATAAAAAGTAACTAAATCCATTTTTTTCCTTTTGATCTTACTAGGAATTGACTTTTTAAAATGGTGTTTATATTACTTATTTGTACTGAATCTTTATAAAAATATCTTACTTTCTTTTGTAATAATCAACTAATTATTCTCAGTCTCCGCACCTCACGTATTTACTTTTAATAAATGATCGCTACACTTCGTAGCCATTTATTTAACAAACCACTCGTCCGCCGATTGTATAAATTACAGCTTAGTTTGCTTTATGTATCTATGACCGTATTATTTTTTTTCTTTTTTTGTATTTTCGTATCTTACAATTTGCCATTGGCTATATCAGGGGCTCTCATTCTTTTTCAAAGACTATGTCCCTTAATAAAAAATTAAAATTTTGCGTATCCCGTTGTTGTATTCGATTAAATTAAAGTGTAAAACATTTTTACATCAAAAACGCAATGTATCTGGAAATATCCACAATGTATAGGGAAACGCATTACAAAAAATTAATGAGAAAGATGAGCTTGCTTCTTGTTACATAGTTCCTCAACGTTCGGCTCAAGTTTTGTTAAGTACAAGCTGAAATCGTCCTCAACATTAAGCTTGTTTCTGTATTTACTTTCTAGATATGTTAAGCTCGAAAACCCTCTCACATTGGCATGTAGTTGTAAACCTAATAAGAATCTTTACAGCAGTATTTGAATGTTCTTGGTACTCCTTTCCAACACCGATCCAAAAATCTAACACCATAGCACTGAAATATTTTTTTAACGTTGGATCACATCATAGCACGGAACAGATATAAATAAAAATGGTTTAATTTTTCATTACCTTCCCGCTTACGCCCTGAATATTTCCACGTACCCCTAAGGGATACGCGTACCACAAACTGAAAACTCAGGGCTATATTAACATCATGGGTAATCCTGTTACAGAATTTTTGAATCAAATTTGTATACAATGTGTAGTGTCGCTCGTTACCATGGCAACCCGTAATGATTATATAGTCACACCAGCGCTTTCTTCTGGTTGTTCTCGTCCGTATTTACTATGACTGAACTATCTTATTGTTACAAGTTTGCCATGCTTTCCTCAAATTAAAATTTGTAATTTCTCTGTATCGCTAAAGACAACTAATTTTTTAACTCAGTATTTATTTGTTTTCTAATCTCTCACAAGGAATGGTAGCAATTTTCATTTTCTACAAAGTTAATTTCAATTCGTTTTGTATGTACTTAGTGTCCAATGTTCGTAATAGTTATTGGGTCGTTGAAAGTAAAGACAAGGATCCCTTGCCACACTATCAACTTTTAATAGCAGTTAATTGTATTTCATGTAAAAAAATATACACAAGTCGGATCTCCTACGGCATGCTACTGATCAACTTGATAAATCGTATTAATAAACTCTAAGTATAGGTTGTAGACATGTCAGCTGTTTTACTAATACATATGCAGCATTGTTAAATATATTACTAGATCAGCTGACCCATTGCTCTAGGCGGGAAAGTGTCGTATCTCGGGGTCACAGATAGGCCACGCAGGTTTGAAATATTACTTCTTCCTAAGGGAAGAAGTTACACAGGTCGTACCTTAAGTGGGTTATATTTCTAATTGTCTTCATCCATTATCAACGCTTACTCTCGAGTAAAACAATTGCACTTGATCGTGTCTCCAGGAGCGTCTTTAAAGTGGGTTACGTATAATACTTACAAATTAGTTTACCTTAGGAAACACTAATTTCTTTTTTAAATTGCTTTTATTGGCTTACACTCTCCTGATATATATATATATACATATATAAATATAAAATACGTTTTCTTGTTTAATAATTTAAAACAACACAGGTTATTCAAATACAAAAATATTTATTATTTTATATCCAAAGCTTTTCGTTGGCAAACAGTACCAACATCATCAGGAATGAAAATTACAATAATCATTGTAATTTAATAATAAATTATTGTAATTTTCATTCCTGATGATGTTGGTACTGTTTGCCAACGAAAAGCTTTGGATATAAAATATAAATATTCTTGTATTTGAATAACCTGTGTTGTTTTAAAATATATACATATATATACATACATATATGTTTTACAAATTTTCAATCGTTATTAAAATACAATAAATAAATTATAAAAATTTGGTGGTCTAGATAGGATTTGAATTGACTATCTTTAGCGCTTTGGCACTGAGCTAACTTTTCCATTGCTAGAAATGTCCGTGCTTCACAAACGGACAATGAGAAAGAAACTAACACAATGCAAGCGACGCAAAAAAAGAACGCGTATAAATAGTAACAAAAACATTAGTCCAACATCATATATAGAAAGGGAAATGGAAAATTACAAGGAAATTCGCTTTCTATTTTTTACTTAATGCTGTTATTCTGACATATGTATATACATATTTATATTAATTGTAATTATAAAGTAAAAAGAAATTATAATAACATTTATCTTTGTTGATTAAAGTTGGAATTGAATTACTTTTTTTCCTTATATTACCTGTTTATTATATAAAACAGCACTACCTTGCTATATAGCTACTAAGTATTGGGTTAGGTTTGATTCGGTTTAAAAATATAATGTGGATTAATGCATGAGGTGAACAGTTGAAAGCGTTAAACACGGCCTTCTAGTTTCGTGCAGCGTATTCCAAAATGGAGGGGACGATTTTCACTCGTCAACATGTGGACTTATCATTGTAAACTTTATTTTATTTCTTTTTCTATACTGGAATCTATTCTAACCGTATACATTGTAGCAATATTGTAAACAGGGTGTCTAGTGACAGGGAAAACCGGGAAAACCTGGAAAAGTCAGGGAATTTTAAGATTCTGGAAAATTCAGGGAAAAGTCAGGGAAAATTTTAAAAAATCGGGAAAATATTTATTTTGATTAGAAACAAAACTAGTGGCCATTGCTCTCGAATATTTGGTACTGTAAGCCAGCGGTTTAGGGTCAGGGCAGTCAGGAAATAACACTTCTTTATTTAGATGCCCATTATTTATTTGATAAGCCCAATGCTATGACTTCAGGACTTATGTCAATAAATATTAAACGTGTCGAGTTGGTACAGCGGGGAGGTTTTAGCCTGGACCGTGGCCTTGGGGTGCGTAGTGGTTCTGTTATCATATGGACAGGTGGGAAACACAGATAACTCAGTCTGTTTCTGACCACACAGAACGCTGTGTAAACATTCGTAGCCAGCTATTTGTCTAGACTCGTAATAGTATGTGTTTTATTTGACGGTGATTATTTGTACACTGTTTATTTCAACATGGAAGGTTCCAGTTATCATTGCCGTAGCGGGCAAGCGCGTCATGCAGATGTCGTCATTACCTCCCCTCCTTCCTTAGGATAAATATAAACTAAAAGATAAAGTGACTGAAGCAAGATTATATGGTGCGTGAATTTAGTAATGCAACACTTCTTTACGCAATGCAGAAGGTAGTGTGCCTCTTTCTAAGGATGTTCCCTGATAGCACCATTGCACAGAACATGAGATTGGGGAAAGATAACATTTCCTATAGTGTTGTAATCGGTTTATCAAATTATATTAAAGACCTGTTACTGACATCATTAAAATCAAATTCTAACTATGTAATTGGCTTTGATGAAAGTTTAAACAAAATATTACAAAGAGCCCAAATGGATTTGAGTGTTAGGTATTGGGATGCAGAGACGGATGAAGTGAAAGCTCGATATTTTGGTTCTGTGTTCCTTACAGACACAAAAGCAAAAGAGTTACTCAATTCGTTCTTCAAAGTCTGGATTTATCCAAGATCCTTCAGATATCAATGTAAACTGGGCTTTCTATAGACATCTAAAAGAGGATAAGTCAGGGAAAACTCAGGGAATTTCTTCAAGCTATTTTACTAGACACCCTGGAAAAGTCAGGGAAAACTCAGGGAATTTCTTCAAGCTATTTTACTAGACACCCTGGTAAAGTTTTTTGTGTGCTGTGAAGTGAGACAAATTAAAACTCATGCGAGTGTTTCAGCGTCCTACATTGGTCCAGAATCAACAAGTTATAAATCCTATCCTTGTTATGCCTGACCAAACACTTCGGCTGCGTTTAACACAAACCGCCGTCTCTAAGGGATTGTATCTTTGTAGTCGGCGAAGTGGATTGTTTTTAGAGGTTATGCAAAGGATTGAGAACGAAAGTAAACACTCACCGTTCCAAGTCTCACCAGTTACATTGCTAACCAGACTAGTTTTAGGGGACCATGTCATGTGTATCGAAAGTGGGTTTGCCACTCACCTGATGATTTTAATCAGAGTAAACCTATCCCTGATGAAGACGACATGGTAAGCGAAACTAGTATGGATCATAAAGTATTGATTAGAAGGTTTGAGAGCGATATTTTTGTAATTACGTTTGCAAGTAGCAACTGGGAAGACACTTGGCATTAAGAGAAAACCCAGTAGACAATCTTACAGACTATCAGGTGTTTGTAGAAGTAGCCAAAATTTATTGCCTTGTAAACAATATTGGTTTCATTTAAAAATGAAAAAAATCAGGAACCAAAACAACTGCCACCTTTCAAATGGAGATTATTTTGGTCTACTTCAGGGTAACTAACTTGCCTAAACGCGCTGTAATATTGCGCTTCTGGTACCAGAGCGTCATTGTTTCTTTTCATTTATTATTCTCAAAGGAGTAATTGATAGGGTATAGGTCTACTACAAATTTCAATACACACACTCTCTCTCACACACACACGCGCGCGCGCGCACGAACACTTTCACACACGCTCGCGCGTACGTACACTTTCACGCGCGCTCATGCGCACACTTACATTCTCTGTCATACTTTCTCTCTCTGTCAAACACACACACACACACACACACACACACACACACACACACACACACACTACACACGCGCGCACTCTTACACTACCTTTTCATACTTTCCGCTGACCTGATATTTAAAGTATAGTAGTTCTTTCCCTGGAACTTTGAGGCTATTAACTAATATCTGTGCAAAGAACAGGAAAGGATTGGAAATACAGACAGGGCTACGTTAGGGGCATAAAACCATTGGTTGAGTATATACGAGTGTTTCGAATCTCGTATCTGACCTATTCTCTAAAGAGATAGCTACAGATTACACTCAAATTATTTAAAAAATTCTCAAGAAGAAAATGTATCTATCTTGGTTGGAAAGACAAATTAGATTTGACTTATTGATGTTTCAATATATGTTTCTAGAAAACAATATCCTAGAATAATACCAAGAAGCTTAGAAAACCTAACGGAGAAATCGTGAAAGAATTGAATAGTTAAGATTATACGAAGAATTCACAACGTTGAGGAATGAGAAATCAAGAGATTGACTATGAGTGGTTCAGATTTATTCCCCCGAGTCACATCTGAAGCCAATTCCTCCTCCGCTGGGCATTGTGTCATTGCACGGATCTGCTACGTACTGCGATAATATAAGAGAATGAATCATGCTGTCGCTCAGTTTGTGCAACAAAGAACAGGAATGGTTTGTTAATCCTAACTCATATCCAGTCATGTGTCTGTTGAAATCGGTTCTACGCTGAACTGGAGGTGGAGAGGTTACAAATATCTAAAGATTTATTTTGTTGTTTTATTCTCTCTCTTACTCCCTCCCCCCGCTTTACCTTTACTTGAAAGTGTTAATGTTTAAGGGTAACTGGGTATCTACTCCCGATGTAAATGTATTCTGTAACCAAAGAATAACAATTTTAACTAAATTTACATACAAAATCAAATACAGTACAAACTAAAAGATATAAATGGAAACAAAATAATGAAACGAATTTTTTTTCTATAACAAATAAAAGTATCTACGGTTACAAAGGGCGTAACTCGTCACTAAAAAGCACGAGGATGATATGCAATAATATGATTCCGTTGTAACCAAGTCAACATAGGGTTGCATTTTAATAACTATGTAAATAATAACAAAAGCAGGTGAAGTCAGTCAAAAACGATGCGTAAAGACATAATAACGGTAACAAACGCCATAAACGCGAATTCAACCGTCAAAAACAGAGCGTAAACACGCATCACAGAGGTAACAAATAGAGCGTAAACACCCTAACATTTGTTACAAACCGCATAAACACAGATCCAGCCGTCACAAACAGCGTAAACACGCGTAACAATGGTCACAAAGAGCTTAAACACTCATAACAACGGTTACAAACAACATAAACGCGAATTAAGCCGTCAAAAACAGAGCGTAAACACGCGTAACAATGGTCGTAAATAGAGCTTAAACACTTACAATAACGGTTACAAACAGCGTATAAACGCATTACAGCTAACACAAACAGAGCGTAAACACGCATAGCATCGGCGACAAACAGAGCGTGAATTCTATAACAACGGTCACCATCAGAGCTTAAACACTCACAACAGCAGTCACAAATAGCATATACACGGATAGCAGTTGTCAAAAGCAGAGCGTAAACACTGACTCAGCCTTACAAACAGAGCGTAAAAACTCTAACACCGGTCACAAACAGCGTAAACACGGATAACAGCTGTCACAAACAAAGTATAAACATGAGTAATAGCTGTCACAAACAGAGTGTAAACACGGATAAAAGCTGTCACAAGGAGAACGTAATCACAGAAAAAAGTTGTCGTAAACAGAGCGTAAGCAAGGATAACCGCTATCACAAAAACCTAAACATGGACAACAGCTGACACAAAAAGAGCGCAAACACTGATAACACCGGTCACAAACAGCGTAAACACGGGTAACAGAGACCACAAACAGCGTAAACTCGGGTAACATAGACCACAAACAGCGTAAACACGGGTAACAGAGACCACAAATAGCGTAAACACGGGTAACAGAGACCACAAACAGCGTAAACACGGGTAACAGAGACCACAAATAGCGTAAACACGGGTAACAGAGACCACACAAAGCGTAAACTCGGGTAACAGAGACCACAAACAGCGTAAACTCGGGTAACAGAGACCACAAATAGCGTAAACACGGATAAAAGCTGTCACAAGGAGAACGTAATCACAGAAAAAAGTTGTCGTAAACAAAACGTAAGCAAGGATAACCGCTATCCCAAAAACCTAAACATGGACAACAGCTGACACAAAAAGAGCGCAAACACTGATAACACCGGTCACAAATAGCGTAAACACGGGTAACAGAGACCACAAACAGCGTAAACTCGGGTAACAGAGACCACAAACAGCGTAAACACGGGTAACAGAGACCACAAATAGCGTAAACACGGGTAACAGAGACCACAAACAGCGTAAACACGGGTAACAGAGACCACAAATAGCGTAAACACGGGTAACAGAGACCACAAACAGCGTAAACACGGGTAACAGAGACCACAAACAGCGTAAACACGGGTAACAGAGACCACAAACAGCGTAAACACGGGTAACAGAGACCACAAACAGCGTAAACTCGGGTAACAGAGACCACAAACAGCGTAAAGACGGGTAACAGAGACCACAAATAGCGTAAACACGGGTAACAGAGACCACAAACAGCGTAAACACGGGTAACAGAGACCACAAATAGCGTAAACACGGGTAACAGAGACCACAAACAGCGTAAACACGGATAACAGCGGTCACAAACAGCGTAAACACGGGTAACAGAGGTCACAAACAGCGTAAACACGGGTAACAGAGACCACAAACAGCGTAAACACAGATAACAGCGGTCACAAACAGAGCGTACACACGGGATATTTTTCTTTATGTACTTTCCGAAATAAACATACAATTTTATCTGTTCCATTGGTCAGCAGCTCCGTTGCCAGCAAGTTTACTTAGCTAAGCGAGTTATAATAATCTCCTATTATTAGAACCAGAAGACTTTATACCCCTTCCTTTATTTCCCCACGCTTTCTTCTGCTGCTCTTACATGGAGGCATACCGTGTAGATACATCTCTCTTTGATTTCGGTGTCAGCAGGTATACTTAGGTAAGCGAGTTATAATAATACCCTATTCCTAGAACCAGGAGACTGCATGCCTTTTAACTTATTTCCCCCTCACGTTTCCTTTTCCTGCTCCTGTACGATCGCATAACGCGTAGACACTTCTCTCTTTTTTATTATATTGCGTAGATACCTTTCTCTTTGACTCCGTACGCTTCCACTATTCCCCCGATGCTTCCTACATGCTACACCCGTTACGTGTAGGCCTCAGGTTTGCGACCCTTTATTACATAATGTTTCACCATGATTCCATTCCTTTTGACTTAGGTGAGGATTTTATCCCCCCCCCCATTCTAATATATTTGATTCACGATCCACCCTTTATCTTGATCGAATAGGTGAACCCTTTCGCCATATACTCGACGTGTCTGGTTTCTCTGGTCGCAAGTGTAGCCTTTCTCCAAGACTCCAACCACCTGCTCACCCTTCACACTTGTCAGTAGAGATAAATAGCTTTGCACGGATACAGAACGTGTCGACGCAAAGCCCACCCAACTTATCGGAGACATGTGGTGCTCAGCGTGATTGGAACGGTCATCCACTTGTGGGGATCGTTGCCCAACATGTGTTCGCTTATTGGGCTTTGCCATTGTCAGCTGCATTAGGAATAATGTGACAAGGTTTGTGCACTTTGTCACTTATTCACTAGTGTACGAATGGCTAACTTACCCTTTACGTATATATTTCTTTTAAATAAATTGTTACAAATTTTGTGAAGAAGTAATGTAAACCAAAACTTTTTTTAGTAAATTCCTATTTAGGTCAACATAGACAATTATTATTTTAGTAACTTTTTATTAAATAATTACGAATATAAATAAAGTAACATAACCTAAGCGTTGAAACAGCTGTTTTATGAAATCATATGTTATCAATTAATTTAAGTCAAATGGGACGACATAAGTTTCATACCTTGCCCCTTTTGTGAAAGGTTTTTCTCCTATATAAAACTTTAATTAATTAATATTTGAAAAAACTGTGCTAACATCAAGTGTCATCCATTACAAAATTTATATATATATATATATATATATATATATATATATATATATATATATATATATATTTGAACTTGAGTGGAGTAATAAAAAGTATATTATTAACGATTGAACAAGATATGTGTAAGGAGAGTGTGAACTATGGAACGAAATGAACAAAAAGTGATAATGGTCGGCTATTAAGACGTAATCGATATTTTTTTAAAAAAAGTGTAATCTGTATGTTACTTGCTGGTACTACAAATCAGTGAAAAGCTTCACTAATTTAACTTTTAACTTTATAAAAAATGTATTAAGATAAATAAAAAAAACTATATATTCTTATATAAATATATATATATATATATATATATATATATATATATATATATATATATATATATATATGATTGGACTCCTGAAATGTTGAAATTCTATGTCTGTCAAGGGACACTGCCAGATCCAAGTAAAGTTGTGTTTCTGGAGTCTTGCATAGGATAGCATGTGCAATTTGTGCTGGGAAACTTCTGATACTGCTCGCTACACATTGGTTAACTGCCCTCTGGCTCTGCAATAAGGACGATTCACTAGGCGCCATTATATGGTCTTGGTGATTTTAAGGGAAGGACGTAAGTTATGTCATTACTTTTGCGAGGAGGAAGGGGTTTAAGGGCCCAGTCCCTGTCGCTTTTGTTACGAATGGTACGGAAGTAGAAGGAAACCAGCACGGAGGGATTATCCGTTTGTTATAGGGAAAGCTACAGAACGGATTATATGTATAAATCCTGGCAACAGACATGAGTTACCTCCTGTTTTTGGCATTACATCTTTGTATGCGGATCTTCTGGCACACTCATTGACTCCGTTCATTGATGATGGTGGAATTGACGGTTCCGTGGGAGTCTAATATCCAGATGCAACATATGTACGAGGTCAACAAGAATTAATCTTTGTGTTCCTCTATTCGTCGGAAGGGATTCTCCTGTCCCTACTTCTCTGTCAAGGTGGGAGCCACGGATGTCAGAGCAAAATCTGTTAGTTTCTTTTTAAAGGAATTCGGAATTGGTATAATCAAAATCATTGAATATTTGAGGCGTATCTCCAAGGCTTCCCTTGAGCCATCTAACATATAACATCGATGGCTACGGAGATCTGGCACAAGAAGAGAGGGGAGAGTTGTGGTCACGCAAAAATGCTTTAACCCTCTAAAGCCAGGTCTCCAGACCAGGATTGCTGTTTGTGTTTGCCTTATTGCAGATGGATTTCAATCAGTGGGTTCTCAGTCGAGGCGATTCCATTTACGCTTGTTCATCATTCTCTCTTTCTCTCTCTCTCTCTCTCTCTATGTAAATGTATATATATATATATATATATTTTTAAGATCAAATAATACACACAAATACAGGAATATTTAATTTATTGAACAATAAACTCAAAGCTTTTCGTTGGCTTACATTACCAACATCTTCAGGAGTTACAATCTCCTGAACACAGGTGATTGTAACTCCTGAAGATGTTGGTAATGTAAGCCAACGAAAAGCTTTGAGTTTATTGTTCAATAAATTAAATATTCCTGTATTTGTGTGTATTATTTGATCTTAAAAATATTCTAACAGGAAAACACATTTGATATTCTATATATATATATATATATATATATATATATATATATATATATATATGTATGTGTGTGTGTGTGTGTGTGTGTGTGTGTGTGTGTGTGTGTGTGTGTGTGTGTGTGTGTGTGCGTGCGTGTGTGAGAGCGCACGCGCGTGGGTGTATATGTGGGTGTGGTTGTGTAGTGTGGAGCACGCGTGTGTGAGTGTGGAGCACGCGCGCGTGTGGGTGTGTGTGTGTGTGGGAGTGCGGCGCACGCGCGCGTGTGTGTGCGCGCGTGTGTAGACTCTAAAGTTCCGTAAGTCACACGGGAGACAATAAGTTGTGTTTATGCGGCTTATAATTCGAGACTGTATAATTATACTCTTAGACTTTTATAAGGTGTATAATTGAATAATCCGCATACAAAATTAATTTCTATACTCTCGAGATTGTACATGATTTGCCCTAATTCATTATAAGTTTATAATGTAAGATTACTTGGTGGAAAATTAATTGTTTAAACTACGATACTGTCGTTTACTTAGGAGGCGGTGCTTTCAAAAGGCTTTGCAGTTGCTCACCAGATGTAATGTATCTGTGCAGTAGCTGTTGCGGGTGAGTTTGATTGCGTCTGGACAATAAAAGCCATTCTCCGCGTCACATCGCTGGAACACGTGTTCCTACGCGACTCGTCACATCTCTCGCGCGTCACGTACAAGTCACGTGGTACACGCCAAGTGAGGAAGTTGCGGCTTACCGCGTCGGATTACGTAGGACGTGTCGCACCAGACTGTCGCGTAGAGTACTGCCCGTAGCGGTAGGTCGGAGCTGCACCCACGTCTCCGCCCCTGTGCCAACCGTTTTCGCAACGTTTGTATTGGGGTTGTACTCATAAAAACATCAATATACATGGTTTCGTTGAAAAGGGATTGAAAAACAACTAATATAAACCCAGCAAAATTAGAGTACCTGTAATTCCTACTTAGGTCAACAAAGACAAATTTTGATTAAGTTACTTTTTAATTAAATTATTACAAATAATATAGATAAAGTAGCATAGCCTAATCGTTAAAACAGCTGTTCTACAACATAACCTATAACATAAAATCAGCTGTTATATGAAATCACATGTTATCGCTTATTAAGGCCAAATGGGACGAAATAACTATATTGCATATCTTGCCCCTTTTGTGAAAAGTTTTACTCCATTATAAAACTAGAATTATTCATTTTTAAATTTAATTAATGTTTTAAAAAATTTTAATTAACTTTAAGTTTCATCCACTACAAGTTTAAATAATGTATTTGAACTTGAATGGATGAACAAAAAGTATTTTATTAACGATTGAAATTTTGAACTATATATATATATATATATATATATATATATATATATATATATATATATATATATATATTTTGAAAAATAAATAACACTTGTATCACCTCGAATCAATTTTACTAATAAATTAACTGTATATGGTTTAATATAACATAGTTTACATTGATAAAACTAAATTGAAATAATATAACTCATGACTCATGACGCAAACAGGCCCAACCTCTATGAACATACTGCAGATATGTAAAATGTGTTCGTATCTGTAAATATCACATGATTTTTGTAATAATTTTTGTCATTTATGTAAATAATACTGAACTCTGTGTAAAGGGTTTAACTATAATTAACACACAAATAGTTGATTTGTTAATACAATTGTTTCGTGTTTGGGGTCATCTTTTTTCTTCCTTAATTAAAATTAAAATTCATTTGATGTTTTTGTTAATAAGTGAAAAAGCTTTCTATTTTGAAGTAAATAATAGACGACTAATTTGCAGGTCAAGCCTTGTTGGCAAGGGTTATAAGGGTTGGACAGCAGCCCGGGGGCAAATTTTCGCTCTTCCCAAATCTAGGTTCGTTACGCTCATTGGCCATGTTTTTGACATAGAAATGAGTAAAAGGAAATACAGTAGTATCGATTGGCATTTTGTGTTAGCTGTTGTTTAATTATTGGTGATATTTTTATTATTAATTTCGGGAACAATTGATTTATATTCATGTGTATTTATATTTTGCATACATTGGTTCTAAGTCTGAGGCTTTGTATCGCGCTTTTTGCATCTAAAGACCGTCGATCCATCCTTCATCTGTCGGGAGTTATTCCAGACTTAAGATGTCGGTAACATATTTTCACCCCCTCTAGTTAGTTAGTTAACATATTCTGTACTCCATACACTCCATAGATCACGACAAAGTACAAGGAGTTGCTGTAAGCGGAAAAGCCGTTTGATCTCCATTACAAGCAAGGCGTTTGATATTCCTTACAAGGCATTAAATCTCGATTATAAGCAAGGTATTAAATATCAATTACAAGGCATTAAATCTCCATTACAAGCATGGTATTAAATATCAATTACAAGGCATTAAATGTCCATTACAAGCAAGGCATTAGATATCCATTACAAGGCATTAAATCTCCATTACAAGCAATGCGTTAGATATTCCTTACAAGACATTAAATCTCCATTACAAGCAAGGCGTTAGATATTCCTTACAAGACATTAAATCTCCATTACAATGCATTAAATCTCCATTACAATGCATTAAATCTCCATTACACGCAAGGTATTAGATATCAATTGCAAGGCCTTAAATCTCCATTACAAGCAAGGCATTAGCTATCCATTACAAGGCATTAAATCTCTATTTCAAGCAAGGTATTAGATATCCCTTACAAGGCATTAAATTTCCATTACAAGTAAGGCATTAGGTATCCATTACAAGGCATTAAATCTAAATTAAGAGCAAGACATTAGCTATCTATTACAATGCATTTAATCTATCCTGCTAGCGATTTGATATTTTGTTCTAAGTGTTTTTATTTTCGGTTTTTTGTGGTTTAGTCTTTTAATTTCTTTGTCATTGTATTTCGATGTTTGTTTTTAATTCGTATTAGGATTGGTTTGTCACAAAAATATATATATATATATATATATATATATATATATATATATATATATATATATATATATATATATATATATATATATATATACATAAAAGAATATCTTAAACATAAAAGAACGCTAATTCAATTGTGTAAGTAAACCAGATTTATGTTTTAACCTCACTCGCGCCGACCAAGTCCGTCGAGTCTAGAGTCTAGATCGTGTGGGGCTCGCCGCCTACATCTGTTATCATGGTTTTGGACGACAGTCCCACATCTCCAGCAGCCTCTGGCTCCCCAAGCCTAACTGCACACTGGATCTCTTCAGTTCAGTCCGCCATATGTAGAACAGCACACAGCATCCGTTCCGTCAGTTCAGTTTAGTCCGCTCCGTCCGTCTCAACCAGTTTTCGATCAGCGAACGATTTTTGTGGAAGCGACGGAAGGACTGAGACGCCGCGCATCCGCAAGTCTGGATAGCCAGTAGTGTAGTGCAACTAAACTCCGGCGGTCTGACACAGACATGTTCGCAGTGCTGTGATTTTTGGATGGATTTATTTATTTATGAGTTTTGATGAACGACTTATTTCAGCAGTACAGGCTATAATATTACAATAAATGAGGAAACTCTCCCTCACTATCCCGTGACATTAATAATGTGCACCCTAAGCTTTTTTTTTCTTGATACTTGATCATCCTCCTCTAAAGCTAGTGTCAATCTATTACAGCAGTTTCTTCGTCACTACTGCCGGAACTCATAATCGCACAAACGGAAAAGCCTGCACAAAGAATTTACATGCGAACATTGACAGTGTCTGTCGTCCACTGGAGGTTGATGCTCAAATTTAACGACTGAACTGAGTGGACCGAACGGACGCAATGTGTGAGAAAACTGCCGGAATGGAGCTGACTGAACTGAAAGGATCCAGTGTGAGAAAAGCCTTAAAGAGATTGCTGCATGCAGTAAAATTATTTAAACTCCGTTTCCTATCCCGGGTCATCCTTCCTGAGGGCCATCCTTGAACGTAATTGAAGCGGGTAGACATCTAAGTGTACAAGTCGCAGAGAGGAATGGTAGTTGAGAGGTGATCCCGATTAGGGTGATCTAAGACCCGAACTCAATATTGCCAATGGTTTACTTCTGCAAAGCTTTCACGTAAGTCATTTGTTATCTTCGTCTTAAAACTCTACCACAGCCATTCCTCTATATTCAGTAGTTCCTATTTCCAAACATTCGTTTTCTGAAGGCTATGAGCATTCTATGCTATTCCTTGGTTTGCATCAAACAATTTTTTTCTTGTAATTTTTGTTTGTTCCATTTTTAATGTTTTCTAACAGACTTTTCTTCTATGTCCAGTGATTCAATTAACGATGCAATAATGATAGGTTTAGCGTTAAAATACAATATTGTAGTAGGCCTATGTTTATTGTTCCGCCTAATATTTAGGATCCTAATTATGTTTCATTCATTTTTACCCTCTTCCAGCTTCAGTTTTCTTTACGTTGCGTTCCCTTGATTATTTTGTATTTCTTTATTTTACATCTCCTTTATGTTCGTATCTTTCTTTAATTAGTTTCTCCCGTAACGGTTAATAACAGACAGTAAACCATGCCTTCCTGTACACTCGTTGAAGTCGCCACAGTAATGGCGCCCTATGTCTGAAGGATAAAAAAGCTTGATATTTGCATTAACTACCGCTATAACAGGTGTTGAAGTTTGTTATTCCATTTTATGTGTTCCGAGCCCATTTATATTTTTTATTCGCAGAGAAAACGTTTTACAGATCCGGTTTGTAATTGAATACCATTAGCTTTATTTGTTGTAAAAATTGTCAGCCAATAAAAACAGGTTATTTGTTAGGTATGCCCAAATTAATTTGAATGTAGTCAAATGTAATTTTTTTCAATAAACACCATTGTCTTGGATTATTAGACGGAGCTCTCTTTTTCTTTTTCCTGTGATGTGCTGTTTCTAAAAGCTCATTTACAGCAGTTTAATGTTTTAATTTTGACCTTATAGTGACAGTGGCTTGATGTTGACTGATAGCTTTAGAGGCTTTTGTGATGGTCATTTACATTTAAATTTTGCACTTGGTTGTTTGCTTTAATCTTGCTGAGCAATTATATAATTTTGACTGTTGGTTGGGCAGATTTGGTTCGGCTTGGAGTTTTGTGTGGTGTGGCTCTTAGGTGTTCGACTTTCATGGGGGCTCGTAGACGAGGCACAAGGGTCGATTCCTGAGGCGGTGCAGGATCTGTGACTTGTCGACAGACGCGGATGGGAGGAGAATTCTGCTCGATCTTTGAGGGATGTGGTTAGTTTGATGATGAAATCATCTAGGGGTGGGACGTTAAGTCCCGCGACTATTTTTGGGTTTCTCACATACCACGGGGAATTTGTGATTGTTTTGAGAGTGACGTTTTTTGGAAAGAGTGCAGCTTTCTCTTTGAAGCATCGCTCAGAATGGAGTACCAAGCGGGAGCTGTTTAGGGGATGATGGGTCTGATGTACATTTTTTGACGGACATTGGGATCGGGTTCCCAGCTTCGCGAATGACAGGGAAGAGCCTTTGACGAGCGCCAGTGGCCCCTCCAATGGCACGCCGGAAATGAGGCTGAAAGGTGAACTTGTTTTCAAGCCACCATTGTCTTATTGTAAATAAATGTTTATATGAAGTCAGGATATTCGAAGGCATAATGTAAATAAGAGCCTACTGATTCTAACTTATGGATCTTTCAAAAGCGAGCTTATATTGTACAGAATACCTGGTGATTCGTGTAGTGGGTTAATATGGACAGACTCGTGGTAGGGTTGATAATTTTTGGTATGAAGACATGAGCTTCAGTGGCAAATATGAAGCATAGGAGATTCGAACGGCCGTGTAAATTACTAAAGTAAGGTTAGTGGACAGAAGGCAGAAATGAGTATTTTTGGTATGAAGACATGAGCTTCAGTGGCAAATATAAAGCATAGGAGATTCGAACGGCCGTGTAAATTACTAAAGTAAGGTTAGTGGACAGAAGGCGGAAATGAGTAAGGCTCTGTATACAGAAGCCTCAGCTGTATAATACATGATGATTGAAATGTGTAATACCTGAATAGAGATTACAAAAATGTGTAATATCTATGTAGAGATTACAAAAATGTGTAACACCTGAGTAGAGATGACAAAAATGGGTAACACCTCAGTAGAGATTACGAATATGTGTAATACCTCAGTAGAGATTACGAATATGTGTAATACCTCATTAGAGATTACAAAAATTTATAATACCTGCATAGAGATTACAAAAATGTGTAATACCTGAATAGAGATTATAAAAACATGTAACACCTGAGTAGAGATGACAAAAATGTGTAATACCTCAGTAGAGATTACAAAAATGGGTAATACCTGAGTAGAGATTACGAATATGTGTAATACCTCAGTAGATATTACGAATATGTGTAATACCTCAGTAGAGATTACGAATATGTGTAATACCTCATTAGAGATTACAAAAATTTATAATACCTGCATAGAGATTACAAAAATGTGTAATACCTGAATAGAGATTATAAAAACATGTAACACCTGAGTAGAGATGACAAAAATGTGTAATACCTCAGTAGAGATTACAAAAATGGGTAATACCTGAGTAGAGATTACGAATATGTGTAATACCTCAGTAGAGATTACAAAAATGTGTAATACCTGAGTATAGATTACAAGAATGTGTAATACCTGAGTATAGATTACAAAAATGTGTAATACCTCATTAGAGATTACAAAAATGTGTAATACCTCCATAGAGAATACAAAAATGTGTAATACCTGAATAGAGATTATAAAAACATGTAATACCTGAGTAGAGATTACGAATATGTGTTATACCTCAATAGAGATTACAAATGTATTTATATTTAATACCTGAGTAGAGATTACGAAAAAGTGTAATACCTGAGCAAAGATTACAAAAATGTGTAATACCTGAATAGAGATTACGATATGTGAAATACCTGTGTACAGACGTCTGGAAGCTGTAAGTCTTGTGTACAGACGCCTGAATTGTTTAATATCTGAGTAGAGTTGACTGAATTACGGCGTAGAGATGGCAAAAATGTGTATTATCTGTGTAGAGATTATAAAAATGTATAATACCTGTGTAGAGATTACGAAAATGTGAAATACCTGTGTACAGAAGTCTGGAAACTGTAAGGCCTTTGTACAGTTACCTGAATTGTATAATACGTGTGTAGAGATGGCTGAAGTATACATGTATAGAGATGATGGAAATGTGTAACACCTGAGGACAGAAGTCTGGAATGTGTAAGCTCTGTGTAGAGAAGTATAAATTATCTAAGGGTTTTAGCAGAAGCGAAGTACCATGCTCACGTTGTCAGTTGGGTACTTTTAAGTAAAGTTTAACAAGGACAGAGCAATAAACGAATGTTTCATGGTAGAGTGTCTTCGCTGTCATGGAATTTTATGATCTTTGTTTTAAATTTAGAAGTTAAATAGTTGAAGTAAATCTACAAGATCCATAATACAGATTGCGCTAAGTTTTAAGTGTAGGCCTAGATGCCTATGAACTGACATGACGTCGAGTTGAACGAAACGCACTTAAAGTAATGACTAGAACATCCGTAAACTGCCACCTCGGTCATCGCCAGGATTCTACTGTTCAAAGCACTCTAAAATGGATATTCTTAGAAGCTCTTATCAACAACACGGATTCTCATAGTTCACATTTATATATAGGTCGGTAAAGACACGTGTTCAAATGACGAATCTTCCATTGTTTGAATCTGTGACACTTGTAATGCGTAGTTGAGGTTAGATTTATCTGTGCTGTGATTGCATTAGATAACTGGACAAAGATTGCAACGAAAGGCTTGGCTATCATTACCGCATCCGGTGCAATTGTCCAATCCAGCCGGTTGTGGTTCATTATACGAATGTGTAATGCGCGTGCGCGAAATTCCGTTTGTAAATCTACTCATGTTAATACTGTACCTTAGTTGTGTGGCTCTTTTGTGTGTGCTTTCGCGTGCATATGCGAGAGGACAACGGAGAACTAAAAGAGTTCAATATTTCAGTTGAGTACCATTATTTCTCCAGTGCATAGTTAATTTTGTGGAATAATTTGCAATCTGAACGTAAAGATTTGCGCGCCAGGTTGCTGACCGGAAATTGCAGGCGTTTCTAAGCGCTCTGCCAACCGGATGTGTTTGAAATACCAAGATAACAGCCCACCGAGGTAACGAATGGTAGCGGTCCCCTTTAGTATTCCCTCACTTTGCAGGATATTCAGTGATATGTAAAAACGCGTAGAGCGCTTCGTCAATTTAGAGAATTTATTGAGTACATTTTGTTTCTCCTACTACGTCTATTATTGTATAATTTGTATTTGTATTGAGTTCTTGGCTGTTAATTTGTTACCTCTCTCTCTTCTCCTTTCTCTTTTTTTCTCCCCCCCGCTTCTCTTATTTTTCTCTCTCTACCCCTTTCTCTTTTTCTCTCTCTCTCCCCTTTCTCTTTTTCTCTCTCTTTATCTGGTTTTCTCTCGCTCTCCATTCTTTTACTATCCTCTCTCTCCCCCATATACCTCGTTTCCTCGCTCTAGCTCAAATTGCTTCTTAAGAAGATTAGAATGTGGTAATCCTATAGAGAATGACTCTGGGCTTCCTGGTTTAAATTTGTTGTAGTATCGTTAAAGAAGACATCGCACTAGAACTTTACGCAAATCATGTCTAACCGCCATTATAAAAATAATCGCAAACAACTTTGTTACATTGTATTTTTTTTTAAAAATGTTTTATTTACAACTGTTTTAGCTGTAGAAAATAGTGATACAAACATTTTGAAAATTAAAAATGTTTAACAATTTTTATTCGTGTGACTTCGGGATGATTTGAAATGTAATGCGTCATTAATTTTATCGAATTTTCTATACGCAGCATTTCTCCCCGTTTGTGAAAGACATCTGAACTTTATGCCACAATTTAAAGAAAACACTATTTTAGATTTTAAAGTAATATGCTTGACAGTATTTTTGTCATCCTCTGTGTGTGAAGAGAAATTCGTTGGGGACCTTGAGTAAGCCTTGTCCTTGAATACAAAGCAAGAAGAGAACGTCCTCAGCGCCACATGCGGGTATCTGAAGATGGAAGCAAATAAGTTCCTATTTACCTATAACTGACGCTTTGTCACAAAGACAGAACTATATTACAAACCTAACGACAATCGACGTGTGATCGGGCGCCTTGCAGCGTGTGACGTCAGTTGTTGCCGCTGATAGTTGAATTTCCGGGAAGGGTAACTTAAAGACAAGGCCTGATCAAGGAAGGCATGCAAATCTTCCAGATCACTTGACGGTTATCTCTGTGACAGATGTTCTCCGTGACCATTAAACTTCCACTTGCTTTGTCCGTCAGTTGTGTGTGTAGTAGTCTTAGGCTAACACTAGAAACACGAAAAAAATTCCTAAACCCAAGGCTTTTGTAAAACAGTTTCACTATATGGTACGGCATCGACATGTAACTACTGTATTACAATATAACTACAAAGTATGCCACGACAGGTTTGGTTAAGTTACTTGAAGCTTAACTAGTGGCAACAATTTACTACGGTAAGTATTAAAAGAGTTCACTCGAAATCCCAATTCCAGACTAGTTTTGGCGATGATGTAGCCTCCATCAGTGATTGGCAAACACTAACATATTTCTTTAAACCACATCGATATAAATTAACCATGGATTTCGTATTTTAACACTGCTTCATATCTCCTAATGTATGAGGAACTAGAATGGTAGTTCGATTTCTGAGCATAGACCTTCTTATACTTTTGGTATCACTTGGTAAAAAAAAAAACAAAAAAAAAACGCTACTTAGTAGTGATATTTTGCAATAGACGAGTTTCGCACTAGGTCAGGGCATTATTCAATGCTGTGAGTCACGGGCAAGTCTGTTCAGGTGTGTTGTATTGGTGTGACTCTGTATTGGTGGTCTGTGGTGTGTTATTGTTCATAGAGTAGTTGTTAAAAATGTGCTAAAATATAGTATTTGATTGTGAGTGTGTTTTGTCATTTAGAATGTGTTGTGGATAGTATTTAGGGTGTTTATATATCTCGTAGTTTTCTGTTGTATTTAGTTTGTTGCTTTTTTATGTAGTGTAGGATTTTTAGATTGTGTCTATATTGGTGTGTGAGTGTAGTGTGTTTTGTATGGGTATGGGGAAATTTGATATGGGTTGTGTCTTTTGTGTGTTCGTTGTATTTTATGGTAAATGTTCTCCCTGTATGTCCTATGTAAAAGTTGGAGCAGTTGTTGCATTTAATATTGTATACTCCCGCTCTGCCTTGTATACATTCAACAACTGCCCCAGCTTTTACATAGTACAAACAGGGAGAACATCTACCACAAGATACAACGGACACGTAAAAGACATAAAGAAGACAACCCAAATACTTCACCATACACATACAAAACACACTACACTCACAGACTGACATAAACACCAATCTAAAAATCCTACACTACATAAAAAAGCAACAAATTTAACACGACAGAAAACTACGAGATATATAAATACCATCCACAACACATTATAAACGACAAAACACTCACAAGCAAACACTATATTTGAGCACATAATTATCAACTGGTCTATGAACAATAACACACCACAAAACACCAATAGGCCACAGACTCACACCAACAATTCACGTTTGAGCAAAAGTCTTGTCCGTGACTCACAGTATTGAATAATACACTGATCTAATGCTAAATGCGTCTGCTGGAAATATCAGTAAGTAGTGGTTTTTACCAAGTGTAATTATAGAAAAACTGCAAGATGTACAACACAAAAACTGCAAGTTCTTAATAGACTTTGTAATAAGCTCGCGAATGAATAGACATAACTCGTGTAGCTCGATGGGCAGGGTACTAGATATACTCCTCCCTCCATTCCAAATCTTAGCAGGTACTTCAGCTTCGCGATCCTGCACGCTTGATAGCATGATCGTTTTATCCATCCTCTACCAAAGGATGAAGAGAGAACTTTTGTCGCGCCCAACATTTTGGCATTGAGAAATATTTTTCAGTTCGCCTCATTTAAGAACTGAACACGTCAGATTAAGTTTAATCAAGTAATATAGAAAAATAATTTTTAAAGTCAATTTCTACTGAGATCGACAAAGAAAAAATTTATGTGAGTTACTTTTTATTTTATAATTACAATTAATATAAATATGTATATATTTCTGTGTATATGTATATATATATATATATTATATCTTAAATTTTTGTTATAATTAAATTTATATTTTAATGTTATTTATTTACCTTACCTATTAATGTCACACCTTCAGGTTTATAAAGAATTAACAATCTTATAAATTTTTAAACATCACTTGCATTTATTCTCTTCAATTAACTCTACACATTATTCCAAATTTATATTAAAATTTGCAGGGACAGGATTGATATCTTAACTAATATTACAATGATAAAAGGTGGACTTCTGAGGCTTTAGATTTCTAAAAAAAACTACATAACAAAGTAAAAAAGTATTAAATTTTTATTCTTGCTCTCGAGTCGCTATTACGGGAACTTTGCTTTTAAATTAGAAATGGTGAAACTAGAATAATTTTTATAAATTTTTAATGAAATTAAAATTTGTTCTGAACTAAAAGATAGATGTCTGTTGGCTACACTTATATTCAGATAATACTTATTGTTCTGAAGAGTCCCTGGAATCTTGGCCTTAGTTATCTTCTGCACTTACACTTGACACACACACACAAATTACTTATATATTTCTAAAAAAAACTTTACGTCGCACTCTGCTAAATTTCACTTATAAAAAAAAATTTTTACTTAATTTAACAAAATTCTCCCTTTACAACACTTCCATCCTTGTCCCCACCAACCTGTCTTCCTCTGAGACTCTCCTCAAAACTTCCTCTTAAAACTCTCGATCATTTAGTTTTTATTAAAAATCCCTCATATCTCCCACTACCAATGTTCGTTGTAAGTTCCCACAGTTCGTCTAATCTAACGGTACACGGTTAGTTTTCCCATGGCTATATTGGCCACTGGATTTCCCGTCTTAACAAGCTTTGGTCCCTCTATTGTCAATTTGCCGGCACACAGCTTATAGCTTTCCTGGAAAAGGATAATGGATGGTCGCACTAGAAAAACTATTTGTTTCTTTCCTTGCTTAATTCTACAGATGTTCATTTTAGCAACTAACTGAATTTAATCTAAAGCCTCGTACTTTATGTTATAATATATATATATATATATATATATATATATATATATATATATATATATATATATATATATATATGTGTGTGTGTGTGTGTGAGTGTGTGTGTGTGTGTGTGTGTGTGTGTGTGTGTGTGTGTGTGTGTGTGTGTGTTATTATTGTTAATTTTAAACAATTTTTCCACCACTATGTGCAATAATTTTACAAAATGTGATGAGGCACCTTTCGGTCACTTGACTATTGTCGAATCTCTGAATTAATTTTCTCTATTTTTCTGGTGTGGTTGTTCGGTCTGTGATGCTAGTATTTGTTGACGTCATACATGTTTCTTCTCGAGCCACGTGTATGATGTTTTTGAAAAGTACGTCGTCTGCATATGTTGTCTGTAAGTTCATTAATTTGTTGTGTATGTTTTTTTACATGTAATATAACTTCTCATTGTATCCGCCTCCTATAATGCTTCATTATTGCAAAGAACATTATTCTTATAATTTCATATAGTACATCTCTAAGCAATATTTAGCTCTGGGAAAGTTAGCTGAGTGATAAAAGTGATGGCTTTCAAATATGTAGATCCACAGTTCGAATCCGACTGAGACATCGAATTTTTATATTTAAATTATTGAATAAATATTTGAAAAAACTATTACCATTAATTTGTCATTCACTACGGGTTTAAAAAAAAATATTTGAAACTGTTTGGAAGAATGAAAACTTATTTTATTACCGATTGAAAATTTGTACAATATATATATATATATATATATATATATATATATATATATATATATATATATATATATATAAGGGGAGTGTGAGCTAATAGAAGGAGTTTAATTACACAGGATTTAATAAAACAGCTGATTTTACGTTATAGGTTATGTGGTATAACAGCTGTTTTAACGCGTAAGTTATGCTACTTTCCTTATTGCACATTATTATTCAATTCCTTTTATTATTTCACACTCTCCTTATATGAATATGAATCAAATTTTCAATCGTTAATAAAATACTTTTTATTCGTCCTCATTCAACTTGTTTTTAAACTTGTAATAGATGATACTTGATGTCAATACAGTTTTTCAAATAGCTCATTAATTAAATTTAAAGAATTAATTTTAGTTTTATATGGGAGAAACACTTTTCACAAAAGAGGGCAAGGTATGCAATATAGTTATTTCGTCCTACTTGGCTTAAAATAAGTGATAGATAACATATGATTTCATAAAACAGCTGATTGTATGTTTTAGGTTTAATATAATAGGTAGAGCAGCTGTTTTAAAGCATATGCTATGTTACTTTATTTATATTATTTGTAATTATTTAAACAAAAGTTACTAAAATAAAATTTCTCTTTTAGCTAATTAGGAATTGACTTGAAAAATGTATGTATATATTACTTGTTTTCCAATAAATCTTACTTTTTAAAAAATTATGTATTTATCTTCAATATTTTAAAATGAACATTCCTTAGGCGCATCTGTTACTTTTTAAGAACTAACCCTTATTGAATTTGTTAGTAAAATTTGTATGTTAAAAAGATTTAAATATATATGTATATATATATTAAGATTTGTATTAACTGCATTCTTTATTCAATTTTTCACTTGTTTCGGCCGTTCAAATGCCACAATTGTTTTAAACACACCTTGAAAAATATCTTAATTTTTTATTTAAAGAGAGCATTTTGTGCAAAACGTAGTTTAGAGTTTATTAGCCATCTAAATAGGCTTCAGAAAAACCTTGAAAACTCATTCATACAATAAAATTTACATTTTATAGACATTTACAGCGTCTTTAGTGAAGTGAATGGGGACTCGGAACAAACATATGTTTATATCTGGGTATAAAAGGGATTGCATAACAAAGGCGATTAGAAGAATTGATCGATTTCGCGAACAAAGGTTCATTTAGACGTCAAGGACTGGTTGTGTTTAGTCTGGCAGTGTTTATCGATTGTTGCAAGGATAGGAGTACACGTTACAAAGGCAGATAAAATTGTCACCTTGTAGATACGTAAGGGTCTCCCATAAACCGAAGCTGGACGCGATAAAAAACTTGATCAACTTTACGATAATTGTAATATATACGTCCTTAACTAGACGTTTACAAGAAATAAAACATATTAAAGTGTTCTATTATTGCTACGACTATTATACGGCGAAAGGCAATTTCGCTGCTATCGCACATATAGCTATTATTATTGCTTCGACTATTATACGGAGATCGGGAAATTTCGCTACTATCGCGTTTGTAGCTATTTTTATACGACAATCAGGGAAGTTTCGCTACTATCGCCCTTGTAGCTTTAATTATCGCTACGACTATTATACGGCAATCAGCCAATTTCGCTGATGTTGCAAATGTAGATATTATTATTGCTAGGGATGTTAGTGGCGATTAGGCAATTTCGCTACTATTGCCCTTGTAGGTATTATGATACGACGATCAGGTAATTTCGCTACTATCTTATGTAGTTATTATTATTGCTACGACTATTATAATCGATCAGGCAATTTCGCTGATATCGCCCTTGTAGCTATTATTTATTAATCCTACGACTATTATACAGCGAAAAGGCCATTTCGCAGCTATCGCATATTTAGCTATTATTATTGCTACGACTGTTATCGACGATCAGGACATTTTTTTCTACTATCGCCCTTGTAGCTATTATTATACGACGATCATCCACTGCTGTCACCCATGTAGCTATTATTATTGCTATAACTATAATACGGCGAACAGACAATTTCGCTACTATCTTTCATGTAGCTATTATTACAACAATTATATGTCTATCAGGCAATTTAGCTACTATCGTTCATATAACTATGTTTAATTGTGTATATCAAGCTTAAACAAGAAATTATAACCTTAAACGTCTGTAATTGTATAGCAAACAAACATCAATCGAATGCTAAAATATTTTGGGCTTATAACATAAATTTCATCGTATTAATAGTAGGCTATTAAGAATAATTATTGTGCTATGAATAAATATGTTTTTATATGTTTTGGTGTGTATAACCAGTTTAAAACCGATATTCTAACCTCAAATCAATATTTCGCTAATTTTGTAGAAAACGAGATGTAATTTTGATCATTATACTTTATGGCTAGTGATAAAAGAATTTAATAATTGTATGTAATATGGACGATAGGATAAATGAAATTTTGTTGGGGAACATAAATTAACTAACTACATTTTAAAAGGAAATTAAATTGTTAAGCTTTTCAGCTAACATATCTTATTATTCGATATTTTTAGTACTGAGAGGGCATATTAATTTCAATCATTGTTTATAAAAAAGGATGCGAAAGCTTGTTGTAAAAGTTAAATTGTAAATTATTTCAAAAATGGATATTAAATTTTTTTTTAATATTTTCCAATTAGCCTTTAGTTTTCTTTACATAAGGTAAATTTTACTGGGAACCAACTATAGATTTAATATTAATTAAAACAACCTCTCACCACAAATTCAACAAATTTTATTTTAACCTTATGTACATTTCGACTACAAAGTAATCATCTTCAGAGGTATTTTTACAAATAACTATAGATTTAATGTCAGAGATGTCTCTCAAAGAATCCGTGATCCCGATAAAAGCCTAAAGGCTTATACGTGGCAAATTGATTTTATTATAAATCCAGGAGTTGGGTCTTACTTACTTACTTACTAGCCAACGCCCACCCTTGGCTGTTGAGCCATTTGGTGGCGCGCTGACCAGTACAATCAAGAGAGACTTCCTTCATTGTCCTCCTCGTCTGGCTGGATGTGGTGCTAGTAAGTGCATGTCAGGAGGTGATCTACACCTATGGTTCCGTTTCCGCACAACACGCAATCCTGCGATTGGAGGACATGAATAGGAGTCGGCTCTTCTATTGAGATACAGGTTTCTGACTAAAGTTCGAATTCAAGGGATAAATCATTACTTTCCTGCGGACAAGGTGTAGTGTAACACCGAAGATTGGGAGGCTAGAGTTGAACTGGCCAGAGATGAGAGATGTTGATGGTTAGAGGTTAGGTAAGTGAAGGTCCGTAGGAAGGCGATGGCAACTGATTTTGCTGTGCGTGAAGCTTTGCTTACAGAGGCAAGTTATCTGTAGATCGAATGAAAATTTGAAGTTGTTAATGAGCGATGAAGTTAATTCTCTTGTAAATGGTATAATGATTAAATAGAATTGGCGTTTTTTTGCTTCAGTTCATCTGCACATAGTTCAACTGTCTCGTCTCGATTCTGTACAACCCTCAGTCTAGTGTAATATTATCCTTTTCGACGTTATTGGCCTTGCTTTTTCGAAGACTCTAGAAAGCTCTCAGGTCTGGTCGATAAAGATGAAGGAAAAATCAAAGGTAACATATGAGGCAAACTGGGAAAGAGAGCCCGAAATAAGCACCAAAACCAGAGCGGTCCATGCAATACCATTGGAACCTTGTAAAGCACTGCTTCTGTAGACGTCGTAAAAGTTTACTGTTGAAAGTGTTTGCCGTAAAACGGACACCAGTAATCGATCACTTAGAACCAGATGTCGACTCCATCTTGATGTAAGTTACGTAACGGTGAAATGCATCGGGTCGAAACGATTGATCGATTTCGCGCACAAAGCCAGGTAAAAGTCAAGAACGAGCGTCGTGTACGCGGTAATTACTCTGTCCGTATGAATATGGATAAATGTAAACAAAATAGTAGTGTAGTAGTGAGACCTTGGGTCCGAGGTTAAGTGGCAGGCCGGACCGATATTACACCAGTAGGGCTTGCACAATAGTGTCCCGACTTGCATCACAAAGTGCAGCGCTTTGTCCGTGCAGTTGCACCAAGCCTACAGCCTCAATATACATTGTTATCGGCTGTTGCGCGTCGTTTGCTGCCGATTTAAGCGAGAAACAAAGACATTCGGGCCGTCCTGTTCGAATGTGGGTCACACGGTAATATGGCAGTTGGTTGATATTAATGTTACGTTGTTGAAACTATTCTTTTTAATATTCTTTCTATATATAGCTCATAAAACGTGCACAGTTTGAAAAGTTAGGTCGATTGTGACTTGATCCGTTCAGCTAAAGCAAGATGTGAATACAAAACTTTTGAAAAACGGATTGCTTTGGCTCTGTAGGAAAACTCATACCTAGTTCTATCCTTGGCAATAGCGCGAACTGTCCGCCACCTCATCCATTTCACTTCCTTGAGGTGCCTATTATGCACGCCATTTATTCAAATCTTGTGGGATGGATTTATCCAATCTTATCTTGGTGTCTTGCTTCATGTGTATTTATGTGAATTTTCCGACACTATCAGTCATATATTGTCCAATTGTAATGAGCAGAGGGGACCTGGCAAGATGGCGCTGGAGGATCTTTGCAGTATCTTCGTCTTTACGTCACCTTGACAAATTAGAATGGTGTGCCTTGGGTTTATCGATTCTTATCTGCAGTATTGCTTCATGTGTATTTATGTGAAGCTTCAGTCACTATCACTCATACTGTCACATTGTAACGAGCAGAGGGGACCTGGCAAGATGGCGCTGGAGGATCTTTGAAGTATCTTCGTCTTTACGTCACCTCGACAAATTAGAATGGTGTGCCTTGGGTTTATCGATTCTTATCTGCAGTATTGCTTCATGTGTATTTATGTGAAGCTTCAGTCACTGTCACATTGTAATGAGCAGAGCGGACCTAGAGAGGTGGCGCTGGAGGATCTTTGCAGGTTCTTCGTCTTCTCACATCTCATCTCTACACAGACATGGGCATTTATGTTTTTCTTATCTTTATCAGCTCATACATATTTTTATTTTTTCGTAACCTATTTATATTCGTGGTTTCTTAACATCTTTATTTTTCTTTCTTTTTTTTCATTTTACTCTTATTCACGCACCGTATATTCATTGTATACGATAAAGCGTTTTTAGGTTTCACCAGTAAAAACGACTCTTTGTGATTTTTAAATGCGGGCCTTTCACGTCTTTTTCGCCTTTTCTTGTCTTTCACGTAATCTTCATCGTCTTAAAACAATAACAGCTCGTGGCTCCTCTCGCATACAACATAACGAAGTCCAGAGCGTCTATGTTACTCTAGATTTCTACTCCAGGTAATGATCACCTAAAAAGCCTTCTTTCTTGCCTCTTCTGTTGGTTAACCAGTGTAATGCTGTCCGGACTTTCTGAAGAAATATGCCTGAACACAGTGGAAGAGGTTTGGATCAAAGACCTTGGAACTGCTTGCAGTGTGTCAGCGATGCAGTGTTTTGTAACCAAGGGTAGCAGTCACCTCTCCATCTACCTCTGCAGAGGAGCGACCGAAACATACACTGTTCATAAAATATCTCGTTTTTTTTAATCTACATCTGTTCTCCCCGATCTGTACTTTTGCCGGAACCTAACACAGTGATAGACATTGCATCTCACGTCTCTATGACTCTCCAGTAAAAATGGGATCTTAACGTACGCGGGACATTATTGTCTCTTACCTTTAGGCCCATTGGATATCTCCCTTCTTTAATCTGCATCTGTTCTTCCCGATCTCTATCCTTACTACAGCTATAGACATTGCGTCTCACCTCTCTTTGATCAATTTTATAGGAATGATCTTGAAGTACGCGGGACATTATTGTCTCCTTACCTTTAGGCCCATTGGATATCTCCCTTCTTTAATCTGCATCTGTTCTTCCCGATCTCTATCCTTACTACAGCTATAGACATTGCGTCTCACCTCTCTTTGATCAATTTTATAGGAATGATCTTGAAGTACGCGGGACATTATTGTCTCCTTACCTTTAGGCCCATTGGATATCTCCCTTCTTTAATCTGCATCTGTTCTTCCCGATCTCTATCCTTACTACAGCTATAGACATTGCGTCTCACCTCTCTTTGATCAATTTTATAGGAATGATCTTGAAGTACGCGGGACATTATTGTCTCCTTACCTTTAGGCCCATTGGATATCTCCCTTCTTTAATCTGCATCTGTTCTTCCCGATCTCTATCCTTACTACAGCTATAGACATTGCGTCTCACCTCTCTTTGATCAATTTTATAGGAATGATCTTGAAGTACGCGGGACATTATTGTCTCCTTACCTTTAGGCCCATTGGATATCTCCCTTCTTTAATCTGCATCTGTTCTTCCCGATCTCTATCCTTACTACAGCTATAGACATTGCGTCTCACCTCTCTTTGATCAATTTTATAGGAATGATCTTGAAGTACGCGGGACATTATTGTCTCCTTACCTTTAGGCCCATTGGATATCTCCCTTCTTTAATCTGCATCTGTTCTTCCCGATCTCTATCCTTACTACAGCTATAGACATTGCGTCTCACCTCTCTTTGATCAATTTTATAGGAATGATCTTGAAGTACGCGGGACATTATTGTCTCCTTACCTTTAGGCCCATTGGATATCTCCCTTCTTTAATCTGCATCTGTTCTTCCCGATCTCTATCCTTACTACAGCTATAGACATTGCGTCTCACCTCTCTTTGATCAATTTTATAGGAATGATCTTGAAGTACGCGGGACATTATTGTCTCCTTACCTTTAGGCCCATTGGATATCTCCCTTCTTTAATCTGCATCTGTTCTTCCCGATCTCTATCCTTACTACAGCTATAGACATTGCGTCTCACCTCTCTTTGATCCCTTTTATAGGAATGACCTTGAAGTACGCGGGACATTATTGTCTCCTTACCTTTAGGCCCATTGGATATCTCCCTTCTTTAATCTGCATCTGTTCTTCCCGATCTCTATCCTTACTACGGCTATAGACATTGCGTCTCACCTCTCTTTGATCAATTTTATAGGAATGATCTTGAAGTACGCGGGACATTATTGTCTCCTTACCTTTAGGCCCATTGGATATCTCCCTTCTTTAATCTGCATCTGTTCTTCCCGATCTCTATCCTTACTACAGCTATAGACATTGCGTCTCACCTCTCTTTGATCAATTTTATAGGAATGATCTTGAAGTACGCGGGACATTATTGTCTCCTTACCTTTAGGCCCATTGGATATCTCCCTTCTTTAATCTGCATCTGTTCTTCCCGATCTCTATCCTTACTACAGCTATAGACATTGCGTCTCACCTCTCTTTGATCCCTTTTATAGGAATGACCTTGATGTACGCGGGACATTATTGTCTCCTTACCTTTAGGCCCATTGGATATCTCCCTTCTTTAATCTGCATCTGTTCTTCCCGATCTCTATCCTTACTACAGCTATAGACATTGCGTCTCACCTCTCTTTGATCCCTTTTATAGGAATGATCTTGAAGTACGCGGGACATTATTGTCTCCTTACCTTTAGGCCCATTGGATATCTCCCTTCTTTAATCTGCATCTGTTCTTCCCGATCTCTATCCTTACTACAGCTATAGACATTGCGTCTCACCTCTCTTTGATCCCTTTTATAGGAATGACCTTGAATTACGCGAGCCATTATTGTCTCTTACCTTTAGGCCCATTGGATATCTCCCTTCTTTAATCTGCATCTGTTCTTCCCGATCTCTATCCTTACTACAGCTATAGACATTGCGTCTCACCTCTCTTTGATCCCTTTTATAGGAATGACCTTGAATTACGCGAGCCATTATTGTCTCTTACCTTTAGGCCCATTGGATATCTCCCTTCTTTAATCTGCATCTGTTCTTCCCGATCTCTATCCTTACACGTCTTCACTACGGCTATAGACATTGCGTCTCACCTCTCTTTGATCCCTTTTATAGGAATGACCTTGATGTACGCGGGCCATTATTGTCTCTTACCTTTAGGGTCATTGGATATCTCCCTTTTTTAATCTACATTTGTTCTTGCCGATCTTTATCTTTACACGTCCTTACTACGGCGATAAACATTGCGTCTCACCTCTCTTTGATCCCTTTTATAGGAATGACCTTGAAGTACGCGGGCCAATATTGTCTCTTACCTTTAGGGTCATTGGATATCTCCCTTTTTTAATCTGCATCTGTTCTTCCCGATCTCTATCCTTACACGTCCTTACTACGGCGATAAACATTGCGTCTCACCTCTCTTTGATCCCTTTTATAGGAATGACCTTGAAGTACGCGGGCCATTATTGTCTCTTACCTTTAGGGTCATTGGATATCTTCCTTCTTTAATCTGCATCTGTTCTTCCCGATCTCTATCTTTACATGTCTTTACTACGGTGATAGACAATGGGTCTCACCTCTTTGATCTCGTGTGTAGGAATGGCCTATGAAGTAAGCGGGATATTATTGTCTCTTACCTTTAGGGCCATTGGATATCTTCCTTTTTTAATCTACATCTGTTCTTCCCTATCTCTATCCTTACTTGTCCATACTACGGCAAAAGACATCGTGTCTCACCTCTCTATGATCCCGTGTGTAGGAATATCCTTGGAAGTACGTGGGTCATTATTGTCTCTTACCTTTAGGGTCATTGGATATCTTCCTTTTTTAATCTACATATGTTCTTCCCTATCTCTATCCTTACATGTCCATACTACGGAAAAAGACATCGTGTCTCACCTCTCTATGATCCCGTGTGTAGGAATAACCTTGGAAGTACGTGGGTCATTATTGTCTCTTTCTTTTAGGGATTTGTTTATCTCCCTTCCCTAATCTCCAACTATTTTTGTGAGTTATTTCTGTGAATATTTTTACCAAACTATATAGCAATTAAGAACAAATTATCCGGTTAGGATAGTTTTGGTTTTAAAAACAGGGAAAAAATAAGCTAATGAGTTGCTGAATTTGAGTGTTAACGTTAGAAAGTGTTACTTTTTATAACCTAACCCATATTAACCGAATATTTAATTACTTTATTGTAGAACAACTACTGCATGTAGTAATTTAATGTAGTCTAAGTTAGTGCTATAAATTTTAAAGAATTCTTTAGTTTATGCAGTTTTGAAATCGAGGTTATAATTGTTTGCTTTTTTGTCTTTCTTATTTTAACCCCTTTTTATAGTTGACATTTGAAATGACGTTTCTTGTTTGTCGAATACATTTTTGAGTAATATATTTCTATTATCTTGGTAAAACCGATAAATGTCGGAGTTGATCCAGTCTCTGTCAAATAAAATCGTTTTTCTGTTTTTTTGTTTTTGTCCTATGTTAGTTTTTCATTTTTTTTCCGGTAACGTAGCGGAAAGGAACCGCACTATAATCTGTAGACGTTAGGCATGATTAATCCTGATTTTAAGTCGTGGGAGGCTATTAGGCCAAAGAATTGTGAAATTCACTTGAGGGATGCAAAATTTGTCAATACTTTTCAGTTGGTTGGATTTTAAAATAGAGGGGCGGTCCAGTATCTAAAGTAGTGTGTATCTGTTCGTGCTATTTACCACATCCTTCCTCGGCATTAATTGCCTAACCTTCTCTTCGTCGTAGAAAGCCAAAATAAACATCGTAAGAGAAAAGTTCACGAAGTAAAATAGACTCGTAAAAGCCTATAATACGAGATAAGTAAAATAAAGAACTCGTTACGACAGAAGCAGTTGTGTTTGTAAACACAGATACGATGCACAGATCCAAGGTTGCTCCGTGACTATTGTGACATCATCTTCCACAACCAGCTTCGAGTTGCAATCTAATTATTATTCCCCACATCCTGTCTGTATACTACTCCAAGTCACGTTGTGATCATAAGGCATGGCTTTACATCCAGTCGTGGAGGAAGCGTTTTAACTCCAGTAGAAACCTCAGCTTAAAGTCTTCATCTTCTTTCGCAAAGTGTAATTAGTGATCACTGTTGTTGAAGCGTTTCCCCCTAGGGTTTGTTGCTTTTGCTTGTGTATTAGATTTTCGTCGAATAAAAAATAAATGGTAAACGTATGTTTGCAACACTCTTACTTCAATTTATCCAACGCCCTTAGTGTTCTTCAACCATCCAACGTCGAGCCTCCCAGGAGGCTTCACATGACCAAAATTAAACTAACCAAAATGTATGCACACAATTTACGCAACCTTCAACTAACCAAAATACGCGACATTCAAATAATCGTAAGTGCACGGGCTTCAGCTAACCAAAGTACACGGACTTCAACTGAAAGAAATGTTGCGTGTTATGGTTTTGCCGCGTTTATCGCACAACTTGAAGTTAATAAATGGGAAGAAATATTTCTGTAATTATCTAATTTAAATTATTTCTCAAAATACTACAGTTTAACTTTATCGTTATTAAAGTAAATGTAATGCAGCAATATTATTAAGTTTGATTAGACCATAGATGGTAAAGTATCTTATTATAGTTGAAAATAGCCGGAACGGAATTAAGATAACCCGCAACATTTCTTTCAGTTGAAGTTCGTGTAGTTTGGCTAGTTGAAGTCCGTGCACTTCGGTTAGTTGAAGTTCGTGCACTTTCGTTTAGTTGGACGTTGCATATTTTGGTTAGTTGAAATTTGGTCAATTGAAGGTTACCCGAGCTATTTACGGCATCACCAGTCAAGTGCGTTAGAGCCTGACACTCCCGGAGAAGTTCAATGACCATTCTTACAAGAAGAGGCCCTCTCAACAATCTTAATGAAGTCGGCGTGTGAGTACGTTTGAATGAGAGATAACGGATGGGCAGGAAAGGGAGATTAGCTCCTTCAGAATGAGCCCATTTGAAATGCTTACCATTAAAAGTGTCCACCATTAACATTCGCATGATTAGAAACTCACCATTAGAATGGTTACCATTGCATTTGTCGCTATCGGAACGTCCATCATTAGGGTAATCGTTATTGGAATGTGCTCTATTATTGCCCACCAATAGACTGTTCACCATTAAAATGTCAACAATTAAAATTCTTGTGGTTAGAAACTCAGCTTTAGAATGTTTACCATTGCATTTGTCACTATCGGAACGTCCACCATAGACTGCTCAGCATTAAAAGTGTCCACCATTAAAATTCGCATGGTTAGAAACTCACCATTATAATGTTTACCATTGCATTTGCCACTTTCGGAACGTCCACCATAGGGTATTCTTTATTGGAATGTGCTCTATTAGTGCCCACCAATAGACTGTTCACCATTAAAATGTCAACAATTAAAATTCTTGTGGTTAGAAACTCAGCTTTAGAATGTTTACCATTGCATTTGTCACTATCGGAACGTCCACCATAGACTGCTCACCATTAAAAGTGTCCACCATTAAAATTCGCATGGTTAGAAACTCACCATTATAATGTTTACCATTGCATTTGCCACTTTCGGAACGTCCACCATAGGGTATTCTTTATTGGAATGTGCTCTATTAGTGTCCGCCAATAGACTGTTCACCATTAAAATTCTTGTGGTTAGAAACTCAGCTTTAGAATGTTTACCATTGCATTTGTCACTATCGGAACGTCCACCATAGACTGCTCACCATTAAAAGTGTCCACCATTAAAATTCGCATGGTTAGAAACTCACCATTATAATGTTTACCATTGCATTTGCCACTTTCGGAACGTCCACCATAGGGTATTCTTTATTGGAATGTGCTCTATTAGTGCCCACCAATAGACTGTTCACCATTAAAATGTCAACAATTAAAATTCTTGTGGTTAGAAACTCAGCTTTAGAATGTTTACCATTGCATTTGTCACTATCGGAACGTCCACCATAGACTGCTTACCATTAAAAGTGTCCACCATTAAAATTCGCATGGTTAGAAACTCACCATTAGAATGTTTACCATTGCATTTGCCACTTTCGGAACGTCCACCACAGGATATTCTTTATTGGAATGTGCTCTATTAGTGTCCGCCAATAGACTGTTCACCATTAAAATGTCCAAAATGTTCAGCATTAGATAGCTTGCTATCAGAATGTCCAAAATGACTACCATTGAAGTGCTCTCCATTTGTAGATTTATTATTTTAATAACTTCCATAGAAGTCGCGCAGGGTCGATATTTGCTTGTAGAATTAGTTTGTGAAAAATAAACATTTTAGTTTACTTTTGAGACGTTGCGAAACCTAAAGTGATTTTCTACATAATCTCTCTCCTGTTGTCCTATATATATATATATATATATATATATATATATATATATATATATATATATATATATATATATATAATTTATTTAACCAAGCTTTTGATTGCTTATGCAATTCTTTCTATTAGTTCACACTCTCCTTATATATCTTTTTCAAAATTTCAAATAAGTTTTTTAAAACTTGTGGATGATATTTGTTAATACAGTTTTTTTCCAATATTAATTAATTTATTTTATTTTTATATGGGAAAAAAACGTTTTCACAAAAGAGGCAATGTATACAACACAGTTATTTCGTCCCACTAGGCCTTACAGTGATAACCTGATAACATATGATTGCAGCTGATTTTATCTTATTGGTTATGTAGTACAACAGCTGTTTCAACTCATGAACTATATTACTTTATTTATATTATTTGTAATTATTTAATAAAAAGTAACTAAAATAACATATTTCTTTGTTGACCTAAATACGAATTGTCTTTAAAATGTTTTGTTTATATTACATATTTTTACCGTTTATTAACTGCTTTTTAACTGACCGTTAGAAAAAAAAGTAGGGATGTAATTATAATAATTAGATTATAATGTTTTGTAAAAGAGTAGCTAACAATCAGGACTTTTAATGAAAAATTGTCAATCATATTATGTGCGGCAATGTGCCTAGTAGTTGTTTAATGTTGATAAGGACCGAGAGAGCGGTGTGTAAATTACTAGACTTAACTACTCGTTGCTTTTTAAATCAAAGACTTATTGTTTTTTTTTTCTTTTGTATGTGTTTTTTTCTTCCGTTACTTCTTAGAAGTTCAGTATTATATTTTTAAACTCATCAATGAATGCACAATGTACGTTAATAAAGGACAAACGCTGAGTAAGGCGCCCCCGTGTTCAACAATGCAACAGCTGAGATAAAAATAGACAAAATAAGGTGTAGGCTTGTTGCCAGACGGAGACTCCCACATTCTGCGAAGGTTCACCTCTCAGCGCCGGCTTGCTTTTGTGATTATAGCTAGGATTAGGTTAGCAACATATAATGTCCTGGGGGAGGATAATAGGAGGCATCATGTGTGCGGGTACTACGAGTACTCTACACACGTTATGGGGTCGTGTCGGAAAGGTTGCTTACCTGAAGGGACCTGCTCCCTGTCTAGTGCCAGGGATCATTATGTCACCTTTCCTTAATTCCATCTACTCTTCCTTGTCCTTCTTACAAGAGGGTGTAATGGACAGATACTTCTCTCGATACAGGAACGTCTGACATTGGTTGATTTGTCGCTGTCACTGGATGAAACGGCTGTCATTGGTTGATTTGTCGCTGTCACTGGATCTGTTCTCACCGCTCGGCTCACGACGCCGATTAGAGTGCAATGTTGCTGACTACTGAAGGGGAGAGGGGAGTTGTATCTGTTGTGAGTGGGCAAAATGTGATATTTTATCACTCCTGTCATTGGTCGATTTGTCGCTGTCACTGGTTCTACTCATTTACGTCGTTTAGGGTGGTCGATTTGTGTCAGGTTTTAAAATAGTGTACAGTAGAAACTATTTCGCACTCGGTATTTCTAGGAGTTTGTTTTTAAATAAAATGTCCCTTCCAAAAAAGAAAAAAGCGAGGTGTAGAATCATTTCACCAGTGTGGTATACCTGCCTGTTTTTGACACATACAGAGTGGTCTCAGTATCCCTTGTCACCGGTACTCAAGTCACTGGTAAAAGTCACTGTTCCAAACTTGGCGCTTTCACTGAAATCACCGATCCGTTAAAGTCTCTGGATCGTCCATCCTAAGCTTAATGTAGGAGGATTGATGAGGAGACATTGAAAAATGTAGGATAAAAAAATTTTCATGTACTCAAAGTAGACACATATTACACCATGCATTGGTATGATGACTTACCTGAAGTAGGTCTTGCTTCTGTCTTTGGTCATAAAAAGGAGTGTACCCGCTGCTCCTGTAAGTGAAATGGATATGAGGGAGGAAGGGTCACTTAATTCTACCTCGTTACAGTTTCAGTTTTATTGGTATTATAGCAGAGCCTCGGTAATTTGAGGTAGATGGGACCAAGACCCCTTCGGATTACATGGAAATACGTTCCTGACATTAGAACATATCGGAGTTCTAATGAACTCTAATACTATAATTAAGTACCCACAAAATACGTTTATAGAACTTTATATGAACATTTCTTGGAGGCCAGACTCATTTCGTGTGTAGAACTGTATTCATGATTGTACTTACTTAAATTAATGTTGCTTTGAAATACATTGTTCATCGCGGTCAATACATTTTTTTTTGGGATAAAGTTATAAAGTGTCTTCAGCGTCTGCTAATTTGATCACTTTCGAGCCGCGGTGCGGCGTAGACGTCTTAGGCGGCGTCCTAGCTGGACCGATTGACTTTTCGTCCTCCAGCTAGGACGCCGCCTTAGCAGAAGCACAGCTGTTGGCGTGGTTATATTGTGGTATATTCAATATAGCGCATATATATTGCCGTTTCCAAGGCGGCCGTTCCTTCACCGTGACTTATTTTCTCTTCTTGTAGGCCCAATTGTCTCGGTCGAGCCTTCGTCTTTATTCTCCTCATGTATGCCTTCAGTAGTTTCTTGTACCATTTCAACAGTCGTAACATGTGCTATTGTTACTTACTTACGTTCGTCCTTACTCATGCACTGACTTACGTCCTTATCATCGACAATCTCACAACCAGGAAGTTTCTCCATAAGAAATGTCAAATCTGTTTCTTCTTGTGGATGAATAACACAGTCAACAGTTTTATTATGCCTCAGGACTTTATTCCTTGACTTACTTAATATTTCTTCTTTTATTTCGTTCCATACTTCGGCTATCCAGTCAGGCGCGTATCCAAGGTGGGGGGGCGATGGGACGATCGCCCCCCCCAACCCTCAAGAACTTTCGGTTAAAAATCAACAATATAATATTAAATTAGGACTTTCTATTAAATTAGACTTTTACTTAAGTTAATTCGTCTTTTGTTGTAAATAAAAAATAAAATTTTAATTTTTAATTTGAAAATGTGACGCGTTCCCTCGGTATACCCTCGTAAACGTCTAAACGTTTTAACAACAGATAGCGCTAGTGAAGCTTAGTGAGAATTGTTCGTGTTGGAAGAATAACTACTTATATTAATTAATAAACCATTTTTATAATAATAGCTTATTATGAAATTAATAATATTCTCTAGCCATAAGTGTTATCGAAACTGGAATAATTATTTATTGAAAAGTCTAATTTGCTACGAATCTTTATCACGTTACCGATTTCTAACGCAAGTTTTTTCTGTTCTATGTTTTTACATACACGCGCGCGCGCGCGCACACACACACACAAACACATACACACACACACACACACACACACACACACACACACACACACACATATATAAATATATATATATATATATATATATATATACATACATATATATATATATATATATATATATATATATATATATATATATATATATATATATATAATGCATCGATCGCCCCCCCCCACAAAGCAAGTCGCTGGATACGCGCCTGCCAGTACACTTCCCTTAACTGTATTTTTTTAGAAAGTCTACAGTTTTCTTTCAGTCAATTTGAGTTTCCTTTCAAATAGATAAAATGGTCAGAAATAGAAATAGGCTCGAATTTAACGGAACCTCGAGAAATCGGGACTCGAATTTTCGAGACTCTGCTGTACTTTGTATTTGGTCAAATTTGTTTCTTAATTTAGTTGCAGAATCTTAAGTTCAAAATTTGTAAGGTGCAGGTAAATTATGCCAAGTCTAACGTTGACTCTTAAAGTTCAAAATTTGTAAGGTGTGCAGGTAAATTATGCCAAGTCTAACGTTGACTCTTAAAGTTCAAAATTTGTAAGGTGTGCAGGTAAATTATGCCAAGTCTAACGTTGACTCTTAAAGTTCAAAATTTGTAAGGTGTGCAGGTAAATTATGCCAAGTCTAACTTTGACTCTTACTTCAAAAAAAAAAAAGATACGACGAAGATCTATTTTTCCATTCTGAATTTATTCTACATTTTCCTAGCTGTGCCTCTTATGAATTAACGCAAAAACCTTGAGGTCAACAGACGGATTTATTTCATGAACAGTTCGCGAATAGGCTTTTCCTTCGTTGACCTTGAGCTTGGAATGATGAAGCAACGGCCTTATTAGCGCTGCACTATGAGCGCACGGAACATTTTTATTTCCTTTGTTTGGAAATGTCACTATATTTTAGCCCTCGCCCCCCTCTCCTCCCCTCACCCGCACAACACACGAACGTCTACCGTTACGACGAACGTGTGAGTCACGTGCCCTTCCGAAGGAGAGTGATTCACTTGGCCAGTTCCGAAATATAATTTCATAAACTGCACAACCGTAATGAGCTTGCCAATCAGTGGTCGGTGTCGTTTGGCTAATTGGGTCGTTTTGCAAAATGTTCTTGTAATTTGGGTTTGAGTGACCGTGAGAATGTGAGCTTTTGGGTGAAATTTTATACCAGCCGAGTGCATTTCCGCGTCAGTTATTGTGCAAGAAGGTTGGTAATAGTCTGATTCAATCAGTTCGTTTCAGTGTAACAGTCAAAAAGTAGTTTTGGAAAGGTAGTTAAGCATTTTACATAGCTATAGTTCAAGTTCTACGGTAAAATATAGCTTCAGAGTATCCTAAGTGATTTTGGTAATAATATCATAGTGAAATATGTCATTCCATTATCTAACTTTATTAAAATAATAGGTTATGTCAGCGAAAATATTATGCTATGTTTCTTTTTTGTTTTCGGTAAATATGTAATAAGAAAACATTTCTTTTGAATATATTTACTGTGTGGGAAACCAATATATTTCTCTTAATAAGTAAATTATTAAAGAACAAATGCTTACTTATTGTTATACATTTTATACATACATTCTATGTATTTTATGTTATACATTCTATATTGAATTATATAGATAATTTAAATTCTGTATTTCACAATTTTAATTTTTTTGACTGTAATAAAATAAAGTTAACATAATATGTCTCCAAAATAATAAAAAATTATCTTTATAAAAAATTGATTTAATCAACAACTACATTATTTAGTGACATAACTCACAACAATGTACTTTAGTTTGCATTGTTGTTAATTATGTCAAACATTCTAATCGGTTTTCTGAACACACCTCTTAAATAAAAGATTTTATTTCAGTTTTAAAAATATTTTTATAATTTTAAATTCTGTTTTGAAATAATCAGGTTGGCAAGTAAATGGTGAAGAGTCGAAATAATTTTTTTTTTTAACTGTAGAAAAGGAGAAGAAAAGTAACTTTTCTATAAGTCATGTGTTAATTATTACATGTGTTCAAAACCTTGTATTCAAAATAAAAATTCAAATAAAAATTTACTTTTTTCAGAAATAATTCAAATATTTTGTCTTTTTACTAGACAAGTCAAGATAGTGTTTATTTCACAACATAAATTTTGAGCCCATAAAGAGAAAAAGGAAAATTTTAAACAATTAATTTAAAGCAAACAATTACTGCACTTGTTAATCTTGGCAAAAAAACCACTACTGACTGATTTATTCAGCATGAATAAATCAGTAAGTAGTGGTTTTTTGCCAAGATAAATAAACAAGTGCATTTTTTATAAAAACCTCAAGATCTACAACACAAAAACTGCAAGTTTTAAACAATTGTTATAATATAAATAAAACCGCTTAGGATTATTATCCCCAAATATAAACTAAGCATTCTTAAATTTAAAAAAATTAATACATTATTTGGTAATTTTGTACAGTTTATTAAGTTTTAGAGATTTTTATTGTGTTGTTTGTGTATATGTTTGTGAGTATAAAATGCACATATTTTTATTTTCGTATAATCTACTAATATTTTTAAAATATGTTCTATTATCTTTGAATAATTTTATTGATGGTTGTAGAAATTTGTCATCTACGGACAAATAAAAATTTGGTTATATTGTAAACCAAAAAACATAAAATAAAAATCTTTTTCATTTCAGTTTTATTTTTTTGACATAATGGATAACATTAATTAATTTACTCAAAAAAGGTATTTTTTAATAAAATTACTCTAATTACTTTAGGTTGAATTATGCAGAAAGACTAATTGTTTAATATTTTAATTTGTAAATTAAAGAAGTAATATTAAAAAAAAAATAATAAGTCAGTTCCTACTTGGGTCAAAAAAAAATTATTTTAATTGCTTTTTCATTAAATAATTACAATTAATATAAAAAAAAGTAACATACTGTTTGCGTTAAAACAGCTGTTCTACCACATAACCAATACCATAAAATCAGTTGTTTCATGTTATCACTTATTTTAAACTAAATGGGGCAAAATAATTATATTGCATAACTTGCCCTTTTGTGAAAAGTCTTTCTCCCACAATATAAAACTATGTTAATTCAATAAATTTAATTGATTAATATTTGAAAAAACTATATTTGAACTTGAAGGGATGAATAAAAAGTATTAGAAGGAATTGAAAAAATAGTTATACATTTGATTAAAAGAGTCTATTTTTCATTGACTTTTTAATTATACCCACACACAAACACACACAGACACAGGAGCATATGTCTGTAAGCTAGCTCTATATAGAACAAGTAAAATTCTTGTTTGTATTGGATTCAACAGAAGAGTTATAGTCTCCTAATTCACTCTCAACTTGATAATAGTCGGTTTTGCCTTCTTAATATTGTCATATAGATAAAAATAAACAGTAAAACATTGCATTCTTTGTCAGTCAATGGAACTTGAATGTTTCAAATATTTTAGTGAATTTCTTTTCTTCTAATTGTCTATTTGAAGGCAGGCCAGATTATTTCTCAAGGTATATCTGTAATTCTTCTTTCTAATCCAATAAAGCTGGAATAAGCTCTGAGCTTTTCCAAAACCAACTTAAAATTCTGTTTATATATGTATACATTTATGTTTAATATATTTCTTTACGTATAATGTACTTAAAACATTGGAAAATTTTCCTGGTGTGAATATTTATTATATCTTAAGACCAGTTCCAAAAAATTTTAAAGAATTACAGTTTTATCAAGCATATTTGGTCACTATTTGGTGCAAACATTTTCAAGATGTTAGTTTCACTAGAGTAGATTCAGTTTCTTACTTTGTGCTTTCTTAGTGTATTTAGGTAGAGTTGTATGGGTTGTCAGATTGTTTGTAATTTGAAAAAGTGTTTTATGTTTGTATATTAATCTGGGTTTCTACCTATTTTATCTCTAAATTTGTTTTTATATATTTCTAGATTTTCCAATGTGTTCATTTTAATGAACGTATGATTAAAGATCAACTGATGTTTTAATGTGTGGGAAGTTGTGACTTTGGTTGAGTGGCTAAATTGGATTTTTTTAATGTAGTTTTTTTGAATGAATTATGGGGCTCTTCATACCTTTCGTTATGTTTGGGTTATTTTGTTTCACGTTTTCCATTTTATTATTTACTAGCTGACCCGATGAACTTCGTACTGGCTAAAAGTAAATGAATGGCTTCTTAACATTAGCTGAACTTAATTTAGTATTTTATTAACATAATAATAGCTGAACTTACAGTAGTCGATCAAGAAAAGTGTGACAATGAAAGTTTTTGATTGAATGTTATTTATTGAAGTGCACTCAGATTTACAATATTTTTGGTTTTTCTCTCTGGTGCGTTCACAAATAATTCAGAAGGCTTTCCGATGTGTGAGCAAGCCTACAGCTGTTTATGTGAGAAGCATAGATTTTTAAAATTCAGTCTAATTATTTTAAATTTGTTGAGTGTTGCTTAAGAACCAAAATTTGGAATGAATTTAACGGAGTGTTTTAGGATAAGATAAGATAGAAAATCATATTTTATACTATTTTGGTACTTATAATTACATGTTGAAAAAATTGTTATGTTGTCGGGAAGATGTTTTGCTAAAAATCTATAGGTTAATATTTTTCAGCTAAAATTAATTAGTTTGGGGGGGTCATGTGCCCCCTGGTTATGCCCCTGAGACATACTATGCCAGAAACCTTCCAAGGAATGTACTCAACAATTTTCCAAAGTTTCATGGCAATCGGATCAATGGTTTAGTAATGCATTAAGCTCATACATACATACAACACATTCATATATATATATATATATTTTAAAACAACATAGGTTATTCAAATACAAGAATATTTATTATTTTATATCCAAAGCTTTTCGTTGGCAAACAGTACCAACATCATCAGGAATGAAAATTTTCATTCCTGATGATGTTGGTACTGTTTGCCAACGAAAAGCTTTGGATATAAAATAATAAATATTCTTGTATTTGAATAACCTATGTTGTTTTAAATTATTAAACAAGAAAACGTATTTTATATTTATATATATATATATATATATATATATATATATATATATATATATATATTATTTTTCCTTTTTGTTATTACTAAGGAAAGTTCTAAGCAGCTATTTTGTAAGTAGGCAGGTAGTTTTTGTATTGTTCTATTTGTATCGGTTTTCAATGTATCGAGTAGTCAGATTTATCCTTGAGTTTAGCTGTAATAAGATCTAAATAATATATTTATTTCCATGTCCTATTTCAAAGACAAAGTTCATGTATCCTTGGATTTATTTATGTTATGAAAAATTGTGTTGATATTTTCCATTATTGTTGGAAATATCACAAGCAATTATTCTACATGTCTGAATCATTGTCCATCTGAGTCATATAATTTTAAAAATTGTATCATTTGTTTCATTTATTTCTTGATTATACTTAATCTTTATTCGTGCTATTATACTTGGTAAGAGAGACTCCAAGGCTAGGAAGAATTCTTGTTTTGTATGGCTTTATAAGATAAGTAGTTTCAATTTATGATTGTATGGGGTATATCTTATTCTCTATATGAGTGTTTTAATTTTATTTAGTTTATTACTTAAAACTATCACCCCCCCCCCCATATATTCCCTAATAATTTAAAAGTAATAGATTATTAAATATGACAAACAACATACAAACTTTATTAAAAGAGACATGCAACTCATAATACTTACAGTGTACAAAATACAATATAATTAACAAAAACTTTAGTACATTAAAATTAATAACATGACAAAACTAATATGTAATGTAACAAATATGTACACAAATGTGTCAGTAGAAAATACAATAAAACAAGTATTATAAAAAATTTTTTTAAAGCCAATTCTTACGTCAACAGAAAAATGTATTGTTGTTTCTTTCATGTATATACATGACTATATCAGAATATCAATATTAAATGGCAAATAGAAAGTTAATTTCCTTGGAATTTTCCATTTTCCTCTCTATGTATGGCGTTGGACTATTATTTTTGTTTGTTACTATTTATACGCTTTCTTTTTTTTATTGTTTGCATTGTGTTGTAATTTTTTTCCCTTTCCTTTCGCATTATCTATTCGTGAAACAAGGTTCGATAACGTTAATCCAGTTTGTTTGTTTTATTATTTTTTAAAATTAATTTTTAATCCTAGAGCATTATTTATGATATTGTGTGGTAGCATTGTATAATAATGTAATAATGAGAAAAATTTTCCAATAAATGCCAATAAAATGTATTTTTCAGCCACAATGAACTTATTTATTAGACAGTAGTATAGTACCCGTCCTTCATACGGGGTTGACATATACTGCATTTGAATTGATTTAATTTGTATTTGTATTTAGGGTGAATTTAATTTACTGAAATTAAATCCCAATAAATATATCAAACTATAGTTTATAAACTTAACTGTTTAAGTTTATAGTTTAAGATTATTGTCTTGTAAATCCAAGAGAAGGTAAAACTTCTGCTTGTAATATGACATTTGTAAAGTATAACTAACCTTGAAAGATGAATAAGGACAAACATTTTCTATCACCTGTTTAATTTTGTTTAAAATTGAGTTTTGCAGGTGATTACAAACACATTTACTATCAGCTAAGCCAAGTATATAATGGAGTATACATAATTAAGTGTTAAGGGAGTTTTCAAGGACAGTGGGGCAGTGGCTGATGGAATTTCTAAATAAAAATAGGCTTATGTGTTTTAGGGACCCTAAAAATGTCCGTGTAAAATTTCAGCTCAATGGGTCCAGTAGTTTTTATGTAATTGACTAACACACACAGGCACCATTAGATTTTTGTATAATAGGATAGATAGATTAAATCCCAATAAATATATCAAACTTGCTGATTATTGTCTTGAAAAACCAAGTGAAGGAAAAACGTCTACTTGTAACATAACATTTGTATAGTATAACTAACCTTTAAAGATGAATATAAACAAATCATTACCATCAGCTGTTTAAATGTGTTTAAAAGTGCCTTTACAGGTGATTATCAGCTGATTAAGCCAAGTATATAATGGAGTATAAATAATTCAGTGTTAATGGCGTTTTCAAGGCCAGTGGGGTGGTACCCTAACAGAATTTCTAAATAAAAATAGGCCTATGTGTTATCCAGGGACGATAAGAATGTCCATGTAAAATTTCAGCTCAATGGATCCAGTAGTTTTTATGTGATTGAGTGACATACAGACGCACCATTAGATTTGCTTATAATAGTATAGATGGGGGATTATCTCCCTCATTACATTTAAATACTGTCTTTAACCTAATTTACTAATTTAGTGTATTGACTTGTGAACGTCATACCAGATGCTAGTATTTCAAAGATTTTTTGTCTTGAAATATTTAAACATATCTCATGACGTAATAGCAATAAGTATTGCAAATTTCTGTGGAAATCCTACTTAGTAAACCATATGGGTTCCACAGATGGCAAACATAGTAAACCATATGGGTTCCATAGATGGCAAACGTAGTAAACCATATGGGTTCCATAGATGGCAAACTTAGTAAACCATATGGGTTCCATAGATGGCAAAGAATATACTTAGTGTAGTATTCAGTATATCTTCTCTTTTACCCTACATTGACACCAAATTGTTTAACTCCTAAGTACGTTATGGTATTTCAACATTTCATTAATCATTTTGGTATTGGTTTTGTTCCAGCATTTACATAGAATCCAGTAGGAAATGAATCAACCTTTGAAATCAGAAGTCAAAGAAAGAAACTTCGAGCGCCTTGAAATAACTGATAACAATTTCAACCTGCACAGTATTCATGAAAATGGTAATCGCAAGAAACCTACCAGTTTAGATAACCTTACCAAAGAAGTAGGAGACTTGAGATTGGTTGAACAGTACCAAACAGCAAACATGTATTATGAAGAATACGACGGTGACGATGAAGTTTTTGAAGAATATGAAGAAAAAAAAGGTATTGCTGTTCGCGCAGGTCGGGAACCCAGAGTAAGACGTATTTCTGATGTAATTGATTCAATCGGAGAGACCAGTCCGTCGTGTTCTACAAAAGAGAGAAGTTTTTCTTTTCCTGATCAAACATTTGCCCAGGTGGAAGAAAAAAGTTTAGTTATTGTAAGACGAGAAGAAATCAGTCATTTTCATTTAGAAAAAGCCCCAAAATCAACGCATATAGCAACTGCTATGGACAGTCCCAGTTTCCCGATGTCTCCTCCAGTCACTCCTGGATCTGATGTGGGATACTACAGCACAGGTCTGCCGACACCCCCTTCAGCCTTAGTATTCAGGCCAAATTGGTTCCGGTTTAGTAATTCCAGTATGGATGCTGCTTCTCCTCCTAAGTTGGATACTTTGGATGCAAAAAGCTTTCAGGCCCCTATTCAACAACAGCTAGGAGTGCCTGTAGAATCAAAACCCAGGTACTTAGTACATAATATTATTTGGTTCCTTGGTCTTATACCAACCTCACACCTATAGAGAATGTATTACATACATGGAAATATACATAAATACACCTTTACATTAAAATTTTACATTTCTTACAACCAAATCTATCTTAACTGGATACTTCAAAGGTATATTTTAATATAGGTATATAGTAATGTATACAATTTCAACCAAATCTATCCTAACTGGATACTTCATAGACATATTTTAATATAGGTATATACAAATGTTATTTAAAATTATAACCAAATCGATCCTAAGTGGATACTTCATAGGTATATAGTAATATTTTATAAAATAGTGCAATAATTTTCTACATTCTCTGTAGGTGTGTGGTTGCCTGTAGAATCAAAACCCAGGTACTTTAGTACATAATATTATTTGGTTCCTTGGTCTTATACCAACCTCACACCTATAGAGAATGTATTACATACATGGAAATATACATAAATACATCTTTACATTAAAATTTTACATTTCTTACAACCAAATCTATCTTAAGTGGATACTTCAAAGGTATATTTTAATATAGGTATATAGTAATGTATACAATTTCAACCAAATCTATCCTAACTGGATACTTCATAGACATATTTTAATATAGGTATATACAAATGTTATTTAAAATTATAACCAAATCGATCCTAACTGGATACTTCATAGGTATATAGTAATATTTTATAAAATAGTGCAATAATTTTCTACATTCTCTGTAGGTGTGTGGTTGGTATAATACCAAAGTACCAATTATTAGGACATTTTTTATATCTTAATTGTAAATACATAATTTTTCATTTGTTTTATAGTCAGATTGTAAAACTGTTTTGATAAAACAAATTTGAAACATAATTTTTGAGTTATAAATCACATTGTTTTCATCATCACGCTTACTGTATGAAATTAGTATAGAATTTATAATAGGGATACAAATTGAAAATTGTTTTATAATAATTTTTAAAACATATCTATAATGATTTGAATGTTATCTATACAATTTTGTAGACTTAGTTCTTTTACAATACAGTGTTAAAAAAAATGAACCAATTTCAAAACCCTGCATTAATTACAAAAATTCTTTACACTGAAAGATTTAAAATTAAAATTCTCACAATAGAATGAAGTTTTGTGTATTTTATGTGAAATGAAATTTATTTCATTTCTACTTCTTCCCAAACTGTCCACAAGGTGTGTTCTCCCACTGTAGTTTTTTTTGTGTTTGGTCCATTTTTTCTTGAGAAATTTGGTGAATCTCTTATTTTACTAACCTATTTAGCACAATTCATTCTGTTCAAAATCTCTATTCCTAACATTCTCTGCTTGCTATTTACCACTTTGATATGATGTGCAGATTCTTTAATATAATGTACTAAAGAATATTATATTTAGTACAGAGCTCTTTGTTAATTAGAAATTCTTTCCGTGATAATTTAAAAATAAATAAATACACACCCTTGCTACTATTTTTTATGTTTATTATCCTATTGTCGAACGTTATTTCACTATTGTAATTACATTTTCTTAATTTATTTAGCACAAGCAGCGCTACCGAAGCCCCAATGCCAGTTTCAAAAGATTCGAACGAATACAACATGGATCATCCTAAACGAGGGCATGCTGTAATATTTAATCATGAAGATTTTACAATGGAAAACATGCCTGCAAGAATAGGTTCACATTTGGACGCTGCCCGCCTACAATCTACCCTATCGAATCTTGGTTTTAGTGTGCAGATTTTCAACGATTTAAGTTGTGATAAAATTAAAACTATATTAGCAGATGGTAAGTTTTTTCTAATTAAGACATTAGTTACACATCAAAAGTTTTTGCTGTAATCTGTAGTTAGGATAATTTTATCATTATTTTGTGCGAGAAAATAAATAATAATAGCTTCCAGGGTTTGGTTATCATTGCTTGAGTTGTACAAATAGCAGAAAATCCTTGGATAAAAATAATATCAGTTTTTATTTAGAGTTCTTATTGAATACACTAAAAGAGACAGTTTTAATAAAGAGCAGTTTTTAATTGTTACTGCCTCTCAACATTTAAAGCATCACACCTTTTTTTAGCATTAAAATTGCACATAGTTAAGAGACCTGTAATGTTACCCTCAACACTAGCCTCTGCGGGAAATAAACATAAAAAATCTTTTGGCCAAATATTATATAGAATATGCCAAGAACAGGATTAATTAGATCCTATAGATATATCTTTCGTGAACTGTATGCTGTATGCTGAGCAGAGACACCACCAAATGTAATAACTTCTTTGCTTAGAGTTGTTTCAAAGACTGAGACACTAGAATTCTTAAAGCATCTGACACTCCATACAATAGAATTAAATTACAATGACCTTCTACAACATCTATAAGAGGTGCACTGTGCTTGAACGAGTGTCTGTCCGATCAACACCAGTACTATGTTCCTAAGACTGGAGGCAGATATTACATTAGCTTATTCCCTTCCGAATATACAAACATCTGTAATTTTATGGACTCACAATCAGGACTACAAACAATTTTTTATAAATATCGAAATCTTGTTGCTGTTCATGACAAGCTGGTTGTAAATTACGAATTACACTTTTGCTATTACTTGCGACCAGACGCAATGTTAACTAAAAGTTGTTAATTGTTAACTTACACTTGGAGGAAACGTTTTCGTCTTACGACTTCTTCAGCCTCGTATTTTTGCCGCTAGGAATGCTGCTGTTGTGCTTCCTTCGTACCATTTTTTTTAAAAGTTAGAAGTGATGTGATCGAAAAGTATGTGTGATCTGTGCTGTGTTTGTTCATTTAAGATGTCATTTTTATGTGTGTTGCTATGTCTATATATTTCAAACTGTTCTAGTGTGTTTAATTTATGGCCTTTGTTGCATGTGTGGAGGATGCTCATGTTATTTTCCATAATTTTGCATGAGTGTTTAGTGTCCATGCGCAAATCTAGTTTGCTAACTAAGTTTTTCTTGTTGTTCTTAAACACTTGTCGTAAATTAAACTTTAAGTTTTAAACCGTTTCCAAAGTCTACAAAACATTTATATGGAATTCAAAATAATTTGATGTAGAGGTTATTACCTTTCATAGTCAGTACCCCACTCCCCTTTGGACACTGATGTGAGGGAGTACCTCCTAGATAACAAGACCAGAGCGCTCTGACGTCACACCCTGTGTTGGGGCTGAGGAGTCTCATTATCTGCCGGTACTAGGCTACTACGGGGGTACTATAATTGGCCGTTGTGTTATGTTGTGTTGTGCTATAACATTTCTTTAAGCTATAATTAAAAGGTGCTTGACAAGTCAATACGTAATGGCTTACTTGCTGAGGCGTTTCAAAATATTCGTTCCTTTTACGAAGTTAACCCTCTACTGGCGGCATCGTATTACGTATAAAGGCTGCAACAAGATGGATATAAGACTGTGGAAGGGATGGGTTATTTTGGTTGTGTGGTCATGTAATGGTAAAGGCTGTTGGCTTCAAAATGTGTGTGATCATTTAATATGTTTTCTTTATTTGTTGCGTAGTGTTTGTATATCTTGTATTTTCTAAAGTTGTTAGTTTTTTACTTTATTTTAATATGTGGAGAACATTTAAATTAGTATGTATGTCCGTGTATTTTTAGGTATTTTACGTAGCTGTCTAAATTTCTGTAAGCCTTTACATGCCATGTATTAAATGCTCACTATCCTTATTTAGTTTAGGGAATTTGAGACTATAAGATTCCCTTGAATCTAATAGTCCATTACGTTCATTACGTTTGGTTAAACTTAATCAATCTCTTTTACATTAGTTTATGACTATCCGAACTTTAAGTTTGTAAATTTGTAAAAACTTACTGAGACCAAACGTTTTCAATCGCTCCGTGGCGATCTTCATCAGTGTCTATTAGATTCCTCCCAGCTTCCCACTATATATAATTTGAGGTTAGGTATTTTTAAGAAATTTGACTACAAAGTTTATAAAAATTGTTAGTGTTTAGTGATTGTAATTTTATTCTATGAATATCTATTTTTATAAGTTAATTTGTAGGTGTTGTTGTGTGTTATCTGTTGGTAGACAAAATCAGTAAAAAAAGTAGTTGAAAGAATTGTTGTCTTGAGATTCATTGGATTTATAGACTATTATGGTTTTATAATATGTTACTGAAGTATTATTATAACAAATATTTTACTATATGTTATATATATATATTTAGAATCATTAAATTTAGTATTTGTATTACGAAAATATTGTGGAAGTAATGCAAAAATATAATTTTAGTGGCAAGCCTGGACCATAATGACTGTGATTGTGTCATGGTGGTAGTACTGAGCCATGGTGTGGGTACCAATTTCATCTTGTCTCATGATTATCCATACCCTGTGGACATGTTGTGGGCCCCATTTACTCCTGATAAGTGCAGTTCTTTAGCAGGAAAACCAAAATTGTTTTTTATACAAGTAAGTAGTTTAGTAATTCATTGAAATAACTTTGTTGCTTATAGTTTTAGTTTAAAACTGTTGGCATAGAGATAAAAGATATAGATATTTAAAATGTATATCTGGAAAATTTGAAATAGAATCATTTTAGAACTGTCTATAATTATATCTCTGTAATTACACCACTATAATTACTGGCCTAAAAGCAGCATACAATTAGTATGTGGTATGATGATATGAAACAAATTTATATTTAAATACTTTTCTTAGTTTATAGTTTTTATAGCAATGTTTTATGTCTTGAGTGTTTTATTTCTGGTATGGGTATTTTTAGTTTTAATTGGTTTTACAATATGTAACAAAATAAATTGTTTCGCCATAACATTTCCTCATTTACCACTACAGTGTCATATTTTGGCAACACATGTATTTACTATTTATAAGGTTTTTGCATTATTTAGTGTAAAAGGTCACAAAATTATCTGAGAGTTCAACACGTGACCCCACATCTACCAATCACAAAACTATACTGGCAAGCCCTTTTTTCTGTTTGTTCACAATCTTCTTTAAAGCACTATGGATTGTATTCTGTCCCAGTGAATAACTTTGTGACATTAAAATTTGATAAAAACTGCTAAATATAAAAAAATTGCTTAACTGCAATTTTAAAAGTAGAGGAGTTAAAAAAATAATAATATTACAATATGTTGAAAAATTGTTTTTAATACAAGACTGAAAATAATTACATTTTTCTCATTTGTATTTTTATTATTATTTTTTTGAAAAGTTTACCAATCTCAAGCAACACAAGTTGTAAAAAGATTATATATTATATGAATTCTATTTTGCAAAATAAATATATAATGACTAATTTAATCAAAGTGGTTAATATTTTATCTCAGAAAAACTAAACGATATAATTTCATTATAAATTATCTACATAAAGTTATATGAAAAAGGTGATTTATTTTACCTCCACAAAAAATCATTGTATTATTAGTTCACACACAGGAATAATTGAAATATATAACACTTTGAAAACCCCTATGCTTATATATAAACAATTATTAATCTTTAAAGTACAAAGTTTCACAATAACTGCAGTGGACAAATTTCTCATCTTTGAAAATAAACATAACTACAATAAACAGCCAGGAATATGTCATTAACTTGTATCGATCTAACTTTTAATTCATATAGCTTTTAATGTTACTCAGTATTACAACTGACATATTAGTGTAATCTAATGCAAAACTATTGACTAGTAGTATAAAATTTGTGATAATATTATTTAGAAAAAAATTCTGTATGGCGTAAGGAATAAGTAAACATAACAATCGATAAATAATGTACGTAATGTCAATATAAACAGTGCATTATATCTATTTTCATATAAATACACTTCGATATTCCTTTTTAATACAAATAAAAATATAGAAAATTAGTAATAAGGGTTTACGTTTACTATAACATAATAATGTCACTCATTGTCTATCTGCATCTCTTCCAGTTAGCACAGGTCACTGCGAAATATTCAAAGCATATAAAAAGTTTACAGTTTTGTACACATTGTCTTTGACGGCTGATTTTTCTTCCAACAATGTTCTACGCGGTGCATATTTTACTGGTTGCAAATCCCAAAGCATTGTTCTGCTTTTGCTCATATAAGGCACTTTACCATTCTGCCTAGTCACAACGTTTGCAAATTGCAGTTCTTTTAGTGGAATGCATTTTATCACGTCAAAACCTTCAATTATACTCAGACCTTGATTTGCATTAACAATACGGACAACTTCTTGCCGGTTACTTAGTTATTCCTGTGCTTCTTCATTTTCATTTTCAGAGCTCGATGACTCTTGCTCAAATGTTGATCATTATACATCTTTGATCTAATCATCAGAGTTCAATGCCATTTGGGGTACATCTTCGTCAGTAAATAGTTCACGTAAAATCGTTCCAGTTGACCGTTGTATTTTTTCTAAATTTTCTTCTCTTTCGACACTGTCTAAACGTTTTTTTATTCTTTCATTTTCGTTTTCCATTTTCTAAAATATAAAATAATATAAATATAAAATCAGTAAAATAAAAAATATAAAAGCATTAATTACCCACAAACGATCGCTCATGGAGGATTAATCCAGCACTCGACAAATACACGCCTGACACTGACTTTCATTGACTAATAATTACGGAAATGGGAATGAACAGTGTTAGAAGGGTTGGGTAACAAGTATACACAATACAGTTTTACCAACCCTAAACAAAATTTTTAAAGAATTGAATAAATAGACCGGAGGATTCCTCCTCAGTGCGACCTCTCGAGGGTTTAAAAGTATAATTTCACAAATGAAATGATATATAACACGACCTAAATGAATGGTGTTTTATGTTTTCTATATAACTTAAAAAATTGTTGATGAAATTACTAGTAACTAGTTGTGAGCCATATGTAGGGTTAAATAGAATCATCTCAATCTAAAACTATCTTAAAGTGGATGGGGAAAAACAATTTTGGGGTTATTAAATTTTAGTATGTTTAGAGAATATTCTACACTTGTTTGCTATTTGGTACTTTGAAGTAGCAAATAGATGATGCTAATTAAATTATTGGCCAATCCAATAAAGACAATGCCCAGATCTATGGAGTACACCACCTAACAGTTTTCCTAAATAATAAATATAACATGTGCTCTGTACATTATTAGATATATGTTGACAGGTTAATTCCAGGCCATTAACAACAATTATTCCATTAGTAAATTAAGATACATTTTATATGCGTTCTGTAATTATTTTCCTTTTCTTTAAACTGATAGAGAGAGGCTTGCAGATTATTTGCTACCACTGACAGTGAGTTCCATCTTACATAGTTCCCCGTTAAACAGGAATTTAATATTTTTTACATTTTTATCAACCCCTTATGACTACTGGGATTTCCTAGTAATCTCAGTTTTCATTGACTTTTAGATTTATTGAATCTCAATAAATACTAGTTTATTTAATTAGGTTTAGTTATTATTATCCTATTTTACTGTTAAAACCTTATGATTTGTTTATTATAAAAAGTTATCAAAACAAATCATTTTCATTCACAGTCAACAGCAACAGTTGCTGACAGTTATTTAAACAAGAATTTATAATCCTAGAAATCAAATGCCTACACATTTAACAAAACAAATTATAAAAAAAGTCAATTCCCACAACAAAAAATATGTTGGTTACTTTTTATTAAACAATTACAATTAATAGAAATAAAGGAACATAACCTTATAAAACAGCTGTTTTATAAAGTCATAATTTATCACTTATTATAAGTCAAATGGGATGAAATAACTATATTGCATACATTGCTTTTTGTGTGAAAGGTTTTTCTCCTATATAAAAGTAAAATCAATTCATTAAATGTAATTAATAAATTAATATTTAAAAACTGTATTAACTTAACTCCTTTTATTAACTTTAATCTTCTTGTTGGTAGATTACAGGATATAAAACTACCGTGTTAGGAAAAAACCTTATTCTTACTTCTGTTCTTTGGACAAGTAACCATCATGGATATGTGAACATATTAATTTCTCTATAATCTGGTAGAGGTTTGGTGTCATAAAATAATTACATGAAGGAATTTAATAATGTATTTGCAGTTACACACATTTTCATACCCTTAAACATCTACACATAACCCCTACACAACCCATAGATTCATCTTTATATAGAAAAATCGTAACTGACCTAATTTGTAGTCATTTATAGACAATGATTTTTTCCTAATTACATAAGAAAATAGTGCTTCAGATATTGTTTAATATGCATTATTTTAAAACCGAGGTTGTAGAAGTTTTGTCTGTATAGGCTTGTCGTGGTGAAAAGCTAGATAAGGGTGTCCGTTTAGTACAGAGAACCCAGACAGACAATGGCGGCCATACTTACAAAATACCAGGCATGGCTGATTTCTTGCTTGCCTACAGCACAGTCGAAGGTGTGTATCAGATTTAATTTAAAATTTCTATTATCATATTGATTTTTTAAAAATATTTATACCTTAATTTGTTCAGAAACAATAATTAAGAAAATAGGTTTAGAATTATTTAAAAATGAATAACATTGAATTTAATGTTAGAAAGTTGTTTATATTTAAGGAATTAAAACTAAAATTTATAAAATGGATTTATTGGGAAATAAGCTAATGTCGATCATTAAGGCAAGTGTTTATTATGAAAACCGTTATTTATTTAACCCTTTCTTGGCGGTTCAGCTGAACAGGTGACCCCCAGATGTTGGTGCTAATATTGGCTCATATTACTAATATTAGCCCCCATTGCTAGGTCACTGAGACCTAGCAGTTTGATGAGAATGTTAAAGTTATGTCGCTGGTTTTACTGTTATTATATGTTGTCTAGTAGTGCTAGTTTTTAGTTTGTCACCAGTGATTGAAGCTTTAATTTGAGTTGTAACTTCCTATTTTCTTTGTATGTAGTAATATTTAGTTATTGTAAATATTTTTTTAAAGTTTGTCTAGTATATTTTCCACAGACACGGACCCTTTAACAACAGGAGCTTCAGCACCCGTGATCTGTCACTCTAACCATTATATTTCTGGTATAATATTGTAGGATTATTGAAAGCATATCAGTTATTTTATTTACTTTATTGTAATAAGATTTACAATAATTGAATTCTTATTTTAAAAAATTAATATTCTTTACACTTGTTTGTATTATCTTGGTAAAAAAACCACTACTTACTGATTTATTCAGCAGACACGTTTTGCGCTAGGTCAGTGCTTTTTCAATGCTGTGAATTACTGACAAGACTGTTGCTAAGGTGTGTTGTGTTTGTATGAGTCTGTGGTGTATTTTTTGTTCTACGTGTGTTATTGTTCGTAGAGTAATTGTTAATTATGTACTCAAATATAGAGTTTGATTGGGAGTGTGTTTTGTCATTTAGAATGTGTTGAGGATAGTATTTATGGTGTTTATATATCTCATAGTTTTCTAATTTGAATTTCTAGTTTTCAACTGTATACAATTTAGAACAAAAACATATCATAAACAACAACAGACACGCCTCAAAATATGCTCACAAAATAATATATTGGTACAGATACGTAGATGACATCCTATAGAAAACTATGAGATATATAAACACCATAAATACTATCCACAACTTATTCTAAATGACAAAACACACTCCCAATCAAACACTATATTTGAGCACATCATTAGCAACTACTCTACAAACAAAAATACACCACAGACTCACACCAAGACAATACCCCTGATCAACAGTCTTGTCAGTAATTCACAGCATTGAAAAAGCGCTGACCTAGTGCGAAGTCTTGTCAGTAATTCACAGCATTGAAAAAGCGCTGATCTAGCGCAAAACGCGTCTGCTGAATAAATCAGTAAGTATTGGTTTTTTTGCTAAGATAATTTAAACAAGTGTAATTTCTATAAAAACCTCTAGATATACAACACAAAAACTGCAGGCTTTAATATTCTTTATAAAAAATTGCTTTCGTCTGTTATTATACTGAATTATTAACTGTTAGAATTTTGCATTAGTTATGTCGCATGAAATCCAAGCGATTTACATGCCATTGAGTTACCAATATTTATAGCTACCTACAAGTGAAATAGTAAAAAAAATTACTTGGCAATAAGTTTAATAACTAGTCATGTGAAGTTGAAGTATAATGTGGACCACGTAACCATGCACTTGGCCTTGAGACATCACAGTAGGCTAGACAGGGAGTTAGAAGGTGAGTATAAATACTTTCCTACAAACATGATAAGGCCAATTGAAGCACTGACTTGCATGAGGCGGTCGATATTAGATAAATTAGCTTCAGTATGAAATAACAAACATTCTTGAAATATTTGTAGACATATCCGGATGCAGAAGCTGTTGATGTATCGAATATTCTCAATATGTAACATGTTTTCAGAAGTGGTAGTACATGCAAGGCCAAGTGCTCGATTCCGTGGGCCGTAATATACTCTGAAGTAAAAAGAAAAGTGATAATATACAATTGTAATAAATTTGACCTTAATACTAACAAAAAACGTTAGAAAACGAAAGTTAATTTTATTAGAAAATAGTTTGAAAAACTTTTGAAAACTGTCTATTTATGTTGATAAACATTTGTTTAAATTGAGATCATGTATAGATTAGAACTTTGAACATTTAATAGGGATTCCCAAATATAGTAGAACTTTTATAATCAGAACTAATTATATCACAGTTGCGATTTTCATAATCAAATAGTTTGGATTAGTTCAAAAGCAAGCTAAATATGTATCAATGAAACGTACTATACTCATAGTGAAACAGTTATAGAGTTCTGTGAAACTTTTATGCATAACCCATTGCAGATTAAATGATCTGTTCCTAGCGACCCAGCGGATATGGATTAATTCTGAATTCAGTTGTCACAGTATCTGAATTGTGTTGCACTAGTTTATTATAGTTTAATTAATTATTTTTAATTATAATTAGTACACAAATAATTAAAATATGTAAAAAAAAATTAAAGTCAGTTCCTACTTAGACCAACAAAAAACAAATTTTATTTTAGATACTTTTTGTTATATAATTACAGTTAATATAAATATGTACATACATGTGACAGAATTACAATATTTAGTGGCAAAATAGAAAGCAAAATTTATGACATAAATTGAATTAATGAATTAATATACAAAAATAACTGTATTAACATTAAGTGGCATCCACTGCAATTTTTAAACAATGTAATATGTGAAGGGAACTCTGGTATGGGAATATTGTCCAAATTATTGTCTGTATCTAGAAAGTCACTCTCATCACTATATCAGTCCAGTATACCTACGTGGACAGAATCACAGTAAACAATTATATTCACTATCAGTATTACTACACTCTCCCTGTTCAATAGTGCCTCAGTTCAGATGACCTAAATGATCCAAATGGGTCAACTGAATTTGATTTGTACTAATTAAGTAATTCAATTGAGTTATCAAATATATTTTACATTTTAATCTACTTAAGTGGTTTTTAAATCGTTCACATTGTAGAGCATTAAAGATCAATCAAAACATAAAGTTTGTTTATAATTAATTAAGTTTATTCCAGCTCTAAAACTGACCATTTATCAATTGATATTTTTAATGTTTTGACCATGCCATTGGGTTTTTAGTAATTATTACACAGTTTGGGTTTTAAACGTGTCCATTTTGAAATGTTAAAATTTGGAGCATGTCAATATCTTTGAATTGTACACACTATTGATAACATTATACAGCATCAAAGATAACCCCAAACATGATGCATGACCACACCAAGTATAACTTAGCTTACTCTGGTTTGACCTCTGGCATTCTTATCTCTTTTGATATTGTCTTTTCTTCAGCTCTTAATTTTATTTACAGCTGAATGTAAATAATAAGAAAGACAATATCAAAGAGATATGAATGTACATGATCAAATCTAAATGAAAATGAATGTCAATTATTAATCATGGACAGTGTCCATGTTTATCACCATGCTTGGTTACCTTTTTGTTTATAATATGCTGAGATTATATGTGCTTACGTAATATATGCTTAGATTATATCCTACTGCTTTTAATGTGCTTAGTTTATATGAGCGGTTTATATATATTGTGTTAATGTTATATGAGGTACATATAATGAGCTTGGATTATATAAGGTTACATATAAGAACACACACACACACACACAAAGCTTACATATAAAGTGCTTGGATTATATGAGCTTACATATAGTACGCTTAGATTATATGTGCCTTTATATAATAAGCTTACATATAATGGGCTTAGATTATATATGCTTTCATTTAATGGGCTTAGATTATATAAACATATATATAATAGGCTTAGATTATATGAATTTACATATAATGGGCTTAGATTGTATGAATGTACATATAATGTGCTTAGATTATATGTGCTTACATATGATATTCTTAGATTATATGTGCTTACATAGAATATGCTCATGTATAATGGCTTAGATTATATGAGCAATCATATGGTGTGCTTAGATTGTATACATATCAGTAAATACATTCACTGTGCTCATGTGCACTTGGTATGACACTCGCAGTTTGGTGCAAGCATTACATTTGGCGGGAATCTCTTGGCAGTAGTGACTTGAGGTTACAGTAGGTTGTTCTAAACTGTACAGTGATTAGTAAAGTGTTTAGTGTTTTATTTCTTTTTCTTAACGAATCAATTGTTATTAATAGGGGGGGGTAATGTGCTGGCCCTTCTAACCATAAGCGATGTTAAACTAATCGATGCAGAAAAACAAACAGTTAGTGAAATTGATCAGTTTGCATTTCAATGTGATGATGATGTAGATGTATAGGAAGAATTTGATTCCAATTTTGAAAAATTAATTCAACAGTATAATGAGGGTGCTTTTCCTGCACAACCTGTAGAAACCTTAACCCTTAGCACTCGACTGTCGGGGGAACCCCGCCTTTCAATCTTTTACCGTTTGGTGCTACACTCTATTGACAATAATGTGAACTAAGTTGAAAATGTCTAGGAATATGTATTATTTTTTTTTTTATTAACTTGGGAGCGGGTTTAAACTGCCCGAAGCACCGCTACCTTAGGTATATTGTACTTACCTCCCTGATCTAGTCAAAGAGCCCTTCCCTCTTACCAGGTTTAGAAGTTTCCTGACTAGTGTTTTACCTACAGCATCCTCTTCCAGAGCTGTGCTATCACCAAAGAGGTTGTAGCGCCTCTCGGCAAGTGCTTCACATCTATAAATGATGTGTGTGGCGGTCTCCAGTTCTTGCCCGCATAATCTGCACACTGGTTCATCTTTGAAGATACCCGTATTATGCAGATGTTTCCTTAGTCCACAGTGTCCCGTGAGTAGACCTGTGGCTATCCTCAATTCCTGCCTAGACAGATAGATGAGACTCTCCTGCAGCCCCAAGGAAGGTTTCACAAGGGTTAGCTTACTGTGTCTCATTCCTTCAGCCCTGACCCAGTGCTCACAGTGTCTTTCAGCCATCCACCTTCGCACTGTAATCTTGACCATGGATTTGGAAATACCTACCGCCGGCTCCGGTCCAATCAGGGGAGTTGAAGACCCCTCTCTGGCCAGTGCATCTGCGGCTTCATTTCCAAATATTCCCCTATGCCCTGGCACCCAACCTATCTTGATTTGATTGTGCCTTGCCAGGGCTTCTAGGTTATTTAGGCACTCCCTGGCTATGGCCGAGGTGACCACATGTCCGTTTAGTGCCTTAATTGCTGCCTGACTGTCAGAGAAAATAGCAATCCGGGTCCTGTGTATTCCCCTTCTCGCTATCTCTCCCAGACAGGCATTTATATCATATATTTCGGCCTGAAAGACAGAGGTATGCCTCCCCAAGGAAAAAACTAGTTTTACCCTTGGGTTTTTACAATACACCCCCGCTCCAGTGCCGAAGTCCATCTTGGAGCCATCTGTGTACCAGATCTGAGCTCCTGATGTTACTGACCCTGACCATTCCATCATAGTTTGGTGGGCCTGGTCAGGTGCAAACGTCCAAGTAAGGTGGTCACTGTTCATCTCCAAGACAGGTTCTTTGACCACGCACTCGATACTCATATGTCCCGAAACATCTGGAATATGTAAGTCACCACAAAATCTAGTTTGCCACTACGTTGTAAGCTGCAAGTAGGTTACGGTTTCGCAGGTTATTTGTTTACTCGTAGTTTGCCGTGGCTTCACATGCAATTAGAGATTCTGAAATGCCTGATCTTTTACTTGATCCTGATTTATTAGAATGTAGTTCAGTTTCATAAACAAAATAATTAAACCAACAGCTATTTGTAAATGTAACCAGTTTATGGGTGGTGTAGATTTAGCTATTCAATATAATGAACCGTGCAGTTTTACAAGACAAAGAAATAAATGGTGGAGGAAAATGTTTTTCGCCATCAACTACTGACAAAGAAGAAAGACTTAATGGGAAATTACATTTAATCTTTTCCAATGATAAAAGTAGTTCTAAGGATTGCGTAGTTTGCAGTAACAGGAAGATAAAAGGAGGTAGAAGGGAAACAGTTTTTCACTGCAAAACATGCAGCAGAAAACCAGGACTTCATCCGGAAGATTGTTTTCAGAGATATCATACTCTGTAAAACTACAAATAAGATAATAAAATCATGTACATACAGTATTAGTGAATAAAAATAGCTTAGTTTACTAAAATCATAAAACAAAGTTTTCCATAAACAATAATGCATCTTGCAGGTGAGGAATTTGTCTCAATTTAATTACAAGTGGGGAAGTAAAGCATGTTAAAAAAATCTGAGCGCTAAGGGTTAAGTGAAAAGTCCAATAGTTTTGTAAATAGTCCATTGTAGTAATTGATGAAAATATTGATATCAGTGAGTATATTAGGGAAATATTAGCTGACATTACAAACCAAAATGTCTCTCTTATTGTTTAGACAGATGATTATATAATCTATTACAAGTTTTAAATTAAAAAGAAAATGGACGTCTTGTCCACAGCCCAACTTTTATTATATAGAGCCTATTGATTACTTTAATAATATTGTAGATGACAATTTTTTGGTGAAATGTTTAAAGTGACAAATACTAATGGGCAAATAGTTATATTCAAGTAAATCATTGAAAAAAAGAAATGTCTATATGCTACCTTTTCTTCAAGATTATTGGAAGATAAACCCTTTTTTAAAACAGTATTTTTTGAGTACATGAGTAGGGATAGTTTTTTATTAATACTGATATGTTTTCTTTTTTGTAAATATGTATGGAATCAAAATTTATGAACCAAATTGACTTGTTCTGGATATGCTGCTACTAATGTTGGCTGCCATTAATATTTCCCCAGCAGACTTTTGGTTATGTATCCAATAGACTGTGGGATATTTTCTAACATCTATTAGAGTGCTAGAGAAAGATGGTTGCAGAAAGTATGGCCTGAACAGTGGACACAGTGCTCTGTAGGCACTGGTAAAAAAATATATGTACAGAGGATTACCTAGGTATTTGGTCTGTTTTGTGAACAGGAGATATTATGACACAGATATATATCTACGATTCAATATGGCTCTGCGAGCTATGCAGAGATAGGATGAAGATATGGCATAAGTCCTCCGTTACAGTTACCTTTCCTGGGAGGAGAAATTCTAAGAGTGGAAGCCTTTGGAAGTATCAACGGCTCTGAGCCAGAAGAGATAATGGACTCTCTTGATGGTTTATTATGGACATCAGGCTATCAGCTATACATGAAGCGGGATGCCTGAAAAAAGAGAAATAAATCTATACAATAAATCATAAAAATTAGTTACATTGTCCATCAGTAAATTACTATATTGTCCATTGATGATCGATGAATTTAAACACACATTTTACTTCCGTGTGCACCACAAAGTTTCCATGCCATTTTCTAGTAAAAATTCCTGGTCACCAATGAAAGCTTCAATTTTCTGATTGTCATATTCAATTTTAATCTCTCTATTATCTGAATGATCATCCAGTTCTGTTTTCTTCACCCATCTCACTGACACTATCAAAAAGAATTTTTCTTCTTTTGTTTAATGTGCATTATTATTGTAAATTATTTTTTTATTACCTAACTATATTGCAAATACTGATGATATATCCAATTAAAATACCGTGTTGCTTTTAATTTAAGACACACTTTTTTTCACGAAATGACAGGTCAAAATTTCAGATGCATCTGAAATTCGAAGTACTAGGTGGCAGGTACACGAGTAAACGGAAATATTATAGTCATCAGTCGATTTCGCCATACATGAGGACCGTCGATAAGCATCAATAACAGGAGATGGCTTGTCCACTTTCTCAGTAAATAGACTGTTTTCCTACCCGAACATCTTAGAAGGCTTACGCATAGCTGTAACGGTCCGTTCAGTTGTACTTCGTTAGCCATACGGTCACCATGGAAAAACATACAATGCAGAATTTAAGAGTATGGTTATTTTATGTGCCGAAAAGTTTGGAAATTGACCTCGAAGGTCCCTTTTACCCCGTTCTTTACGTAAATTCAGTTTTATCCTTAGAAGCGACCAACTACTTGGTGACTCGGCGTAACACATAGGAATTGGTTTCGGTGTAATAAACCTTTTCCTAAATACACAGTAAAACATTGGTGTGACTTAAATTTCGATGTTTTTTCCCCAAAAATTGGTTATCATAACAAGGAGCAACTTGAATTTGAGGGCATCTTAAATTCGAAGTAATACAGTATTTTGGTTATAAAAATTAGAAAATAATTGTTACAACATAAGCTAACTAGATGCTGCATTTAACATTATCATTAACAAAGTTATTATTTTTTATAATCAAACCTAACTTAACTGAATACTTTATTGTTAGGTTGTAAAATAATGAATGCTACGTTATTTGCTAGGTTATAATTAATGCTACGTTATTTGCTAGGTTATAATTAATGCAGTGATTAATGAAGTTCTATGTTTTATAAAGAAGGTTTAAGGTTATTCAGTTTCATGTATAAATGTGCATTGAGGTTATGTTTGTTGTTTTGTTCTCAATTGTTATCACTGTTTATGGCTAGTGACATTTATAAACACTTTGGTTAAAGTAACTATCCACAACATAGTAACTAATAGCAGAAGTTGAGCTTAAAAAATATGTTATTGTTATAAGTTTTTTAAATTTATTTTTCTGGGACTAAAGAACTTTGGATTATTCATTACTCACAAGAACTCTATTTATACCCTTTATATTTTAATTGGATTCAAATCCCATCTGTGACCAAGACCTAAAATTATTTTCTGGATTATTCTATGGATAAATATTAAAAAATAATTTCAAACTATCAATTCTCCTTATCTCCATTCCTAACATTTAATAACTTTAAGGGTATTTGAAAAGTAACGTAATTTAATCCAAACGCGAAGTTTTTCGAACCTACGTTTTCTTCTTTGCTTAAAGTGTGGGGGATGAATATGTATTGCAGAACAAGTATAACTATAAAATTACTGTTTATTTGTTAATATTCAGATTATAAGAAAAGTACATAAAGCAAAAGACATTCATTTGAACATCTGGATTTTCCACCCTGAAGTATATTAAATTTCTTTGCAGATTTGATTCCCATCTGTTTTAATTGATCCTATTTATTGTAAAGCTGTTCTAGTAATTATTAATTATCACAGTTTGGTTGAGATGCATTTCCTTGTAGTTAGTTTTTTTCTGTAAAACGTTTTTCTATACTTTTTAAATCTAATGAAGGTTTTTTGCAACCATCTAGTGAAGAGAACCAAGAGAGTTAGTGGAGAGCGTACATACACGATACCGGGCATGGCTGATATCTTGCTTGCTTACAGCACTGCCGAAGGTGAGTGTAGAAGAACACTCAGTTACATACAGATAAAGTGGTGGTGCTTTTAGGGAACTGCTGTCCTGCATGTGTGAAGCAATGCACAGAGATTGAAGTTTTCTCCCTTTTTAAAAGCAAAGCCTTTGCCAGCCTAGCTAGATGTTTGTGCAATAAATAACTTTATTGGATTACTTCCCTGGCAAGACATCTATAGAAAGGTATTGAGTGTTGTGAGAATGGATTTCTGAAGGCATAAAGGCTTGCAAAGATCATTTTGAACTTGATTAGCATGTTGAACAAATTTCGTATCCTCACACAGAGTATGCTGTTGTCTCTATTTCATATGGAAAAAAACTGTTAAATGTTTTAATTCACCATCCGTCTACCTTGCCGTTGATCCATGTAGGCCACCCTCTCCAAATCTAGAGAGTTTAAGATCTTAAACATCTTTTGTATAATAATGAAGTAAGCTTCTAGATTCTATTTACCAATCACATTTCTAATGAGGTTTTGAGCTTCACAAAGAAGGGCTCTGTACTATAAAGTGAGGTAACAATAATGTAATATCAGCCTTGCTCTTATTCAGAGTTTAGCTACTTATAGGCCTCATGTTCAAGGATTCTTGGCTATGTGGGGTGAAAATAGTCAAATGTATGTGACGCCCTCCTATACTTGGACTTTGTTTTTAGAGTTACTTGTTGTAATCCTCTTGAATTCACTGATTAAGTTATATAAGTAATTATTGCGTAACTGAGTGAATGCTTTTGAACTTACTTGCTGATGCGTTTTGAAACAATCATGTCATTGACAAAGCCGACCCGCTACTTTGTTTTTGTATAATGTGGCTTGTCCCTTCAAGAAGTGTATGCCATTGTCAACTCAGTCCTAGGTCAGAGATGGTCCTAGTCAACAATGGAAGACATCTTTCGAAACACCCATCCTTATTAAACAAAAAAATGAGCCTATAGGCAAATGTCGCACATTAATTTAATTGTCCAGGTGTATAATTGTAAACTAATAGCTGAAGTTGAAGGTAGAATCAAATAATATTAACTTTATTATCCATTATAGGTGGTAGTAAGAGGCAAAATCTATCAAGAAATATTTTTATTGCTTCTAAGACGACAAGGTGAATTAATATCAACAGTATTACTAAAATAATAATAATGACATACTAGGCTTAACATTTTCATACAATGATTAATCACATTTAATAATCTGAACAAAACACCCTTTAATAACTTAATCGTAATTATTTCTTGATTCGTGATTTTAAAAATGATTTATTATTAAAAATTTTCTGCTAAAAAATACAAAAGTAATATTTGATGCAAGTATTTCTCTTTTGCTCTCCTTAGGTTATGCAATTTCTGAAGATTCATTGTCAGTTTCTAAAATCTAGAGTTTTTTTGTAGCATTTATTTCTCTATATTGCATAGTTGGTAGACCCTATTAGAGAACAGATTTACTTCAGATAAGCAACTCTACTCATGCAAGCTATAATACTTCGATGAAAATATTTCTTTACTTTCAGATCATCTATATTTGGGAGTATGACCTTTCCTTATTCATTTTCTTCTTTTCTCTTATTTCTGCCATTATTATTTTTCAAAAACAACATAATTTTTAGACTGACTGAAATGATTAAGCGTTTTTTTTTTTTTAAATGAGCCGTTACATTTTAAAAATAATATTAGAATAAAATAAAAGCAAAAAATTGTCTTTACAGCTTGTTGCCAATTCAAATCCAGTTTTTTTCTTTCCTGATGAAAAACGAAATCTGGTTACCATTGCAAACAATTTAGTTTATAAAGCAAATGATGTAATAAAATATTAAAATAAATAATCATGACCAAGTGACTATGAAGCTAGGATGCATATGTATGCTGATGCTTGTGTGTTTCTTATCTTTTTTTTTTTGTACATCTTGTACTTAGGTATTTTTATTGCTTTTGGTATTATGGAATTATAACGTTTTAGTTTTTATCTCTTTTTTTTAGCTTTTTGTATAATTCTTGTAAAACAGGCGTATTTTGACATTTGTTTTTGTGTTCTTCATTACATTTAAATAGTATTTAGGCATGTGTGTGTTATATTTGTTAAGTAGTATTTGTAAACACGGGCCTTGCTTTCTAGGTTATGTTTTAGTTAATGTTTGCACTCAGTAATGATAGCTATGACCACTTGCAATTTTTTTTGCACATGGATGATGGTAATTTTTTAAAATAAACATAAAAATAGTTTTAAATAAGGTTCAGTTACTTTAATCTGATATTAATATTATGTTAATAATAATTTATTTATGTGTATTAGTAAAATCATAATTTTGTTTAGCATTGTTTGTTTTTATTTTCTAACATCATATACACTTCAAGGATTTTGTCAGCTCTTTTATTATTTAAAAGCTCAATCATTGTCTATATTGATTGGTTTCATCAGCTGTATTTTCATGGGTTTATTATGGTATTTGCTATGGCTTTTGGGACTAAGATAACCATATTAATTACTTTGTTACATTTTCTTTTTTAATTGTATTGAATAATAACTGATAAAATTTGATGGATTTGTTTAATGCTATACATATAACAAACACTTCGACAGAGTGACAGACAGAAGATAAATTAATGAAAGCTACTGGGAAAAATGTTTTATAAAACTGAGTTTTTTATAAATCCTGTTTAAATTCGCAAAGATTATTGTTTTAAGTAAATGGGGTTGATTTGTGAGTCAGGTTCGACAAAAATCAACCGCATTTGTTTAAATAATATTTTTTTTATAATTATAGAAAAATTAAGATTGTTGCGGGCGAATTATAATGAATTTATAACGAAGAAGATATGTAAACAATTATTTATTGTAACCCCTCGGTTATATGAGGATGTCTTTGGCCTTAAGAATACCTTTATTCAGAAATTATTCTTTATACTTTGAAATTTTCCTTACCAACTGTATCTTACAAATTAAACTTAGCCAGACTTGCTCTCTATTCAAATCGTTCTAAAAAAAATAGGTTACATTCAAGTTCTCGTTTGTATTTTCAAAAAAAGATTTAATTTTAAAGATATTACACTTTAAAAAACTAAGGTAATTACAAGTCTGGGAACATTAAATTAAATACAAACATTTCGTATCTTTTACAAATTGTAAGAGCGACAATAGGTCAAATGCACACTGGTTTTGTATATTTACTGATTTGATTTTATAGAAAAATATCAAGAAATTAAATTAAAAACATACCTTGGCAACCACTTGAACTTACTTGGCTTGTTTAGCACATTTTAAAACTTTACACGGGTTTACTCTTATAACATTGTTGAATTTTGAAAATATAAAATAAACGAAACAAAGCTACTTATAAAACATATTCATGTTGTTATTGAATTTTGAAATATAATTTATTAAAAGTTTAAACAAGAGTTTAACACAAAAATAATAACGATTGCAGCCCCATGGCGATCTTTCCTCTAACGTAGCTGTTGAAAGATAGAACAGAAGCAGTTTCTCATGGTAGGTTACTGATTCCTTGACTCTTAAACCTTGACAAAAAGCCTTTCATTGGTTTACGGTTTATCGTGGCCATCTTCCCTAGCATTGTCTTGAAACATATTTGGAAACAAAAATTTCTTTTAAACTAGACTGATATTTGCATTAGCTAAAATAACGAATATTTATGCAAAATTATTTAACAAGTTACATTATTTACAATTGTCTATTATTAATAAATGTAGATAAATAACTGAAAACAAGACGAATAATTCTTAAAATTATAAATTTCAGAAATTAACAAAATGGTAAAACTAAATACGTTCTACTGTTTCATGTACGTCTTCAACTTCATACGAGTAAAAAGAGAGAGAAAATATTCTTCTCAGAGTAATTTTGAGAAGCATATATTATTTTATATAGAGCGTACGGTACCTAAGATACAACAAACATAAGTGTTTAATTTAATGATATTATTTAGCTTTTATTAGACACTTTTTCCTAGCATCTTAGATAATTTTTCTAAGTGTAAAATACTTTTTTTAGGATTTTACTCCTGGAGGAATCCGCAAAATGGTACCTGGTTTATCCAAAGCCTTTGCCAAGTACTGGAACAGGAAGGCACTAAAAACGACCTTGCTACCATTTTGCTGACAGTGTCCAGGAAAGTTGCTTTGGATTTTGAGTCATTTAATGACTTGTATCCATGGCAACACCAGCAAAAACAGGTGCCTCAAATTATTTCGACTTTAATCCGACATGTGTACTTCAAGCCTAAACATTGATCCAAGGGGAATTAGGGGTAAGTAAGTTGGTAAAGTATTTAAGGGTATGGTTTACAAAATATTATAATAATAAGTAATTACTAAGTTATATCATTTTTATCTGAGTGGAGTTAAGGAATTAAGAAGTTTTTGAAATAGTACATTATATAAATTTTCCTCTGGCTAATTTATTTTGTTCTTGTTTAATTTTTTAGAAAAATTATTCACTAGTTGATATCAACTCATCTCCATCAGAATACAGTAGAGTCTCGATAATTCGAGGTAGATGGGACCGAAGTCCCCTCGGATTAGAAAAAAATTGGAGTTTTAAAGAATCCTTATAATATAGGTAATTAAAAATGCACTAAATAAATTTATAGAACTTCATGTGAACATTTCTTGGAAGCCCGATTCGTCATTTTCTTTCAAACTGATAAAATAGGCTCGAATTTAACAGAAGCTTGAAATATCGGGACTCGGATTACCGAGACTCTACTGTATTATTAAACTATACCTACTAGGTAGCATCATTATTTATTAATACTGAAAAAACTATAAACTCAATTATAACACTTTAGTTTCATACATGTTTCAGTGACTTGTGTCATCATCGTCAGTGATGCTACCACAAACATTTAACTTTAATTAAAGAAATGGAACATAACCTATAATATTTTTACAATAGTTAGAACTATAGAATATGGTTCTAACTTTTGTAAAAATATTATAGGTTATGTTCCATTTCTTTAATTAACGTTATATGTTTGTAGTAGTGGATGATGGTGACATAAGTCATTGAAACACGTATGAAATTAAAGTTTTACAATTGTGTATTTTTCTTGCGTTTGTAACCTTAAATCACAAGCCAGCTAGAATATTGTTTATAATAATCTTTGTTGTAATTTACTATGCCCTCATAGTACATTGTACTGGCCAGTTCAGATTCTTCTTGACATAGGTTACTTGTGTGTGTGGTGCATTAATTGAAAATTCTGTAAATGTGAGGTTAGATAAGTAATTATTTTTCTTATTGCAAAGAACATTAAACTAGTTCAAACACAATAACAGTGTTGTGTATGAAGAAAACTTGATGAGTGATTTAGTGGTAAAGGAATAGGTGAAGAAGTTAAATGATCAGCTTGAAAATGTTCATGGCAGTAGAGGCAGGTGTTCATTTCTGGGTAATGATTAATTGGATTGTGGGTTGATGAACAAATTCAAGAAAACCTCAAGTTTATAACTTCTGAACTTTCAATTTTATGTCTCTAAACTTCATGGCATTTTTCATTAAATATACAAACACATGGTGTATATATGTATGTATACATAGATACTCATCACGTACAGGCTGATTTGTAAAGATACTGAAGTATTTCAGATGAATCTACATTTAAAAAATGGTTTATAAATAGGTTCAGAAGCTTGTTAAGACTAAAAATATTTCCCCCATATTTCTAAAAGAAGTTTGTAATGAAATTTTAAAATTTTTAGTGTTACGGATCACAAATTTTGGCTTATTATGGTCTTATATAAGAATACTTTGTTCTTCATAGTTTATTGTATAAAATATTCTTCAACATTTTAATTTTAAAATTAGATAAAGTTAATAACTCTCCTTAGTGTAATTTCTCTGCTTTGTATATTTGATTTTAGATTCACTCTAAATCTCCAAGTCATTCTCTAAGACCAGACTTAGTAAACTGGTCCCAAAAACATATTTTCAATAATTTTGTGAGAAATTTGGAGTGAAATGGAAATTAATAAAGTTAAAAGATCCCTGTTTATGTTTTCACACTGAAGACGAAAATGATAAGATTTTTAAAACTTCTTTATAAAGTTTTTTAGCTATGAAAAATGTTTTTAGCTGTGTTTATGTTATTACTCTTATTCTTGTATTTTTCGTACTAAAGAAGATCGTAAGATTTTTTAACTTATTATAAAGTTTTTTTAGCTATCTTTATATTGTTAGTCTTATTCTTGCTGTTGTTGATGCCTTAGTATTATCATATTATTTTACCTGTAAAAATACTTCCTAACACATCTGTTTATAATATAACCTATTAAATATATAAATCCTTGTTTAAGTCATATAAGTTTTAAGCCTGTTTATTATCAGTACGTTCTTCACACCAATCGTCTCATTCACATATATGTTCAGGTGGGTAACAGATGGATTACTTTTTCGTTTAGAAGTAGGGAATAGTTCTTCTTTAGGTAAGCGATCTAACCTAACCTGTTCACACAACCATCATTTTCCCCCTTCTCCAACATTGTTGATTCAGAATAATCTAGAATCTGGATATTCTTTTCTGAATTTATGATTCAAATTCCATGATTTTACACAAGGTTTCGAATTTTCATTCCTATTATTCTAGATTATATGTTATATATTAAGTATATTAACCTTTTCTAAACATCCATTTTTGTCAAATAGCTTACAAGGATGACCACACCATTTTCCCAGCTTTTGTAGTACTTCTTCTAATGTCGTGTAGATTCCATATAACATATAGAAATCTGATGTTTGTGTTATTTCTTCCATAATTACTTAGAAATTAAATATTGTTGTTATAAATCATTAATTTTTGAAGATTTTCGTGCATAGTTTCAATAAGTCGTATTTACCATAATCAGTTTTCTTGATTTTCTAAGTTTCCAAGCATTTAAAATCTTCAAAAAAAAAACAAAAAACATCCTGTCACCTTGAAATTCTCATACATTAATTACTAAGATGTTTTCTACATATGTTGTGGATTCCAATTGCCTACACTGATAAAACCTTACTTTTAAAAATTTTAATCTATATTTGCTACCATTATTATGAGTTTAAATTTAGCTATACCTGCATTGTTCAATATTTGCACTATAACTTTATTTACAGTCTATCTATCTATATTATTTCATAAAATCTGTAAGTATCCTATAATATATGTAAAATGAAATTTTAGTAAATATGTTTTGAGAAGGATTGCCCATGAAGTCCCTTATCACATAGTACGCATACACTCCATTATCGTTTACTACTTCCCGCCTGAACAAATAACCTACTTCAAAAAACGCTTTTGCAAACTAACATTGAAAAACCAAATTAAATAACAAATTTGAAATTGTCAGAAATAATTCTAAATAAGTTAAAAGAGATGCTTCCAATAAATAATTACAATACTCATAAAGAAAATATGCATGTGATCACCGTAATATATAGCAGAACAGACGACTTGAACAATGAAAACAAACTAACTTGAACTCCCGTAAGGAGGCTTCCAGCTGTCTAAATATCCTCCTCGTTCGCCGCTGTATTTCTTGGAATCTTTGTGAAAAAAGAACCATTCTGTTCTACAAGGAATAAGATTTTCTTTAGTATTAATTATAACATAATCTGTTATTTTTAAGGATAACTACAGCTCTTTAAAATTCCAAGCCGATATATCGGCATGTAGTTTTTTTTTTCTTTTGAAAATAAGAGAGCCAGTATATCGGCTCATGGTCTTAAACGTTTAAAAAAAATACATAAAATGGTAGTTTATTGGCTAATAGCCAAAAAAGTAATACAGTGGAACCCCTCGAATCCAAACTAATTGGGGCTATAGCCTGTTCGAAATTGGAAAAGTTCGGATTTGCCAAAAAAGTTTGAATTTTGGATTTGCTGGGTATTTTGCATTTGACAGAATTGAGTTTTTTTTTTATTAACAAACAATATTAGAGCATTAATTGCATATTTCTGTATCAAAAATTAAAGTTTTCCAGTGCTACAAGTGACAAGTCTTTGGAACAACACCATCACTCGAAAGTTTCAGTGAATGAAAAAATTGACGAGGCTGTATTTTTATTGTTTACACAAGGCAAGCAGAAAGGAGTTCCTATTAGTGGCCTATTAATACAAGAAAAGGCATTACAGGTAAAAAAAATAATGAACGGTGATTTGGAATTTACTGCTAGCAATAGATGGTGTGATAGATGGAAGAGAAGGTACGAAATTAGACAACTAATGGTAAGCTGGGGTTATCAACTGATAATCTTGCTGCAAAAGAATATTTAGACAAATTCACAGATCAACTGATAATCTTGCTGCAAAAGAATATTTAGACAAATTCACAGATTTGATTTCGTCTCAAAATTATTCACTCCAGCAAGTGTATAATGCGGACGAGACTGGATTGAATTTTTTTAAAGCCCTTCTCATTAAAAGTCTTGCTTCTACAGAGGAATCTTCTGCACCAGGCTTTAAAACAAGCAAACAGCATCTTAAAGTTTTAGCTTACTGAAACACTGTGGGAACAAATAAGTTATCATTAATGGTGACTGGAAAATCTGCCAAGCCATGAGCCCTAAAAATAGGAACTTGATTCCTCTCCCTGTTCATTACAGAAATCAGTGTAAGGCGTGGATGACTGGTAATATTTTCAAGGAGTGGTTTAAAAATGAATTTGTTCCCTCAGTAACAAAATTTAATGAAAGAATGGACTGCCACCAAAAGCTCTACCTTTGATAGACAATGCTTTTTCACATCCTTCAGACATGCAGTTGGTATGTAAAGACATAAAAGCAATTTTTCTCCCATCCCATTGTGACATCGTTGCTTCAGCCTATGGATCAAGGTGTGCTGCAGAACATGAAACTGAGCTACAGAAAAAAGCTTTTGCAAACATTAATTTGAAGAAGATTGTTCTCTTTCTATTCCAGAAAAACTTAAGGCGATTACAATAAGGATGTAATTTACTAGGTAGCTGATCCTGAAATAATATCAGGAACACTTTACTGCAGAAATCTTGGAAGAAGCTGTGGCCTAGACTCGAATTTGTGGAAACACCCCATAGAACACGGAATGATGAAACTGAGCTCTTTCAGTTCATTCAAAGAGTAGCAGGATGTGAAGATGCTGATGAAAGTTGCCTGGAAGAGTGGACAGCACTGGATAACAATGAAGAATATACTGAGCATGTCATGGTGTCTATGATCCAGGATCAAGACGACAGTGTAGCAGATAGCAATAACGAGGAAAAAGATGCCCCTATGAATGCTGTTACTCATGCCACTGCTATCGACATTGTGTTGCGTTATGTAGAACAACATGCATCTGCAACACCCAATGATATTATGCTAATGCGACGGAGGCTCAACATCGCATTCTCGGAAATGTTTACGTCTCTTCGCCAGATGAACTGATTTTAATCAGATTACTGATTTTAAGTGAGAAATATAGTTAAGTGTTTGTGTCTTTTCTTTTTAAGTGAAACATATAGTTTAGTGTTTGTCTTTTTTATTTTTATTTTACTGCTAATAAATTCTATGTTAATGAAGTGATACAGTAGGACAGTAAAGGCCTTCGTATTATATAATGTTTTTACAGTGTCAATTCCAATATATTGCACATTTCAGTCCTGACTTAAGTAAGTAGCAAATTTTCAGTACATTCTTCATTAAATTTTAGATACTTTTTTAAAATATGGTTTTCATCAAATCATGTTTGGATTCCGCTAACTTCAGATTTCTGGGGTTCGGATTTGAGGGGTTCTACTGTATTTTGATTATTTCAATGTTAACCTTATTTATTCTGTCGCACAATCAATTGCCCATATTTCATTAATTTATAACGGTTCATTCATGTATTTAATAAGATTATCTCTTTCCCAAACTACCAATACTTTTTGTTTCCTATGATTCTAATACTCTGATTGTAGTACCATACAATGAATAAGCTGAAGGTTTCTTTTACCTTACTTTTTAAAATCCTCATTTTCACATAACTCACCACAGCTATGTTTCACTACTTACAGCATATCCCTGGTATTTGGATCTTTCTGCTTATTAAATTGATTTGCACCAACTGATATTGTTGCTTGTCTGCCTAAAACTAAGGTCTAAATTTTTTAAAATTTGTATCCCATGTAATAAAAATTATTGGAGTATATTTATAAATGTTATTTTGCCTCATAGATGTTAAAATTTTAAATCTTAATATTTCTTGTTAGTGCCTTTTGGTAATGAACATATTATTTATTCTTTCTGTTTCACTCCCTCAAATATACTCCATTAGTTAAATACTCCAGGAAAAACTAATTTAAATTATATTAAAATCTCAATTTACTGTTTTTAGATTAGAAGAAGGAAAGAACCAACTGCCAGACTGCCTGATCTTGGTTTGCTCATTGCTTTTTAGCAATATTATTTGTTTAATTTTTAGTTTTTTTTTTATAAAAACAAACTGGCATTTTCAGTTGTTGCATGTAAAATTATTTTGGATAAAACTGCATTATACAATCTTTAAAGGGCTTATAGATAATGGCACTAGATATTTAAAGCTCAGGATAATCATCTTTTACGGGTTAGGGAATTTTTTTTTATTTGGTAAATTTCAAAGCATGAGTTGAACATTACCTAACCATTGTTAAAACAAGATTATCTCAACATTTTTTCAGGGTAAATTGATAGTGTCACTTTAGGCTATTAGAAAATAATTTACCTGATTGTGCACTTTTATCCGCATTTCAAGTAGTTGTTAATTATAGTTTGGAAAATAGATTGAAATGAATCTGTCTTAAAATTTTATATTGATTTACTATACTTAGAGACTGTGTTGTAATTAGTGGATCTGAAAAAGAGCATTTATTAGGTTTACTTATGCTTAATGCATTTGGTAGTTTATTATGGATTAATAACTTACAAAATTTTCATAAATTGTGTGGAATGTAAAAAAAGATTATTATCTACTAAAAATCAAACAAAAACTATTGTGTTCATTGAACTACTAAGTATTTTTCAAATGAAGTTTTTCTTTGATAATCTACATTTTCAAGAACATTGTGTCTATTGTTCACAAAATAAAATCTTAAAAAATTAAGTATTTTTCAAATTGAATACTGGCAGTAGTAACAATTTTATGAGAAGCTCTGTTCAAGTAAATCAATGCGGTAATCAATCTGAAACAACCATTATGCCTGTTCTCGCAACTCAAAAATACAGTCACATCTCGATGAATTGAATCTCATGGGGAACAGTAAAAATTTGAATTAAGTCATCTGCAATGTTGAGGTTTAATTTAGCAAGGGGGGTAAAAACTATATAAATGTTTTAACATTAGCAAAAAAAAAAAAACATTGAATTGTACTAAATGATTAATTTTATTGATTCAACCTATTATCAAAATACTATAATGTCAGTGGCATTTAAATAAAGAATTTTTGAAATGAATACCTTTAAATTTAATACAGTAAACGGCAATAAATCTATTGTAAGATACTGTATTTCATTGTATGTGTGACAAATTGAAAAGAACATATTCTATATATTTTATTACTGTAGGCCGGACGCCAGGATAGTAAGATTAAAGTTAATATGAGATAGAGTACTTCTTTATGCATGTTTTTAATAAAGTGAACATAAATTTATTTAATTTCATGTTGAATACATTAATATAGCAAAATATTGGTCTTGGTAAACATGAATTTACTTATACCAAAATTTTAGCTTTGCTTGTAAGCAAAGGTAATAATGAATGCAACCCACCATCAATAATTTATTCTCTCATATATTTTTCAATGGTAAGTCATAATCATCGGTGCTTATAGCTATCATTAATGAAACTCTTATGAGAAAATAAGTCATTTATTGTTTGTGTTTGTTATTATTGTTGTATTATTGTATTTTTTTATTATTAATTTATTTTGTCTAAGTTAGTAGTTTTACTTAAACTGGTAAACAATTCAAGTTTGTTGTCTGTTTGTCTATAAAGGTAACTTTATTCAATGTATTATCGATATTGCAGATAAATTTTATCTTGTTCTTACTATTTACATTTTTTTTTTTTTTTTTTAGAAACAGTATATGTCAGTTGGACACCATATTTTATAAAGGGCCAGATTTCGATCTGGTGTGCACAAAATTCTTTTGCTTGTTCTTGAAAATCGTTAAGAGTGAGTAAGGTGGTATTCTGAACACTGACTAAATTGCTTGTTTTTAGAACTCACATAGATTAAAGCTAAATCACTCTCACTATAAGAAAGTGTTTTATTTTGCCATAAAAAAAAAGTTAATGTAGTTCGTCTCCATTACACTTGGCAATAAACAATAGCAGGATGGATATTGTAGGTTTTAACTCTGAAACTTTATAAATCATGGCTATTATTAATTATAGAGGTTTCTACTTGAAATATATGTTCGTTATAGAAAGAGGTAATCTCGATTATTAACAGTTTTCTTTAATGTCTTCAAAATTTAGGGGTAAAATTACATGGATTAAGTGCAAAAGTTCAAGTGAAATAAATTCAATTTATTGAGCTGTAACTGTACATATTTATAGAAATATAAATTTTCAGGCATGATTGTGATTCACTATTCAAGTGATCTAATCGCAAAACAATTTTTTTCTTATTTTGAATCTAAATGATAATTTTAATTTATTTTTATCAAGAATCAAGCTCAAATATTTCCTCATATCAGTTCCATTTAGCATAATGAAAAATGCCTTGTAATCAAAGTTATTTCATAAGATATCAAAATATTATTTTGCAATCTATGAACATATTGATCCGCAAATCTTGTGAGTAATTATTTTTCTTTGTTTTGATGTTATCAGAGCCTAAACATTAACAAACTACCAGATGTTTTAAGACCATCATCAGATACTAGATTCAGAACAAATTAATTTTATATTAGTGATAAAATTGTATATTTTGTAAAATGTTGCATTTTTTAAAGTAAAATGAAATGTCTTATAAAAAATTTTAAGAAATAAGATTCAAATCATAGCCCAACATACACATACTGTATGATCTCATTTAACCTAACCTTTTAAAACATACTTAAATTATATTGTGACAAAATATGGTAAAGAATGAAAAAGACGCAATAAACGTCTGCCCTGAAATGTCTTTCAATGAACTAAAATTATATAGGTTATAGCAGAATATATTTTGTGTGTAATATACAAGTTATTGAAACTTTTGATCTCTTTTTTTACTAGTGCGTGCCCTGTGATTTGTTAAGAATAAACTCAAGTTGTTGTAGATTTATCTATATAGATTATATTAGGGCTAAGATTGTTTGAAGCTACAAGTATTCATATAACAATATTTTAAGTACATTTGTAGTTGTGTTTTATATTGTAAATGTCTAGGGTGCTTGGTAAAAAGAATACAGGTTAGAAGTGGCTCCATTGGTCAACAGTATAACACTTGAAACTTCGTTTAGTTTAAATAAATTGCAGTATGTATTAAAAAATTATATTTTTTAATGTTAATTACCATAATATAAGAATTTCGTAATGCTGTTAGAGCTATCGTAAATTGTAAAAAATTAATCTGGTTGTAATGAAAAAAATAGTTTCTTACCTATATTTCTTTAGCACCCTAGAATTACAACTGATTGCAAACATCACATTTTAAAAATATTTTCCTGACTTCAAATTTGACTCCATGTAATGCTTGAAACCTGTTTGTCTTTAAATATCTTTGGTTGAAATTTCTGTCATGAATTTGAAGTTAAATCAATATTGTACATAGTAAATGTGATATTAACTGAATTTTCATCTAAATGTAAAAATGTTATTGTGTTTTCCAACTATGACAACTTGAAGATTTCATTTGTTTAATTTGTTAGTTGTATAATAAGAGAATAGATTATATAATTAATATAAGTAACTTGTAGAATATGGAGTATATTTTTTCTAAGTTACTACTTTTTTAAAACAGAACCCTGTTCTGGAAAAAAATATGGTCTCAATAATCAAAGAAATATTAAAGATTGTTAGAGAGGTAAATTGTATTAAGATAGATAAGAAAGTTATATTCTATAACCATTAATTGTTGATATAAATTGGTTTAGTTGTAGTTATTTTCTGAAAAATTTTACTTATTAGAAGTATGCTAGGCAAGTTTCTTGAAATTGCAAATTGTTATGAAATGCAGACTTTCTTGTTAAAAATGTACTCCCATTAACTTTGAGTAAGGCAATTTCTCTTTTCAAGTAACTTGAGTAAACTTGATTTGTTTTGAAGTCAGAAAATACAGTTATACAAATAAGTAAAATACAGAATATAAGTACTTCTTGAAGAGAAATTAAATTTTAAACTTTTCAAACAAATTAAAATAATTTTTACCTAATTAATAGTTACATTTTATGTATAACTTTATATATATATCTTGATTTTAATGTATTTTAGTTATATGTCCAAGGACATATAAAATGTACATTAGATTTTTTTATTATATTTTTAAGTCTTGTATCGCTCAAAGTGCATTTATTGTACGACAAACATAAGTCTTTCATTTACATTGCCATTTATACACTGTAAGGTTCACAATGTGAAGCATTTTTTTTTATTGCCTTATGTCAAGATTAAAACTTGACTTATGAAAAAGACTTTTTAGTTTTGCTCAAAAATAGTGTGTTGCTAGAAAAAGAATGAAAGATTATTAACAATTTTGGATAACAATGTTGAGATTGTGTTTTTAAACTTTGTATAAAGTTATAATAAACTTTAATAAATAACAAATAATTGATTTAATTTAGCAAAATAATTATAGTAATCAAAATTAATAACTTTTAAAAATTCTGAAACATTTCTATGACACACTAATATGTCTTTTACTGTATATTTGTATCTGCTTATTCCCTATTTGTATTTAACATGTTTACAACAGCATGCACCACCAAGGTTATATAATAATGTTTTCTGTAGGCACCATTAATGCTACACCGTTTTTAATAGTAAAGCTTATAGTGGTACTATACTTTGATTTAAAGTAGAATAGGAATGCGTCTGTGTGCAGGATAAGGATACGGTGTTGTCAGTTTGAAGGCTGACAGTCAACCCGCCATCGCTAGCGGCTAATTCCGTCAAGAGTTGCTTGTTGGTAAAATCATTCATTAACTTACAGATTTTTTTTCAGATTTATTTCCCAAAAAAATCAAGTTTTTTATTCTGAATTTCTAATCCTCTCTATTAGAACTGCCTTCATTATTGAAAAACTGTGTTTTTTATAATAAGGCATGAAGTATCTCTCATAAATACTACCTAATTACTAACCCGAGTCATTTCAGAAATTGAAAAAGTATCTAATTAATAATATATAACATGCAACAATTATTTAATTACCATCATATGTAATAAAATGTTCTTCATGCATATAGGTTAGAACTTTGTAGTGATTGTGCAAAGAAAAATGTAGTTTGACAGTAACATTATGAGTGTTTCACTTTCACATTCTCAAACAAATTTAATTTATTTACAAACAAAAATATTCACTAAATGTATACACTTTCACCATTAAAGATCTACATAAATATATATAAAACGTGTAATGTATTATATAAATAAGTAAAGGTATTATATAAATAATGGTGTATATATATATATATATATATATATATATATATATATATATATATACTCACATATAACTCAACCGATAACTATCAATAAAAACGAATGAACTGACTAAAAAAAATAAAGAGTTAATGACCAAAATGCATGGACGTCCGAACAAGTAGTCTGCCATAATATTATAAACAAGTCCTGCTAATCATGGCTATAAATAGACTAGGACGTGACATATGCATTATATATGCCTATATTTACATTATTGGGTTGTGAAACACATTACACAAGAAGAAAAGTCATAGCGAGTTAACGTGGAATAGTAATTTGTGCCCGCAACGGAACGCCCTGGCCGATAGTTTGATAGAGCATATTATATTTTGTTTTTGGGGATGTATATGACGTCATCCTCTCTTCTTCACACTACCGCTTTCAGACATTATAAAAGTCTTTATAGATCAAGACAGTAAAGTCTTGAAAAAGACTGTTGAAGAAAAGCAAAACTGAAATTGCAGAATGAAGCAAGCTACAACCCTTGTAAACCACTCTACCACAACTACAATGACACTAACAGAGTTTAACGTTAAATTGCCAACAAGGCTCATCCACACAGCAAGATGTGAATTTCCTATTCGTCCAGACGGCAGAGACCTCACCCCATCTGGCCGATTTCACTTTCGTAGAGTCCTCTTCTGTTTTAAATCAAACTATAATGTCGTACTATGATATTTTAAATCACACACACACATATGTGACTTAGTTCTAGTAGAGTTCAAAGTTTATATAAAATTCTATGAATTACAGACATTTTTAATTTTTTTATTATAAATACAATTATACAGTTTTAAGAACTCTTAAAAAAATGTTTTAAGAACTAGGATGTTAGAAAATCCTAATTGATTTCAGTTTGCAAAATATGTTAAATAATTAAATTAAAAATTAATATTATTCATTATCATTACTACTACTTTGTTATAATTATGTTTATAAATAAACTAATGATTATTTTAGCTAAAAGTACATGATCGGCTGATCCAGTAAGTAACTTGTTTAAATAATAAAAGTATGTTACTTGTTATAAAACGTAAAATTCTATATCATATAATTTATATTTTACAAATAATTAAGGAAAATATGCAAAACTGATAAAAATGCACATACTGAAAAGTAATAAAGAAACTAAAAATATTTCAGAAAATAATTCGAAAAATAACTTTGGAAACTGATATAAACAAAAGTTACATAAATAATTTTAATTTGTTTTCTGCACTAGATTTTACTACAAGCATGTTTTAAATATGAAATGCTGTTAAAGAGTGAAAACAATGATTCACTCAAAAAAAAAAAATCCCTTCTTTATTTGTAACTTGCAAAGAATTTCAATTAGATTTAAGAAAGTATTCTAAAGAATTTTGTTTCATAATTTATATCTTCGGTTTCGCATCGCATTATTAATTAATAAATTGGTTATTTTCAATTTAATTAAATGATACAAAAACAATATAACATATTATTTCTTTTTAAATGGGTGTATTTAATATTCATACCTTTCAAGTATATAAATAGTAAAGAAATCACATTTGAAATTAATGTAACAAGAGAAAAAAACAAATATAAGCCTATAATGAAGCAGAATGATTATTTATTTCATTGTTCAAACTGCTTTGCAACTGCTTTGAAGTTACCCACACAACTTTAGGCATCTACTTACTTTTCATATCGCAAATGTGTACTTGACTTTAACTGATTATACAATAATATATACTGCTAAATTTTACCTTGTATAATATAGAGAATTTGTTTTAAGGTTTTAACTATAATGTTATTATTTTACATTTATTTGTGTTGCTTTAGAGCCTTAATTTCATGTAACAAACATTCTTATGTGTTGTACATAACCATTATCCACTAATAATAGTTTTAAGTAACAATAAAAATAATATAGAATCAGTAAAGTGTATTTTATACAAATAACACAAAATATTGCATGCAAGAACTTTTATTTTTCCCAGCTATAACTTTTATTACAGGTATTATTAACATTATTTACAAACTTTATGGTTGCTTGATAATTAATATCAGAACCTAATTCCTGTACCTCGTTTTACATGTAGAGTATTGTTTTCAGTAATAACTGCATTAATTTTCAAGACAGCTCGTGGTAGCTTTATAAAAGCTAAACAATCATTTAATCTATAGTTTGTTTTTTTTTACTGTTTTGTTTTTATTTGGTTTCATAATTTCTAAAAGCAGTTATTTAAATAGTTGTTTTTAGATTAAACATTTTGTTAGGCCTGTACATTTTTTTTTTATTTACAAATATGACGATTTTTAAATACACAAAATTAAACCACTAAATTAATGGTTATAATTTATACTGTATGAGGTGTGTTTGAAAAATTATGAGTTTGTATATATATTTTTTATTATTATAAAGAAGTGACTTTAAAAATGTTTATTCCTTTACATCAATTTTATCCCCTTCAAAGTAGTTTTTATTAAATACAACTGCACTTAAAAACACTTCTGGAAACTTGGAGTAACAGGGGTATAATTTTTTATTATAAATAAATAAAACTTCTTAAATCACAAAAACTCTTTATTTATGGCCGGACGTACATTGTAATGTAAAGCAATCAACTTCAGAGGAAATTACTACGAGACTTAACTTTTGTAGAGTTAGTTGAATTTCCTCTGAAGAAACTCTTTTTTTTTGCTAAATTTCCTCTGAAAATGATTGCTTTGCAATCGAAATGTATATCAGGACGTTATTAAAACTTTGTGGTTTAAGAGGTTTTATTTATTAATCTCTTTAAATAATTTTTTGATATAGCAAAATAAATTTATGATTTTGATCATATCTATATTTTTTAAAAAATTATTATAAACTAGTATATGAGATTTTTTTAAATTTTGCAACCATATAAAAGTGGCATAGTGCTGAGTCCTGTGGATATAAAATCAATTGGATAACTACTGAGTTATTTTGAGCCAAATATTCATAAACAATTTAAAGCGCATAGGTACTTGAAACCATCTTGAATTATTCCAGCACAGTTCTAATAGGTTTTTTTTGGATTGCTTCATGTAAATGACATAAGCCTTCTGTGTAGTAGCATTATTTTATTGAACATTTTACGTCAAGATTTCGTTTTGCTCTTTACCTGGAATTTTACACTCTGGTATTTTCAATTACTGTAAACACTCTTGTTTTAATGCTTTACTAGTCTAAAATATTAGTGTCTTGGTATATACTCTTACAACATATGAACCATTACAACCAAATATGATGTAAAAGGTTTATCATCATTACTGGCTTAGAATTTCTGTATAATAAAATTGTAGTTAGTAAATATTTAGAAAAGATTTGGTTTATTTAGTTGGAATTTTAAAAAAGTTTTATGCAGTACACATAACTGAGAGTAGATTTTCACGTTTATTTAATATTATTATATGTATATGCCAAATTTACATATGGTTAGTGGTACAGAGAGAAATCAGTTGGAATGGATTGGACATGTAAAGAGGATGGCAGTAGACAGATGGCCCCAAAAGGTACTAGAGTAGATTCCCCCTGATAAAAGAAAGAGAAGTTGGCGTGATTGGATTGAAGAAGCATTAACTGGAAGAAACCTAGAAGAGGCATTAATGTATGACAGAAGAAATTGGAGATGTTGAGGTGGCGACAGCTGTAATAGATCCGTTAGATATAATATAAAAACAAAACATTTGTAATCTATGGTTATAAAAAACCCCTGAAAATTAAACTACCTCCTAATTGATAGGAATGAGTATGCAGAAACCCTAATTGTTGAGACAGCCTAGACATGCTGATTTAAAGAGTAGAGCCATACAGTACAAATGGTGGAAAATAGTACTAAGAAACAAGTTTTTCTTCTTATTAGTTACGCTTCCCCAGGAACTTAAAAAAAAACGTATTTGTCAGTATTTCTTATTGTTCTAATGTGTCTATTTGAAACCATGCATCTTCCTCAAATTAAGTACATATCACTGAAACCCAACCATTTTCTCCTAATACATAGCCCCTGTTTAATATTCTTCTATGAATCACCAAGTCTTATCTTATAAAACATTTTTCCCAAAGTGACTTTCAATACTTGTGTTCCCTTCAAATTGTACGATTTCAACATAAATGGAAAATCTTTCTGCTTGTGTTTTATATATATACTCCAGACATGTGTTTCCTAGCTCTGGATACCGTTTTCCATTAAGTCATGCCTGCCAATTCTGTGCACTTTTAATTAAAATAAAATTCTGCATGTTCTTTTCATAAGCATCAAAGTTTTTGTTTCTCTTATTAACTTTACCATTTCTATTTCTGGCACTCTATTACACTTTGGCATAACTAACACCACTTTTATTTGGTAAATTGCTCTTTATCCTCTTAAGTTTATCATGGTAAACTACCTTACGAACAATGAATGCTAAGGGTAGACAAGTTGATACCATTCATTAGACAAGCATTGACAACTTTACAAAATTTTTACAGAAAGGAAGATAATTTTTTCCATGAGTATTTTTTCCAAATGTCTTACTTTGTTATCTCAAAAGTAAGGTACAGTTATATACCACAACCTATACACAGGTAAATACATTATTAGTTGTTGAAATAAAAAAATCACAGTGAGCATAAGCTTCACTTCCATTGTCAAAAATTTTTCAGAGTCTGTTTTACAAGAAGCTGCTATTGTTAAGATTTAGGCCATTTTTAAATGCCACATAAGTAAAGCCATGTTTCATCTTCTGTTATGATAAGTTATTCAGTTTTGTATGTAATTTAACAATTTTTCATTTGCTCCCTCAGATTTCATGCCCAAATATTTTTTAAAAAAATTCATGGCATCTTTAGTAACTTCGTTGATATTAGATTTGGAGATCATTCAATCCTTGCTGTAAATTTGGGTTGTTGATGTGCTGGGCTCTCTAAGGTGTTTGTCATCTACATCTTAATGATCATCATGGAAATACTTATACTATTTGTAAAAACTCTTTGTTTATAGAGAGATGTAAATACCAAAAAGATTTGTCCAATTTTAACATGAAATTTTAAACTCGTAATTTTCTAATACACCTCATATTTTTGTTAATTTCCTTTAAACTAAAAAGTTACTTAATTTTTAATTGGAAAAAATTGATTTAATTATATTTTTACAAATACAGTCAAACTCTTTTGTCACAAAAAATTATATATCCATATATATAATTTTGTAAGCCGAATTTTTAGAGAAAAATTGTGGAATCTTGGAAGGTCGTACAGAGGTAGAAGAAGAATTGTTTAAACATTTAATTTTTTTTTAACTAATACTTTTGCACATTCACTTTTGTAGGCAATAATATCCTTACTATAATCTTTGCCTTCTTGTAGAATACATTGACACGTGCATCAACTATTTTACCATTTCCATTTTCAATATTTTTTTACAAAACCTGTTTTGTTCTGAATATTTTAAATTTGTATTACTGTTTTAGCACTTGGTGGATTATAGAAACAGTGAATATTTAAAAAGATAATGATTGCTTATAAAAGCTTTTGACTGTATTTGTTTCAATCACCCTATGTGCTATTTTAACCCTATTTTTTAAATTCCTAAAATGTTTTGCTACACATAAAATGTAAATTCAAAGGCTGCTTAAATATCTTTAACATTTGAATGAAGTAAAATTATTGTTTGAGATGACTTAACAAAAGTTATTGTTTGTAAAGGCTGACATAATATTATGGAAACATTAATGCACCTAAAAACACACTTAAAATGAATTTTCCCATTACCATTTATGTAACAGAAGTACTTGAAATTATTTCATTACTGTACTTGATGAAATTTAAGATACTACCTTTGTCATAGTAGGCAATATTTCCTGCTAAAATATATATTTGGTATCGAAGAATTGGGAGTGAGTGTATGAAACACTAACCCTCCAGCTACGAACTCCTTTCACTAGTTATTAACACTAAGGTAAAATTAATATGCCATTTTATTCTCAGATTAAGTCTGTAGCAGTACATGTTTAGAGAAGAGGTAGTCCAGGACTATGTGCATTATGTTTGATTAGCATAAAACTTTCAAAAAAAGTTATCAATTGTTTTAAAATATTTTTTTAATAAACATTTTTTTTTGTATCATTTTTATTCAAACAGTGCTCTCTTAATAAAGCATTTATAATAATTATTTCTCATTTTATATAATATTTTAGTATATATTCTGCCAAGAATGGATTTACCAGAAACCTTTTTTATACTGTATAAATGTAATTTAAAATTTTGTTTTATTTGATATAGTTTGATACAGTAAATAAAATATGTTATTCAGTGTTTAGAATTTGTAATAAATTCTTTAAAATTATATGCATTTTTTTCAGTTCCTTAATTATTTAAGTTTTGGTCCTTTAAATCCCATACATTATGTATCTAGCCTGATTTTCCAAGATAAACCAATTCTGATAACAGAAATGCAGAATTGCTGGGAATAGATCTGGATCCTGTTGTCTGGTTTGAGGATGTATAGATGATAAAGCAACGAATACAGTAGAGTCGCGAAACTCCGAGTCTCGATTATTCGAGTTTCTGTTAAATTCGAGCCTATTTCTATTTCAACCTATTTTATCCATTGTGAAAGAAAATGATGAATCGGGCTTCCAAGAAATCTTTATAGTCATACGGTATGCAAAGGACATGAGTCGGGCTTCCTAGAAATGTGCATATAAAATTTTATAAACTTACTTATTGCATTTTTATTTACCTGTGGTATTAAGGTTCATTAAAACTCCTATTTTTTCTAATGCACAGGAATGTATTTCCGTGTAATCAGAGTTTTCAGTAATTCAAGGATATCTCAGTCCCATCTACCTCGAACTATTGAGATTCTACTCTATAAGGGAAGATTAAATGCACAGAAGACAGTTACTAAGTGAAACTAAAGAGCCATTTCATATATATTGAGATAGTTGTGCATTATCTTTGTGGGATAGAAGCAAATGCACTACTGTGCGGTGGGGATGCAGTTGTAAAATCATATAGGAACAAGATTCAGTCAGTAGCTTCCACCTTTGACTTTGCTGAACAAAAACCATAGCAAGGGAAATAGAATTTGTTGTGGATTCAATTAAATTGTTCATAAGAAATTAGGTTCGGTTTAATTTCTTCAAAAGAGATGCATTAATATTCAGCCATTTGGATCACACATTGATTTCCAATTTGGCAAGAATTAACTGTGATTGCTAGTTTTTAGTCTGACTATGGTTTTTGTTATGAGTTGGTGCTCATTAATGTTACACAGCTGTTATTTCATTGGAATTGAATTCTGTCATAGTTTGAATTTGGCCATGGCATTTGTGTCCAATACATTCACATTGACGATAGTTTAATTCAGACTTCTAGCCTCCTTTGCCATATTCAATGCCTTTCTAGTTGATATGCTCCAGCGACTATTGGCAAGTGGAGATTTTATCTAACTTGTGACTTTCATTCCGTGTAGGAGCAAAGAGATATCATTCAAGATTGCTTGGACGGCTGCCTTTGAGTTACAAAAAGTAGCAAGTCCCTCAGCCTGCCCCGTAAAGGTGAAAGATTTGTACATATGTAATGCTTCTGCTACTACCAAAAGTTCACAAGTAAAGTTAAAAGCTGTGGCCTTTATGACGAGATTTTAAAAGTATAAATATCTCAGAAATAAGAAAAGTGGGAGCTATTTCAGCTAAGTTAAAGTGAATGTAACTAAGGGGGTAGTGTATAGTTCTTTTTGAGTATTACAAGTATGCTCTATAATGTATTTTTGTAGCTTTGTATAAGATCAATTTCCATTTAAATATCACTTACTTTGTTTGTTGAGGACGGCCGTTTCGGGAGATGTGTCCCTTTGTCAACTCAGACCGTAACTGAGTTACGGTCTGAGTTGACAAAGGGACACATCTCCCGAAACGGCCGTCCTCAACAAACAAAGTAAGTGCTACTATAGGCAAGTTTAAAACATTTAAAAATTTTTCACTGAGACTATTAGTAATGCTAAGAGATTCTCTTAAAGAATATTCTGTAAACAGAATACAAGTGTCTTAAGTAGCTATAATTTTCTGTCACATTTTTTGGTGAACAGAAAATCATAAATATTGTGATTCTATCCTTTTCCAGGAGCTGAAAAATATAAATCATGTACCCTATGTTGATTTACCCTACCTTAAGATCTTGGAAAATAGGTGGTGTGTCAATAAGGAGTTGTTAGTATTTGCGTAGAAACATTTTTTTATTTTTAGGTCATAGGTTTTTTCATTTTTCTAAGAATTGTTTGTTAAATTTCATTATATGTTGTACTACTTATGACTTTTATTTCAATTTGTGTATACATTAGAGAATACAAAACATTAACTATGTTAAGTACAGGATTCACTTCGAATTTGGCATTTCAAATACCGTGCTAAAATGGAGCAATGCCTACAGAAATCATTCAGCTGGAAGTATGAAATAGATTTTCTATATGTTTCCTTATGTAATATAAATCTTGTTACGTTTCTTATTATACTTGTTCAATATAAAGTACAATGTTAATTTAAACATAACCTTTGTGATAGTCACACCAACTTTGTTTTAGACGCAAATTGATAATACCAGTGACTCATTCTCTTTGTGTTCGTAATTATAGTAACACTACAAGATTTATTCTTTAACTCATACGACAATTGTACGCTGACTCATAGGAAGTCTTCATGTTCAACACAGCTACAAGAAAACATAACCTTTTCAGTAAGTTCATGTACATTGTGACATTTTCTTAATATTTTCAGCATCGACGAACGGCTCATAACTTGCCTCGTCCTTTGGAAATAGTATAATAAAGCTACCAGTTGTTTACAAATAACATATATTTTTCTAAAAAAGTTTTATTAAATCTAAATGTTAAAATTATTTAAAAAATTGTTTAGAAATTTATGAAAACCTTGTTTCATACAAACTTTTTTCCTATCCCTATTTAATAACAAATTTTAAGTCACATAGTAAAAAACACCATAACTTATGGTATTGACAAATATATACAACTTTAAAATTACATCTATTTTCTACACGCCAATCTATTTTTGTACATGAAGGTAATAGTATACTAAAATGATTCACCGTCGCCCATTGAGCGAGTCGTGAAGCTTCATGTGAATCCAATCTAAGTACAAATTGACTTTTGTGTATACACCAGGTTTATTTGCCCTTCCACAGCCAAGTCCCCAGCTTGTTATTCCATAGAGAGTTGATCGACCTAGAAACAGAAAGTTTCGTAGCTGTACAAGGAACATTTAAAACTAAACTGAACAATAGGGCCTAAATATAGATATTAACGAAATCACCTAAAATCACTGACCTTGATTTGAACAGATCAAAGGACCTCCAGAATCACCTTGGCATGAATCCACACCTCCTTTAAGGTCTCCAGCACAGAACATTCCACCACTAAGAGACTCTCCGTAAACATATGGCGCTTTACATTCTTCAATTGACAGTATGGGTACTTTTGCAGCTCGGAGACGGCGAGCATAACCTAATTTTGAAAGCCTACATTATTATCACAAATATAGAGATTAATTTATTGTACTTTAAAGAAAAAACACCTCAAAGATCAGTAAACTTTTTCTTGTCTAAAGTTTAATACATCTTCAGTTTAAAAATATCAAGGTAAGAAGAGGAAAGTATGGTATTAACATTTTTAAATAAGCAGTCTCAAGTCATAAAGGATTACATGTATATAACTGATTAGCATTAAGTATTTTTCAAACATTAAAAAACTATTTTGTCAATTTACAAAAATAATATCAGTAATTTCACTAATAAAAAAAAATTAATAATAATAATAGAAACTCGATTGTCTGTTACATTCCGATTTGTCAGAGGGAAAATAACAAAAACGTGATGCAGTATTTTTGCGTACTGTATGTGTGATCAACCATCACTCGATTTGTAACAGTCGCTGTTACAGATCCACATCATATGCCTGGATCTCCTCCACAGCTGTCTTGACACGGACTGCTACGACAGATGCTAAGTACAATGTATTGGGTGGTGAGATTGCCATTGTGATTTGTTTGAAGTAAACTGAGTTGTGTTTGTGTCCTGTTTAATATGAACATAACTCAACATTTCTTTAAGTTCTAAACAAACTTGTAACTGCAATTAATTTTTACTGTAATTTTAACTTCCTTTTACAGTATTGTTTGAAATGTCTGAAAAACGTAAGCATGTTGAGTGTGTTAGAACTTACTCATAAGTTATCAAACTATTGTGCAAAGGGGAAAGTTCAAGCAGTAGTGCATTAATTTATGGTGTCAAACAAACAACTATTAATGGTATAAATTGGATGAAGAAAAAATTGAAGGCTTTGCTTAAGAAATGCAATGCATAGAGAGTGATGTAAAAAGTCGAAGAACAATAAAATCAGCAAAACTTGTTAAGCAGGCTACCGTAATGCATCAGTGGTTTTTTCAGAGCCACAGTCTAGGGATTTCTATTTCAGGCCCTATAGTAATGAAGCCCACATTTTATAGTAAGAGTATTAGAGAAATATAAAATAAAATCTTTATTTGAAACAGAACCAGAATAATTATGTTGTATCAACAATGGGTAACTAAATAAAATTCCTGAAATTTTTTATGCTGTAATAATATAATAGTATGAGTGGTTCTGTCACCTTATTTAAATAAATATTTGTCTTACATTATCTTTCTTACTAAATAGATTATTAAAATTCTACAAATTTCTTTATAATTAAAATATTTTGTGGCACCTTCTACATAACGGGCCATCCCTAAATTATGTAATGCTAAAAGGGATGATTTTTAACCACTCCGACCATAATTACGTAACGTTGTCTTGTCCTCCTTTTTTTACTGAGTGAAATGTTTTGAATGTTGAATTTGTAGGCCAATAAAGAAGTACATCAAATTTGACAATAAATATTATGGTAATAATATAATGAAAAATGAAAAGAATTTTTTTTAAATAAATAAAACAGAAATAAGAAACAATTTTGTTAAATACATGTGACCTCACGTGTACTGGAAAACAATCAGAAATTATAAAATCAAAAAATAAACTATAGGCTATGTATAAAGTCAAGATAATATTAATTTCAACATTAATTGAAATAGCTATATTGTTTTATTAATGTGATTTAAATAGAGTGATCATTCCATTTGTAACACTGTCTAAAGTCTACTCATCTTCCTACGGAGTAGTTATGTATGTCACGACAGACACCACTGGTGCTGCGAGCTTCAGAAAAAGATATGTATACATAATAAGCCTACAGTTTAAAATAGATCAAACTCTGCACATTGTTTACAAATACTACAAACTTCAAAAATTTACAAACAATTTAGTTTTGTTGTGTTCGACCTAGAGAACTTAGAGGTCCATCAAACTCGGTCATACGCAGTACAGAGCAATACAAATTTTGTACCTGTCATGACCGAGTGTGATCACGTTTCGGTGTAGGCCTACTTCTAATTCACTGGTTTGGCCTGAAAAAATGTTGCCATTGAATTAAAAAAATATTGTTCTGTTAAAAACTGTTACTAATAAGTAACAACTGGCGCTTAAACTGATACACAGAGACCGTGGTACATGTATGTTCAGGCCACCTGATCACAGTACTGTGTACTATGGTGATACCGCACTTGAGGTTACGGTTCCTCACATTTTTCCTTCAATAATGCTCATAAAATAAAAAGCTTAATAAAGTACTTTAAATACATATTTAAAAAAAAAATAGATTTTATTTGAGTTCATTATTAATATTAGGTACATATTACTTACTCAAAATTTTAAATTGGGCTGGTTTATTTATTAAATAAGAAAAGATTTTAATGTGTCAAAACTAAAATTTCAAGTTAGGTAAAGCTATTGCATACCTCCTCCTGCCTCTATAGCAATGCATAACGGTAGACTTATCCCCCTACCCCTTGTGACATTACGTAATTTAGGGATGGCCCCTTAAAGTTATACATTTTCCAACTACTACCCTAAGTAAAATACTATTTCAAAACAACAAAACAAAGGTTGTGTGGTCTAGATCAATCAGGTAAATTTTTTATTGTGATATGAGTAAATCAGGTAAAAATTAGCAATTTTAAAGTTACCTGTTAAATTTGTTACTAATTTTTTGAAGTAAAATATTGTTCTTAAATATAATGCCTTTTGAATTCTGTTTGAAAAACATTAGCATATTTAAAAATTAATTGTAATCTCAAATTATAAAACTAAATAAATTCTAAACTGAATAGGCCATAGACGGGAATATTTTCATAGTGGTTTTATTTACCTGATCCTGTTTGTCCATTTGAACCCCATCCAGATATTGTACAATTTGTTCCAGGATGGTATTTTGTATACTTGGTGGGAAGACAAGCTGGACGAACCCAGGCATTGAATTTCAGACCAAGTCCTTTGAGTTTGATTAATGCTAAATCATTATTTAGCCGAATGTCTTTGTTATAATCCTCGTGAACATAAATAGCTTCAATATCTGCTTCTTGTTCGCTCTCCTCAAGTAACTTAAAAATATTTACATATTTTTTAGTATTAGTTCATTTGATGTACAGGTTTGAATAGATCTTTTATATGCTGCAAAAACTTTAGGAAAATAAATGTTTATCTATTCTACAATGTGAGATACTTGAAATTTTTGAACACTAAATGTTAAAATTCCATTTCGTAACACTTAACTGTTGGTTTTGATAGTGTCAATATTTTTCATTTTGTTTATAGAAAAATTTACTTATTTGTAGATTATAAATATTTATTTAAAGAAAAAGAAAGATTTATTTATTAATCACTTAAACAATAGTTTATGACTATCCGAACTTTGAATTTAGTAAATTTATTAAAACTTACGGAGACAGAACGTTTTCGATCGTTGTCAATGAGACACTGGTGAAGATCGGCACATAGCGATCGAAAACGTTCTGTCTCAGTAAGTTTTAACAAATTACTAAATTCAAAGTTCGGATAGTCATAAACTATTGTTTAAGTGATTAATAAGATTCACCGAACGTAATGGACTATAAAATTCAAGATTTATTTATATAAAATCATCACTAAATATTTCGGTTGATAAATGTAGTGTATTGTGTTGGCATACCTGCAAGTAACATATTTTACAGATGCTCCTGAAGAAATCTTAGAAATGAAACAAGTGTTCAAGATAAATTACTTAGAAACAGTCTCCTTCTACTTTACTTATATCTGTTCTTTATCCAATTCCTTCTATTAGTTCACACTCTCCCTACATAAGCTTTATGATACTTTCAATAATAAAATACTTTTGTTTTAATTATCCACTCAAGTTCAAATACATTTTTTTAAACATGAAGTAGATGACAATTGATGATAATACAGTTTTTTAAATATTTATTGATTAATTAAATTTTAAAAAGTTTATGTCGTTAGGATGGATTTGAACTGAATGATTGAACACAATGATTGAAATCCAACCTAGTCAATAAGCTTTATAAATTGAAAAAAATATTAGTATTTGAAAAAAATTATAATATCAAGTGTTATCTACAAGAAGTTAAAAAAAAGGATTTGAATTTGAGTGGATGAATAAAAATATTTTATTAACGATTGAAAATTTGGACTATATATATATAATATAATTACATAAATATTTTATGTTACTTTTTAATATATTCACAGTGATAGGCTAATAAGGAATCCCTAAGAACGAAAAAATATAGTTGAATATCTAGTCAACAACTTTTTGTTTAATTAAAGTTAGCCGGTAATGAGGTTCAAAGTTACAAAGTAATTTTGTGTTACCTGGTTCAGGGTTATACCCCATCATATACACTGTGACGGTATTAGAATAAAGTTGCAGTTAACTCTCGCATTTTAAAGTTTGAATCACCACAGCTTTTCATTAATTAAATGAGTTGACGTTATCAAGAATTTGTTTTCAAGTCAACAGTTAAAAGAAGACTTAAGTTTGAGTTTTGCTTTAACCCATTGGTATACTTGGACGGAACATTTCTGTTGTACTGTCTTGTTTTTCGTGGACGGAACTGTTCCTAGTAATTTCACATTTTTTTGCTATACCGCAGCATTTTCAGGGACGATTCTTGTAACTAGGTTAGTCAGCAATATTTGTTCTATAAATATTTTGTTTTTTAGGTGGGCTAACCTTACTGGAAATACGAATATAATATTTAAACATTGCATGAAGTTTTTAGATTGGGTTGGATATAAACAATATTGGACCTGGGTTTACACTCTAAAGAAATAAACAGAATTATTGATATTCATATTAATTTGAACACTCTAGATAACTATATCGAGATAAGCCAGTTGAATATTGAGTTAAAAGTTTATTTATTTAGTGTAATGTTTCGTCAACTAATTTGTTGCCCTTATCAAGTCTGACAACAATCTTATATTGTATTATAAATACGCATCTAAAATACAAGAACACTCAAGTAAAAGTTTAGTAAACTAAGAGTTTTAACTATTGTTGAACACGAATTTGACCTGAGACAATTATTGAGCTTAACATATCTACTTCTGATGAACAAACAGACTTGAACCCTATCACTGTTTCAACAACCAAGTTTCTTTATGAGTAAATGAAGTTAAAAACATTTTTCATGTAAATAAATTATTAGTAAATACATAAAACTAGGTCTACATTTATTATTTACAGACTAAATTATTTATAGTAAAATTATTTTTAATTAATTATAATAAAATTATAATAGTAGTTTTATGAAGTATACATTTCAAGTAATTAGTCCTGAAAGTTTCAAGATAATATAATGATAAACAAAAAATTTATAGTCTTTTTAATAAAAGTCTTTAAAAGTGCTAAAATAATAGGAATTCTCAGGCTACACCAGGCTCTGAAACACTGGCATGCCAATGGGTTAAGTATTGACTGTAAAGTGGATCGTAACAATATATCAAGAGATATATCACACAGATACACATACACGATATTTACAAACCTACTCCCCCCAAAGTGACAAATTCCTACTCATAAACAATTCCTATAAAATCTAAACAATGACAAGTTGAAAAAACTGCATATTTCCGAGTAATGTATGAGTTAGTCCAGTAGAATAGCACCAATATTCAAACAAAAAAGGTTTTTGTGTTCATCAAATGTCAGGCACTATCATTTATTTTGTAATCAAAAGATTTTTCAACTATATTTGGTCCACACTATAGCTCAAAAGCATACAAATTTTTAAACTGATGTATTAATTCAATAAAAACTTTATAAAGTACCATAACCATGGAATAGGTTTGAAAACATATAAACAAGAAGTTTGATATCGTTTGTGAAAAATCTGGTTTCATACTCAGAGAGGTCATTTTACCAGAGTGAAGGATATTGAAGACACTTATCATTTCATTAGCTTTCTGGGTAACTAAATTCTTCTTTGCTATTTTGTTAATTATCAATATACTGTACATCCTTTAACACTTTGATTAGTATTTACGACCAGTACATGAGCTCCAGCAACGGAGCATTCCTGTATAAGTACGTTCTACCATTTTTCTCAGATTAGCATTGCCCTACGTTTATAATATATTTTCCTGTGCTGTATTCTGGGTTAAATATTTGCAACTATCTGGACAATAAATACTACACAGAGTAAATAGTCGCCATTCTTTTGTGTCCTAAGCTATGGGTTTTTCCAAGTATTTACAGATAGTTTTCGAAGTTTGTACAGTATTTTACAATAAATAGGTATTTTACTAAAAAAAAAAAATTAACATGTATTTTTGAGCAAAGAAATAGTAAACGTATGGTAAAGTTTGGATAACATGAGAAAATAAGTAAATAAAAAAAAAGACAAATATTACTATAAACGAAAGAATAAATAGGCTATGATTCACAATTATAAAAACTTAAATATCAGATGTATTTCAATGACATTACGTCATCATATTCAGTGATGCTACACAATCAAACTTAATTTTAAAAAAAACAACGAGTTTGTTGTAAAACAAGAGTTGTATAAACAAAGAGTTAATATAATAAACAATATATACAGTTTTGTGTGATTATTACTAAAACAGTAATAATCCTACAATATGTGATAACAAATTCTACAAGTTCACAGATAAAATGATTCATGGAAGTAAGTCTCTTTACTTTCCCTACAAACAGCTAATTTCCTTTTGCAATAGTTGAGGATAGATTGAAATAGAAAATAAAATCAAGCAATTTCACCCTGTTCCAGCTGGAATGCAGTAAATGAGTTTAGTCAGATCAATGTACAAAGATTTTAAAAATAATAGATATTCTGATGACATTGTCAACAACTTGGCTTCTCCAGTAAAAAAATGAATCTTATTTATCAATTTACTTGGCAAAAATCAGTACTTATTGATATTCCTCAGTTGATGCATTTAATGCTTGGTTAGTGGATTGTTCTATACTGTGAGGCTGTCTGGTAAGGTATGTTAATATGCTTTCACAATATCAACCCACCTATGCATACAGTCTTGTCCGTGACTCACACCATTGAACAATGCACTAACAAAGTAAGAAACATGTCTTCTGAGAAATGTCAGTGAGTAGTGGTTTTTGCCAGTAAATTCATAAATAAGCGTTACTCAAAAACCACAAGATATAAACCCAAAATTGCAGGTTTTAAAAAAGATTGTTATTTAATAAGTAAAAGGGTTTCTCATCTTGCCAATTTTGTAATTTGCAGATAAACTTGAAGGTTTTGATTTTACTATTAAAGTTTTATAGAATATTTAGTTTGAATAACTGTTGAGTAGCTTCAAAAGTTTCTAAAAACTATAATAAATACCTCTGTGTCGAAATCGCCAGTTCGAACAAAATAAGCAGATTTAGTGTAATCCATCAGGCAGTGTGCTGATGTGAGGATATGTAATGGTGAAATTATGACAGCTCCACACCAATGTACAGATTTTGTCATAGTGCGTACACGTATACTGGCCTAAACAAATTTAAATTCAGATAGTCTAAATTACATTTTAACTTGTTTTAATGAACATTATACAGTATATATATATATATATATATATATATATATATATATATATATATATATATATATATAATTTCTAGAAGAGATTAAAGCATATTAAGGAATTCTTGGAGATAGGAGACTGACAGACTAGGTAATTCTGTCAGTCTTCTACCTAGTCCAAAAACTCATATATATATATATATATATATATATATATATATATATATATATATATATATATATATATGTTATCCATTGTTTTTCCGTTGCACTGACTTTATGAAGTTAATATATTACTATTGTAAGTAATTTTATCCACAATTAAGTGCAATGATTTTACCTTGAGTGATGAGGTGCCTTTCAGTCACTTAACCATTGTCGAATCACTCATGTGTGATTCGACAATGGTCAAGTGACCGAAAGGCGCCTCATCACTCAATGTAAAATCATTGCACTTAATGTTGGATAAAATTACAATAGTAATATTTTAACTTCATATATATATATATATATGTATATATACATATATATGTATGTATATATATATATATATATATATATATATATATATATATGTATTAAATATGGTGATATGTTTTCTTGTAATATAGTTAATAAATTAAAAATATTTCAAAAACAAGAATATTTTTAATGAATATATTTATTATATATATATATCCAAAAGAACCTCAAACTAAAATAATAAACTACATTATATTAAATCCATCATACTATATTCCCATTTCCTTACAATAGAATGCTGATTTGAATTTAGAGTTTTGAATTTTGACTGTTTATACCATGGCTCATTAGAGAAGAAAATATAGTTAATTTTGCAAATCAATGGAGATCATCAAATTACCAAAAACGTGTCAAGTACATTAATTTTAACCAGCTCTGTTAATTCCAGAACACTGTAAACACGAGTAAGAAATTAAACTACTGAGTACATCCACAGAAAATATGAGTTCAGACTGCTATTTGAATGTAAACACTGCATCAAAATCTTAACTGAAACCAGTTTGGCAATAGACGTATTTTGTTTCTGATTTTGTTTTCTGCTTGTCCTCATTTTAGAAAACAGGTAATTAATTGTATTTTTATCAGATTGTTAGGCACTTTCATGTCTTGATATTTTCTATAAAATTTATCAAAAAAATCTGCACAGAAATGACAGGCAAAATAATTTTTAAGAAGTAAAACTTTTTGGCAAAAGTTACCAAGAAACAAACGCAGTACCAATTCAGCCTTCATGTGAACCAAACATTCTACGACGTGGATTACAGGGTACCTTCTTGCGGAACCTTATAGATCTGTTCCAACTAAATAATTTTTTGCACACAAGTTTATTTTAATTTATGAGGCGTTTAGATGCTAGTGTATCAGATTTTTAATATATAAATAGCAGTAAAGAAAACAATAATTAGCACCCCAAAAGTGATAAATATTGGCAAAAAATTATACCTGTTCATGCGGAAAGTCTCTAAAAGCATGGAAACATAAAAGTGTTAAATTTTTAAAAAAAGAGGTTACTTCAAAACACACAAATATCAAAACAGTTAACTCTAAATCTCACCACATATTAGTTTATTAAAACAAATACACTAGTTTATTAAAATATTCCGACAAGTTTCGACAACGATGTCGCCTTCATCAGGGCTTGGCTACTACTCTGATGAAGGTGACATAATTGTTGAAACTAGTCTGGTTGTTTTAATAAACTAGTGGGTTTGTTTTAATAAACTAATGTGTAGTGAGATTTAGAGTTAACTGTTTTAATTTTTCCTGTTGTGAATTGTTCTGACTAGCTAAGCTCTAATTAACACACAAAAATGTTTACAATCTTTTTTTTTATTATTAGGCAGATCATTACATTACAATAAGGCTACTTCCCAGTTTGAATCTAATTAAGCTACTTAACATTTTTTGTTCTACTCCAACGTTTACCTGCCAAGGATGAGTCCCTCTAAACACCTCTTGTCCTTTGACAACTTTAGGTGTAAAGTCTTTGTCAAGGAGATGCAAGTTGTCAGCTACAATACCACACTCTTTTGGTAAAATATTGTCAGCAGTTACTATATTGTATGGGTCTTCAATCTCTTCCCCTCCTCTTCGCTCAACACCTGTAACAGTAGGTTCTGTTGGAACCTGTTAATAAATATACTTACTTGTAGCAGTAATATAATCTTTATATAACCCTTTTGTTATAACTTATAAACTAATTGTACACTGAGCCAAAATGAATGTAGTGGAAACTTACTGGACATTTTTAGGTTGTTTATAAAAATTATAAACTTTTACAATTATTGTTTAAACAAAATAAACTATATAACAAAGTATTCAAGAGGAGGTAAAACTTCATTAAGTATGCTTTTAAATACCTTAGGCTACTCAAAAAAGTTACTTAAATTTTTTGTAATATAACCAAAGAAAAATGCAACATTAGAAATGAGTTCCTTCCCTTATTGGTTCATATCTTGGAATATCACAATAGAAATTATAATAAACAAGCTAGCAAAACAAAATGACGATTTAGATTCAACGTACAATTAATTTCTCATCAAGCTAGAAACTGTATATAATTAAGATTTTTTTACAAGAAATGAATGGCAATTACTTGAGATTATTGTGAAATACTGAAGATGATATTTTACTTAAAACAAAAATCAATGAAATTAAATCCAACAGTATGACCTAAACTCTGGTTGCATTAAAATCAGGTTATTCATAAAACCCTATCTATATTCGGCGTAGTAGTGAAAGTGTTATAATAAAGATGTGATATTGTTAATAATTTTTTTTTTTCATTTGAGCACTGGATTACTTTTTTAATACTAACTATTAAGTACTTCTAATGCTAATACCTCTTAAGTACTACAAGAGCACTTCTGAAGATGATTACCATGTAATCAAAATGTACATAAAGTAATTGTAGTAAAATAAAGATTTTCGTATTGTGGTTAGTGGGTTTTATTTATTTAGTTATGTAATATTGTGTTATGAAAGAAACTTAAAATTACCATTTAAACAATATTGATTGTCACTGATAAGAGGGTAATTTTTTACGAGGATAATTACGTTTCCTTATTACTTCGAAATTATATAAGTTTTTTATTTAAAAAAACTTATGGTAATTCTTCTGCTGTAATCCAGTACTTCACTACTTTGAACCCTCTAGTAAACCACCTATTTCCAAGGAATAACTCTCCCCTGCCAGTCAAATATGGTAGACCCCTACATTTCATAATTTTAAACAAAATTGTGGTCATATTAATTCTTTTGAAAAACAATGCCAGTTTGAATGTAAGCAAAACAGTAGATACATACATATATTAAAAGTCTCAAAATAAAAATGGATTACAAAAACAAATTGTAATGGTCTTGAACAGGCTATTTTCTTGGACTAAGTCACATTCGGATACCTTCTTTTTCTTCCCAACTTTTTATTTAAATCCACTGGTTTATTAGCTTGCAGATCACTTTGTTTGGTATCTTCATATTTTCGATGTAACAAGTAGCTGTAAAATAAATCTTCCTCGAAAATCACTATCGTCATTGTAACTAAATTATCCTTTCTGTGACATCAACTTTTCTTAAACCTTTTTTAAATATCTTCAGGCTCGTGGCAAGGGTCACACATTTTAGGTTAGTGTTACAATACATAACCCACAAATATATAACGGCAGCACTACTCATGATTAGTAAAGCAGGAGAGTGTATTTAAGGACAGTTTGTTAGTTGCTCAACATATTTTGTAATAAAGTTATAAATTTATTTACTTATTATTCATCGCTTTGATTTAATAGTAGATTGAAATATATGTGATAATATTTTTTCAGTTTTTTTAACATATTCAGTGTTTAAACATATAGAGTATGACACTCTTGAATTTTACAGAAGGGAAAACCAATTTATCACAATGCCATACATAAACAGAACACCAAATAAAATAGCCCACAAATTCCAAAAAAACCAGATACAAAATAGCATTTAAAACTAATATAACAAAATACAACAGAACATTAAAAAAATAAACTACATACACCAGGCATATACAAATTAAATTGTACAAACTGCAACAAATTCTACATCTGGCAAACACATCACAGCTTCCAAGAAAGAGTCAAAGAACTCATGAAATCACTCAAGCATAACACCGACTCAGCATTCGACAATCACCTAAATGGAACAGGACGCACATACACAGACATTAACCATAACCTAGAAATTTTGCACGTCAACAAAAAAGGACCACATCTCAACACAGTAAAACAGTATGAAATTTACAAACACACATAAAAACAAAATACAAACATTTTAAATGAACAGACCCAATAGAAATCACATATACTCTTTGACATTATTGACAGTCTTTAAAACTGTTACCGCTTAACCCAACAACAACTCCAAGTGGAAAATTTAGACATTGATGAAGATCATCATAGAGAGATTGAAAATGTTCTATTTCAGTAAGTTTTTACAAATAAATTAAAGTTCGGATAGTCATAAACTAATGTAAAAGTCAGGTTCATTACACTTACTGGAACATTTTCTTGAGAACACATTACTGCAACATCTTCTTGGTGTTGACAGTCGTGTTGGCCCCACTGTTGATGAAAACATTCATCAAGATTGGACTCATTGCCTGAGCAACGCAGTTGGTCTAACCAGATTATTCCAGTACCTTCACCAAATGCACCTTCTTTACGAGCCTAAAACAGTTACACTTGAGTTACAAGGAACATTTATATTTCAAACTTTCAATTTTGTTGTAGTACTGTTTATATTTAACTTCATGAATTTTGTCTGTTAACTTTAAAATAATATTATAAATCTACCTATGACTTTGATGTATCTTCATATACCAGTAATTTAAAAGAGTGATCTAAAAGAGTAATTCAAATTTAAATTCGAATATATTGTTGTAATAATGGGAAAAGCAGAAAGTTAGACACGGAGAAATTTCTTGAATTATTTTAATCTCTAGACACTGTTATGTTTCTTTTATCCTCATTTTGTTTGATGAGGGATTAGCAACAACTTTTACCACCACATGCGCAGCTTAGCTATATCATCTGACCCTTGATACCTGAGACATTATTAACTGTTTGTTTACAGTGGTTTTTATTTCAATTAAATAAGGTTTGATTAACTTAAGTGAGTAAAATATTATAAATACATTTATAAATTGTATATGAATGAAATTTTTAAAACATTTTTAGCAATGAAGTTTTCAGTTTGAAAAGTTGGTTTATTAACAGAAGTCATGTTTTAGCCCTGTGACCTTTTTAGGTAGGGTGTATTTGCTTACAAAACATTTAACACTTAATAGGTTAGTATCAAAAATATTACTGATATGTCAACAATGTTACACCATGTTTTAGATAGTTTTAACAGACATAATATTTCAGGTCCATAACCTTTTAGGTATGGCAGTAAAGCATGTGCTATTAAAAATGTTTCTTCAACAAAACATTTATAAATTTTATTTAAATTAATATTAGGCTATAATTATTAGTAATATTTCTACATTATATGTACACTATTTAGTTCTATTAATTCATATTCAGAGGGAATTCCACTTGTCAGAGAGTATAAGAGACCAAGTCAACAGCCATGTAGGAATAACACCATGCGAGATCTGATTATTAAGCTAGTGGATGTTGTAATATTCTCAAAACATAGTCTGTTGTAAGTGATATCTGGTTAAATAGAGTTCATTATAATGAGGCTATGCTGTACTAGTAAAAACAAGTCCCCTGTATCTGGCCTGACTCTAGTCGCCCAGATGGGATTCATGAGTTTGAGGTTGCATTTGTGGGGTTTGAGGTTTTATATGTTGGAGTGTAGAAATATTGTTTTGACACAGAGACAAGTCGAAAGACAACTCCCTGTCAAATTCTTCAGTTTCATCATTTTTTTTTTCTTCCTATTCAGACCTTAATGATCTGTTTACACGTCCCATCTGTTTCTGATGAAATAGGTCTGTGACCTGCTCAACAGTGAAGGGACGGGCTCGAAGGGGGAAATGCTGAACAAGTGTATTAGTAAAAACACAAGCCTTATTTTTTAACCAGCATTATTTACTTGAAAAAAGTTTTGTGATTTTGGGGCATTACAGGTAGTTTTATAATATTCCAGGCTAACACAAAAAAACCTGAACTTATTGTATACACACAAAAATAAAACACATCCAAAGGTTACTATTTGTACTAGTGTGTGTAGTTTCATAAAAAACAATAATTTTAAAACTGAGCACTTCTTGTTAATAAATGCTGATAACTGGCCTCACTGTAGGGGAACAGTAGACTAGCTGCACCTATTGAGAGGGGGCTGGCGTCCTTCACGGTACCCCATTCTAACATTTAATATTACATTCTTTATGACATTGAAAAACATTTTACTTTATATATTACATTTTTTAAAATTACATTCTTTTTTTTACACATACATCTTCTCTTTGGCTGCTATGTGCTCTATTGCTAATAAATAATAATAATAGCAACTGATTCCAGTTAAATTTAGAAAAAGTTATAAAGTTAATGTAGTTGCTTTTACTCTTTAACTGTGAATATTTTTCTAGGGAAAAATCTCATGTAAATGGAGTAAAGTACCAGACAATGATAATGAAAGACATAATAGTTTAAAAGATGCATAAACACATACAAACAAGAAATAATTTTTACTTGTAATTATAATTTTACTCAAAACATACATGCCCTTTTCCAGGAAACCCTAAATGGTTGCATATGACAGTTGCTTCAGCTGTTCCAAAATCATCGTCACAAATTGTTCCCCAAATTCCATACCTTCTAACTTCTACTCTACCAGCTCCTTCTGTAGGTGAACCACTTCGATCTCTGCCAACAAGTCGTACTTCTATTGGTGACTGAAATCACAAAATATAAGAGTGAATATTAAAACTAACAATGTTAATTATCATACTTGTATTACCGCTAAAACACCTTACAAGATATCTAGTTAAAGTATACAAAACAACAAGTAGTATAAATTTAAAAAAAAGTTAATTTCTAATTAAATAAACAAAGAAAAATTTTATTTCAGTTTGTTTTTATTTTATAATTACAATTAGTATAAATATGGATATACATCATATGTCAGAATAACAATATTAAGTGGCGAATTTCTTTCCAATTTTCCATTTTAATTTCTATGTATAGTGTTGGACTATTATTATTATTTGTTACTATTTATACGATTTCTTTTTTTTTATCGCTTGCATTGTGTTGTAGTTTCTTTTCACTTTCCTTTTGCATTGTCCGTTTGTGAAACAAAGTTCAATAACATTAATCCAGTTTGTTTATTTTCTTATTTTCATTCATTTTTAATCCTAGAGCATTATTTATGATAGTGTGTGGTAACTATAGCAACAATTTAAGGTTTATACAATGAAGATTTTTTTAATAGATCTTTGAGAAATTAATTTCTAGCTATGGAAAATTGGTTCCAAATTTCCCAAATTTTTAGTGCCAAAAAACGCTAGACTTCGAACATGAAAATACTCAGTTCGAATCAGACTTACACCCCCCAAATTTCTGTAATTTAATTACTGAATAAATATTTGAAAAAAAACTGTATTAACATCAATTGTCATCCACTAGAGGTAAAAAAAAAAATGTATTTGAAATTGATTGGATGAATAATAACATATTTTATTAACAATTGAAAGTTTGTTGAAGTTATATATATATCAGGAAAGTGTGAGCAAATAAAAGGAATTTAATAACGAACAATTCAAATTTTAATTTTTTTTCATGTACATAGACTATAATTTTTCATTATTAAATACACAAAACTTAGATTATTAGATAAACTTTAGATTGTTTATTTTTAATCAATTGATAAATTGCATCAATGTAAGATGCATAAGTATATGAACATAAACTGTGAAATTTTTCATTTTTTTTTTAAATAAAAGAATTAGTTACACTAAATGAACTTTTAGTCCCTTCTGGCTCTATTTTGTAGTTATAATTATAATTTTTACTTACACTTTTAAAATGTTTTAAACCTGCCTATAGTAGCACTTACTTTGCTTGTTGAGGACGGCCGTTTCGGGAGATGTGTCCCTTTGTCAACTCAGACCGTAACTGAGTAGAAGTTACGGTCTGAGTTGACAAAGGGACACATCTCCCTAAACGGCCGTCCTCAACAAGCAAAGTAAGTGCTACTGTAGGCAAGTTTAAAACATTTTAAAAGTGTAAGTGATTACTAGTAGCTCACGCGAAGATGGAATCAACAAATGTGTATAATTTTTAATTATTTTCATATATTATCATGTTAGTAATTAACCAGAATATAGCAAGGTTTTACTCTGATTATGTAATAGTTAGTATTTTTATTATAAAAAAAAACAGATCTCATTCAGGATTCTCAATACGAGTTATTCCTTGTAACAGGAACTCCAATTCCTTTCTTAGTAGTATTTGTACATAAATTTCATTTGTATAATTCACATCAATATTTGTACAATAAATTTTTACCAGGGTATCTGATCCAGTCCCGGTCATGATTTATTGAAAATGCTTTTACAGTTTTTATAATGCTTTGACAAAACCTATTCCAAAATTTTATTTATCGATGATTTTCATGATTCCTTTTAAAATTTACTTCTCTAAGAGTCTACTGTAACATACACTTACCTAGAATTATAAGAAACATGCAACAAGAAAAATTATGAGAAAAATGTTACTCAATAAAAAACATTTTTTCAAACTTATCTGTTTCCATTTTATATTCAGAATATATAATTGAAAACCAGTTCCTAAATAAAATCATATTGTATTTGTACACATGAAAATAAGTTTTTTTTCCAAATTTCCACTTAGTTATATCCACAAACAACGGAGACATAAGTTTATAACTAAAAAGTACACATTTAGTTCCACAGCACAACATTGTGAATAACACATAAAAATGTATAAAAATAAGAGTAATTAATTAAATCAGATGTAAAATTACAAAATAAACACAAACAACTCTATTTTGGAACTAATAAAATGTTTTTATATTGTCTTATTGTCACACAAAAAAATGTGAATGTTAAATACACTAACATAAACCAATACAAACAATAACAGACTTGTAAAACATGTAAACACTAAACTTCCAAACAAAAAGATCAACTGCACAACAAAACTGTGAGTAACAAACAGACCACTCACTCACTACTCATAACAATGGTAGCTGACACGGCACTTGGGGCCAAGCAGTCATCAAGTTTAAACTAAATCAGAGATTCTAAATCAAACTAGAAGTGTCTTTAAGTACTATAACTTTGTATAAAAGTTCATTACAAATGCTTTAATACATACATGAATTATTTTATCAAATATACTATATTTTTTTAAAACTTATTACACTTTTGCTATTACTTGCGACCAGACTTTTTGTTCACTAAAGGTTTTTAAATTGTTAACTCACACTTAAAGGAAACGTTTTCATCTTACGACTTCTTCAGCCTTCTTCAGCACTCATATTTTTTAAAAAATATTTTGTGATGTGCAATAGAGAAATGCTTCATATGTTTACTTGGCAACTACTAAAGAATGATAAACTAAAATCCATCTATGCTTAAACTTAAAATAATGTTTTTAATCAAAAGAAACTATTTTTGTAGTGTTTTCAAGTAATGTAGTCTTAGGTTGATAATCCATTTGACTGCTAATAGTTTTGTTAGCGGGTTTTGTTGTAGTCTAGAGTTAGTTCTCAAGAGGTTTAAACATCTGAGAAATCTAGTTGTTTCATATGTGCATTAAGACTACATCACTGAGAAAACATTTCAAATTGAAGATCAAAACGAACTTTTCTCTTCTCTCCTTTCCTAAACATTTGACCAGCAGGTTTTTATATGTATACACTTAGTGGTGGGATCCTACTAGATACTCTTCATGTTCTTTGACTGTTGCGATGGATCTGCAATGTAAGTATGGTAACTCTGTAAGGTTAACCATTGTCTTTTGTTGCTTATAATAGAAGAACTGAGCAATAATCATGACTTATTGGATGTTGATATCCACCTTATTTAGTTGCTTGAAAGCTGGCTTTTAGTGCAATGTTAGATGTGTTCATGTTTATTTTCAAGTAGGTAAAATATTTCTTTATACATTTTTTTTGTACATTTACTTTTATATTAAATTTTTATATTGTTATATTATTTATTGTTTTAGTTTTTATATAATTTTTCTATTACTTATTTATATAATAGTCATCCTGAATGATTAATGATTATTAACTGAAAGTATGAAAAAGTCAAAGATTTAAAATTTGGATTTTATAGCCATTATATTGTCGAAATCTTGTTGCTGTTCATGACGAGCTACTTGTTAATCTCTTATTACACTTTTGCTATTACTTGTGACCAGACTTTTTGTTAACTAAAGGTTGTTAAATTGTTAACTTACACTTGGAGGAAACGTTTTCGTCTTACGACTTCTTCAGCCTCGAGGATTTAATTTAATTTAACAACCTTTAGTTAACAAAAAGTCTGGTCGCAAGTAATAGGAAAAGTGTAATAAATTGTGTAGGTATACCAAGAAATATTTTGAAAAATTTACGTTTTTTTTTAAATTGTCATAGAACAGCTTTAGCTATTGGACGGATCATTCAATATATGCTACAATGCCTTGGGATCGAGTAAGTGATTAGCTGTTTCAAATTCAGTAAATTAATTAGGTTAAGTAAATCTTTATTGTTATTGTAAAAAGGGCAACTGAATCAATTAAATGTAATTGGTGAAATTATAACTCATGCAATTAGGTCAAAAAGTGTGTGTGGATTGAGTGTTGTGATGTGTGTTGGGTGCAATTTAAAATGTTTGTGTATTTTGTACTCTTCGGTTGTATAGGTTATCCTTATTTAGTTTATGCAGAGCTTTTAGGTTTGTTGATGTATTTTGTATAATTATTGTTCTTAAATATGAGGCTTCCATTAAAGTTTGATTATGTGTAATAATTTGTGAGTGCTTTAACAAGTCTTGGTATCATTTGTGAAATGATCTTCCTGTTTTGCCTAAATAAAAAACTATAAATGAACTACAAATTAATTTATATATGCCAAAGTAGTAGTAAACTTTTCTATTTGTGATGTTAGTTTAAACTGTTTATTAATGTAGATAAATGTTTATTTTTGATGATATTTAGGGTAGTGTTATGTAATTCAAGTGGGTATTTTATTTAGGATTTTTAATTTCTGTTTTAGGCAGAACTATACTTTATCAATTACTGAGATGTTGCATCTATTGTCTTATATATTTTAAAGTTCTTTAATTATTTGTTTTGTTCTAAGGGTATTTTTGAGACAATAGATCAAGGTGTTTTAGGTCGCAGGTTTGTGTTTGTAAGTATAGTTGGAAGAATTATAATGATTGTAGGTTAAAGATATATGTTGAATTTGTGTTCTTCTTTGTCTGTATGATTAATTGTTAGAAAAGGAGTTATTACAATGTTAATTTCTTTATAAAATGATCAGTAATAAAGCAGACATATTGATGATGATAAACCCTATTCTCAATGTTGCTGATACCACTGAAGTGTGGTATATAAAAATGTAAGTGTATAGGAACCGGTAAAAAGAAAGAAAATAAACAAAAAGCAATGGGAAGAGAAAGACTTCTCACAGGCCGCAATTATTGCACTCACTACCAACATGACAACCGATTGCTCTCTCACTGTCGAATGCCGCAAAACCCTTGCTACACTGCTCAGCAGCAAATGGACAGAGGCCCTACAATGGATACTCATCCATGTCGATAAGCCGGGAAGGAGAGAGCAGACCTTCTAGCAAAACGAGGAGCAAGTCTACTGCAACCAACACAAAACATCAGCATAAAACAAAATTGAAAATGCTATAAGGACCTATTTAAAGACCAATATAAGAACAAAGGGCAAAGGAAAGGCATGGGAATAATTTGTTCGAGGACCGATTCCCCGGGACCTTTCAAGGTAGGAAGCAGTAGCAGAATTTTGCCTTTTCACCAGACATGACTACCTGCAGGCACATCTACATCGTTTTGAATCTACATCTCAAAGAATGGATGGCTCACATCTGCGCCATTGTCCAGGTCTAATTCAAAATGAAAGAAAAATATTGTCATGTCCATTTGTGTATGCTAAATATTTAATTGTGTCTAGTCCTATGTTTATGTTTTCTGTCGTCATTGGGACTTCTTTAGCTCCATAGACTTAAAGAAGTCCCAATGACTACAGAGAACATAAACAAAGAACTAGACACAATTAAATATTTAGCTTACTCAAATGGATACATCACAATAATAGACAAACTATGGTATAAAATACAAAAAAACACTAAAACTAACATTACAGACAGGGAAACAAATACATCACATTACCATTCATAAACAAAACAACAAACAAAATAGCCCGCAAATTTCAAAAAATAGGATACATAATAGCATACAAAACTAATAACAAGTTACAATACAAAAACAACATGGATAAACTACAAGCACCAGGCATATACAAACTGAACTGCGGTGAATGTAACAAATTCTACATTGGACAAACAGGTCGCAGCTTTAAATAAAGAGTCGAAGAACACAAACTGATCACCAACTCAACATTTTACAACCACATAAAAGATACAGGACACAAATACACAGACATTTACCATAACCTAGAAATGCTACACATCAACAAAAAAGGACCACATCTCAACACACTAGAACAATATGAAATTTACAGACATACAAAAAAACAAAGTACAAACATATTAAACGAACAAACACAATACAAATCACACATACCCTTTGATACTATCGAAAACCTACCTTTAAAACCGTCACCGCTTCACCCAACATCTCCAAGCAGAAGACACTGATGAAGATTGGCACATAGCGATCGAAAACGTTCTGTCTCAGTAAGTTTTAACAAATTTACTAAATTCAAAGTTCGCATAGTCATGAACTATTGTTTAAGTGATTAATAAGATTTACCGAACGTAATGGACTATAAAATTCAAGAAATCTACTTTTCTCTAAAAAATGTGTTTTAGAGCATTCAATAAAAACACTCAACATTTTTATATAAATTCATATAGACTCTTATGGCCATATCTACCCTATTCCTAATATTGGGTATTAATTGTATAGGAGCGACCTTAATTTTACTTGTTTTTTTTTTAATTAATCCATTTGTTATAGATAAATGGAACGGATTTTAAAAACATGTAAATAAAGAAAACATTATTCAAAATTTGCTACTTAGTTTCTAATAGTCATAACTTCCAACCTAAATCATATATTACTAATTTATATTTAAAAACAGGAAATTATATAATGTATATTTTTTGAAAGGTAACAAATCTATTCTAAAACCATATTTTCAGTGAAATATATAGATTACTTCTACCACCATTCTAAATGTTTTAACCTAAAATAATTTAATTTAGTCTCTTTAGGTCAAAGCTAGATATAATAGAATTAATTATACTGGTGAAATCGTTTATTCTTCATACCTAATATCCTTCTTTATTTTGTTGCCTGATTTTCTATATATTTATATTTTATTTATTTGAAAATTGAGAATTACTGATGGATTATAAACTATTGTATATCTGTTAAATAATGAAGAAATAAATGGTCAAACAGTTAAATTTTAGGCTTGATTTAAACTATGACTTTCACTGATAGATTCAAATTTTAGGTTTTTATTTTTTTTCATAACAGTTGAATTTATAATAAAAAACCGTCAAAATTTATTTAAATACTTAAATTGATAACTGCATAACTAATTAAAATATTTTTGAAAATTAATATATTTTAATTATAAATAATTATGATAAAATTTATTTCTAGATAATTTATACTAGGTTACAGTAATACAAGCCTAAATAATTAAATTGAAACGAATGGGATTTAAGGTCATTGGCAGGTTTTGTTTCAAATTTAACAAAAAATTTGTAAAATTCATAAGTTCTTTATTTCTTGTAGGTAATTAATTACAAATATATAGTTACATTTTCCCTCTTTTTTGTATTTCTTACCTATTTTTGAATGAGTTAAAAGCATTATTAACAACATTATTATTGTGTATAAATATACTAGATCTTTCTAGTACATAAACATAGTAGATATAAAAGCAAGACAAAATCTGGAGGATTCATTGTCTTAAATGTTGCTAAAAATTATGAAAAATATTTGACTTTGGTTCTGTAGCAGATTTTGCGTCTTTTTGTATTTTGTAATAAAAATATAACAAATTTGATTTTAAAAAATAAATTATTTTATCTTATTAATAGAATATCAATCCATAGAATATAAATAAAACTTCTATACATTTCCAATTTTAAACGTTTTAGTTACGTATCTAGAACTTTAAACACTTACAGATACTAACTATGCTATAAAACAATAAACTCTGTAGGAAACCTCCTTTAATTTACAAAATAGTTAATACTTTCTCTGTTCTCCACTCTCACTCACTTTACAACGTGTTGGTTCTTCGTCACTTCCATCATCACAGTCGGGAATGTTGTCACACAAATAAGCAACAGGTATACATTCTTTGGTTTCTTCGCATTGCCAAAAGTTGGTAGCACACATCAGTCCAGGAACTTTACAGACAACACCAACAATCTGAGGGAAAGGTTCAAATGATTTATTAAAATACATTTATATCTCTATTAAATAAATATAATTTGGTTTACATATAAGTTTTACAATATTAACTTAATAATAATATTGACTCCTTCTTATAGCATGTGACTCGATGTAGAAGATACAGGGTATAGCTGGCTTACTTTGGCCTTACTGTATTTAACCCTTTGATTAGCATTCACGTACCAGTACGTGAGATCACGCAACGGCCAACGGGAACATTCATCCATTTTTCTCAGATTAGCATACGTTTAAGATTTATTTTCCTGTGTGTAGTGCTGTATTCTAGGTTAAATATTTGCAACTATCAGGACAATAAATTCTACTCATCTTTTGTATCCAAAGTCTATGGGTTTTCCCACGTATTTACAGATCATTTAAAAGTTTGTGATATTTTACAATGAATAGGTATTTTACAAAAAAAAGATAACAGATAATTTTTAGTAAAGAAATTGTCAGTAAACGGAAGGTAAAGTTTGGTTAACATGAGAAAATAAGTGAATATAAAAAAAATCAACAAATATTAGTATAATTTTAAAAAATTAGAGAAAAATTGTTTAAATCTTTCAAAAAATATGTTGCTTTCAGGGGCCATATCAGGGCAGGCACATATTGCTAATCAAAGGGTTAAGAAAAGTAATGTCCTTAAACACACAATTCAAATCAAATTTTGCCATTCACATACAGCACTACGCACTACACATGTACACCAACATTGACACTAATCGAAAAGTTCTTCATTTCATCAAAAAAAGCAACAAACTAAACACAACAGAAAACTACAAGATTTACAAATACCACAAACAACATCCACAATACATTCACAATACAAAACACATTCACAACTAAATACTATATTTGAACACATAATTAACAAATACTCGATGAACAACAACACACCACAGAACATCAATACACCTTAGACTCACAAAATACAACACACCTGAACAACAGTCTTGTCTAAGACAGAAAACATTAATCAATGCACTGATCTAGTGCAAAATGCGTCTGCTGTAAAATATCAGTAAGTAATAGTTTTTTTGCTAAGTCCATTACTGAAAAATTGAAGACAGAACATTCAGTTTCATAGTCAAGTGTTTCACCCACTTGACCATTCAGTCACCATTATTTAAGTTTCTTGATGTAATCATCTTGAATTCACTGATTAAACTAAATTTAAACTACTTAGCTAAGTGAATACGTAATTGCTTACTTGCTGACGCCTTTCAAAATGATCATTCCTTTTACGAAGCTAACCCTCTACTAGCAGCTTTTGGCTCTTTACAAACGGTATGACAGGGTTGGATTTATGACAGTGGGTGAGTTGTCGGTATCTTGTGTGATGTATTGGAAAAGGCAACAGGCAGGGAAAATATATTAAACAACCACATACACTTTGAAGCCAATAGCCTTTTCCAATACATCACACAAGACACCGACAACTCACCCACTGTCATAAATCCAACCCTGTCATACCGTTTGTAAAGAGCCAAAAGGCGCTAGTAGAGGGTTAGCTTCGTAAAAGGAACGATCGTTTTGAAACGCGTCAGCAAGTAAGCAATTACGAATTCACTTAGTTAAGTAGTTTAAATTTAGCACCATTTTTTAATTTAATCTGTGAAATACTAAATTGACAATAAATATATTTAACCTATGAAGAAAATAATCGATAAAGTTATCGAAGAAAATAATAACTGTGCGTCCTTATTTTAGGAATCAATAAGATTCCTACAAGAAGCCTCTACTTCTTTATATATTTTTTACATGTACATCTTCATTTATATTAATTGGTCTCGCATCTAGTTAACACGAGCATTGCAAGATTCTTATTAGATATTCTTAATGATTCTACCTTTATTCTACATCTGCAGTTTTTGTGTTGTACATCTTAAAGTTTCTTAAATTACTACTATTGGTATCACTTGGCAAAAAAACACTACTTAATAATACTTTTCAGCAGATGTGTTTTTCACTAGATCAATGCGTTATTCTCGGATAAGACTGTTGCTCAGGTGTGTCATAGTAGTGCGAATCTATAGTGTATTGGTGTGATGTGGTGTGTTATTGTTCATCGAGTAGTTGTTAATTATGTGTTTGTAAGTGTGTATTATTTAGAATGTATTGTGGATGGTTTTTATGGTGTTTGTGCATCTTATAATTTTCTATTATCTTTAGTTTGTTGCTTTTTTTGATGTAGTGAAGGACTTTTAGATTAGTGTCAATATTGGTGTAGTGTGTTCTGTACCCGAATGGCAAAGTTTGATTTAGGTTATGTGTTCTTTATGTATTTTATATGTTCCTTGTATCGTGTGGTAAAGTTTCTCTCTGTTTGACCTAAGTAAAATTTAGAGCAGTCGTTATATGTGATCTTGTATACTTCTGCCCAGTCGTGTTTGTTCTAGAGTGTTTATGTAGTGTATAGGTATTATTTAGTTGTGTTAGATGTTTTAAAGGCTACTTTATATTTGAGTTTGCAAAGTGAGGTAGCTAGTTTTTGTAATGTGTTGTTGCGATATGTTAATGTAATCTATTTTTGTGATTGTGCATTATTGTTGTTTTTCTATGTTTTTATGTGTGTCTTATTTTTTGCGCATTATGTTGTCTATCAGGGCGTGTTTGTATCCGTTTCTATAGGGTATGTATTTTATTGTGTTGAATTTGTTATTTTATTTTCGTTGTTCATGGGTATGTTGATTAATCTGTTTATCATGCAGTGGAAGGTGGCATTTTTGTGATGTGTAGGGTGATTGGAAGTATCATGTATGGCTCTGTCAGTGGTGGTGGGCTTTCTGTATATTTTAAATGTGTGTTTGTGGTTTTATTTTGTTTATTCCACAATTCTGTGGTATATATTTAATTTTCACATTTAAATTAGCATCTTACTTGAAAAATTTACCACAAAGCTTAAAAATATGTGTAGGTAAACACTTACTGTAGGTAATTGTTACCCATATAAATGAAGTCCATAGTATATATCGAGCTTTTATATGGTGATTTAAATGCATTACATGAATGGAAAACTGACAGATACTTTACAATACAAATGTATAAAATATCTTTAAGTATTACACTACACCCTTAATTTTTCCTAAGATCATAAATACTTAAAGTATTGTACTTATTGGTACATATTGCCAAAATATCATAAGGCAAAAATTAAAGTAAAGTCAAATTAAATCATAACTCAATAAACCCTTACTTCATCTTCTCCACAGTCGTGTACACCCCAGCCATTGAATTCACAGTCACGGATAGTAGTCTCATTTCCTCGACATTGCAAGTCATCTACTAAATACAATGGATTGCCTTTTTTAACCGATTTATATGCAGAATGAGGACGAATTTCAACAGCACCCAGTGTAAAGCCCAACTCACGACAAGCAACTTCTGCGTCTCTCATGTCAAACTGGTCGTCACAAATAACTCCCCATTCACCTAAAACTACATTTAACAACATGATCAGTAAATTTCAACAACTTTATTCTTTAATAAAAATTGTCTCCACAGTATTTATAGGGAAACAAAAGTTTGTCAGTAAGTTCTAAATGATAGGTTTTAGAAAAAGTAACTTTATTTATTCTAGACAGCTTCAATATATAAATTTATTTAAGTGCAATAATTCAATTTCTTGTATTACAAACTCTCCTTATATTTATATCTTGTTCAAATTTTCAATTGTTAATAAAATACTTTTTATTCATCCACTCAAGTTCAAATACACTTTTTAAACTTATAGTGGATGACACTTGATGTTAATACAGTTTTTTCAAATATTAATTCATTTATAAACTCTTGAATTGTGTAGTCCATTGCGTTTGGTGAAACCTAATTAATCACTTTTACATTAGTTTATGACTATCCAAACTTTAATTTATTTTGTAAATTGGTAAAAACTTAAGACAGAACGTTTTCGATCGCTCCGTGGTGATCTTTATCAGTGTCAATGTAAAAGTGATTAACCATTTATAAAATCTAATAATTAATTAATTCATGTTTTATATGGGAGAAAAACTTTTCACAAAATTGGCTAGGTATGCAACATAGTTATTTCGTCCCATTTGGCTTAAAGTAATTGATAACATATAATTTCATAAAACAGCTGGGTTTATGTTAAAGGTTGTGTTATAGATCAGCTACTTTAACCTACGGATCATATTATTTGATTTATATTAACCCTTAACTAACACCATGTTAAAACATGACTTAACAAACACCATACGTCTGACAGACACCATTATGTATTTTGGAATTAGTGATCATTAAACACTTTTAAAAACATATTTTAATGACATAATCTTAATATATTAGTGCGTTTTACAAAGTGATGCTTAAAATTGATTAAAAATAATTTAATATTACTAACAAAACAATTTTCTTTACCGGAAAATTGTTTTTTCTTTAAAATATTTATTTTGTAATCTAAACATCGTAATTTGTGATAATGTAAAGCTATTTCAATGTCGTAGAGACCAGCATTTCATCAACGCACATCGTTGGACCAGGAGAATAAAGGAGTCGGGAGTTCTCAGAAAATTTATCAAATATTTTGGAAACTGCAGCTGTAGGGTCCTCATCTTTCCTTCCCTCACGATCAACAGGGTTGTCAAATCGTAATGCCAACAATAAAAATAAAAATCTATTCCTGAACATTGTACAACGAAATATGTCTCGACCTGTTCCATCAGTACAATAAAAACTGTCAATTGACTCGTTGCTAGATTTGAAAATAGCCGTATATATCAAAAGTCCGATGAAACCTTTCAACTCTATCATATACAAATCAGATGAGTAAGATTGAGGTTTTGAAAAATTACTCTTGATCAAAGTAATCTTTTTGTTTGTCCACATAATAATTTCATTCAAAATGTCATTAGAAAACAAAATTTCCCACACGTCCTCAACAGTAGGGTTAGTTCCCAATTTTTTTGCAGGAGCTTTTAGACCTGGTAACTGCACAATTATATTATGTCTTCTTGTTCTAACATTTAGAGGCTGGTGCACTTTATTCCATTTAAATTGTGTTCTGTTACGTATTTTTTTTTCCATAGAAAAAACTATCTTCTAGAAGCAGGGGCTCAATACTAGAAGAATCTATCACACCTGGATGCTCGTTAGACGACTCTTGGTACACATCATCATTTTCTTCGACCTCCTGTTCTGATTCGGAATCGTGTTCGCTATCATATTGATAATCTGGATCTCTATCGCTGTCATATGTATTAGGTTCTAAAGGTCCTTCCACAACATCATACACCAAATTCTCAAGATCGTTATTGAACCCATCACTATTCACAGTTACTAAGTTCATAATTGGTCTTCCATGTGATGGACCAGGTTTACCAGAGTTTTGATAATCCATATTTATTAAAAAAGAAACGTAAAAAAGCACACACTTACACTAAAAACACTATATACAAAGTTTGGAATGAACGAATAATGTTACTTAACAGACACGATACGTCTGAGAGACGGGAGAATGGGACGCACTACACTAAAATGGATTTGGAAAAGGCAAACGCAGACAAAAACAAACAGGACTTTCACTAAAAAAACTATACCACTCACCTGAAAGGTAGACGGGTTGGGGACGCACAAAAAATTCGTAGGCGGAAGATACACGGGTTTTTAAATTCGCGACCGTCTCTGAGACGTATGGTGTTAGTTAAGGGTTAATTGTAATTGTTTCATAAAAAATAACTGTAAAAAATGTCTTTGTTGGCCAAAGTATGAATTGACTGTAAAATTTTTTTGTTTATATTACTTATTTTATACTTAAAATTTATGTAAATAATATTTATAATTTTTTGAAATGAATAAATTGTTTTTCAGTTAATTAATTAATACACATTTAAATTAATATAGGCTATTTCCATTTCTTTAAATATCAGTGTAAAACTAATAAAATACTATGCGTAATTAAGAGAAATTAATCTTATACTCATCATCATACGTAAGAACTTAGCTTAGTAGCATTTACTTATAGAGTTATATTCAGGATAGCCATTTTGAGTAATATACCTTTTGGTTAATTCTGACAATGGATATATCTCCTGAAATGGTTGTCCTTATTATTTCTAAAAGTAACCACTACTAAGGCAAATTTTTTTACATTTACACACATTAACTTTGTTAGTAAAATGTAAAAACTTGTCTATTGTTGTTGCACTTGACTTTAGTTGAATGAGGGAAATGTATGACTTTATTTAAAATCAAAGTAAGTGGTATTTTAGGCAAACTAATTACTTACTGAATTAATTATTAATGCAGTTGTTCCTGAATTTTTTATGGCTCTCTAGGGGTAGAAATATTTTGTGGTGGCACCCCTGCAGAAAGTTGACCCATTAATTTGTTGATAAAATTTTAAGTACGAGAACATTTTTAATATATAATTTTTTTATTACTGTAATTAATACGTACAAACATATACCCGTTTCCTTTTTAGATTTTTTTTTTAATCTGTAAAAATAAGCAATAAATATATAGTTTAGACCCGAACCTAGGTGGTGGACACAAATCACCTCAGGAATCTCAAATTGTTATTAAAAAAATTTATTCACTGGGTAAAAATAAAGACAGAACAGTATTACAGAGTGTAACAGCTCTTTACTCGCAAAAATACTAGTTCAACAATTTTATTGTTAATTATAGCATTGTGTACTATCACAAATTGTGATTCATTACTTGATATTTATAATTTAAATGATCAATTCTGAGGCACATCTGTGCCCCCCCTGACAATGATCTGGGAGATCCAGGTAGCCACACCATACACTTGGAACCACTATAATAACATATAAAAGCATACCTAGTAATTCAAGTTCATAAAGGAAACAAACAGTAAAAAAACTGTTACAATTTTAAAATAAATGTAAAAAAACACTGAAAGAAAAACATAATTACTTTTAACTTCAATGTAGCCTTCATTGCTGTTGTTACCACCTGAGAGACGGATTTCATATCCAAGATTTGCGGCAGAACAATTTCTTTCATCTGAACGATCTCCACAATCGTTTTTACCATTGCATGTCTGAAATTATATAGAAAATTTGAACAATTGTTAATAGAAAATTATGAAAATATTATTATTCACAAAACGTAATGACTTCTAGAAACACAAATAATATAACTCAAAACAAAGACAGGCAAATTTTATTGTTAAGGATATAAACCCATTTTTTTCATTGCATTAGTAGTTTTAAAAAGGCTTTATTGTTTATCCCAGCTAGATTTTCTTTCAAATCAAAGAGGTGTAGTTAGAATATTAATAGAGTGGTTGATGCTTTCTTACTTCCCACATCCCCACCTTAATATCCCACCTCCTCCCTAACCTACAAAACCTTGAGATCAGTTACGGTCTGAGTTGACAATGGGACACATCTCCCGAAACGGCCGTCCTCAACAACATAAAGTAAGTGCTATTATAGGCAAGTGTAACAATTTACAAGTGTTTTTAGTTAAAATCTAGTAGCTCACATGAAGACTGAATCAACAAGTATAAAATATTTTTGTATAGAACCAATATCTGTAGCTGATGGCATTAAAATAATATTCCTTTGAGACCTATTTGACATTTTTAGAAACAGAATCACTTTTCAGATACATAAACTGAGAAAAAGTCTCAAACTCTGCCTTTATTTATTTGAAAAGTAAAATTTTGTAATATTTTTATTTTAGAAAATCCTTTTTGTAATTGTCTTTCAAAATATAGTATGAGAATAATCAGAAAATTGAAGTAAGAAAGGTAATGAAATAAATTTAACCCACATGTTACATTTCTGATATTTTCTTTAAACTATGTGTTCAGTAACACAAGGAATTTAAAAAACTTTTAAATTAAAATTATTTTCTGTGTTTGTAGAGCTGTGAGCAATAATTTTAATTATAAATCAATGAAATTTATATAAAAGTCCATTTTTAAAATGAGTTTTCTTTTATAAAAATTTAAGCCAGCGTTGTAATTGCTATTTAAAATACCAAACCATTACTTACCATGTTCTTATTTATGCATTTTCCATTGCCACAGACAAACATATCGTTACATTGAACTGAGCGTGAATTCATTTCGTAATAATCCCAGTGAGGTACACTTACATTGAGGCTTCCAGATAGGCCGATATTTGTATCACTTAATAGACATACTTGATCTTTTGACCTGAAATTAACAAAAAAGTATTTTCACCTTGTGATAAAGTTCTGAGCTTTCTCTAGATTTTGTATTTAAAATATAATTACAACTTAGAACTTGACTGTCGGTATGGTATGTAAATATGTGAACCTTAAAAGAAAAAAACTATTCTAGTAATTTTGATTAAAAGTAATAATTAATATTTTTATAAATACTATCAAGAGTTTCTGTTTCTATGTTAGTTTAATATATAATTAACGCAATCCTTTCACTCCCTATCACAGAGTGAAGTACCCATCTCTATGAATTAGATAAAAATTAAATTAGCTGAAATGTGGATCTAAAGATGTTCTTACTAACTATTACTGTCCTTAGTTTTATAATAATGGGGAAGATTCAAGTTATTACAATTTTAGTAACAGTTGCAGCATTCCTCTCCTACATCTCTACCAAATGGAGATAGCCTATGCTAGGGGTTCTCAAACTGTGGTATGCGTACCCCTTGGGGTTACTCAGAGCAGGTAATGAAAAATTAAACCATGTTTATTTAAAGTTGCTTGATTCCTTGAAGTTCACTGATTAAACTATAATTAAAAGGTACTTAACTAAGTGAATACGTAATGGCTTACTTGCTGATGCGTTTCTAAACATTCGTTCGTTTTACGAAGCTAACCCTCCACTGGCGGTTGTGTTAGGTACAAAGGCTGTAACGGGATGGATTTATGACTATGAAGGGGTGGGTTATTTTGGTTGTATGTCATGTAATGGAAAAGGCTGTTGGCTTCAAAATGTGTGTGATCATTTAATATGTTTTCTTTATCTTTTGCATAGTGTTTGTATAAAGCTTCAGCGTAAAAACTATTATTTATGAAATTAAATCCTTTACACTTTAAATTTAATAACTGTGATCAGCCTCTGAGGTTGGACAATTTAAAATTGCAATATATTTTTTACAGAATAAAAACTGTTAGACTTAGCTAATGTTGCAAGAAATCAGAAAAAATCTGGACTAAATACAGACTGTTGCGACTCAGAAACCTCTGTGAGTGTGTAGGATGTTGAAAAATTGATCTGTTCTTAGCATTCATATAAAACAATACAGGTATGATGACTAATGATTAGCCTTTGATAGTAGGTATTAACCAAATATAAGTTATAAACAAAACTTGAAGAATTTGAATGTTTTTTAATTGTTGTGATAAAGACAAAGATCTAACTAACAAAACGGGAGGGTCTGTGCCTAAATTAAATGAACATAGGTTTAGTCTGAACTAAAAGACTGAACTATATTTGGTCTAAACTTAAACATATATATATATATTTATAGGTTAGTCAATCACTTGGAAATAAACACATATAAAAACTTAACACATTATTGAAACATTTCGATCAAAAATGATCTTCGTCAGTCAAGAAAAAGAAAAACAAAAAGTCAAAACAAACTTTTTGTTTTTCTCTTTCTTGACTGATGGAAGATCATTTTTGATCGAAATGTTTCAATAATGTGTTAAGTTTTTATATGTGTTTATTTCCAAGAGATTGCAGTTTTGGACTATTGCCATTAGGTAAGTCAGTCAGTCTCCTATCTAGTCCAAAAATTCCTATATATATATATATATATATATATATATAGATTTTTTGGACTAGGAGACTGACAGACTTACCTTGGTAAGAGTCCACACTGTAGTCTTGAAATAGAAACACATAAAAGCACTTAAACAATGATATATTTCAACCACACAGTGGTCTTTGTCAATCGAAGAGAAAACACAAAAAGAAATATGAGAGAATGAAATAAAATAATGTTTTTTATTTTATAATAATAAATAATAAATTTGTAATAATAAATAATTATTTTATTTCATTCTCTCATATTTCTTTTTGTGTTTTCTCTTCGATTGACAAAGACCACTGTGTGGTTGAAATATATCATTGTTTAAGTGCTTTTATGTGTTTCTATTTCAAGACTACAGTGTGGACTCTTACCAAGGTAAGTCTGTCAATCTCCTAGTCCAAAAAATCTAAATAATCTTTACCAACCAAAACTAACCTAAATATATATATATATATATATATATATATATATATATATATATATATATATATATATATATATAATGGCTTGAGATTCTCATATCTTTTATGATCATAAAAGTTTTGTTCACAAATTATTTGCAAAACATAATAAGTAATATTACTTACGAATGAGCGAACGATCTACAAATATAATCTTTGGCTTCAAGGCAATGTGAAGCACAGTTAGCAGCACTTGTATGAAGCCATTTCTCAATGTGTTTTACTGAAAGTTGAGCGGATTCGTGTTTTGTAAACTTATCCAGGCCTGTGGTACAGTTTAGCTCATCATATCCATTTTTACAATCCTGTACATTAAAACTAATTAATCACTGAGTTTATAACATTGCCATTAAAAAACTTACAATTTAATTTGTTTTTGAGGGTTATAACAGTCTGATCCCAAGGATCATTTAATGAAATAATTATTTAGACAACACTAAATATCAAAAATATTAATCCCTAAACCTAGTACAACTTAAAAAGCTTCCTATAGCTTGCTGATATAACAAAATGTACCTTCAAAATGTAAATGTTGATCAAGTAGATTTAATATCTATTAAGGACTTTCAACTTTATAAATAACTTTAATTATAACTTTGAAAATAGACCATAATTTTGCTAACAAATTGTATAATATTAAGTTACTAAATACTTAGATATTTTTATAATATTAACTATTATCTTTTTTTTATCTTGTTGAACCTAATACTTGAGTAAATTAATGAAGAACTTACTGTCTCAAAATGTTTTCTTAGGCCATTAATTGTTCTCCTTCTTTAGGTTTGCTACTTGGAAGGGTTGTTGGGCTAGTAAGGGCAGTTTTGTATGATGCTATGACGTAATCTTTGTTGTAAAGATTTTGTTGTAATCATAATTATAAATAATTCTTTTATAACTAAGTGAAAAAACTATAGCAACTTACTGTCCTCTACCTGAGCTACTGATAGTTTTCACTAAAACTTATAAACTTCTGATTCATGGGTGACTTTGGAGGTTTCCTTTATTATCTGACTGAATAGAGAAAGCCAATATATATATATATATATATATATATATATATATATATATATATATATATATATATATATATATATATATACAGTACAGTCTCGCTAATCCGGTCTCCGATGATCCGGACGTCCGGCTAATCCGGACGGCCCAAAATTTTTGTTTAGTTATAGTATTTTACAGTGCACAATCAGTCTGCCGTCCACAAAAATATTTACTTTTATACTACTATATCTGTTATTTTTCAAAGGGGTTTTCCTACTCTAATAGACAAATAATATGTTTATTCATTAAAATATGAATTTACCCTATTATTTGTTTCTTTTGCCTGTTAAAGTAGGAAAAACTTCTTTGAAAAAATATATTCACATTAGATCTCCCAACACTACAACGCACGTGATATCAAGAGATATCTTGCGATAAACGAAAGATAAAGGACCGCTGACTAAACGGATAGACAGTCTATCCGTCTGGCGTCAGGTCAGTTAGGTTGTCGGACAGATGCCACCGTTACTGCTTCTCGCAAGATATCTGCTTAGTTGTCATTTAATTCTAGTGCAATATTGATCTGTGTTTTTTATTTACGTCTCGTTCAGTGTTCAGTGAAAATGGCGACTAAACGTAAGTCAGTGACAGTGACATTGGAACAAAAACTCCAATCTTTGTTTCGTATTGATGGAGGTGAATCGCATACTAAAATTGCAAAAGAGTTAGGTGTGGGAAAACAAACTGTTTCCGATCGGAAAAAAGTAACAGGAAATTGAAGATTTTTGTGCAAAAATTGTTAGTAAAGACATTTTAGGCGGCAGAAGCAAAAAACCAAAAAATTAAACCCTAGATGATGCTTTGTATGTATGGTTTTGCCAACAACGGGACAGGGTGTTCCATTATCGGGTGTAAATTTGCAAAGATCGCGCTGAAACTGAATGAAAAGTTAAAAGGAGACCCTAATTTTAATGCCAGTGTGGATTGGCTATCACGGTGGAAGGAACGACACGGAATCCGTCAACTCGGAATAAGTGGTGAAATTTTGTCAGGTGACAGTGATGCCAGTGAAAATTTCAAAGACAAATTTGGCAAGTTTCTCAGAGATGAAAACTTACAACCTTGTCACGTGTTTAACGCTGACGAAACCGGATTAAATTATAAAATGTTACCAAGAAAAACTTTAGCTTCCAAATTAGATTCAGTAGCAAAAGGCCATAAAGTTAAGAAAGAACGTATGACTTTGTTGCCCTGCAGTAATGCTCCTGGCGATCTAAAATTTCCACTTTTGATGATAGGGAAATCCGCAAAGCCGAGGGTTTTTAAAAATGTAAATTTAAGTGTTCTACCGGCCCAATACAAGTTCCAAAAATCAGCGTGGATGAACAGTCAAATTTTTAAGGACTGGTTTTTTGAAAACTTTGTTCCAACAACAGACAAGTTTTTAAAAGAGAAAAAACTCACTTGAAAAGCGGTTTTACTAATTGATAATGCCCCATGCCACCCAAATGAAGAACAATTGCGTCATGGTGACATTTTTGTTAAATTTCTTTCTCCTAACGTCACGGCTCTCATTCAGCCGATGGACCAAGGCGTGATAGAGGCGATAAAACGGCGATATAGGAAAAAGTTAATTTTATCGCTTTTGTAACAACAAGAAGCAGATCCAGCTGCAGAATTGATTGAAATTCTTAAAAAAGTGACTATAAAGGATGTCATTTATATGGCTGCAGACCTACTAATGATGACGCCGAATTTGTTCAGATTTTTCAACAATTGGAGGGTTGTGCCGAGTTGAAAGACACTGATATTTCCGAGTGGATTATAAGTGATAATGACATTGGTCATCAAGTGCTCAACGAGGACGAAATCGTCGCTGTGTGCATTGCAAACGCAGAAAATGACAGCTCGGAAGAGGAAGACTACACAGACGAAACGGTCAGCCCAACTCATGATGGGGCGGCTGCAATGCTGGAGGGGTTGATAGCCTACTTTGAGAAACAAAGTGATACGTCAACTGCGGAGCTACTGACCTTGAAACGCCTACGAGATCTTACTGTAAAACGACACCATTTATCGTTAAAACAAAAGAACTTACAGACTTTTTTCACTAAGTTTTTTAAAGTTTATTTTTGTTTCAGTTTCATTTTTGTTTGAGTTTTTTGTGCGTTTATACAGTATAGTGTAAATAACTTTATGTGAATACATTTATTCAACGAGAAAGATGCTTTGATATTTATTCATGTCATACCTTTTCTGTTACAATTACAGTATTTTTTGCTAAATAAGCTATGAAATACTGTACTGTATAGCTATAATTAGGCCTCAATTTCACTAAAACTACAATTTCAATGTTTCCCCGACTAAAACACATATTGTATGCATTTGTCTGGCTTTTCCCGTCTAATCCGGACTTTCGTTGATCCGGACAGGGTCCGGTCCCATCAAGTCCGGATTAGTGAGACTGTTGTTGTTGTTGTTGTCGTGTGACAAGTGCAATAAAAACAATTTCAGAGAAAGGTAGAGAGAGCACAGTTACACGGTTCCAAAGGCGTGAAGCACTGCACTGGCCACCTCTGCAGCTTTATCCGTATAAAGAGTCTCCCTAGAACAGTTTAAGTCAATCTTAAATAGTGCTGCAATGATGGACGGGCAGTTGAAGAGATGATCGGGATCAAGCTGTATCCCTGGGCAGTGCCTACATTCAGTGTATGTTCTTGATCCATCAGGCAAGATTTTCATGTCTTTGAGGTGCATTGTCCTCAGTCTGGCAATTGTTTTTGTTATTTCCCTGTCGAAGTTAAGCTCAGGAAGTGATGATTTTCTTCGGTTGTTATGGCAGAGCTTCTGTTTTGCAACGACATTTACGTCGAAAGATGTTGTAATCACGGGGGCTGGTTCGATGGTCCTCGCTTCCTTGGCCAGAGAATCGGCCTCTTCGTTCCCTTTGATGTCGACGTGTCCCGGGATCCATTGAAGCGTACAAAGCTTCTTGTTTTCCTCAATTAAGGACAGAAGGGTATTGATCTTTTGGGCGAGGTTTGTATTTCCTTTTTGGAGAGCCTGAAGAGCAGATCTGCAGTCCGTGAAGATTACTATGCCATCAGAGGGGTTGAGTGTTGTCCAAGTGAGGTAAATACTCAGAGCTTCTTTGATTGCGATGAGTTCGCTTGTGAAGTTGGAGGCGATTTTGCCTGCTGCAATTTTGTGTCTGGAAGTTGAGCCATCAGGGTAGGTTATAAAGATTCCGGATCCACCTCTATCGCTATACAGTGAGACTGTACTGTATATATATATATATATATATATATATATATATATATATATATATATATATATATATATATATATATATATATATATTTATATATTTATTTATATTTTTAACTTTGCAAAACTGTTTTCTTGTATTCACTTATCACTTTCACTATATGTATTTAAACAAGAATCTTACTTAATGTTTATGCAAGTTAACTTTCAAAGATTGATAGTATCTCCATTATCGAGCATCACTGACCGGAGGTTGTAGTATCAACTACTACACCTCCCGGTCAGTGATGCTCGATAATGGAGATACTATCAATCTTTGAAAGTTAACTCGCATAAATACCAAGTAAGATTCTTGTTTAAGTACATATATAGTGAAAGTTATATATATATATTGTAATATTTAATTTTATAACACACAATAGGGTTTTACTATTGAATGAATATTTAAATGAAGATATATAATTTCTCTATTTAAAACCAAAAACTACTCAAGAATATTTTAAATTCTTTATTACAACAATTTTTTTTATTCACAATAAACAGAACAAAAAAAAATAAAAGTTAACAAGTTTTAACACAATAGGCTAAACTCAATTCCTTCAATTTTAGTTACAAAATTTTATACCCTAGGCTATTTTCTAAGATCTCTTAATATCTCGGGGTTTATATGCATGAGCTATATCTTTTAACTCTTGGGTTAAATTAAATAAATTTTGATAAACAAGATTAAATTTAGAAAATAGTTTTAATAAATAGCTTCCTGATGAAAAAAAAACTTAAATTTTGGAATTAGCAAAAAGGACCCTAAACTGTTTGAACTGGATTATGTTTCTTATTACTAACTATTAATTAATTACAAGATATTCTAATAATGTACAAATTTAAACTTCCTTATAATCTTAAAATTCCACTAAAGTTTATTTCTATAGCGCTATATACTCAACTTATAAATTATCGAAGGTCGCTTGTTCACGTAGGATTTAGTTCTCTTTAAATTTTATATTTAACACACTTAAATTCTTTTTAGTTACTTCAAATTATATTAACACTGTATTATAGCTTTAAATTCACTTATCCTTGTTTTAATTTGGCCAATTTTCTTCACAAATCTGTATAATTTTGACGAAATTCTCCAAATGGAATTTTGAGTTCTCAGAGTAGGTCTGCTATCTCAACGTCACCACGCCAGACTGACGCTCCCTTCTACTTTTAAAAATTGTTTAAAACATGGTGGCTTCTCCTTCTTCCAAAACACATGTTGCATGTAATTTAGTTCGATTTCTTCTCACTAGAGTCGACTGTACTGACCTACTTCTTTGTTTTACAGCTGTTGAAGCGCCAACAACTTTGTTTTCACCAGTTTTAATTTCGTTAACATACTGTTTCAATTTTCCGATCCTTAACAAACCTTCCAGTGTTTATTTAATTATTATTATTTGTGTGTGAAGTGTCTTTACTTTTTACTTTTGTAATAATTCCGAAATGTGTGTGTTTTGAGCTGAATTCATACAAACATAACCTTTATCTCATTGTTTACAATCGTGTTTCACTTTCTCCTTCAAGTAATTACTTATGCCCTATGTTAATAAAATTTACAATTTTGTTTAAATATAATTATTATTAGATTATCTTGTTTTAATTTTACTTGATACAACAAATTTCCTAATGCATTTACAGTTCAAATATCTTGTTAATATGTTACAACCGTTTCTATGCATTTACCTAAAATTAGTTTCAATTTAATCTAACCAATTTCTTATTTGCTATTTTCAAAATGTTACAATATATATTTATGAAGAAAATCTAAATCTTGATAATATCTTCCTAAGACATAATGGGGTGGACTTGCACCCCAATTATTACCTGTATTTTTTTTACTTACTTCTTACTTCTTATTACGAGCTTCCAAGGTTGGCCTCGATGGCTCGATGTCTCCTATATACACACTCTGCCAATGGCCAGAAACAACTTTCTTTCAAGATTCTGTCCAGGGTACATTCCCGTCCTAGTTGCTTTATCAAGAGACTCCTTGTTGCTGCTGTTACAGGACACTTCAAAAGTATGTGCTCTAATGTTTCCTCTTCTTGCTTGCACACTCCACAGATAGAGTCGTTAGTAATATGAAACCTTTTCAAATATGTATTGGTGACAATGTGTCCCATACGAGCTCGTGCCGCAAAAGATGCCACTGAACGTGATAATGACTTGAAGATCTTTGGATCATTAGGTTGTTTTTGTAATGAATAATATTCGCGCCCAGTATTGCATTCTCTCCATTTCTTTCTCCAACAGATGTGAGATTCTTTATCAACTGCCTCTTTGCAATTAGTTAAGGAGTAACAACTTTCAGGAGATGGAAACAAGTTGCAAGACGCCTTGGCAGATCTGTCAGCTTCCTCATTCCCAGGAACACCACAATGACTGGGGATCCATTGAAATACAATATTTTTCTGTTCTAAGTTTTTTAACAATTTAGTTATTTCAGATGTTCGAAAATGGTAGTCTGTAGTGTGCTGTACTTGAAGGGCTTGAAGGGCCGACCTGGAATCGGTGAGAATGCAGATGTTCTGTGCATCCATAGTATTGCTAAAAACCAAAGCAGCATTTAAGGCCATCAATTCAGCATTCATACTTGAAGAGGAATCGCAGGGCACATAGTAATCCTCGTTTAATTCTGGACAATGAAAAGCTGCACCTCCCCTATGGTTCTCTTTATCAACGGAACCATCTGTGTAGATTTTTACAAAGTTGTTATATGTGGTGTTTATCAATTCCATAGCGACAGATTTTAGTAGGTGAGGTGAATCTTCTTTTGTGAGTGAACCAGGAATTTCAAGATTGGTTTTTATTGGGATTCGAAGCCAGGGTTGTTGTTCCAAAACAACTGGAATTTTTCCTGATTCCATTGTGTTTAATGATTCGCAGGGTTTGTTATGATGGTAGAACAGTGACTGTCGGATGTTAGTTTCCAATGCAATGTTAGAAAGAGTGTTAAGTGAAATTGCCTTCATCTGAAAATGTTTCTTCCACATTCTGTTTTTTATATATAAGTCAAAGGGCATGACTGACAGTTCAATTTCCATAGACTGTATACTTGTGGTTTTTGGACAACCCAAACAAATCCTCAGAGATGAGTTCTGTAATATTTGTAATTTTCGAATATGAGTTTCAGCTGTTCCACCCCAAACTTCACAACAATACATGATTTTTGATCTTACAAAGGACAAATAAAAATTCCTTAATATATATGTATCTGCTCCCCATGCCCTGCTGGCTATAACTTTCAACGCTTTTATTCTATTTGCACATTTGTCTGCTATGAAATGGACATGTTCTTTCCACAGTAGTTTTGGATCCAGTTTAATACCCAGAAGTACAGGATTTGGGTTATGCCGCAGTACGTTTCCATTTAAGTTTATAACTGGTTTATAGTTTGTGTGCAAGTATCGCCTGGAGAAGAAGCATACTTCAGTTTTTGACATTGAAATGGTTAGTCCCCATTTTTCAGACCACTCAGAGATTTTGTTAAGTGCCTTTTCCAGTTGGTGAGTAGAGGCAGTTGGGTCTTTATCAGTGGCCCAGATAGTGACATCATCTGCAAAAATAGCCATGCCGATGCCTGGAAGGTCTATATTCCCTAAATTTTGCATCATTATGTTAAAAAGAGTAGGACTAATGACTGACCCCTGTGGTATTCCGTTTGGAGTACATTCTTCTTCAGAATATGTATCATTGATCTTAGTTTTAATTTTCCTATCCTTAAGGAAGTCTACAATGTATTTCAATATCCTCCCTTTTAAACCGATTTCCATACACTGCGAAATAATAGATATGCGTGATACCTTATCAAAGGCTGCTTCGAAATCGATGAACACCGCTGATGTACACATTTTGTTTGAGAATCCGGTATATATACTTTCTGTAAAGTTTAGTAAAGCATCACAGGTGCTTCGTTTAGGTCTGAACCCGAAAAGACATGAACCCAGCAGATTATAATTTTCAAGCCTCCAAGTTAAGCGGTTATTAACCAGTCTCTCCAAAAGTTTACCGAGACATGATGTCAAGGCTATAGGCCTGTAAGAAGAAGCAAGTTCAGGAGATTTTCCTGGTTTTACAAGTGGAATAATTATAGCCTGTTTCCATTTTTGTGGTATGTTACCTGTCTCCCAGATTTGTGTAAAATTGCATCTTATTTCTTCCATAAATGACTCAGAACAATGCTGTAACATTAAATTATGAATGTTATCTTCTCCTGGCGTAGATGACTTCAATTGTGCTACTGCAGCCTTCATTTCAGTTTCTGTGAAAGGTTTATCACAGACATCTGTTTTGGAAATTGCTTCATTCAAAGTTGTAAGAAAGCTCTTTTTCTCATTCTTCAGATGAGTCGGCCAATTTTCCTCAATACCTGACTTTTTGACATATAATTTGTTGAATACATTAGCAATGTCATTATCATTAGTAGTTATGATCCCATCTGGATTTGTGATCTGATAGATTTTATTATCAGGTTTTCCCTGAATTGCTTTAAATCTTTTCCATACAGCTGAGCAAGGTGTGTTTGAGTTGATGCTACCTATGAAGTCATGCCAAGAGGTCCTTTTAGCCTCTTTTATAGCTCTCTTACATTTAGCCGATGCCTGGTTGTATTTGCTTCTATTTTCGGGTGTTCTAAATTTCTTCCACATTTTTCTGGCTTTTTGTCTTTCTAATCTAAGGAGGGATATGCTCTTATTCCACCAAATGTTACTAGGCTTTTGTTTATTTTTATTTACCTTAATGCTAGGGATACTTTCCGAGGCAGCAATCATTAGTTTCTGTACAATGTTTTCTGTATTACTTTCTGTGCAGTTTACTGTGTTATTAGTAAGATGTCTAAATAGGGGCCAATTTGCATCTTTTATTTTATGTTGCGTAGTAATAACTCTATGTGCATTAACATTTCCCTCTTTACTGTCGATATTAAAATATACTGGGAAGTGGTCACTAATTAGATCTTTACCCACATACCAATTACTGATTATGTCTAACAGATCTGGAGAAGACAGGGTAAGGTCCAATGTACTCAATGATCCTGTACTTGGTGACTGGTATGTTGGTTCCTTGTTTTCGTTTACAAGTACCAAATTGGAGTTCACAATCCATTCGTAAACTATTAGGCCATTCCTGTTGTCATTTCCTTTATTCCAAGAGCCATGTCTAGCATTAAAATCACCCATGATAAGGAGACATTTATCTGAAATCAGTAATTTTTGAAGTTCCTCATCAGTTACTAATTGATTAGGAATATACACGTTGACTACTCTTATATTAACATCTTGGTTAATAGTTATGTCACAGCTAAGTGCTTCCATATTTGTGGTGGTGATAGATTGATGACTTCTAACAACTATAGATTTATGTATCAAAGTTATGACACCACCACCTCTGCCATTTGCTCGTGAATTGTTAAAAATATTAAAATTCTTGAAACGAGGGTGCCGCTTTTCGTCTACAGGCAACCATGCCTCTTGAACACATATAACCTTAGCATTACTCAAATCCAATTCTTGTTTCAACTCTTCTATTTTATTCATCAAGGAGCGGGCATTCCAGTGCAAAAATTTCTGAGATTGATATTTAATGTGTGAATTATGCAGGTCTTTTGTTTTTCTCTCACGTTCATTAAAGTTTGTACCCAATGATATATGTTGTTTCATCTTCTCATCTTTTGACTTTTTCTTCATTTGGATATGCATTTCTACTGCCTGCTTTCTGCTATGACACCATAATTCGATTCTTTTGTTTTTTCCCACTCCTCGATTTCTCATAATAATATTTCTATCTATTCCATATAATTCTCTTACACATTCAATGTGCTCGTCCTTGGTATTCCAGATGTTTACTTTAAGACGATCAGGATGATTATTTCTTTGCTTATTATAACAGAAAGCAGTCCCCACCCGGAGATCCGATTGGGGGACTAATACTCCAGAATGTTTTACTCTCTGATTCATTCTGCCATATTTGTGTATGTATTAGGGGGCTGCAGTGGTCTTATGCAGCTTCTGTGGACACCTCTTAGTTCACTTGGGTTTGCTTAAGCTAATGGAATTCCAAGTTTAAGCCCCCTCACCGCGTCAAGGTGAGTGTCCACGAGGGGGCTGTATTTTTTTTTAAAACATTAAAAATATAGGTATTTTAAAATTAATTTAATTTTCATGTGTGTTTTTCTTATAATAGCTAAAAACCTATGTGAATTAAAATATCTTTAACAGTTTACCGCAGATCCATCGCACAGCCAAGCAGTGGGTATACAGTTATTTAATTCACAGGCAAATAAGTTTGGTCCACATGTGTAAGCTTCACCCCCTGATTTTTCCAATGGAGTTGCTGTAAATTAACATAAATTTTAAGAAGAAATTATTATAACTTCTACAAAAAATATATCATCCTTAATACTTTCAAGTAATCTATTATGTACTATTAAAGTTGCTAGTTGTAACCACAATGAATTAACTGATCAAATTATAAGTAATTATTATTATAGTAGCGACAATGAAACAATTGTTTCAAAATGCGTCAGCAAGTAAGTTCAAAGTTTACACTCAGTTACTACATACTATCAATTAACTCATATCTGAAAGAAATTTACTTTCTTTATTTGGTCACCTTCATCAATTATTTTGATGTTGCACCATAAGAACAGTTTGTTATATACTAAAATAGTTATAATAACTAGATATCTCAGTAAAATAATATAAGTATCGAACATTTAATTTGCAATTTATTACTATATATATAGTAATTATTTAAGTTATTTCTGAAGAATATTCAAGGAATTATATTTTATGGAATCAGAACTATTTGTTGTTCAAATATTAGTACTTTTTCGTGTAGTCAGGGAGGGAGGGGGATTAATTGCTGGATTGTTGTTAAATTGTTTATTATTATTTAAAAATGTGTTGCCTTCCACATTAGTTTTAACTTGTTCTTTTATTATTTTATCTATAAAAGCAATGCTCTCAGAAAAAAAATATTGAACAACCCTCTAGGTAGAAAATTAAATTTAAAATCTGTACAAAAACAAAAATAACTATGCACTAGATCTATATAAATAACAAGAAATAACACAACAATGGAAAAAACCTAATTCAAGAAATAATACATACTTTAAACATTTTGAATCAACATTACTTCCCACATAATAAGACATATAAAGTTGAAAAAAGGACTAGGTCATGAAATTTCTCTTATTTTTTTTATAATAATAGAAGTATAATTACAAGATTTAGCAAAAGAGTAACAAAAATTATAAAATTACATGATCTAGATTTATCTAGATGGACAGTGTTTCAGATATGTAAATAATAATTTAAATATTACCAACAATAATGAGAAACACATAAGCTCAATCCTAAATAGTACATGAAAATAAATACATGGAAATACAAACTTTATATCTGAAATAGGAAAGTAGAATAAAATAAAATTTTTAGACCTTAACATGTTAAATTTACCGATAAACTAATTTACAATGTACAGAAAATCATCACAAATGAACAGAACATTACCTAGAAATTTAAACAAAAAACAAAACCTAATAAAAAAAACTACTTAATGCACATAAAATGGTTACATGCATCCACAATGCCAGAACCTTTGTTGCCTTCTGATGATACTAATTGTGTTAGTTAAATGTACATAAATAGTCTTGTAATGGGTTTTGGATTTGAATCTAAGAGTTTATAATGATTAATTATAGTTTACACTACTGCACTTTATATTTGCTTTTGTAAGTTGGTAATTTCTTAGGATAAAACATAATAAAAGTCCTAACAAAACCTGTATTGGTGTGCAAACACAAACTGTCATTCTGTCGTTGTGTATGTAAAAGTTTGTTCAGTTTTAATTTTTCATTAATATAGTAGAAACCATGAATAAATTCATTTAAAGTTATGGTAATTTTATGCTACACTAATTCAGTTCTTTCTACGAGTTCACGCTCTATTCACCTTCCTCCTAGCTTCTACCATTTTTAACAACTCCATTTACCTTCCTTCTGACCAGACTATTAATATCTGGGTTAAATTAATCAATATTTATACCAATAACATATAATACTACATCATAAACTATAAATCTTTGAGTCTGTGACATTTGGATATTTAATCTTTTATACACATCTGCCATTTCTTCTTCTTTTTTGATAGGAAAAGATCATTGTATGATCGGAATATTTCAATAGTGTAATGTGTTTTTTATGTGTGGTTATTTATTTATTTTCAAGAGATTGTAGTTTTGGACTATTGCCACTAGATAAGTCTGTCAAATCTTCTATCTAGTCCAAAAATTCCTATTTATATTTGTGATACTTAACGTTGTCCATTATTTCTCCGTTGCATTGACTTTATAAAGTTATTATTGTTAATTGTAAACAATTGTTCACCACTAAGTGCAATTAATTTTTAACTTGTGTGATGAGGCACCTTTCAGTCACTTGACCATTGTCAAATCACTGAATTATTTTTCTCTATTTTTCAGATCAGAAAAATAATTCAGTGATTCGACAATTATCAAGTGACCAAAAGGTGCCTCATCACACAAGGTAAAAATTAATTGCACTTAGTAGTGGAACAATTGTTTGCAATTAACAATAATAGCTTTATATACATCTTGTTCAAATTTTCAATCGTTAATAAAAATACTTTTTATTCATCCACTTTAGTTCAAATACATTTTTTATAACTAATATTGGATGACACTTTATGTTAATATAGTTTTTAAATATTAATAAGTTATTTAAATTTAGTTAATTAATTTTAATAAATAATTTTGCTTTCTATTTTTGGCACTTCATATTGTGATTCTGTTATAATAACATACATATTTATATTAATTGTAATTATTTAAAAAAAGTAGCCACAATAAAACTTTTCTTTGTACACCTAAGTAGGGATTAATTTTAATTGTTTTGTTTTATATTACTTGTTTTTTATTTATTAGTTATAAAAATAGAACTTGTTTTGTCCAAAGTGTCTGGTTTATGAAATGCTTCATCACTGTTATTCATTAAATTAACTTTTTATTTTAAGATACATTTTTAAAACAATCGATGTTTCAACTTTAAGTTTCAAATATTTTTATTCTGTTTTATTATATTTTAGGGCGATTTTTAAAATTAAAAAGGTTCTCACCACATAATATCTGAAGCGGTGAAATACTGTAATAAAATAAAATAAGGGGTTAAAGTTCTACTTACTTTCTATCTTACAAGCAGGAATATCACATGTCTCTTTCTTAATTCCAGTTTGTGTACGTACAAAACACCAAGGTTCTTGATCAGAAGCAGCAAAATTTCGACAGTAGTTGTGGCCAGCAAGTGTTGCTTTAAATGTCACATCAGACACCCGGTACTTGAGTGCTGGTGTGACTAAAGGCGAGTCCCAAGGTAAGCAAGCCGTTGAGCTGAAAGTGACATTTGCTTTGCCCTTATAGTCCAAACCATTGCCGACTATGCATCCTATAATTAAGTTTAAAGGAAATGTATTATTTATTGACTATATTCATAAGTAATAATTGAGCTAGCTTGTGAGTAAAGGTTATAAATAAATAACTGTACATAAACTCACATAACAATATAATTTGTTGTCATACTTGTTTCATTGACTTATGTCATCATCATCAGTGACACTACAACAATGATGACATAAATCATTGTAACGTGGATGATAAAAGTATGTTATTTTGTAAGTTTGTGTGAAGTTATTTATGACTATATTCATTATTAACACATCAACTGCGATAATTGATTTGACTATTTTACTTGAATTGGTAACTGGTGTTATATTATTGATATGTAGCATTGGTTTATTAGTGCATGTAATAAATGAAAATAAATAAGTTTTATATAATATGCCCCACCACGGGATGAGGTGAATTTGGACTAATCAGGACTGCGCAAAGCAATTTTAGTGATATTTGCCTCATAAAATGTCTTGTTATCCTACTTGGGCAAACAGACATCCTCGGTATACAATATCAAGAGCTCAGTGGTACAGTATATTACAGTAAAAATATTGACTAAATCTCCAATACCACAATAATAATAAAAATAATTAAAATTACTAGTTGCCTAAGATTCGACCTAAGAATTTGATTATTTTTTATAATATTGGGGTTTTTGGCAATATTTTTATTGTAAGGTATCTTTGGTGTTTAGGTGTTTGGCTATCTGTCAGAATGAAACTGTTCAAAACAAAACTACTTTAAAACTGTCAACACAGAGATGTTACAAGGACTTTGTTAGGATTATCGGTGAACAGAAACTAAACTCCTCAAAAAAATTTGAGATTGTCAGCAGAGAGACTTACAAAAACTATATTTATATTGTCAAAGGAGAAATTTTGTTAGTCCGTTATTTTTTATCCAAAATAACTTGTTTTTCGATATGTGTCCTCTAGCCACTTCATTGTAAATAATGCTTCACATTTATAAATAACTTTTTAGAAATCATATTTTTAGAATTTTTCAAAATAATTACTACTTTAGGTATCACTTTAAAAAAAAAAAACTTTTAGGTATCACAAAAAAAACACTACTTAATGATATTTTTCAGCAAACGCATTTCACACAAGGCCAGTGCATTGTTTAAAGCAGTGATTCATGGACTAGACTATCACCTATCCTCTATTGGGATAATTCAGAGAGACAGATAACAGCAATAAAGTATTTTTTTTAAATAAGACTTTAAAAACATGAAAAATTTTTTCTCAATGGGTACAAGTTTCCTATACGGTGCCAAAATCTTGGCATTGTCATAAATATGGACAACTCAATATTCTTCCAAGAGAATATAACTCAAGTACAAAATACAGTCGAATTTGGATAATTCAAAGCTGAAAAAAACCAAGAAAAATATTGGAATTAACAAAAAATTGGAGTTATGAAAGAATACCCTTTCAGTCAAAATAGTCCAGTTTTTTTTGTCTTTGACCTCTGTTCCGGCCGTTTTCAAATATTGTGTCACTGATCTAAGTTAAACACTATAATTTGAATAAGCAATAAACTTAGCAGATTTATATAAATATAGTGAATTTATAAAACTTATAATTATTAGCAGTTAACCTATTGCTGATCTAATTATATGTGCGCCGCGGACACTAGCTGATACGAATTAATTTCTCGTGTCAATTTAGTTCCATTCAACCACAAAAATATTCTCACTTATGAAGCACTGATTATTAAATGTTTTATACGGGCATTTCACTATTATGATTCATTATGTATGTGAACAAGAATACATTAATTATAAAAATATTTAGACTACTGACCTACACCGAGCAAAATCTATACTGAGCTTCTCACTCCAGTTGACAAAAAACTGCTGAAGCTATCTATTATGTTTAAACGTCTAACAACAGGTCAATGGGCCATAAAATCTGTCTTTATTTATGCTATAATTATTGAGAGTTTATAAATATCCCATATAAAGCACAGACGTCTAATGTTGTGCGTGTCAGAAAATAAACTCTCTTACCAAACAACAAACTGATAACTGAACAGAGCGACCATTGATAACTGATTCTCCTGACACAGCTTACACACCAAATCCTGTGATCTCGAACTGAATGGAGAGAATTCTTGGATCACTAGTGTGCTTGGAATTCAAGCCCATATCCAAAGTAATAACTTCGAATTAAAGACGTTGAACCTTCGAATTATCTATAATTTGTTTACATTGATAGCATATAAAGTTCAAGGGACCAACCCAAAACTTCAATTATCGGCAATTTCAAATTAAACACGTTGGAATTATTCTAGTTCTACTGTATCTAAGGAAGACCAGAAAAATTCTGAAGGATGTTCCAAATTGTATTGAGACGTCAGAAAACAAATATAACCAATTAGTTAATTCTAAAATAAACCATTAAAAGCAACATAATTATACAAGCCTTTCAAATTTTCTAAACATTTGAAAATGTATAACGTAAATTATCATAAAAATATGAACACATTATTACCAATATCATCAGCCTTCCTTTCGCACACATATGGATGTTTGTTGCTCATTGCTGCACAGTCTTCTGCATCCCAAAAGAAATACTCAGCATCACACAAGTGTTGAGCTTCAGAGACCTTTAATCCAGAATTTGGACAAGGAAAGTATCTCCTTGCTACAACACACAAAGCTCTTGTGGATTGAGTTCTTGGAGCGTATGCCCTGCCACTAAGCCAACCTATTTAAGATAAAAATCTAAAGTTTATTGACGTAATTTTTAAACAGTCTATTAGGCGATTTTTTTAAATTTTAAAAATGGAACAAATATATAAACTTAAAAATTGGCATCCAATTTTATGTTATAAAATTTTCATTATATAACATAAATTATAATGTTATAATTATAATTATAACATTCTTCTTTATAACTTTCTTCATTAGAAGAAATGAATAAATTTATATTACTGAACTATTCTTTGACTTTTATGTGACTTAATAATGAACTTGTGATATTCAATAAAAAACATATTTTATACAATATTGAAATGTATATCTTTATTTTGATAGATATAATAGAATAATCATTATATAATTCATTTCCCAAAGTAAAAGTGAAAAATGGTTTATAAATGTCCATAATTCATTCCTTAATAATAGAAAAGTAAAAAGGTTTTTCCTAAAAAAACAGTCGGTTTAACATGTAATTCTTGCAAGTACAAATACGAAAACTTGAAAAACTAAAGAGAGGTTTATACTAACGCCCTCCTTGACTCGAATATACACTTTTGCTTATTTGTAAATACTTGCTTAGGCCAGACCAAGGCTTGCTTTAAAGAAGATCATGAGCCCTATATAGGGCAATCCTGTGATTAAAACCAATGATTTAATAATATTCCTTAGCAAATATATTACAAACTAGTCATGGGCAGGGTTTTGGGGGGTCAGGGGAGCCCATTATAAGTTTGGTAAGCATTCATTTGTTAAGTTCAAAACGTAAATGTTTCACCATTATGGACAGTAAAATCTGTCAAAATAAATAGTTTTAGAAACATTTTGTAAAAGAAAAAAAAGTATATATAACATCAAAAACATTTGATAATCATTGTCCAGAATAACTACTAACCCGGCCACCAGTTGTTGTATTCGAAGCTATCCTCAGAGCCTTCCCAGATCCATAGTGGTCTACCCAACACAGACACTCCAACTCCAGATGTCATGACACTTGAAGGAGTCATATTGGTACCCAGATGTATCAACCACTCGGAGATAAAATCATTTTCTTCCTAAACATCACAAACAGTTCAAACAAGAACAGTGCATTGTAAACATGTGGGCAGTGCCAAATATGTGATTAAATAATATGTAACTAAGTGAATACTTAAGATTAGAGGCTTTGCTTCGTAAAAGGAATGGTTCTTTTAAAACCGTCACCAAGTAAGCTTTTAAGTATTCACTTAGTTAAGTATTATGTAATTATAGTTTAATCAGTGAATTCAAGATAATTACAACAAACAACTTCAACCATATACGCATTGGAAAGGTATGTATTTAAAATGTAACTAAATATATTTTCTCAACTTTAACTAAATAAATTTATATGTTGTACCTATTAAATTGTTTCTTAAGAAAGCTTCTGTCCCAACTATCATGATAAATATGGCTGTCCTCTTCCTGCAAAAATACAAAAAAGTAGCAGCAATGCATTAATTCCATGTACAAAAAAAAAGTACATGGAGCAGTCAAGAAGATTTCACCCTCATTCAAAAGCTTTATAGATTCATAAGAAATTATCAGGAATCCTTCCAGCAATAGTTAATCCCACTTTCCCATTACAATCTTGTATTATCAGCTGTTAAACAGCCACACCACAGAAGAATGTCAACAGACTGTGTGATATCAAGCTTTTTGCTAACTATAGGGACAAAGAAGTAGATATGCTAAAAAAATCAATCCTTAAGCCGGTTATGCCAACAATACCATCTTCGATCAATTCAACCGGTTTATGTTCAGTTCGGAGATTGACATATTCAAAAGCACAAAAGGCCTCTGATAAAATGATTGACAATAATAAAAAAGCTTTATTGAATTTCGACCAACATTTCAACCACACCAAGCAATTCTCAATATTCTCAATTCCCAATTCTTTCTCAATATTAAATAGTAATTAAATTTTGCAAAGAAATTTATACTGCAAAGATTACAAACCATCTCAGATTAAAACCAAATATGATTCAAAAATAAACATTCAGTATTGAAAATACTCCAAGTAGATGGGAGCATCCCAAAAAGCATCAAGTTGAAGAAGCTAGGAATGACTGATAAAGTACAGTAAAAGCTCTAATATCCAGCACCCTCAGAGTTGGTATATTGCTGGTTATCGAAAATTTCCGGATATTAGAATGGAACCTATATACACTACGTACTGTGTTTAATGTTATGCTACCTATCAAGGAAAATTGGATTCTTTGACTTCTATATTTTTTTTGTATTTAATCACTGTATATTATATTAATAAAAGCACACGCTCATGCTCACAAAATTTATAAGAAAAAATTGAAGAAAGAAAACAAATTTATCACTAAAAAGCTTTTTCTTCATTCAACGTTAAAATAAAACATATATCAGTACACTTACCTAAAAAAAATGATTGTATAATGTTTTAGTGATTATTAAAATTATCACTGATGTTTGATTGCCTGATACATGAAATGTTTTTCAAAAAATTTTGAATGAAGCATAACTTCCTTAGCTGAGTAGCATTTCTCACCTTCAACAAACGCTAGAATTGTAAAAGAGGCTGTAGCATTACTTAATGATATGTTTACATTTTAATGAACTATTTCTTAGTTAGGTTGGTTGATTAACATGTTTGACATCTGTTTTGTATGTATTTATGATGAATCACATCTTGTAACAACAAAAAAAAGATACTGTACTGACTTGTATTGTTTTGAAATTGTGCCAGTTAGTAGAACGGTCCAGATTATAGAGTCCCATATAAAAGAGCTTTTAGTGTACGGTACTAATAAATACTTTTAATTTTGATAAGGACTTTTTTACTGTTTCTGTAAGTAGCAGTAAATATAAAAAAGTCATTATTGAATAAAAATTATTCTTTGCTTCTGAAGATTAAAATAATATATACTCTATATTACTGTTTTATACAATTTTAAATTTTAAACTTTTCCATATGTGTTTGAAAGTTTTAAGGTAAAAAGTACATTAGTTTTATTCTAAAAACTCTTGCATATTAATATTTGGAAATTACTCCATGGTATAAATTAATTATATGAATATTTATAAAGGTGATAATGAATTCAAATTAACAATTATGATATTTAGCAAAAGCAAAATAAAATACATATCTGTTTAGGTGGGACATTTTCACATTAAAAAAATCAAATGAAAAGTTCAACCTCTAAACACATTCACTACATAACATTCAGTTAAATTTTCCTGTAGTATGATTTTACCTCTATATATTCTGTGATTTTTATACACTGCTGGTAGGAGTAAGCAAATTTTGCTATAAATTGTGCTTATATTCTATAATATCAATGTAGAACTTGTTAAAGTAATTGTTTCTGAATAAACTAATCATGACTCATCATTTGGTAACAAGAATATATTTAACTATAATTAATTCATACATAACTAAGGAAATACTTGAGAGCTTATTTGCTGACACGTTTCGAAATAATAGTTTCTTTTATGAAGCTCGCTTTTTACTATGCTATTGGCTTTTTAAATAGAAACGATTGTTTCAAAATGCGTCAGCAAGTAAGCTCATAAGTATTCACTTAGTTATGTATTAATTAATTATAGTATAATTAGTGAATTCAAGATGATTACAACAAGCAACTTTAAATAATATATTTACTTGTGAAGTAATATCCAACAAATGCCCAGATCTGGATTGACAGTGAGCCAAAGCTTCTCCTTGACTAAAACCAACAGACTCTAGATCACCTTCTTCTTTAGGTATCACCAGTAAATAACACTGGCCATTGTATGAGAATTCCCCAGGCATACAATGAGACTGTCTGTTATTGTAGCAACGAACCCATACACCATGTTGTTCAGGATTACAGTTTTTAGCTAGAATACAGCATTATACTACAAAATGTACTTTTTTACAATGTTAATACTGTTTAAATACACTCAAAATATGTAGTTTATTTATTTAAAAGTATTATTTTTGTTCATCAAGAATTATGTTTATAGTTATAGCAGTTAATTTTCACTAGTTCATAGGAATTATATTTAAATATAAAAATACAGTAGAGCCTCTCTAATTCAACACTCTTTAAATTGTCACCTTCTGTAATTCATCACCATATTCGTCACAGCAATAACAAACATAATCTGTGCTGCCACGTAGTATAGGCGCCAGAGAAGAATACTTTTTAAAACCTGACAGACAAAAGAAAATGACAGACTTTTTTAAAACCTAAAATGCTAATAGATTTAATACACTATATTTTTTCTTGCCAGTGTTATTGTTCTATCAAGGTACTGTAATATGGTTTTTACAACTTTTATGAAAATAGAGTAACATACTATATTTGTAGTTATGAACTATACAGCAGGCTACTAGTGTTTTTATAGTGATGTGCTATGTTTCACAACTTGTGCCATGCCACAATTACATGTTAATTTCACGACTTCCGTAATTCAACATTTTTTTTTAATTCGTCACGCCCTTTGGTCTTGAACGTGATGAATTAGAAATCTTCTACTGTACAAACTTCATAACAAACAAAATTACTAACTTTTGAACTCTAAGTTATTTAAACTATCTTGATTTATATGGTTGATTTTAAAAAACAAAATGTTTTTACTAGCAAATTATGTGATTATTTTTGAGAAATAGATAACCATGAAAGATGAATGTTCATTTTTTTTAAAACATTAAATTTTTGAAACTAGAAGAAAATCTGATACATTTTACCAAAAATATACACTCTCAACTAGAAATATTTTTAAATGAGCTAAAGTTGATATTATACAGTGAAAGATTATAATATTTTTACATTTTTTAAATTGTATTAGAATTCAGTTAAGTAGATAATTTTCCACAAAACAATATCCCTGTCTCAGGCCTGAAATTTAATATTAGATACAGTATTCTATTAATAACTTAGACTACATTTTAAACCATGCAAAATATAAGAATCATGCTTAAAACTTACTGTTTGCTGTATTACAGTCCATAATGCTAACTTCATTGCCGGTGCAAGTAACTATGTCATATGATACAGGTTTAAAATTTAAAATTTGTCCTTCATTTGGAAGACCTTGCCAAGTTAGCTCAGCGCCTCTGAAATTAAATTATAACATATATTACCTTTAAGAATATTTACTTGGTGGTATTGCACATCATATGTTTGTGTTACTGTCCCTTTTGATATTTCTTGACTTATTCAGGAGATATTTTCAACTATTGCTATGAAAAAGCGAGATCAAAATTAGAAATGGAAAAAATATATGCAGAAACATAGTAAAGTTATTACAAAATTTATATAAATTTGAAATTAAATTTTAGATTAAAAATGAAACTATTTTGATTGACAATTTTTATTTTTTAGAATACTACCTCCTAAATCAAAATTATAACATTATTTTTATTACGTTTAATCAGAAAATTTGAAGACATAATTTATTATCTCTAAATTTTTCAAAGATTTTAGGTTATGAAAAAGACTACAACACTTAAATGCACCAAAGTATAAAAATGTTCAAACAGAATAACTTCTCAGTAACTAGAGCCACTTGAAAACTGTCTAAACTACTTTAACAGAAATAATATAATGAAGGCGTATAAACATTTATAGCTAAGAAAACTTGTGTTCCTAATAACAACTAATGCTTAATGCAGATGAAGATTTCATTTTAGAGCAATTACACAAAATCCTTATCAATATTCAACAAATCATTTGTTTTAAAAATATGCAATAAGAAGTTTTAAAAACTACTACTTTTTAAAGTACTTTTTAAAACACTAATTTTTGTGGTAAAATAATTTTTAATTCATACAACTAACTCATAACAACTTATTCTGAAGTTTTCCATATTAACTAGCAAAAGAATGGTATCAATATTAAAAATTATTTTGATAAATTATGTAAGAGTAGTATCTACAAATCATTGTTGTGTAAATTTAAAAATTAATCAAAAAATTAATTAATGTTGGTTGTCTGTTCTCCTCTTTTGTTGTTTTATAGTTTTATGTATGGTTATTTTGTTTGGGTTTGTATATGTGTATTTTGTTGTTCTCTCAGTTTTGTTGCTGTTTTTAATTATATTTTGGATGAATTATGACTCTCACCATGTAGGTGGAATATTTTATTAAGTTTTTTTGACTAAAATTTCATTGAAAGTTTTTTTTATAGTTTTACAAAATTTTTCTTTGTAAGTGTACCTGTATTTTGTGGTTATTTATAATGTAAATGTTATTTTTAATGTAATGTAAGAATTGTTTTCAGGCTTGATAAGGGCAACAAATTAGTTGCTGAGGGGTCGCAATAAAAAATAAACTTTTAACTTGACATTAAACCAACTTATTAGTTACTCTACAGTAGTGCATATTGGTTGGAGTAAAATGATAGTACCTGTCGTAGCCAAGCTGTTTACAAACAATATTGGCTTCTTCGATCGTCCAACTGTTAGGCTTGTCACATACAACTCCCCATCCTGTCTCTGGAGTGTACAATTCAAGAAATCCTTCTGATGGCTTAACTCCTCCCCTTAGTCGAGCAATTTGTCTATTTCTTGGCGTTTTTACAGGTGTCAGGATTTTCTTATTTGTTCGGCCTACTGGAGTTCTCTTGGGAATGAAGTCCAGTTCTTCAACTTTAATATCAGTTCTATCAGATGAAAGTGGTATTTCACCTAAAATTTCTGATGTACTATTTGGCTGGACAGTTGTGGAATATTCTTTAACTCCTGGTACTCTTTGACTGTGTGAAACTGGAGCTGGAGATGTAGCAGGTTTGATATGGTATGTTTTAGTTGTTGAGGATGGAAATGATTGTGGTGGTGGTGGCATCCTTACATCAATTTGATCTACAAGATGGGCTTCACTTTCAGAATAACCTGCAACAATAAAAACGTACATTATTCTAGTGCTAATTTAGTGTTAATATTTTAAGGAATATAAACAAAATGCTTGTTGTGATCATCTTGAATAAATCATTAGTAATAATTGAATAACTGAGTGAAAACTGTTAGATTAGTTGCTGACGGGTTTCTAAAGAATCGATTCATTGACGAAACTGACCCACTACTCAAGAAGCTACTGAGTAGCGGGTTAGCTTTGTAAATGAAACAATTGTTTCAAAAAGCGTCAGCAAATAAGTTAATATTTTTACTCATTTACTCAATAAATACTTATGATATAAGCAAGAGAACAAATGCCCTAAATATTTGATAATCTTGATGGATATTCTTTATTTTGTCTATTTTTACAGCTCAAAATACAAACTGTTAATCATTGCTAAATAGTCTGATATGTTGAATGTATAAGATGAGCTACAAACAAACGTAAGGTAAAAACTATTTTTCTCTAATACTGGGATACTCTTAGATAAAACCATAACTTGCATAAGGAAAGACCTGAGTCTTCTAACTACCAAGGTTGTAGGTGCATTTTCCTTAAAGTATTGGAAATGAGCCAGATAAGGACCTTTCCAGGAAGGGTTGCCAATCTTGATTCTCCCTGACTCCTGTTACTAGGGGAACTTCATATTCTTCCTGTGATATTCCTAACATTCCATCTACGCATCTGTTTATTGAGTAGACATCTCCCATATGAGGCACATGAGGCACATGAGTCACCATTTCTCATTGCACTTGGTTTCAAGGAATTTCTAAATCATTTCCTCATCCTTCTTTCTATACCTTGGTGTAAAGTTACCTCTCTAAGCCTTATACAGGTATATTCGCCTTTGGATTTGATACTAATTAACCCTTCCCATACTATAATCAAATATATAACCATTAATCCAGATTTATTTATCAAAAATAATACTCTTTAGCTACTTGTATAGTTGATATATATTATTATATAAGTATAATTTAACTAAGTAAAATCGCAATAAGTTTTAGAAACATGCACAATAAGTATTTACAATGGGTAAGGTGCATATTTTAAGAACATCCAGCAACTAAAGATATAGGCAACGAAGGATTTTCTAGTACGATACCACTGTAACGTTTTTTTACAGACCTGTTACAAATATATACATAATCTGTGTTTTGGTCTACTGTGTGTAACCCACACAGTAGATTGTCTTATGACAATCCTAGTCCAGTTATAATTGTTTTAACTGTTAGATCGTAGTTTTTATTGAGGAAAGGGAGCTAACAAATTGGTTGTCTGCAGAAACAAATGGCTGTGCAAGGGAAATACAGATTCCTGTGAGACATGTTCCATCAAGCCTGTACTCCACATCTGTGAGATATGTTTTGAAATCTCAGATATAACAACTTTCTGAGACATGTTCACAGTTTCGAAAAAAATCCCAACATAATAAATTTTTTTCATAACTAAAAATAATGTTCTTTTATTGTTTTTTCGTTAAAAGTATTAAGCAAAACAGTAATTAGTTCACTTAATTATTACATAAGAGGGTTCCCCATTTAAATGAAAGTTCATTGTAAAGCAAACCTTCTCATAAAGTGGGTAGAATGTAAATAAAACAGAGAATATCTGTAAAAATGTGTAACTTTTAATTAAAGTAATAAAAAAAATCAGTAACATATTTCCTGAGGGTACTGTGAAATAAAAGTGTGTCAATAAGAGTGTAAAATTTGGTTTTACTTACTTTTAGTAAAGTCGTTTTTATATTGAACATGTATTGAGATTGTTTATAAGCAGAAATTCTGTTTCAGCAAAGGCCTTTTTTTGCAGGATTTATAAACATTTGTAAATATTTGATAAGTCAGTATTATAAATATTGATAATATGTCTATACTATTTACAGTTCTCAAGCATCATTTTTAATATTTTAAACTGACTTGTATCAGGCTAGTGTCTTTTTTTGGTTTGGCAGTATAAAATGTGTTTAAAAAAGATTTTATTCAACTAAAGATCTTTAAATATTACATCAGTTAGTATTATAATTATTATTAATGCGTGTGAGACTATATAATGTGTACTATTTACAGTTCTGTTGCATCAATTTTAGGGGAATGTCACTTGACAGAAAGTATATGCGACTGTGTTATCAGCCGTTAAGCATAAAAATTTGTTTACATGTTGCTATCATCTGTCGTTGAAACACAGTCTGTTAAGAGCGATATCTGTTTAATAGGGTCTGATATAATAAAGTTATACTGTATTTTATCATTTATTTACTTGCAGTTTTTGTGTTGTTTTACTCATTTATTTATTCATTTTTTCTGTAAGAATCGATAAAAAACAAAAAGTTATTTAAACAAATAAAAACTTTTCTTCCACTAGTTTGGAATTTTAGGAAAAGTCATTCTTACCACTTACGGGGTAAGAAGGCTTAAGGACTATTCGAAATATATATATATATATATATATATATATATATATATATATATATATATATATATATATATATATATATATATAAATATAAAATACGTTTTCTTGTTTAATAATTTAAAACAACATAGGTTATTCAAATACAAGAATATTTATTATTTTATATCCAAAGCTTTTCGTTGGCAAACAGTACCAACATCATCAGGAATGAAAATTACAATAATGTAAGCTATAGGCCTAAAACATATGATATGTTTTAGGCCTATAGCTTATATTATTGTAATTTTCATTCCTGATGATGTTGGTACTGTTTGCCAACGAAAAGCTTTGGATATAAAATAATAAATATTCTTGTATTTGAATAACCTATGTTGTTTTAAAATATATATATATATATATATATATATATAATTTTTTAAAAAATTTACATCAAATTCGATTTAATCTCCTTCAAATTACAGCTCTTAGCTGGCAATGCACTCATCCCAATGTTGAATCCATGACTGAAAACATTTCTGGAAAGCTTTTTCTTGGAAGGACGATTAACTGCTCGGTCATGGCCCTTTCAATACCAGGAATGGTGTCAAAACGTTTTCCTTCAAGCACAGGTTTCATTTGTGAGAAGAGCCAGAAGTCACATGGCGCTAAATCGTGTGAATACGGCAGATGTGAACAGACAGGAACACTTTTTTTGGTCAAAAACTTAAGAACTTGGGAGGTGTGACACGATGCATTGGCGTGATGAAGAAGAAAGCCATTCGTTCATTTATCTGAACCGTACGAGATCTTAACATTTTCTAATAGCTCTCGAATAGTCATTTGCCTGTTTGGATCTACCATTGTTTCTAATTTCTGCACATTGTTGTCTGTTTTTGAGGTTAACAGACGTCCCGAACTCTGCTCATCTTCAACCACCTCATTTCTGCTTTTAAATCGGTCATACCACACCTACACAATCTTCAGAGTTACCACATTGTCGCCATACACAGATTTTAACAATTTGTGAGCTTCTTTGGCATTATTTTGAAACTTAAAACAAAACTCAATGTTAATGCTTTGTTTGAAATCTATTTTGCGTGACGACACGATAAACACAGCCTCACTCTAGTGGCTCCGCCTGACTCAACAGATCACGCTACTAGGCAAATTACATCATATAGATGTAACATCAGCAGTTGGTGCTATAAAAATTCATTAGCCATATTTTTTGATCACGCCTTGTATATACCATAAACTATCAATAAAAGGAAACTATTCTCTTGAGACAAGGCAGAATAAAGACAATATGGAAATAATTACAAATGAAAGCTGCTTGTTGTAATCATCTGGAATTTACTGATTAAATTATAAGTAATTATTGCATAACTGAGTGAATACTTTCGAACTTACTTGCGGCTGCGTTTCGAGTAGTGTGTCTGCTTCGTCAATGAAACGATTGTTTCAAAAAGTCTCAGTAAGTTCAAAAGTATTCACCCAGTTACGAAATAATTACCTATTAGTTACAAATTGTCTAATAGTTTAATACTATAACAGAAAAACTGTTTCAACTTATAATGTAGGTAATATTAGATATTTTAACAATAAATTTTAGTTACCACTGTTATATGTCCAATCAGTGTCTTTTGGATTTTTATGATTCTTTTCAAACTCTGGTCCCGGACAATCTATGACAATTACAAAAAGTTACTTAGAACAAGAACGAGAGAATATAATGTCACATACATAATGCACTAAACTATACATAACAATTAATTATAATGCTGTAATATAAACCAACAACATTTTACTTATAAAATTGACATTAAAATATCTTACATTATTCCATCTTCACTTGAGCTACTAGTTCTTCACTAAAACAACTTGACCATATATTTTAATATATTACATTTGCCTATAGTAGCACTTACTTCCTTTATTATTGAGGATGACCATATCTGTGTCCTATTACATACTCAGACAATAATTGAGTTACTATAGGCAAATGCAACATACTAACATATGTTCAAGTGTTTTAGCGATTAAAATATCATTATAAAAATTATTTTAGTAGTCTAAACGGTATAATAAGAAGCCCAAAACAGTTCTGTTACATATTCCATTATCTATTCTCACATCTAAGGACAATACCTCACATGTGCTAGAGGGATCATACTGGAATCATTATCATGTGAGACAAAACATTTAAATATTTTTATCTTTTTTCACACATTAAATCTTCTAATATAAAAAATAATTAAGACAATAGGTTTTATATATTTTTATTGTCCATGTTCATATGCAAAATATTATGATGATATCTGAATCCGTTCATGTTATACTCCAAAATCATATCAAGGAGTTCCTTTAAATTAGGAATTTTTGTAAAATCCACTCTTAATAAAGTTGCTTGTTGTAAACATCTTGAATTCACTAATTAAATTAGGAATAATTATTGCATAACTGAGTGAATATTTTGAACTTACTTGCTGACACGTTTTGAAATAATCATTTCATTGACGAAGCTGACTCGGTACCAATTCATTTTGTAGCAGGTCAGCTTCGTCAATGAAATGATTATTTCGAAATGCTTCAGCAAGTAAGTTCAAAGTATTCACTCAGTTATGCAATAATTACTTATAATTCTAAATAAGTTCCTAAAAATGTTATGTACCAATCTCTAATATTTTCTGCCGGTCATTCATAGAAATTCAGTCAGGACTTTGTCTTTTTTTGTACATCTATGGAAGTGAATTGAATATGGTAACTCGTTATAGAATTATGAAAATGAGATTCATTTTGGTCAGTAAAGTTGGTGAAAATGTTTGCTCAAATTTCTGAAACAGGCCTACTGTATACAGATAGCTAGATGGGGGTTTACCCTTCAAAGACAGATCGAAATGGAAAAGATAGAGAGGGCAGGGTCGTGATAGGAACCTTTTCTTAATACTCCAGCCACTAAATTGAACAAAGTAGTTTTATTATAGAGAAGGTTGAAAATTGACAGATGATAATTTACTATCAAGATATCTATACAGGTTATATGAGTGTACAATTGAACTTTCTAGAGTTGTCCTAGTAAACCAATTAATTGAAAAAAAATTGCAACTCAAACAATACAATATGTCTTTTAGTCAGAACAAAGTAAAACGACATTAGATATTTGAATTTTGTAGTCCATTACGTTCGGTGAAACTTAATCACTTTTACATTAGTTTATTGCTATCCGAACTTTAAATTTTGTAAAAACTTACTGAGACAGAATGTTTTCAATCACTCTATGGCGATCTTCATCAGTGTCTAAAAATTATATAGCTATTTTAAAACTTAAACTCTTACAGTTCCTTACTATCAGTTCCTGTTGAGACATTCCTATTCCTTTGTACCTATTCCTTTGTCAATTTTTGTGTTCAATCTAAAGTAGTCTGACTTGAAAAAGACTTACATCTTCCAAAACAAACAATTTCATTTATACAAAAAGTAAATAAAGTAAATTTTATAAATTTCCTTATTTGTTAATGTATATAACACTATATTTACGTACCGCTGTTGTATAGCCCTTCGTCTGAACTGGGAGTGTAGCTACTTTTGTCAAATTCTCTGCCAGTACAATCTACATTGTAAGCACAGTCACATATTAAAGTTTTAGTATTAAAAGCATTTCCTTTTCCACATTCTAATATATTTACTTCTCTAACAGTACATAGGAGATATTTAAAACAGTTCCAAGGATGCTGGTATAGTCCATAATAGTATTTTGGGCACTTTATATTGCTTTCATCCCTTGAAGCTAGTTCTGAATCTGGTATTGTTTTATTATTTTTTGAGATAAATCCAGTATCTGTAACAGTAGTTAAAGAAAGTAAATATGTGGTACTTAAAAATAAATACACATAAAATATCCAGCAATGTATGCATTTTATAAATTGTAAGCATCACACAAATCTTCTCTAGCAGTATCTATCTGTAGTTATAGAAAGTATATTAATACTTTAAACTTTCATGGACATTTAACTTATCTTTACCAGTCTCCTTTCAAGATTTCACTGTCCACAGAAATTACTTTAATGCTACATATAGCCATTCAGATCCATCTACTCAAATTGTGTGAGAGATAACCAGCCACAATTATTTTGTAAATTACACACCATGAAGGGCATAGCCAGGAGACATGTGCACCCCCCCCAAAGCAATTAATTTTAGCAGAAAAATATTAACTTATAAAACAAATTTATTCTACTCTACCAATATTAGGAAGCAAAACTAATAATTACAAAATGTATTTTATAGCCGAATATATTTTAGCAAAGCAGCTTCCAGTCAATCTAACAAAGTAATAAGTGTAATAAGTGCCAAAATAGCATATAATATGATTTATAGAGATATAATGTTTAAAACTTCCCGAGTGGGGATCCACCAACTGAATCTTCGAGTCATGCCCCCCCCCAAATAAATTGTCCTGGCTACGCTCCTGCACACCATGTACCTTCGGGGAATATATTAATCTTAAATTGTTTTCTGGTTTGCAAGTGGATACCTATTGTTATTTCATGTAAGAATCAAGTGTAACCATCCACTTGAGTTATAATTTCCCCTTAATCTCAGTACAAGAAGAACATAATGTCTTTTTCTTAATCATACCTGTATCCCAACAACCCTCCATTTTTCTTTTTCTTTACAAGGCTGTAATAATATTGTGACTTAAACCAATCCTGAATCTTCTCTGTTTCCCAGACCAGGGATTTTATGTCCCTAGGTTAATCCTATCTATTAATTATAATGTTTCATAAACATTTAGAGGTTAATAAGAATTAAATTAACTGATGCCCTAAAACTCCAAAAACAAAGCAATTTTTAAAAGGTGTTTTATAAAACTCTAGCTTAACCACTTATTTAAAATACGCAGCTACTAAATTTTTTAAATTTCATCAATAATAAAATATTGTATATATATGTAAAATTCATGCAACCCAGATTTAAATATATAAACGTGGATGTATTACATCCTTCATAATTTGGTTCTCCTTATACACACCAGTCTTACCATTCATTGTTTTCACACTCGAGTTTTGTCTATGAGTCGCAACATGTATTTAAAGAATGTAGTGACGTATGCAAAATTCATCTGCTGAGAAATATCAATAAGTAAATTCTTATCAGCAGTATTATCAATAAGTAAATATCTTGTCAAATTAAATTGTTAAATAAGTTTCTATAAAATTACTGTTATACTCAAGTACTTTTGCAATAACTAAAATGATAAAACAAATTGTTTGATTTCTGTAATAAAAAAAAAACTTTAAACGTTTTTGTTTGATGTAAATGAGGAAATGATACAATATTGTGCCACATAACTGTAGATAATCTTAAATTATTACCAAATAATTTTATACTAAAACGCTTAATTACCATTGTTATGAGTCCATTCAGGTATGAACTGTGATTCATCAACATTTTCATCTACATTATGATCAATTTCTTCATTTTGTGTGTCACTGCAGTCTACATTGTAAGGATAGTCACATACTGAGAGATTAGGGTTAAAAGCTGTTCCTGGGCCACAATCCATTATAAATGTCCTGCCATGATCACATTGCAAGAACTTATAACAGTTAGAAGGGTGTTTGTAAAGACCAGAAGCACCTTCTGGGCATTTAAGTTGTTTGTGTTTCCTTGGACCTGGGTTCTGTCTTGTAGTACTGTTTGCTTCAGGGAAATAATTATGATTTGGAGATTGATAGCCTGTAGTTACTTTGGGAGTCGGAGGGTAAATATTAGCTGGGTTTGGAAAGGAGTTTGGTTGTACGTTGCTTGACTGGCCATTTTGAAATGGTGTGTAAGATGGCTGACCATTTTGGGGTGGTGAATAAGAAGGTTGTCTTCCTTGTAAAGGTCCATAATATGGACGACCACTTTGAGAGTCTACATAAGATGGTTGGCCACCTTGAGAGGGTATGTATGATGGATGACTTTGGGACGGTTGACCATTTGGAGAAGGGATGTATTGTGGTTGGCCATTTTGAGAAGGAATATATTGTGGTTGGCCATTTTGAGAAGGGATATATTGTGGTTGACCAACTTGAGGAGGGATATATGATGGTTGGCCACTTTGAGGAGGTATATATGATGGTTGACCACTTTGAGATGGTATATAGTAAGGTTGGCCACTTTGTGGTTGTACGTAAGAAGGTTGATCTGTATAAAATGGCCCATAAGAGGGTTGACTTACTGGTGGCTGTACAGGTTGTGTGTTGCCTTGTGGGTATATATTACCTGGCTTTTGATTTGGACTACCTTGTGAGATTGTTGGATAAATGCTATGTGGCTGACCTGGAGCTCCAGGATAACTACCAACCACATAGCCTGATTGACTATGCTGAGGTACTCCTGAAGGATAATTCCCTGGCTGTCCTTGAGAATTTACAGATTTACTATAATAGCCATGTTGAGTTGGTTGTTTTTGGTTTGAAGTAAAACCTGGATATTGTGATTGATTCTGTGGATTTGATGGTGGTTGAACACCTTGATATATACCAGTGTTGATATAATATCCAGGATTTGGTGACCCATAAGTATTTACATAGCCTGGTTGATAATGCTGAGAACTTGAACTGCCTCCAAAGGGAACTGCTGAGTCAGGAGACTGTAAATTTGGGTTTTTATCGTTATAAGTTGGTTGGATATTGAAAGGAGAACCAACGTTAAAATATTGTCTTGGACCGCTTTTGGTTTTAGATTCTTCTTCACTTGGAACAGGCTGTTCAGGCTTATAAAATGGATTATAGCCAGGTTGGACTCCCAGGTATCCCGTTGTTGGTGGTGTTACTTTGTATGATTTAAATCCTCTATTAAAAGGATGGCGGTTGGTTGCTGGCGCAATAGATGCTGGTGGCTCATCAACAACATCTGAAGTATTAATAAAAATATTAGAAAAATATAACTAAATGGCATTTTTAGTATACAATTTAAAAAAATATTGTTTTATAAAAGTTTTAAAATAAATGAAGATGGGAAAGTAAATTATAAAAATTTTCATGATATAGTAATACTTTGTAAGAGAAAAAATAAGTTAGTATGTAAACACTCAACAGTTTGAAGAACAACTAAAAATATTTACTGGAGCATTTACTGAGACTGGAAAGTCCTTGGGAACTATAAAAATAAATGAATTATGCAGACAAAAACTGTTCTACTGACAAAGCTTTACAATATCTCTCGACAATATCAACAAAATTAAAGTGACAATAAATAAGTGTTAAATAAATTTGATTTGTTGTTTTAAATAAATTCTGTAAATTAAATTCAACTTTAAAGAAATAGAAAGACATACTTTAAGTGGTAGTATCATACTAAACATTGGAAAGAGTAAAGTTAAAAAGAGCCTAGAAGCAGATGCACCAGCTAAAAGTAGAGTATTGCATCTTGTTAGTTGATTCAAGAACATATTGTTACAACACATTGGTAATTCATACCTGAAGATGTCAGGAAAAGGACTTCAAATATGCGATACAGCATCAGTATATTAAATAGCAATATAATATTTAATATCGAAACCTTGTTGCTGTTCATGACGAGCTGGTTGTAAATTACTTATTACACTTTTGCTGCAAAGTGTAATAAATAATATTTAAAACAGTAGTCATTTGTAAAAGGTAATGCACCAGTTTTTAAATTTAAGTAAAGTAGAAATAATTATGCCACTGGTATCTCTCTAACAGAGGCGCAATATTTAATTTGTAATGGTTTTTTAATGGTAGAAAAATCTTACTGAAAGACACATTATAAACTATTGAAGCAAAAAGAAGATTTTGAGGTTAAAGAGCTATATTGTTTAAAGAAACTTTAAAATACAAATTATTAAAAGAATCTAAATCTTTTTTAATAAACCAACAAAATTCATTTCAAGAGAAATCCTTACACTAATTATAAATACAGAGAATTATGATAAGCTCGGTTAGACTAAAGTGGAAAGTTCTTAGTTTATTCAGAATGTTGATAATTTGATTAGATAAGATTAAGGTCAATTTGAAGAAGGCTAAACTAATTTTGTATACCAAGAATTTTGGTTTTATCATTTGAAAATCCATAAAATTATTAGTGGTATATCAGTTTTGGTAAACAGAGTATATTTATGAAAAATAATATGATCATCTCAGAAATAAAATTCTATAAGTCTATGACAAACAATTCACATGAGTAGGCCTAATATATTATTTCAATAGATTGTTCTGTCTTCTTTAAAAAAATATTCTAAATGTTGGTCATAACTGTGTTAATTAAAAACTTATTAAATACCTTTAGACAAATATTGATACAAAATTAAATGAAGAGTTAAAATATATTGGTAAAAAGTAATTACTTTTTTCACATTGCATTTTTTTAGAGCAAGATCATTCTATTTATTTTTTCTCTAAAATACTATTATACAAGTAGGCTTTATTATCCTTGCTGATTTTTCTGTTGTATATCATGAGGTTTTTCTATAATTACACTTTTGGTATCAACTTGGCAAAAACCACAAAAATATCAGTAAGTAGTGGTTTTTTGCCAAGTTAATACCAAAAATGTAATTTATTATCCTTACTATCTATAGTATTATTAGTAGGCTGAACTTAACACTACCTACATAAATTGAAAATCTAATTGACTTAAAAATTCACTAATACAGAAACATAGAACACAACATATAATTCACCCTTAAAATAGTACAATACAACTGACATCTTAAACCTATAACAATCACAAAATTAGGTTATATAGGAATCTAAGAAAATGGACTCAATACTTCCCAATTCAGTAACCACTCAAGCCACACTCAGTTTTACTTCAGGTAACACTAAATTATAAACATACCCATGGATAGTAATTTTAAAACAAATGAAACATATTAAAATATATTGTATAACGAAGCAGATACAAACTAGCAACGGAAATACCTTAAATCACCTGTCTGTATGAATAACGTAAGCGGGGGTGACTTTGTGACACTTTTAGAAGTTTTTTTTTGTATAAACCGAATAAAAATGATCCAATCTCAGTTATATTTATTACTTTATGTTACTAAACTCTTTGTTTATGTAATAATGTAAAAAACAAACTAAACATTAAAGTATGACTTAATTATGAATAATAATACTTGTTACCATCTCACTCCGCAATGCGGGTTGACTTTCTGACGATTTAGTTTTTCTACAGGTACTAACTGGAAAAGAGTACTGTAACAATGTAACCCCACAAAACTGTACCAGAACATCAGAAACAAATTGAAAAGTATTCAAATTAATTTTAAATGCTATAATTTAATTTTTTTTGATGCTTCAGGCGTTGCAGTTCAACCTTGACCTAATCTCAATAATCTAAGCCAATCACTTGAAATGAACCTCTGATGCTTATTTGTTTGGGTAGGTTTATGCTACCCAAACAACTTCTGCATCATAAAAAATGGCATCTGGCTCTGATGGCCATTTCCAACCCTTCTTAGTTTCCTCCATATATGAAACAATGTAATCAGCTGTCTATTTCTTGGCAACCTTCCCTGGGAACAAATTTCCCTGAAAAACATGATCTCCAACTGAAAAGTCTGAATTATTACAATCCTCAGGGGGCGAATGTATCATGATTAGCATCATTTGATCCTTCAAAACAGTTGTTTTGAATCAGACATCTGTTCATGTAAACATTCCACACCACTTGCATCGGAGTCCTTTAAAGGAAACAAGTCTTTAATAACAGAATTATCATTCGACTAACTTATCTTTCTTTTCTGCTCTTTCGGAGTCTTTCCTTTTTTATCTTTGAAACTTTTCAGGTCTCCTTCAATTTTCTTTATGATTTTGTGCCAAGCTGCATCTGTCACAAACTCCCCCCCATCAACCTGCGCAATTTCGTTTAAGTAAGTATAACTTTAAAACAAAGTACATAAATAAGTTTTATATGATTGCAATGCACAATGATTATTAATATAGTTACTTGTATAAACGTCAGCAATTGGGCTGAATGTTGTGCAATAGAAAGTTTGCAGATTTTCTCTCCAGATAACAAACATGAGGTTTTAACTAAAACACTTTAACCGTCTGACATTTTGTCTAGACATACAAGTGATAACCAATAGGTAGCAGCAACTCCCAGGCACCAGATACAGTCATTCCTAGCTCTATAATATACCCAAATTTATTGCAATATTAAAACCAGTCAAAAAATATAATGTGTCACAATGTCACCACAGAAGTCAAAGTTACCCTCGCTTACGGTATCAAAATACAACCATCAGGTAGTACAAAGAAGTTCAATGTCAGAGAAGTAAAACAAGGTACAAAACTAGTTTTATTTTTAGTACAAATCAAAGAATTCTATGCTAACATCGTAATAAGCCTCACAAGAAAATGAGTCAAGTATATGAAAGCTGGTGAAGAATACGTGGAGAAACATACAACAAAATTTCTTGATTTAATCAACCATTTTTGTTGAACAGCTATTTTTTTATTTATTGAAAGGCTAACATATAATCAAAACACATCATGGAATATTACATACGTAATTTTTACATCATACTGAAACATAGTTTTGATGTTGAGTAAATTTTTAAGATAAATATTTCAACTAAGTAAATTTACGCAACTAAGAAAATTTGTTAAACACTTAAAGCATGGAATGATTTTAGCTCTACTTGGCAGTTTTATTCAGTGTTTCGGACTTGTTCTTTTAAAAGTTTTTATCTGTAGGATTAACTATTATATTCTACAATTATGCAACAGATTCATTAAATAAAATTTAAAAATTTTCAAATTAATAATTGCATGCGGTTAAAAGAAATTCTCTAAAATTACTTACCGAAGTCATCTTCATTGGGGTATACTGGATTTACTTTGTATTCTGCTGGGCTTACCAAGCATCTAACTTTTGCAGGAAAATCACACTCTAAGGTTTCTGGGTTGAACAATGTACCAGGAGCACAAACCTGGACATATCCTCGTCCTTTGTAGCAGTTAATGAAGCGGCGACAATCTGGGAGATATACAAATTGACCTGTTGATTTTGGCTCACATAAACTATCGCTATTTTTCTAAAATCATAAACAATTCAACTATTTTAAAGTACATTCTTGGTTTTGTGCTTTCATTATGTAATTTTAGAATGACAAAATAGGAAGTGTAATGAACAGGATAAATTAAGAATCAAGTAACAAAAGATGTTACAACAACATAGGCTCATATTGGAATGAGCTAACCATATTATAGAAACAGTCACAGTTATACAAAACATCAACCATAACCAAGAATAGTCCAGATCTTAAACAATGAACATTTTCTCAAAATAAAAAAACTCTGAATGAACAAACAATACAAATTATGTACGCTATTTATCATACTATTAAAAACCTTGATTTTAAAACCATCAGCACACAGCTTTCAAACACTCGTTGATAGTCAAATAAAACACCAAGATATTGACAATAATTTGAAGTCTACCTTCCAGAATTATTCGTGTTGGAAGAATAACTACTTATATTAATTAATAAACCATTTTTATAATAATAGCTTATTATGAAATTAATAATATTCTCTAGCTATAAGTGTTATCGAAACTGGAATAATTATTTATTAAAAAGTCTAATTTGCTACGAATCTTTATCACGTTACCGATTTCTAACGCAAGCGTAGAATAAACTTTTTCTGTTCTAGGTTTTTACATACACGCACGCGCGCGCACACACATATATATATATATATATATATATATATATATATAATGCATCGATCGCCCCCCCCCCTTAAAGCAAGTCGCTGGATACGCGCCTGGTTACACTTGCCTACAGTAGCACTTACTTTTATAACTGTTGAGGACGGCCATTTTGGGAGATGTGTCTCATTGTTAACTCAGACTGCAAACAATACCCAACACACTTCCTAAATACAATTATAGACTAGCCTACTCCACACACAACACTCGACAAACTATTTAAACCCAACAACATAATCAATGACATATACAACTCAGTTGGTGTTTACAAACTAACTTGTAGTTCCTGCCCCAGTTTTTATGTATGCCAGACAGGAAGGTCATTTTACACATGCTACCAAGAACACACTAAAGTACTAACAAACAAAATCACCCAATCGATAAACATCTCATATCCATAAATGACAACTACACAAACATAACATCTAACCTACAAATTCTTCACACACAAACAAATAACCAATGGTACACAACGAATACAAACTACACCCTACACACATACTCAACACCCTATTAAATTATAACTCACATACATTTTTCAACACATAACTCCTAATACTCACCAAAATACATCTACATCCCCATCCTAATATCTCATCCCCACCTAACCTACAAAAACCTTGAGATCAGTTGATCAATGTGGCACATCTGCTGATATAGCCAACCTTAACAATTATAAAAGTAAGTGCTACTTACTGTAAGGAAGTGTAAATTATTTACAAGTCTTTTTATTTATAGATTTTGTTGATGATTAGAGAAACTTCTACAATTGAATTTATTAAAATAATGACTTGTCAAACTTGCAATTAAGTCTTTGAAACACTGATTACTTAGTGTGATTGAAAACATATCTCGGTTAGTTCTTCATAATTTACTTCAATTATAGGTTTGACCAAAATATTTAAATTTTGTTAAACCATATTCAGATAGAATCTAGAAAAAATTTAGAATCAGTATTTTATATTCAATATAAATTTGTATTCATATAGCGGTATTGTTTATAATTTTTTTTGTATATATTGAAAAATCTAATTTTATTTCACACTAAACAATATTCTGTAATACTTGATTAGTTTTGAAGATAAATAAATTAGTTCTGTTACACAAATAAGGTTATCAATAGTCCGTGGTCAGAACAATAACCAGTATTAGCAGAGTATCAACAAGGAAAATTATATATTAATTGTAAAATAACTTGAAAGTTTACTTTCCTTGAGTATGGATAGACAATTTAAGTTTTATAACTGAACAATTCAGGTGTCGTTTTTAAATTTTTTTCTATTAGCTCACAGTCTCCTGATATATATCTTGTACAAATTTTCAATCGTTAATAAAATACGTTTTTAATCATCCAATCAAGTTCAAATACATTTCTTTTAACCTACAGTGGATGACAATTGATGTTACTACAGTTTTTTCAAATATTTATTCAATAATTAAATTATAATATTTGTGGGATCCAGCCGGATTCGAACTGAGAATCTCATGTTCCAAGTCTAGCACACCTTGGCACTGCGCCTAGTTTCCAATAGCTAGAAATATTTTTCTGAAAGGTGTAAATGAATTTTTCCCCCATCTGGTTGTTGTTGAAACCTCCATTGTACAACCTTAAACTGTTGCCATGGTTACCACACAATACCTTAAATAGTGTTCTAGACTAACTATAATAAATTTTTCTTTGTTAACCTCAGTAGGAATTTACTTAAAATTTTTTTATGATACTTGTTAACAATAACATTTATAATACATCTAAAACAACTGCTTAGTATAAATTCAGAGATTGTAACAACAACTTTTAAACTAAATAACAAAAACATTGATAATATAAAGTATTATATGAACATTTTTTTCTTGGCGAACAACCTTCTTTATTATCACTGAAACTGATTGCTTTGTAATAACAAAAGCTAAAAACTTTATTTTTTTTTAACATTTTCCAATGTAAATGAAAATTTAGTTTAAATAAACCTAAACAATAAAGTTGGTTTTTGTTTAACATACTTTAAGCCAAATATAGGCCTAATATTACTAGTTAAATTAAATAAATTGTGTAATAATTAAAATTGCTCGATTTAATATCAATCAAAGTGCCACTTTTGTTTGTTTTAACCATTGTTCTAATGTAGGCGTAATACCTAAGTTGTCTGGACAACAATAATTCAATAATAAAGATTCAATAATTTGAAGTCTTAAATTCTAAATACAATATTAAAAATATACAATTTTTAGTAAGTTATGAATAAGCTTACTTCATAGTTCTCCCATTTGTTTGGTCTGTCAAAGTTTGTGTGATCTGTGATAATGTTTGGTCTGGTTTGTGTCCATGAAGTCTGAGTCCTAGAGTAACTTTCTGAAGGTTTTGTTGGAGTCCCTTGGAATGTATATTCTGTGCTAAGTCTTACGTTGTGGTATTTATGTTCTCCAGTCTTTGTGTTAACTTCTCCATGATATGACCTTCTAGGCCAAGGTAAATTCTCTCTTCGTTTTGGTGGTTTAGTAACATGGTCATTTTCATCATAGATCTATAAACCAAATAAACTGTTTTAAAATTTAAATTATTGAGCAAAATTACTAATTTATTGTTATTTTTCAGCACATAAATTTCATTGCAGTTGAACTCACTCAAAATGATGTACTGTAAAACAAATTTGTTAGCCTCAAAGGTTTTGAGGGGAAGGCAAATACTTGACAAAGCTAAATATAAAAATATAAAATATATGATTGATTTATAGATAAAGTAACAAAGAAAAGAAACAAACTGGAGGTACAACTATCAAAAATTCTGTTTGTTGTAATTATACTGGCCAAAACTAGAACAGTGGTTCCCAAACTGGGAGGTGTGCCCTCCTTGGGGGGTGTGAAGACAAGACAGGGAGGGTGCAAGACCAGTTGAAAAATAGTAAGATAAATTCTCAATTAGTTAAAATTTAAGTATACATTTTATCAAAATTTTAAACTAAATTTACATCTCAGATTCTTTTTACACAGTTGATTTTATTGACCATGATGTTCAGAAAATTTAAATGAAATGTATGCATTTATAAAAGAAATATAAGTAAAGGTTGTACAATTTTGTAAACTTGAAATTAAATCAACATGACAGCTTGAATAGAATAATAGTACAAATGTGTCGTGAAACGAATGTTTGCCTTTCGATGTGTCATAATGGACATATCTTCAATTTGGATAAAACACTGAAAAGTGTATCACAGTCAGCTCTTCGATTATACTTGCCTTTTAAAAGTAGCTAATTTTGTGAACAAACATTTTCAGCACTTGTTGAAATAAAAACAAAATATAGGAACAAACTTGATGTTGCTAATGACTTCTGTTGTGCCCTTACGAAAATACAACCTCAAATAGCTATGCTAATGAAAAAAATGCAAGCTTATTCATCTCACTAACAGATTTTTCCTTATCAGTTAAAATTTACCTTGATAATTAAAACTTGAAATGTTGAAATGTTATATCATGTTTCTTGTGAAAGTAAGTGTAAATAAATAAATTGTTATATATACGAGTATAATATTTGTTTCTTTTTCATATGGCTATACCATTTATTTATAGTACGAGTATAAAGTGGAGGGGATGTGGGAGGCTTTCATTTTAAGAAGAGGAGATGTGGTACCAAAAAGTTTGGGAACCTCTGAACTAGAAAAAAGGGAAAGCAACTTACAGTTGGCGTCTGGGCATACACTTTACTTTTATGGTGCTTCAGAGGACAGTAGAAATGTGTAAAATTCTAAATCAAAACCATATTAAACATAGTAGCTTTTTATAATTAAATAGAACATAAACATAAGTTAGTTAACTAGTACCTAACTTAGTGAATACTAAGAGCTTACTTGCTGACACGTTTTGAAACATCATTCCTTTTACAAAGCAAAGCCTTACTCAAGTAGAGGTCTTGCTTCATAAAAGGAATGATTCTTTCAAAACTCATCAGCAAGTAAGTCCTTAAGTATTCACATAGTTAAGTATTATTTAATTACAGTTTAGTCAGTGAATTCAAGATGATTACAACAAACAACTTTATATAGAACATGTATGAAAATTATCCAGGGTCTAAGCATTTACTATCACATGTACCAATTAAGAAATCAAAACATTTTATGAAAATGTAATAATATTAGAAGAAAGGAGATAGTAGAAGTTTTAACACTGATAGGAGATTTCAGAGTTAACACTGGAGAATTAAAAATTGGAAGATAAGAATGTGGCACAAAGAAGGTAAAACATTTACTCTGATGTATTACACAATAAAGAGACTCTTCATGATGAATCCTCTATTTAGTAAAAAGCCACAGAGAAAATTGGTACTGGTATGGAGAAGCTCTATTCATGAAGTAAGCCATTTTATTGGTCAAAGAAAACAAATGCCTGTTGAGAAGATTGTTTAGCAAAGTATATATTGCTAAATAGTCTTTATACGGTACTTTAAAAATACCGGAGTTTGTTTCTACATCACAACACCAAACTGTAAGTATTTTTTGAATTTCCTTGTCCATTACGTTCGGTGAAACATTTCAACACACTAGAACAATATGAAACAAACAAATATTAACAAACAAACGCGATACAAATCACACATACTATTTGATACTATCGAAAACCTGAATTTAAAACCGTCACCTCTTAACATAACAACTCCAAGCAGAAGACACTGATGAAGACCCCCCTGAGCGATCAAAAACATTCTGTCTCAGTAAGTTTTTACACAATTTAAAGGTCGGATAGTCATAAACTAATGTAAAAGTGATATGCAAGAATTTGTTATACCTCAAGCTTTCATGACATCCAATCAATTGTCACACAAGGTCTTTTATGTTTTAAAAAGGTGCTGCCGGTGATATTAACAAACCAATAACATGACATATCTATCTGTTGTATTCCTAAAGAAGACAGTGAAAACTCATACAAATTTTTAAAAGTTAGCTACAGTAAGTAATTGCTTGTTTGGCTTATTTCTGTACAATTTTAAATATCTTGGTATCATATCAAGTATTTCACTGGTCTTCAAAAATAGTACATTTTTTCTTTACCTGTATTTCATTCCTGTAAGTGTAGAATCTATTTAACCCATGGTACCATTGCAAGTATATGCTATTTGTCTATATATTTCTCTTTCATAGGCATTATAAAATGTTTTGTTACTTTTTGTTCCCATTTGTGGTTTACTCTGTTTTAACCTGAAGTTTAAAATTTACATGACTTTTGTAAAACATTTCCTACCTCAAGTTAATTAGAGCTTAGCTAGTGAGAAAAATTCACAACGGAAAAAATTAAAACAGTTATTACACTTTTTTCACACTAGGTCAGCACATTTTTAATGTTGTAAGTTACTGACAAGACTGTTCCTCAGGTGTGTTATGATGGCGTGAGTCTGTGGTGTATTCCTGTTCTGTGGTGTGTTATTGTTCATAGAGTAGTTCTTAATTATGTGCTCAAATATAGTGTTTGATTGGGAGCTTGTTTTTGTCATTTAGAATGTGTTGTGGATAGCATTTATGGTGTTTATATATCTCATAGTTTTCTACTGTGTTAGGTTTTTTCCTTTTATTGATGTAATGTAGGCATTTTAGATTGGTGTCTATGTCAGTCTGTGAGTTTAGTGTGTTTTGTATGTGTATGGCAAAATTTGATGTGGGTTGTGTCTTTCTTATCTTTTTTATCTGTTTCTTCGTATCTTGTGGTATATGTTCTCCCTGTTTGTCCTATTTGAACACTGGGACAGTTGTTGCATGTAATTTTCTATACACCTGTCCTGTCGTGTTTATCCTGGTGTGATTTTGATCAGCGTAGGTGTTTTTTAATTGTTGGATGTTGTGAATGCTACTTTGTATTTAAATTTGCGGAACGTGGAAGCTATTTTTTGTGATGTGTTATCGTGATATGTAAGTGTTATATATTTTTATGTTTGTGTATTTTTTGTTTGTTGTATTAAGTGTACTAACAACTACTCTATGAACAATAACACACCACAGAACAGAAATACACCACAGACTCACACCAACACAACACACCTGAGCAACAGTCTTGTCAGTAAATCACAGGATTGAAAAATGCTCTGACCCAGTGCAAAACGTTTCTGCTTCGGAAAGTAGTGGTTTTTTGCCAAGATAATACAAACAAGTGTAATTTCTATAAAAACCTCAAGATGTACAACACAAAAACTGCAAGTTTTAAAATAGTTAATTCTAAATCTCACTACACACTAGTTTAGTCTAAACAAACAGACTATAGTTTCGACAACGATGTCGCTTTCATCAGTGCTTAGCTACTACTCCGAGACTAGTCTGGTTGTTTTAATAAACTATTGTGTTTGTTTTAATAAAATAATGTGTAGTGAGATTTAGAGTAAACTGTTTTAATTTTCACCATTGTATTTTCTCATTTCTTTCATTACGTTTTACTACTTTAACTTCATCAAAAAGTATATTTATATTTATCTGTTGATAATAAGAGTAATAATCCTCAACAAATAGTTCAAGCCCAATAAAACAAAGACATATACAACTCCCCAGTTGCATATAAACTAACATGTAATTCCCAGTTTTTACTAAAGATCATTTTGTATAATATGTATCATTTCATTTATAAAGGAACTCGCAAATCATAACACTCACTCAAACTTTGCAGAGTAAGTCATATCCATGAATCACAATTACAAGAACAAATCATCAAACCTACAAATTCTGCATAGATTAAATATAAATAACTGACTCTTCACAGCTAAACACTTCAAAGTATGGAAAAATTTCATATTAGTACAGCCATAGTCAAAACTTGCAATTTTTGTGTTGTACAAGTCAAGAGTTTTTGTGTTATTCATAGTCAACATCCAATTATATTATAAATCACACACTTCTTGACATGATTACTCCAAGAACTCTCTAAAATCATATAGTTTCCCTACCTCCCCCTATCCTTAAGTAACCAAGAGATCAGTTAAGGTCCTAGTTAATAATGGGACATATTTCCCAAAACTGCTGTCCTTATTTAAACAAAAAGTTAGTACTACTATAGGTAACTGTTAAAGTTTACAAATGTACTAGAAGTTTATGTTGAAGATGTACATTATTTCTTTCTTTAAATTTTAAGTTATTTTCAGGATTAAGATGTTTTAAACAGTAATAATAGGTAAAAAAGATAGGCATAAAAAGTTTCGTACATGGGGCAACAACTACTATAAAGACAGAGCTGTCATCCACATTGAACGGAATAACTGCTAATCTATAACACTCAAGACACATAACTGGTAAAAAACTATCTATCTGAAAAGCTTTCTTTATTATATCATAAACATATTTGTTGTTATCTAATTGTTATAGTTGAAGTTGCTTGTTGTAATCATCTTGAAGTCACTGATGAAATTATAATTAATTATAGCTTAATTAAGTGAATACTTTAGAACTTACTTGCTGACGCGTTTCGAAACAATCATTTCATTTACAAAGCAGTCTACGCGTAAATGAAAAAATTGTTTCAAAAGACATCAGCAAGTAAGCTCTAAATTATTCACTTAGTTAAGCTATAGTTACTTATAATACTATAGTTAGTTTTAACAATCTTTAAATACCTCTTCAATGTAGAAATTTCAAAACTTTGCTGCATCAGATTTCTCTGTTATTTCAATGGTGCCAAATTTATATTTTTGCTATGATTTTAGTTGAGGAAACGAAAAAAAGTTAAGAGAATTTACCATGCGTTTTGATTAATTCAGTTATCAAATATGAAATAATCATTACTACAAAACAATTCAAAGTGAATTTTTCTGTTAGAATAAATATATACATAGCAATGGATATATGATATTCCTCTTTAAGTTCTTTTACTTAAGTGTCAATGAACATAAAATTTGTAGTTAATAGATCAGTTGAAGATGGTCTTATATATATGATGACTTGTCTCCCAGCACTTGTCTTCATAGCCAAACGTTAAACATGACCACTATTTAAAACAACTTCACTAAAACACTTGTAAATATTTTACAAACTTGCCTATAATAGCACTTACTTATATTTGTTAAGGACGGCCGTTTTGGGGGATGTATCTCATTGTCAACTCAGACCATACAGATCATCCAAAACCCACAATCTAACCAATACAATTAACAAAATACAATTACAAAATAGCCTAGTCTACACACAACACTCCCAATAAACAATTTAAACCCAACAATAAAATTAATGACATATACAACTCCGCTAGAGTTTACAAAATAACTTGCAATTCGTGCCCCAGTTTTTAAATAGTCCAGACAGGGATGTCATTTTACACATGCTATCAAAAACATATAAACGCACTAAAACACCCAATCAAACTTTGTCTAACATCTCATATCCACAAAACATGACTACACAAACATAACTTCTAACCTACAAATTCTTCATAAACAATACAAAAATAATCAACGATACACAACAGAACAATACGAAATATACAAACATTTCAAACTATACTCTACACCCATACTCAACACCTAATTACATTGTAACTCACACACACTTTTCGACATCATAACTCCTAATATTCACCAAAATACACCCCCATCATAATATCCCACCCCCACCCTAACCTACAAAAACCTTGAGATCAGTTACGGTCTGAGTTGACAATAGGATACATCTGCCAAAACAAATATAAGTAAGTCCTACTATAGGACAGTTGTAAAATATTTACAAGGGTTTTTAGTGAAAATTAGTAGCTCATGTGAAGATAGAATCAACGAATATTCTAACACTTCTTTAATCCCTAATGTTGTCTTTTACTAACGCTTTTCAACACTTTTAAGCTGTTTCTTTCAATGAGGTTGAGTCACAAACCAACAGAGAATTTCAATAACTTTATGTTATTTTTGATCACATTAACAATTTTTGTTTAATCTCAAGTACAATACTGGTAATAATTTTATGAAAAGGTTCCGCAAATAGCAGCATTAATGTTGTTTTCATAGAGTTCCTTAAGTTACAAATATCTACTAGGCAGTGCTGATAAGTTTAAGAATTTTTGGCTTATTCAACATTTCATAAGTTTCAATGCATATTCGTAATATAGCTAACTAAAACTAGTTCCTCAAAGCTAGGTTTTTGAGGAATTTTTTTAATATATTTTAAATCTCAAAAAAAGTAAATCCTATTACTTATATTATCTGCAAGGAAATTATATAATTATTTCACTAACAATTATATAACAGTTCCTTTCCAATATAGGATCAGCCTAAATGTTTACAAATAGATCACCTCACTCCTAAATATCTACTACTAAATGTTGACTTAAACTAGATGAGATGATTGATACATACTGCTAATGAAGGAATTCCACAAAAGCACACAAAAACCAATAAAAATATAACTGAACAATGCATTATGAATTTAAGAGATATGAAAAACTAAACACACATTTCTTGAATCACCATTGCACAAACTGCTTGTAATAGTTTTTATCATTATATTATTATTTCTTTTAAATCAGAAAAACCATGAGATTACAGAGAATTGAGAACACACTGTTGTTATCTGAGATTAGAAGGTTACAGTTCAAAGGTCATGTGTGCAGAATCTGACCAGTATAAACAGGAAATGGGTCATCAATCAATTAAAAACAAAACTTATACTTTTTAAAAGGATATTAGAGAAACCACAGATATCATTACAGTATTTTGTAAATGTCAAATTGGCCATACACAAATTTTAAAAATATTGATCTCCTTCTTTTCTCAGTGTCAAAGGGGAACAGTTTCTGAATACAATCTGATCTCTTTGCTATTTAAATGTATGAAATGGGTTTATAATAATACTTGTTTAAATACCCCAGAAGATTAAATGTGAGGTTATAATTCTTCACACAAATATATTCATGAATATGAATAAATAAATATAATGGTTTTAAAAAAGCTCAAGATGTACAACACAAAAACTGCAAGTATTAATTACTGTATTTATCTGAGTTTTATTACATTACTTCATTTAATTTTTTTATTTTGATTTGTCATAATTCATACAACCCTTATAAAAAATATGTCATAACATAAGTCACACTAAAAATTAGCATTCGGAAGAGTAATGTGTTGGTAAAAATAGAATGGCTGTTTGTTGGATTTTGCCACAACAATTGGAGCTAGTTGCTAAATTCTACAGAACTGAGCCGTCTGGCATCAAACAGGTCTACATCACTTTAGACCTGATTTTTCAGAAAACATAAAAAACTGTATAACTTTAGAATTTATTATTCACATTTGTTGATTCCATCTTCGCGTGAGCTACTAGTAATCACTTACAACTTTTTAAAAAAATGTTTTAACTTGCCTATAGTAGCACTTACTTTTTTTGTTGAGGACGGCCGTTTCGAGAGATGTGTCCCTTTGTCAACTCAGACCGTAGGACTCAGACAACTCAGACAAAGGGACACATCTCCCGAAACGGCCGTCCTCAACAAAAAAAGTAAGTGCTACTATAGGCAAGTTAAAACATTTTTTTAAAAAGTTGTAAGTAAATTTATTATTATTATTTTTTGTGTTTTTTCTGTTACCTTGGGGGGGGGGGTAATGCATTAAAGTAATAATGCCACAATATTTTAACTTTTTTAATTATTAATAATTTAAATCTGGATGTAGTTGGTTTTGATTTAAACTTTTTGGATATAGTTCATTTTGCTACTAACTTTAAGATATTTTCAGTGATGTAGACCGTTTTGAAATTAACCACTTTGGATGTAGTTGGTTTTGAAATAAAATATAAAACAAATTGTATTTACATGCTATTTTATGTAAAACAATGGAAAATCTAAAAACTAAATGTAAAATCCAAAGCATAGAGACTGTCCAATGAGCTCTGTAATGTTACAACCCCCAACGTTGAGACATCACTGCCATACACACAAAGCGGAGTGTCAATCTGTTCTTTAATTATATAAGCAGGAATTTGTTCTTCTCTTCAATGCCTCAATAAAAAGATAACACTTCCATAAGACCTCTATTCATCGCCGAAGTGTTTCGCTAACAGTTTTGTTACATCTTTAACTTTTGCATTGTTTCAGACAATCCTGGTAAAATCAGCTTAGGCATGTTTATATCTTTGAATTTTAATCCAGCCTTGCAAGTCCTGTTATATTTACAAAAATCTGTCCTTTAATAAGGGTTTCCATTGTCTTTTACATCTTATACTTTATAGAATAAAATGGCTTTGTTTGGTTAAACTTCAAATGTCACTGAGCAAGACTTGTATGGCTAGACATCTGTGCTAGCCACAACAAAAATAGGGCTTTGTTTTCCTACCTCATTGGAGTGGTAAATAGTAACAAAATAGAGGCAAATGAAATCGAGCTGAACTACTTGGAGCCCGGACATACATTTATGTCAGCTGACAACTTCCATCATCAGGTTACTCAACAGGTAAAAGTATGTTTTAAGTCCTAGAAACTTTTATTTCTCAACATTTTGTTAGTTTTGTTTAATTTTACCATTTTAAATTCTTTTATTTGCAGGTGAAATCAAAAGGCAAGGCTTATGACTTCCCAGACTTTGAAGACAGTGTAAGAAGAACCTGTTCCAGGAAAGTGAAAGTAAAAAGTCTCCAGTCAACAGATTTTTCCTGCCATTTGTCTTTTCTTTACATTTAAAAAAAAACCAAGAAAAATCCCTGGCCTTATCTGAGTGACATGGTCCAGGCGATTTTTAAACACGGCAGTTCAGACATAAACTACAAGAAGTCTTTTCCAGAAGACGTATTTGAACTTTCTTTTCTGAAATCGGGATACATAAAAAAATCAGTTCCAAACCCAGAAAGAAGAAATACGAATAGAGGAGTAAACATCCTGAAAAAAGCAGACATAATTGTTAAACTGCTTTCTCTAATGTCCCAAAATCATCATGGTTTTTGGTTAAATATTAGCACTGGTGAGGAACCTGACCTTTTAACATATATTGAGAACTAAAAAAAGATGCCTAATGGTATATTTCAGTTTGTCTTAGACCAGAACTAAGAAATACGCATGTTTTCCCCATATTTTTGTCTATGTAACTAACTGTTCTTTCCCAGTGTTGTACATTAAAGTGAACTCAATTTTGTTATAACTGCTGTATTCAAATACCCAAACCTATGCTATGAATTTTTTTTATTCTATCTTTTTTTCATTCGAAATGTAATCAATAATAAATTTAATAGTAATTACAAACATATCCTAATCAATTTTAATTACAGTTTGTAGAATGCTGTAATTCAGATACAAAATTAAAACAACAACAAACGCTAACCATATAATCGCAAGCTAAAAACAGTAACTACAAGTTCTAAGTCAGAAAACAGTATCTACAATGTAGCTACTATTTTCTTGCTTACAAAATTATAAGATAGACACTGGTAACTACAGCTATTTAAATAAAATCAAAATGTGAGGATAAAAACAACAAAATATTTAAATTTTATAAGATATAAGGTGACCAGGACAAAAAAAATCATAACAATCCTATTATTTGTATGCTGGTTTTGAACCAAACACTAAACTGGCCATATCTCAGAATCACCTAAAGTCCAGTTACTCTTTTTTAGATTAGTAAGGCAGAAGTGGCCTTATAATGTTTGAAACAGATTCTCTCCAATCAAAGTAGTTTCCAGCAATTGGTACTAATGTTTCATATTTTGAAAATATTTCATTATATTCATCTGGAGAAACGATGGGGTATTATTTCTTTATTTCTGTCTCTATTATACCAAACACTCAGTTGGATAACCAAAAACAGTGCTCAACCATTTCTGGAAGTTTTTCCAGCTAATTCTGGATTTTCAATACAATATACTTCTATATTTATAAATCAAAAACCATTACAAAATATAACTTCGCAATCTTACAAACAAGAGTTCTAACTAGCCTCATTAGAAACAACACTAGCAATAACAACAACAAAAGAAGGCAGATATTGCGCAAGACTGATGCTCATTGGGTCACGTCAGATGTAGTGCTTTTGAAACTCATTCTATGGTGTCGTTCATTTTAAAACTAACTCGGTAATTTACAATAAGAAATCAGCGGGATAAAGTTTGTTTTAAATATTAGGCATTTACCCCCTTATAAAGGTACCTTTGGAACTGACAAATCTGTTGAAAACTAAAATTGACCAAAAATGTGATCTGATTTGAAACTGGCCGACTCAACTAACAGTTTATTACCTACAGTTTTCTCTTTGATGGGTCTTGCTTAAGCTAGCATATTTTATTTTAAGTCCAAGGTATTTTCTCTCATCAAGTTATAAGGAGTTAACTGTAGAGTAATTTGAAGTCATATAATAAGATTTATATTATAAAGGCAGACATGTAATGTTATAAATTTCTTAAGGTAAATTATACATTTAATAACAGAAATAATAAAAAAATGCCATAACAATAAAATTTTATAATGTTTCTGAAGTAAATTTAATGTCTACTATAGCCTATCTAACATTCAGTAGGAACAATAAAACAAACCATAAAGAATGTCTCATTGTTGTTTTAAATGCTTTGTTTTTATTGCTACATTTGTTCTCGGATTAAGGTTTCAGTGGCTAGCATGGTGTATTTATAACATATCAGTGCACTGAAACTAACCGAGGTGATTTAATGCAAGTGATATTTATTTGTAAAAGAAAACAGTTATTTTTAGGACAAATTTTAAATTACTTTAAATCAGACTACATTCTGGGTAATAACTTATTTCCGTATTAAATCACTTTATTAGAGATAGAATACACTTCTATTCAAAATGTTCAAAAATTTATTTTAAAAACCTGCCAAGTAGCTTTATCCACATACTATTTTCACTCAATCTCAAATCTTTTTTACCATAACACATTGAAATGCATTTTCCATTTTTGCAAACGGTTTTTAATAGTTTTAAAAATTTACAAACTATTATCTTACAGATGTTTTTATGAGTTTACTGCTTTTGTAACATGGTGAATAATTTTTCGTTACAAGTCAGAATGTTGCATAAATATTTATTTTAGCTAATGTAAAAATCGGCTAGTTTAAAACAAATTTTTGTTTATAAAAAAGTTTCAAGACAACGGTAGGTCAAAAAGGGATACCATGATAAACGTAAACCAATGAAAGACTTTTTCTGAATGTATAACAGTGGGGGTTATATTAGCATGAGTAAATGTGTTTGATCGATCTTCTACCAGCTACGCTGGAGAGAGGTCGTCATAGGCTTCCAATCATTATAATTTTTGTGTTAAACTTTTAATAATTTGATTTTCTAAATTTAATAACTACCGAAAATGTTTTATAAATAGCTTTGTTTAGTTTATTTTTGCATTATCAAAATTTAACTATGTTAAAAGAGTAAACCCATGGAAAGTTTTAATATGTGCTAACAAACTCACGTAAGTTCAAGTAATTGCCAAGGTGGTTTTAAATTTAATTTCTTGATATTTTTCGATAGATACAAATCAGTAAATATACAAATCCAGTGTACATTAATCTAGCGATGCCTTAACAATTTGTAAATAACATGATCTTTTTGTATTATAAAAAACATTTTTTTTCTAAAGTGTAGTATTCTAAGTTGTTTTAAAAATTAAATCTTTTTTGAAAATACAAATGAGAATTTTAATGTAACCTGTCTTCTTTAGAATGATTTGGATAGTCAGATAAATCTGCCTAAGTTAAATTGTAAAATACGATTGGAAGGGAAAACAATTGATGCGGTGATTCTTATCAAGGTATAAGGAATAATAATTTGTGAATAAAGGAAGTTGAGGTTTTTAAAATAAATTAAAGCACATCCATTTTTAAAATATCGGGTTGTTACACTTTTAGCTACTTTCTTTTGAGAAACAATCTAAGTTTAAGAATAAAGATACACTAGGAGAGTAAAAAGTCAAAATTTGTAGAGCATAAGCCATTTTGACTTTTAGCAGTTTCGTCATTAAATTGAGAACAAAATCTTTCCGAAAACACTGTTCTTAGAATTTGGTCCTGCAAAAAAGTTGAAGATATGACAATAGTCTTTCAATTCACTAATTTGTCAATTAGCAAGTATAAAAATAAACTATCATCTTGATCAACTAGAATGATTATTCTCTTTCTAAAGTTAACCTATGCTAACTTTTAAAAACTAATTTTTTTAACACTTTCTAATAACACTCATGACATGGTCTTTTTAAGCTTCAACATTTCTCAAGTTCCTGTAACCATCTTTACTCAGTTTATTAGAGAGTGTAAGTGTGTAGCATTGTTAATTAAAGTCTCGAATTTTCAAAATGCATCATTAAAAAACTTAGGAAAACTCTGAGTGTTTGGAAATGAAAACCCGTTTTAAAAATTGGAATTACTTCATGAGGTTTCAAGCAAACGGAAGGTTTGTTTTATTCTTTTAAGGAACTGTTTAAAAATAATAGTTATTTTTTTTTAAAACATTGAGAGGATGTGTGTATCTTATCAAGGAAATACAAGTTACGTTATCTTCTTCAAATAATTGTTTTTTGTTTTAAAAAAAACATATTTTATTGTAAAAAAAATTATAATTATTCAGTGTCTTATCTTTAGGAGAAACTTTCTAATTTGTCAACAGTTTAATCTGAAAGTAGGTTTAAAAATTGTATATATTGTTACTTATAGCAAGTTCACATTATATAATAAAATATGACAAAATTGGAGTTTTTTTTTTTTGTTTTATAAGGTGCTAGGATTTTCATAGTATTTCATACACACATATTTATACTGTATATTGTTGCAAGTAGTTGCAATCATAACCTGTTTTGGCGACCATGTTCCCCTCATCAGTGATAAAAAACTCGAGGGTTCCCGAACATGGTTGCTGAAAACGTACTTATTAAGAAATTTGTATTTTGAGAAATTGTGTATTTGTTATTTAATCTCAGAAGCTAGCCTTAAAATATAATGGCAGATTCTGATAATGGCAATTTCTACAGAAATTGCTGTAAAATTATATGAAAAACCCATTAAAACAAATAAAACAAGTAATATAAACAAAAAAATTTAACTTGGAGTTTTTATGTTGAACATCTTAGGTATAACTCTTAAGTACATCTTAGGTTGCCTTTTTTTTACACTTTTGGTATTAACTTGGTAAAAAAAATCACTAGTTATTGATATTTTTCAACAGACATGTTTCACACTAGGTCAGCACATTATTCAATGCTGTGATTCACTCCAACACAATACACCTGAGCAACAGTCTTGTCCATGACTCACATTTAATAATGCACTGACCTGCAACTGACTGTAACACGTTAGCTGAGAAATTACTGTAAGTAGTAGGCTTTTTACCAAGTTAATACCAAAAGTGTAAAATTTAAAGTCAATTCCTACTGAGGATAACAGAGACAAATTTTATTTACTTTTTATTAAATAATTACAAAAAATATAAATAAAGTAAAATAACCCATGAGTTAAAACAGCTGTTCTACCACATAACCTAAAACATAGAATCATCAGTTTTATGAAACCAAATGTTAGCACTTATTTTAAGCCAAATGGGACTAAATAACTACATTGCATATTTTGCTTCTTTTGTGAAAAGTTTTTCTCCCAAATAAAACTAAAATTAATTTAATAAATGTAATTAATAAACTAATATGTGAAAAAACTGTATTACATTAAGAGTCACCCACTACAAGTTTAAACAATGTATTTAAACTTGAGTGGATGAATGAAAAGTATTTGATTGATGATTGAAAATTTGAATATACTGTATGTATAAGGAGAGTATGATCTAATAAAAGGAATCGAGAAACAATACCTTATTTGAATAAGACCGAGAAAATTGTAAAAACAAAAGGTATAAGACAGCATTTAACTAACAACAAACGTCAATACAACATACAACGCTACACAACTAAAAATAATAGATTCAAGTATATACAAACTATACTGTGCAGACTGTATGACAAGTTCTATATTAGGAAAAGTGTCTACTGTGAATAAATAATTTCAAAGAACACACAAACCTACAATTAATGGCACCCACCAAGCCACACTTACACAGACGTCAATCATAACCTAGAAATCCTCCAAATCAATCAAAATAATCACATTTCAACACAATAGAGCAATATAAAATTTACAAACATATGAGAACAGATAGATATATGTACTGAACCAACCCAATCGCATACATTCTTTGACTGAGTTGAAACTTTTCTTTTAACCCGGGTCTGGACCGCCAGAACAAGCCCTTGTAGCAGCCAACCTCTAGCGAGCTGCCTCCGTCTCACAAGCTCATGTGGTTAGTATTCCTACCACAAGTGAAAGAAACGAGATTGGTTGCCAATGTTCCTAGCTGATAAAGCTCTTTCCATGGGAAATCAGGAGATAATGAAATGAAACGGTATGGTAAGTGTTACTCTAATAAGCAGGATGAAAAACCTGGGAAGAAAAAGACCCTGCCAAGAAAACATCGCGATAGATTATGCAGGATTCCTGGCGGTTATTATATCCTTAGGCTGAGTAATAAGGAGGGGTATTACCTTGTTAGTGAGGCTATAGTGTGAATGATATGCACACTTCTTCAGCTGCTGCTGCCTAGCTCAACAACACTTTCTACAGTCCAACCTAGACACTGAGGAACAATTCTCAATTATAAGTTTGGTCAAAGATATTATAACTAAATTTTAATGTAATATTAATAATGATTAGAATTATTGGCAGTCCATTTCTTTAGGATAACAATTGATTCCTGGAAGCTCTTATATATTAACAAAATAAATGAATTTATACATACACATAAAAAAAATCAACCAACCGCACAACATTCGTGCTAAATCGTTTATTGAGCGTCATGAACAGTGGCTTAACCATGGGACCTGGGGACCCCCCCCCCCACCAAAATATTAACAGAAGGTCAGAAATTCATATTTCTTGTAAATTGTTTCCGCAGTTGTAGTCACTGTAAAAGTATTAATTCAAACTCATGTGTGCTCTAGCTTCCAAACATAGAATACACGCTGATCAGAATAATTAACTAATTTTAATAATAGTCTAAGGATTTTTCAACTTTAAGTATCATAATACATTAGCAAGCAAGGTAGTCATCGGCACAGTAGAAGAGCCCTGGTGTAGAAATGAGTTGGTGTTCAGTTCTGCATGTGCGTTGTCAATGTATTCTTGATCTACAAACATAACCTGACAGCAAGGGCATACTAAGGCACGGTCGTTCAGGTTGTAACACTTTAGCATGGAAAAGGTGAATGAAACCAACATTTTAAGAAAATTATGTATAATTATATCAATGCTTCATCATCGAAGGTGCTTAGAATAAAGGGAATGCGGAGACCCTTCTAGAAGATTCTTTTTTCTCTTATTGGCTGCCGCCTGTAGACTCTTCTATAGCCCGCTAGAGATCTCTCTATCTCTCTCTTGAATCCTACTGACTGGCTGACATTGATTTCTCTCACTATTATTTTTATTTGTAGTATTATATTTCTATTTTCCTGTAGAAAATAATTTTGTACGATTGTATGATAATTTCGATTGACAATAAAATAACCCTAATTTCATAATTTTCAATAGTTTAAGTTTCTTTTAATTATTAAAACAGTTTTAAGAATTGTAATAAATTCCAGCAACAAAATTTAATAACCATTTATTATAATTTTGTTTCCAGGGGCAGCTGCCCTTGGCTGACAGTACATTAGTTTCTTGGAAGTTATATTTTAGTAAGTAGAATACGTATTTACAGATAGTTAAAAGTACTAAATTTAATAAGAAAGGGTACACAAAATAAATTGTGTATAATCTTGTTTCTGCATTGTAATTTTCTGTAAATATGACGTTTTGTTTTAGAAATGAATTTGGAAATGACCTTAACGTTTTCACCTGCCTTGGAAACTGGCCTCTCCTCCTGCACCGGTGATAGTATTTGATGAATGGCAAGATTAGGGAAGAGAAAAATTTTGTTCTAAGATGAACTCAGAAGGTTACATGTTTAGTTCAAATGTTTGAACCTAATTGCCATTCTAATTTGAATCTAGTTTAATGTTTGTTCAGTATTACCTTGAATTAGTAAAGGGTTTCATACAATATTTGGCTTATAACAATTGTTGCCTAAAAGAAGTGTTTAGGCATTATATTTTTCTAAACTTTCTGAGGGTGCATGCCCCTGTGACCCTCCTTTTCCCGTGGTTATAACAGCCCCTACTCCTGTTATGCCCCTATAAGAAATAATTTCTTTGCTACTCTACTGATCGGGAAGTTTAATTGTCTGTATTAGATTAGGTAGTTTGAGTTCTAAGTCTTTTACAAATCCTTCAAAGTAAATTTGTAAAAACCACTTGTAATCAGCTGGATGGTTTTAATGTTGTTTGTAAATAAATTGTAAACTCCTTCAATCGAAGGAAGCTTCAATGCCACAATGCCTCCAAGCACTGAAATTCTCTTAGATTAGTACTAAATTCTCTGGACTTGAAATTCTCTTAGCGCCGTAAATTTTTGTTAACGCAATTAATCATACAATGCTGTCATGCGTGTCATCTTTTAATCTAAACAAACTTTCAAGCTGCATAATCAATCGTCGGTTGGCGACGTTCGAATAACGTGTGTAACACCAGGAACCTAGAATCATGCAGAGGGTTACAAGCAACTAAACTTGTATTTTTGACATCAATGTGGGATGAACTGTAATTTTGTTTGAATATATTAATTTTATTAATAAATACATTAAGAAATTATTGGCTGTTAAAAAAAAACATATTTTAATTATTAAATGTACTTACAGAGCTATTTTAACCATTTACAAATTCACTACAGTTTTGAAATGGTAACAATATTGTTTCTAAATCAATTTCTCGGTTCCACAAGTATAAAAATAAATTTAGGTATTGCATTTAACAATTTTAAGATTACTGTGCTTTTTAAAATATTTTCCTCGTTTTGTCAAGTTCAGAATAGTAACCAACAGATGAACACTTAATTTTACATGTTAGTGTAGCCTATCTGTGTTTAACTGTATTAGATATTAGAGCAATTCGTTTTTGTTTTCTTCTCTAGTCTACGTCTTTCTTAGCAGTCTCTTCTTGAAATGGATTCGTGTTCAGGCTCCGATATGTTTCTATTTATTTATGTTTTGGTATTAGTCGAATACAAGCATCAGGACTCAACAAGTTCGTTATTACAAAATTTTAAAACGATATTTTGACGTTACTGGGACACCTTTCTGCTGCTTCTAGACGCCCTGTCCGCTTTTCATCGTTTTCACCACCTTTCTTTCCTTCTTTCCCAAGGACCTTTGTAAACGCCACTACTACAATTTGTAATACTATACACTTCCCAGTTCCCAGAACGATTCCCGTTGTCATTCATTATATGGAGACGACCGGGGTTAACATTGGGCTAACAAATTTGTAAATACAAAAAAAATGTTTAAACAAGAAGTATTTATTTCTTTTACGCTCTACGTAAATAATCTAATGGTGTACTTGACTAATATTATTAATTCCTTTTAAATTTTTTTTATTTTTCTATTTATGGGTAAACGTTGCCCACAGCTGGGTTAACATAACCCAACTTATAAAAGAACATGCAAAAAAAAACTTTATATATACATTTCAAAGCAGAAAAATTATTAAAAAAACAATTTGTGAAAATTTGAACTTGATATCATTAACGGCTTAGGAATTAAACGTGTTTAAAGTATATTCTGGTTGGTTTAATCACTTTAAAAGCATATAACTCCTAAACCGTTAGAGACATCGGATTGAAATTTTCACAATTAGTTTCTTTATTAATGTTTCATATTTGTAGTAAAATAAAAAAGTAAAAACACGAAATCTTAATTTTTTCCTAAAATTTCAAGAAAATAAGGTTATATATCTAAAGGTGGGAAATCATTAAAGAAACAACTTGTGGAATTTTGAGCTCGATATCTTGTACGGTTTAGGAAATATACGCGTTTAAAGTGACAAAAATACATCTTGATTTTACATTTCCAGGTTTGCACGATGCAAGCCCTTTTTAAAACCGCCATATCTCTGTAAATATTCAGAACAACAAGATGTTTCTTATACCAAACGAAAGAAGAAAGTCCATATTTTCATCCGCTGTTTTAGTTTAAAAATACCTTGAACAGTTTTTGAGCAATAGATCCGAGAAAACGAGTAATTTTGGGTTTTTTCAAAATATGAAGGGGGAGGCCTTCAATTTTTCCTAAATTTCGATGAAAAATCGGATTTTTTGTTATGTACATAGATTGAAGCAGAATATAACGTGGAAACACGTGGTACCACTAGTTTTTGAAAATTTTGTCTAGTTCTTGAGTTATTTGTATGTTTGTGTAATTGCTAAGAAATTAAGAAATAACTTAAGGTGCTGTCACCTATTGGATGTAGGGTGAACTACTATGTATAAGAATGCTTATTTCCTGAGTTTGCTTCGTCATACTGCAAGGTGCTGCCATATAGCGGAATTGTGCTGAACTACCTGAAACATGCATGTTGTTTGTATCCATCTTAAAGTCGAATATTCGTTTTTTTCTTGTCAGTTTCTCAAAAACTCTTTAATATATTTCAAACCTAAATTCAACAAATTAAAATATATACTTACTTCTTTCATTTGGTATAAGAAAACGCTTGTTGTGATGAATATTTGAATAGACATTACTGTTTTAAAAAGCCTTGTTGTATTTTGCAATTTGGAAATGTAGTCTGGGTATTTTTATCACTTTAAAAACGCATAACTCCTAAACCGTTACAGATATCTGCCTGAAATATTCACAATTACTTTCTTTATTGATTTTTCATCTTTGTAATAAAATAAAAGCGAAAGAAGATTGTCGTAAAGCGTGAAAGATGCTCCCTGCTTTTCCTGATCGAGTGAGTGACTGGGAGCATTTATTATGAATCTAGAAATGGGGCAAAGTTGTGAGCGAATTGTCAAAGCTACCCCAAATGACGTATCTGACGAAATGTTAATTAAATAGCCTATTACATCAGTGACTTGTAAATATAAATGTTTAGAAAGTCTTATTTTAAAAGTTTTGTTATTTCTGTCCTAGTCAACTAATTGATGATCTAAAACTCGAAATTTTTTGTTGCTGTTCATGACTTGCTGGTTGTTAATTACTTATTACACGTTTTATATTACTTGCGACCAGATTTTTTTGTTAACTAAAGGTTGTTAAATTATTAACTTACACATAGAGGAAACGTTTTCGTCTTACGGAGGCTGAAGAAGTCGTAAGACGAAAATGTTTCCTCCAAGTGAAAGTTAACAATTTAACAACCTTTATTTAGTTAACAAAATGTTTCGTCGCAAGTAATAGCAAAAGTGTAATAAGATATCTATAAACGTTAGACGAGGCGATTCGGCCAATCTTCGATTTGGCTGTTTTTTTTCTACTCATAAACCTTTTTATACCAAATGGACTTCGAAGTAAGTATTTGAAGGTTTTTTCTTCTTTACAAATATAGTATTTAAGGAGCATGTCTATAAAAAAAAAAAACATTGAATTTCGCTTACAGTCACTTTTTCGCATGCGACCCTCTTGATCCAAACTTCGGACATCTGCATAATTAGATATAATTAAATTAATCGCCTAATTGAAAGAAGGGGTAATTTTAACCAATTTATTAATTACAATAAGATGTTGTATGTAATAAAGATGCGGCGAAGACAGACACGCGTTTAACTCTAAACGTCGACGACGCCGACGGTTTTAACAACTCTGACAAACATCAGGAGACTATAATGGTGCAGACAGTTACATTTGTATAACTACTATAATTTTAAAGTTATTTTCATATGCTTCAAAAATTGTAGTTAGTGTTTTAGGTGTATGTTGCTGTGAAAACACGCCCGTGTATGGTACAAACCTAAGGGGTACAGAGAGGTAGCCAAGGCCAGCACAGAGGGCATGTACCTCCCCAGATGAAATATTTTTTGCAAAAAATATTAACCAATAAAACAGCACTAGGTTTTTAGCAATACAGCTTCCCGACGACCCAACAATTGTGCAATTGTAAATGCTAAAATAGTATAAAAAATAATTTCTAGAGATTTTAAAAATTTCCACGGGGAGGTTTGGTCCCCCTGAACCCCTTGGTCGTGCCCCTTCAACCATCGTCCTGGCTACGCCCCTGGATACAAACTCTCTTGTGGTAACTTGGTAAATCTTTCAATTTTCCATACAAGTTTCATTTTTTGCTAAATTCTTAGTTATGTTTTTTATTTAAAATAACAACAAATTTATTTCAAAATATTATTAGAAATGAATATTCCTAAATTTCGACTTTAAACAATGTTATCACTTTTAAACCAAAATGCAAAAAGTATAAAATTATACTAATTTTTAAATTAATATTAAATTTTATTATTACTTCTGAAAATATAGTTTATTTTTCTTATATAGAATCCCATAAACCCCAAGTACTTTTCGTGTTTTCTTGTATCCTGTAAGTTTATTTATGATTTCTCCAAGCTCTTCTTAATTATAAATTTAATTATTTCAAAATAATTTCATAATTTTTTATATCGAGAAATACCACGTTGGGAAATCAATATAACCTCAATTAATGTAATATTAGGAAAGCCTTATTTAAAAACATGAATTATTTTAAATCATCTTATATCCATCCATTCAGATATATTATTTGTTTACACTCTAAATTTACTAATATAATCCACTAAAACAAATAAAAATATCCTTAATAGTTTTTACAGATTACTGAATTTTTCTGAGTAAATTTTAAGAATTAAAGGACCCCTATTTTCTTAGTTCTTAGTAATTCTCAAAAGTATAGAATTTGGATAATTTTTTGTCATCAAATCTGTAACTTTTTATCAACAACCCCATTTAATTTTTGGCATCTTCCTTGGCCTTTATGATCCCAAAAATCTTATTTAATTTTCTTCTGCATTTAACTGATTGGAACCGCTCAGAACCTAATTTAACTCTAACATATATATATATATATTTTATCACACCAAGTCTTGGACCCTATTCGCGTCCGTAACAGCAACTCCTGCGTCAGCCACGTGTTTTACACGTTTTTTGCTTGGTGAAATTATGAAATTTGGAAAAATCTAAATCTACATGTGACCGAACTAAATTTCTTCACAACTTCTACAGCAAATAACATTTCCTTACATTGTTTCTATCTATGACTAACAAAGATCGCCAACGTAAACAAATATATTGGAACCTAACTCACTCAAGGATACTGGGATGTACGACCTACATACATACTGTGCAGCTTATGTACTCAGGGACCGTTTAAACAGTGAAATTTCGAAACGTTCTGCGGTAAACTAAGCAACTCGCCTAACACCGTCTCAACTTGCCCCATCTATCCCAGTTTTAACAAATGGCCAAAGCACTAGGAGACTATAATACCGCAGAGAGTTGTACTGGAGAATTAACTACAGTTTGAAGTTTAGTGTTCTCAGGCACCAAGAGAAGGTGAATTAAAAGTTATGAATATATTTAATCGTATGGATATCATGGAATATCCTCAAGATAAGTAATAAATACAAAATTAACAAACAAATAATTAGAATTACTGTGTATACCTACAAATATACTGCAAAAACTACTCTCAATATACTTTTAATAATTAGACCTCTGTCAATATGTCTCAATTTTTAGGCTACTGTCAATACGCTGTCAATTAGGCTACTGTCAATATACTGTTAATATTTAGGCTTTTATCAATATGTCTCAATTTTTGGATACTGTCAATATGATGTCAATTAGGCTACTGTCAATATACTGTTAATATTTGGGCTTTTGTCAATGTCTCTTACTAATATCTCCCTCACTTAATATCACTTACTAATATCTCCATCACTTAATATCACTTACTAATATCTCCCTCACTTAATATCACTTACTAATATCTCCATCACTTAATATCACTTACTAATATCTCCATCACAAATATCACTTACTAATATCTCCATCACTTGATATCACTTACTAATATCTCCATCACTTAATATCACTTACTAATATCTCCCTCACTTAATATAACTTACTAATATCTCCATCACTTAATATCACTTACTAATATCTCCATCACTTAATATCACTTACTAATATCTCCGTCACTTAATATCACTTGCTAATGTCTCCCTCACTTAATATCACTTACTAATATCTCCCTCACTTAATTTCACTTACTAATATCTCCCTCACTTAATATCACTTACTAATATCTCCCTCACTTAATATCACTTACTAATATCTCCATCACAAATATCACTTACTAATATCTCCATCACTTGATATCACTTACTAATATCTCCATCACTTTATATCACTTACTAATATCTCCCTCACTTAATATAACTTACTAATATCTCCATCACTTAATATCACTTACTAATATCTCCATCACTTAATATCACTTACTAATATCTCCATTACTTAATCACTTACTAATATCTCCATCACTTAATATAACTTACTAATATCTCCCTCACTTAATACCACTTACTAATATCTCCATCACTTAATATCACTTACTAATATCTCCCTCACTTAATACCACTTACTAATATCTCCATCACTTAATATCACTTACTAATATCTCCCTCACTTAATATCACTTACTAATATCTCCATCACTTAATATCACTTACTAATATCTCCATTACTTAATCACTTACTAATATCTCCATCACTTAATATAACTTACTAATATCTCCCTCACTTAATACCACTTACTAATATCTCCATCACTTATTATCACTTACTAATATCTCCCTCACTTAATATCACTTACTAATATCTCCCTCACTTAATATCACTTACTAATATCTCCATCACAAATATCAATTACTAATATCTCCATCACTTAATATCATTTACTAATATCTCCCTCACTTAATACCACTTACTAATATCTCCATCACTTAATATCACTTACTAATATCTCACTCACTTAATATCACTTACTAATATCTCCATCACTTAATATCACTTACTAATACCTCCCTCACCTAATATAACTTACTAATATCTCCATCACTTAATATCACTTACTAATATCTCCATCACTTAATCACTTACTAATATCTCCCTCACTTAATTTCACTTACTAATACCTCTCTCACTTAATATCATTTTCAATTTACTTAGCTACTCTACTCATTTATTTTAATTTAGAAGATGTCTTCAATTTCATTGGCTACTTTTTTTGGCTACTAATGTGGAAATTTTCCAAGATCCAGGTGTTTACGGGTCTTGCTCTTTCTACAATTTTAAAGAATTACCTCCCTAAATCTACATAGTTCCCTCGATGACCAACAGACGCTCCTCTCCAGGGTACGGGTCACGTGACTGCTTCTCATACACTAAAGCCTTTCCAGGGTGTTCCATAATTTATGGTACACCAGAGGGCGTGTAATAACCCTTCTTGCGGAAATATTTAAAGTGAACTGCCCTCTGATATTTAGTGACAGTTTCTGCGTTCTCTCACAGTTTTATGATTTTACTATTATTCCTTCTAACATAAGGAGATACGTTATATATGTGTGTATGTATATATATATATATATATATATATATATATATATATATATATATATATATATATATATATATATATAGTTACAGTTATGTATATACAGTTATACAGGGTCAAACATTTCCCTTAAAATTCACCTTCCATCAGTGAAGTTAACACACGCTGAAATATTTAGGAAGTTAATTGAGTTTATTAATTACATAGGTTTTATGACCAATGAGCTGAAAAATCGTATAAAACCTGTCTCAGATCTCTATCTAATACAGTTTACGAGAAAAGTGGGTTAAATAGAAAAAAAGGTTAGGATCGATAACACACTTTTTTCGTTTAGTTATAACTCCATTAAATTTCCTATGGACAAAGAAAAATGTTCAATAAAACTTTTAGAGAAGTTTATTCTAAAAGAAAGTAATATAAGTAAAGTCAATAAAAATGGAATAGTTTTCTTTCAAATTCAATTTTATTAAAGAACACACAAAACTAAAAATTATGAATATCACGCATTGGTAATGAAGTAGCCAATAAAATGTAGCCAAGGTCCTACTGAAACACCAAGTATATATACTTCGGTTTACTCGGCCAGTAGAGGCTAGAATAATCGAGACTATAGGTATATGGAATTTTTTAATGAGCTATAACATAAGTTACTTGTGTGACATACAAATTTTATTAAATAAAGGTTTGTACAATTTCTCAAATTTTTGTAGCTGCCACATAGGCTACAATTCTCAAACATTTACAGCAAGAACCCATTTTACAGCAAAAATTAAACCCGGAACCATAGTAATACCACAGTTATATTTAGTGCAAAAACTGGAATGCCTCTGTCAGTAACTAAAAAATCTTGAATTCAAAGAAGAAATAATTTCCCAACCCACAAACGAATTCTTAAAAATACTTATTTAATGCCAGCACTAGTGAAAAATAATGTAACAATTGATATCTATAGCAACAGTTGTTAGTGATACTTGTCTTGGTTACGAACTCACTAAAACATAAAGAAATATAAAATTCATTAAAAATACTGTACTCTAATCTTTTAATTATTATTTAAACTTACGAATAATCCTACTCAAAAGCGTAATGTGATCAATGTCTGTTTCAACGCAAAGTTTTATATCAAAACCCAGCGGAAGGACTTTGCTTCCTAATCACTGTTTTATTGATTTCAACTTTGGGGTTATTTAGCCATGAGCCTAAAATACCGATTGTCAAATGATAAGTAAGAAATCACATTAATTGAATTCAAACAACAATGAACATTATGCAACCATACCTGTTAATGTTTGTTGAACGGTGAATGCTCCGAAGTAGGCTACAGTTGAATTATGACTGCTGTAAATACGTTATCCGCTCATATAATAGCCAAATGTCCCGACCAATAACACAGGACAGTGGGGAAATTATAAGGAGTGGCCTTCTGGACTTGTTATTTTTTTAAAGTTTTATATGTATTTTTAGGTTTTTTCCTTCGCTGTGGCCAGGGGATTTTATCATTTTGTGCACATATAACATAAAATATAATTAGACGACTATTTATTTTGATATAAAAAGGAAATGTTTCAATCGTCTAAAATAGATGTTTGACCACCATTTGAGAGTAACCAAATATCTATTTTAGATGTTTGTATGTATTTAAAGCTAAGGTGGATACGAGCATTCCATTTTTTAAGTAATGATTGTAGAGGTATAGGCCCAATTCGACACTACCTCCGAACTACCCGTGGGCCCAATTCGACATCACCCAAATAAATACTGGCCATGAAATAGAATAAATAAAACACATTATTATTTGTACCAATAATGGTGGGCAAAATAACAGAAATAAAAACTAAGGAAAGTTTAATTGAAATAAATTTACTAGGATATGTATAATATTGGTGATATACGAAATAGCTAAATTATAACTTCTGGAACCAGATGTGTACTGTAGCTAAAGCATTAAACTACCAGAATATTATTTACCCTCAGTTTTAAAAGCACCACTCACTAACATCAATTGTTAAGTTATTTGTAAAAATACCTCTGAAGGTGATTACTTTGTAATCGAAATGTACATAAGGTTAAATAAAATTTGTTGTATTTGTGGTGAGAGGTTTCTTTAATTAATATAAACATTTACACCACAGTTGCTTCAAGTTGTTATCAATTGTTAAATTTATTCATTTCACTTACGATTTTTTGTCCAAGATATATGTTTATTTTGTACACTTCTGTCGATTCGAAAGCGTTTTGGACGTCGTCCTCTTCTGTTTTATTAGATTCGTCGTCAGTGTCGTAACCAAAGTCAGCGAGGAAGCGCTTTGTGGGTATCGATTTAACAGAAGTGCAATCACTTCGTAGCTTCTTGCAGAACACTTTAAAGGTAAAACCCCTGAACATGTAGGACATGTATCCAATCTGTGGCTCATCGGATCGGTTAGAACGCACATACTTGAACCTTCTCACGCACCCTGTAAGCCTATCCACGTTCCATGTGACGACAAAATATTTCTGTCCTTTCATCTCAGCCGTGGTGATGTTTTCATCGACCCTTGCCATTCTGTAATCTTTGATTGTAGTGCCGTTTGTTTCGATCACGATTAATTCGCGGGTTTTCAGTCTTATTTTTGAAAAATCTTGTTCAATGAAAGTCTTGGAAGGAATTTTACTCCACAGATTTTCAAAATCGGGTGAAACGTTCGATTGTATTGAAAAAAGCGTTGGTGAAATAATTAAAAGTAAAACTGAAATCACTTTCATTTCATCGAAGGCCGAGGATATAAACTGGGCACATTAAATCCGACAGCAATAACGTTGTAAAAAGTATTAAACCTTGATGAACAATGGTCGATTTGTATTTTTGTTGTTTCTCAGAAATGAAAGCTTGATATTTTTTACAGCCTTACGTTCAGCGATAACTTTTTATCACATGTAAAAAGAATTTTATGATCTTTAATTCCGTGAAAATAAAATCAAAGAATTACACTGAAGTAATGTTGCACATTTTTGGACGTTTTTTCAGACTTCTTTACTATTTTACATTTTACAACGGTAAATATTAAAATAGTTCACTCAAAATCTCTCTACACACTAGTTTATTAATACATACAAACTAGTTTCGATGACGATGTCGCCTTTATCAGTGACTGGCTATTATAGGTCAAATTTTATAAGCTGAAACTTGGCTCATAGCTAGAAATTGTGTATTCGTCGTCTATAAAACATCAGGCACTGTCGTCATCCCACGTCGGGGCCATAAATCGCTGCCTTCCCGTCCCAACCCTTAGACAATCCTATTAGCACGCTTCCGTGAACACCTTATTAAAATGTGTTGTTATTTTAACTATACATTAAAAACTATTAACAAGTAACAAAATAATGATTCAACCCTATGAGTTAGCGGAAGTCTAAGCGTCGATATTTTTGAAAATGACCTGGGAGCACATCCACCCTCCCCTGGTCCTCGGCCTCTCGCTAAGGCCCGCAACCACCAAAATGGTAGCTTATAAAATTCTACCTTTTTTTAAATACAGTTACGTCAGTAGTAGCCAATCACTGATGAAGGCGAAATCATCGTAGTCTGTATGTACTAATAAACTAGTGTGTAGTAAGATTTTGAGCGAACTCTTTTAATAATTATGAATTGTTCTCACTAGTTAAGCTCTAATTAACTAAATATTTTACATTTTGTCCAACAAGAAATGCAGGCTTCTTAACACTAAGGTTAAACAAAGCTTGTGCAAGAATATTAGGTTCAACGTTTCAATGCAAAGTTCACTAGTTCACTCATGTCACTGGATCCACTTCAACTTGTAGTGCCTCTCGCATTTTAGACGCCATTAAACCCTGAAAATGGCATGTTACGAGTTGATAATAGGCTATAATCCTAACCAAAATAACCTTAATCTATCTTTAAGGCAAGTGACTAACGTAAAACGATTAACGGAGTAAACCTTTTAGGTAAATTAAAAAGTGGTGAAAGCATAGCATATAAAACGCATTAACGAGTCAACAGTTTACATAAAATAAATTTTCATTAAAAAAATAACTAGAAAAAATCGCACATAAAGTAATATAACAAGTTAGTTTTAACAGTGTTTAAAAGATAATTTGACTAAACTTACGTGTTCAAAACTTAATTGGATAGTTTCATTTATATAAATGAAACCTCTGTATCACAAATTACTTTTTCTTTTATTTAAAACCTTAAGGTTAAATAAGGTTTTAAATAAAAGAAAAAGTCATTTGTGGTACAGAGGTTTCATTTATTTAAATTACACATTACGCCACAGTTGTTTTATATAGAATTAAATAGTGTGTACCAATGACGAATTCGTGTATATATGTACGTGTGTGTGAACGCCTATATTTAATAGAATATTCTTGTGTAAGTAAAAAATAGATAACATGTTTACGTAGTACGTAAATATACCATACTGTACTACAAGTGTACAGTATAGCTGAAACTATTGACATTTTTGATGTGGAAAGTAACTCTCCCCTTTCCATAGACAGTTGGTATCAGTAATTGCGGTAAGTTCGGAAAACGTAACCTCCACGAAAAACGACGAATCACTGTGTTATATCTAGTCCTCTAAACGGCAAATAGATATTCAGTTAAGGAATATTTACATGTACTGGTTCTTTTATATATATATATATATATATATATATATATATATATATATATATATATATAAAGTAACACTGAAAACACTATTTAAAAAAAAAGATTAATAATAATTCATAGTTTAGGAGTAAAAATAGTAGGCCTACATATAAACTACATATTATATTGAATATCACAAGTATTTTCCTTAATATTAATTTCGTTAGTGATTGTTTAACTGAGATTAAAGCTTGTATTAGTATTACAAGTGGTGGTATTTCTAAAAGCCACCAATAGTTTCTTGTCTGCGACATTTTTTTCTAACAGTCAGAGAACCGACAACATATCAATTTTATTGGGGTCACGAAACACAGTATTCTCTGTAATTGTTTCTCCGTACATCTGATTGTTATCACTTAACTCTCCACTACTGTAATCGTAGTCATTATACAGAGAGGTGACGGAAAGAATATCTTCTGTCTCATTTTTGCCACCGAATTGGTCAGCTTTGGAAACGGAGTTATATAACAAAGTTTTCTCTGTAATAATATCTTCATACATCTGATTGTTATCACTTAACTCTCCACTACTGTAATCGGAGTCATTATACAGAGAGGTGGCGGAAAGAATATCTTCTGTCTCATTTTTGCCACCAAATTGGTCAGCTTTGGAAACGGAGTTATCTAACAAAGTTTTCTCTGTAATAATATCTTCATACATCTGATTGTTATCACTTAACTGTCCACTATTGTAATCGGAGTCATTATACAGAGAGGTGGCCATAAGAATATCTTCTGTCTCATTTTTGCCACCAAATTGGTCAGCTTTGGAAACGGAGTTATATAACAAAGTTTTCTCTGTAATAATATCTTCATACATCTGATTGTTATCACTTAACTGTCCACTATTGTAATCGGAGTCATTATACAGAGAGGTGGCCATACGACTATGTTTTTCTGCCACACTGTTGCCACCGAATGGATCAGCTTTGGAAACGGAGTTATCTAACAAAGTTTTCTCTGCTATACTATCTTCATACATCTGATTATTATCACATAACTGCCCGCTATTGTAATCGGATTCATTATACAGAGAGGTGGCCGTAAGACTATCTTCTTCTGTCTCATTGTTGCCACCGAATTGGTCAGCTTTGGAAACGGAGTTATCTAACAAAGTTTTCTCTGCAATAATATCTTTATGCATCTGAGTGTTATTACTTAACTGTCCACTATTGTAATCGGAGTCATTATACAGAGAGGTGGTGGAAAGAATATCTTCCTCTGTCTCATTTTTGCCACCGAATTGGTCAGCTTTGTAAACGGAGTTATCTAACAAAGTTTGCTCTGCAATATTATCTTCATGCATCTGATTGTTATCACTTAACTGTCCAATATTATAATCTGAGTCATTATACAGAGAAGTGGCCGAAAAAGTATCTTCTTCTGTCCCGTTGTCGCCACCGAATTGGTCAGCTTTGGAAACGGAGTTATCTAACAAAGTTTTCTCTGCAATAATATCTTCATACATCTGATTATTATCACATAACTGCCCGCTATTGTAATCGGAGTCATTATACAGAGAGGTGGCCGTAAGACTATCTTCTTCTGTCTCATTGTTGTCACCGAATTGGTCAGTTTTGGAAACGGAGTTATCTAACAAAGTTTTCTCTGCAATAATATCTTCATGCATCTGAGTGTTATCACTTAACTGCCCACTATTGTAATCGGAGTCATTATACAGAGAGGTGGCCGTAAGAATATCTTCCTCTGTCTCATTTTTGCCTCCGAATTGGTCAGCTTTGGAAACGGAGTTATCTAACAAAGTTTTCTCTGCAATAATATCTTCATACATCTTACTGTTATCACTTAACTGTGCAATATTATAATCTGAGTCATTATACAGAGAGGTGGCCGTAAGACTATCTTCTTCTGTCTCATTGTTGTCACCGAATTGGTCAGCTTTGGAAACGGAGTTATCTAACAAAGTTTTCTCTGCTATACTATCTTCATACATCTGATTATTATCACATAACTGCCCGCTATTGTAATCGGATTCATTATACAGAGAGGTGGCCGTAAGACTATCTTCTTCTGTCTCATTGTTGCCACCGAATTGGTCAGCTTTGGAAACGGAGTTATCTAACAAAGTTTTCTCTGCAATAATATCTTTATGCATCTGAGTGTTATTACTTAACTGTCCACTATTGTAATCGGAGTCATTATACAGAGAGGTGGTGGAAAGAATATCTTCCTCTGTCTCATTTTTGCCACCGAATTGGTCAGCTTTGTAAACGGAGTTATCTAACAAAGTTTGCTCTGCAATATTATCTTCATGCATCTGATTGTTATCACTTAACTGTCCAATATTATAATCTGAGTCATTATACAGAGAAGTGGCCGAAAAAGTATCTTCTTCTGTCCCGTTGTCGCCACCGAATTGGTCAGCTTTGGAAACGGAGTTATCTAACAAAGTTTTCTCTGCTATACTATCTTCATACATCTGATTATTATCACATAACTGCCCGCTATTGTAATCGGATTCATTATACAGAGAGGTGGCCGTAAGACTATCTTCTTCTGTCTCATTGTTGTCACCGAATTGGTCAGCTTTGGAAACGGAGTTATCTAACAAAGTTTTCTCTGCAATAATATCTTCATACATCTGATTATTATCACATAACTGCCCGCTATTGTAATCGGAGTCATTATACAGAGAGGTGGCCGTAAGACTATCTTCTTCTGTCTCATTGTTGTCACCGAATTGGTCAGTTTTGGAAACGGAGTTATCTAACAAAGTTTTCTCTGCAATAATATCTTCATGCATCTGAGTGTTATCACTTAACTGCCCACTATTGTAATCGGAGTCATTATACAGAGAGGTGGCCGTAAGAATATCTTCCTCTGTCTCATTTTTGCCTCCGAATTGGTCAGCTTTGGAAACGGAGTTATCTAACAAAGTTTTCTCTGCAATAATATCTTCATACATCTTATTGTTATCACTTAACTGTGCAATATTATAATCTGAGTCATTATACAGAGAGGTGGCCGTAAGACTATCTTCTTCTGTCTCATTGTTGTCACCGAATTGGTCAGCTTTGGAAACGGAGTTATCTAACAAAGTTTTCTCTGCTATACTATCTTCATACATCTGATTATTATCACATAACTGCCCGCTATTGTAATCGGATTCATTATACAGAGAGGTGGCCGTAAGACTATCTTCTTCTGTCTCATTGTTGCCACCGAATTGGTCAGCTTTGGAAACGGAGTTATCTAACAAAGTTTTCTCTGCAATAATATCTTTATGCATCTGAGTGTTATCACTTAACTGTCCACTATTGTAATCGGAGTCATTATACAGAGAGGTGGTGGAAAGAATATCTTCCTCTGTCTCATTTTTGCCACCGAATTGGTCAGCTTTGTAAACGGAGTTATCTAACAAAGTTTCCTCTGCAATATTATCTTCATGCATCTGATTGTTATCACTTAACTGTCCAATATTATAATCTGAGTCATTATACAGAGAAGTGGCCGAAAAAGTATCTTCTTCTGTCCCGTTGTCGCCACCGAATTGGTCAGCTTTGGAAACGGAGTTATCTAACAAAGTTTTCTCTGCAATAATATCTTTATGCATCTGAGTGTTATCACTTAACTGCCCACTATTGTAATCGGAGTCATTATACAGAGAGGTGGCCGTAAGAATATCTTCCTCTGTCTCATTTTTGCCTCCGAATTGGTCAGCTTTGGAAACGGAGTTATCTAACAAAGTTTTCTCTGCAATAATATCTTCATACATCTTATTGTTATCACTTAACTGTGCAATATTATAATCTGAGTCATTATACAGAGAGGTGGCCGTAAGACTATCTTCTTCTGTCTCATTGTTGTCACCGAATTGGTCAGCTTTGGAAACAGAGTTATCTAACAAAGTTTTCTCTGCAATAATATCTTCATGCATCTGAGTGTTATCACTTAACTGCCCGCTATTGTAATCGGAGTCATTATACAGAGAGGTGGCCGTAAGACTATCTTCTTCTGTCTCATTGTTGCCACCGAATTGGTCAGCTTTATAATCGGAGTCACCAACTAGAGTTTTCTTTAGAATAGTGTCTTCGTACTTTTGGTTACTATCACTTAAGTACTTACTTTCGCTATTCCACATATTATACCCTTCCACATGGCCAACTGTTTCGCCTAGTGACTGAGAAACGTAAATGGGTTCAGATTTTGAAACAGCTTGTTCCAAGTTTTCCTCTTCTTGGGAAATAACATTTAAACACTGAAGTAGTAACAAGACACTGACGAAATATCCCATAGCGAATATTATAGTTCTAACTAAACACAGGTAAGCCAATGTTAGGCGACGCTCTTTAGTCCAGTATTACTGTAAATAACGATTGCTTTTATAGTTACGTTTTATCAGAAGATGAATACACCGAATCTGTGGCAGAGTTTAATGGTACGACAGCTTTTTATTACACAGAGACAATTGAATTTTAAATTTTAATACGTAACCCTAGTGGCCAAATAAAAATACATCCGCCATAAAACCTATTTTATATTTATGCAATGAAAACCGCAGCCTGTACAATTTAATTAGCCTTTGTGTAAGACAAGATATTCTTTATTGAATCTGTATTAAGCATGCTGCCAAAAATACGTGTTTAGTTCACTTCAAAACGCAAATATTAAATGTTTTTATGGAGTGCATAAAAAATTATAAGATATAAATAAATATTACACTTTAATGTGGATGGTCGCTACAAGTAGCCCAATTAAGAGTATTTTAAAACCAATCATTACATAAATGTTAAATTATTACTATTCATTACGTTATGACAAATAGCACGAGCTATTAGTGCTAATAAATATTTTTGCGAAATATTAATTTAGTGGAAATAAGTAGAATAAAATTGTATAGCTTAGGTACACTTTATCTATGTAAGCACTTTGCAAGCAAAGTCTCTATCTATGTAAGCACTTTGAGAGCAAAGTCTCTATCTATGTAAGCACTTTGAGAGCAAAGTCTCTATCTATGTAAGCACTTTGCAAGCAAAGTCTCTATCTATGTAAGCACTTTGCAAGCAAAGTCTCTATCTATGTAAGCACTTTGCAAGCAAAGTCTCTATCTATGTAAGCACTTTGCAAGCAAAGTCTCTATCTATGTAAGCACTTTGCAAATACGCAAAATAACTAAAAAGTACAAATATTTTTTTAATGACTAGAATGTCGTTACGTTTCAACAGTTAAGATGTCATCATCAGTTATTGACCAGGTTTCATTATTTCCAAATCCTCGTCTGATTGGGTGGACATTCACGTCTGGGTGTTTGTGAAATTCAACAGTTTTAACATTTCAGTTGGAATCGGGCTGTGATTAAACAAATAATATAAACAAAAAAAATTGTAAGTCAATTCCTGCTTAGGTACACAAAGAAAGAATTTTAGTTACTTTTTATTATATAATTACAATTAATATAAATAAAGTAACATAACCTATGTGTTAAAACAACTGTTCTACCACATAACCTATAACATAGGATAAGCTGTTTTTATGAAATCATATGATTTCTCTTATTTTTTATGCCAAATGGAACGAAATAACTATATTGCATACTTTGCTTTTTTTAAAGGTTTTTCTTCCATATACAACTAAAATTAATTGATTAAATTTAATTAATGCATTAATATTTGAAGTAAACTGTATCGACATCAGCAATCATCCACTACAACGTATTTGAACTTGAGTGGATGACAAAAACGATTGAGTGGATTTTCATTTTATTAACGATTGGAAATTTGAACTATATATATATATATATATATATATATATATATATATATATTAAATATTAAATATGGTGATATGTTTTCTTGTAATATAGTTAATAAATTAAAAATATTTCAAAAACAAGAATACTTTTAATGAATATATTTATTCAAAGCTTTTCGCCGATAAAATAGTATCAGCATCTTCAGGAAAAAATTATCTAATAAAATATCTTTACAAAATTAAATCATATGTGCTACAAACGACCATATGTTTATAAGTATTGCACTTTATGTAATTTTCTCTATAACATCAATGACTTTATAAATAGTTTGGTGCCTTGATCTCACTAGAATTTGTTCGTCAATTAATTTGTCTTTAACTTTATGCTTATAAATTTCCAATGTTTCAAATATATTCATTTTGAATCCTTTATTTAATTCTTTTATTAATTTCATATTTTCTATTTCCGGAAACTCGTATCCATTATTAATACTCGTGTCCTATATTTTGTAAAAATATTTCCGATAATATCCTGGACATTGGAGAGCCCATTGTTAATCCATCCTTTTGTTTATAATTTTATAAACAAAATATAAAAGAAATATAAACAAAGTATATAATATCTTCTTTAAACTGCACAAAGAAGATAAACCAATTAGTACATTAGTTAATTTTACAACTGCTCCTTCTTACAAAATTTCAAAATATATGGCTTTATTACTTAAAGATAAGGTAAAATTAAATAATACTCGTAATATAAAAAACTCGATTGAGCTTATTGAAAAATTAAAACATATTAAAATTGATAATAATACAAAATTAATATCATTTGATGTTACTAACATGTATAATAACATACCTATAATGAAAACACTTGAAATAATAAAAAATAATATAGATACATTTGAAAAAGATAACACATTAACACAAGAAATAATAAATACATTAAAAATCATATTAAATCAAAATTATTTTTTATATAATAATAAAATTTATAAACAAAAGGATGGATTAACAATGGGCTCTCCAATGTCCAGCATATTATCGGAAATATTTTTACAAAATATAGACATTGAAATAGATAAGATTATTAAAACATATGATCAAAATTGACACTCGTTTAGATACGTAGATGATGGATTATACATATCAAATAATAATGGTTTAAATATTGACAAAATATTAAAATGTATAAATAATATACACGAAATATAAAATTTACTCATGAATTTGAATCAAAAAATAAACTAATTATTTAGATATTACAATTACTAGAAATAAAAAATCATTTGAATATAATATATATAGAAAACCAACACAGACAAATCAAATAATACCTAATTATTCAAATCATCCATACAACAAAAAAATGGCAGCCCTTTATAATTTACTCCATAGAATGCACAAAATAGCAATGAACTTAAATGATCAAATAAAAGAGAAAAATATAATATATCAAATTGGTTTAGAAAATGGATATAAAAGAAAAACTATAGATAAATTAAATAATAACATAATAAGAAAACAAAAACTCAAAAATAACTTTGTACCTAATAAGAGATAAAATATATGGACAACTTTTACATTCACTGGTATAGAAATAAATAAAATTACAAGATTATTTAAAGAAACAAATTTACAAATTACATATAAAACTGATAATAAAATTAAAAATTTAATAAACAATAACAAAAATCAAAATAATATGCACGAAAGAAATGGAGTATATAATATAAAATGTCAAACTTGTAATAAATTATATATAGGACAAACAAAAAAAAAAAAAATTAAAAGAAAGATACAAAGAACATTTAAACGCTTACATCAAACCAAACATATACAAATCAAATTTAGCTACGCATTGTATTAATAATGGACACGAGTTTCCGGAAATAGAAAATATGAAATTAGTAAAAGAATTAAATAAAGGATTCAAAATGAATATATTTGAAACATTTTAAATTTATAAGCATAAAGTTAAAGACAAATTAATTGATGAACAAATTCAAGTGAGATCAAGGCACCAAACTATTTATAATGTCATTGATGTTATAGAGAAAATTACATAAAGTGCAATACTTATAAACATATGGTCGTTTGTAGCACATATGATTTAATTTTGTAAAGATATTTTATTAGATAATTTTTTCCTGAAGATGCTGATACTATTTTATCGGCGAAAAGCTTTGAATAAATATATTCATTAAAAGTATTCTTGTTTTTGAAATATTTTTAATTTATTATATATATATATATATATATTTTACACCAACATAGGTTTTTCAAATACAAGAATATTATTTATTTATAATAAAGTATTTCGTTGGTAAACAGTACAAACATCATCAGGAATGAAAAATACAATAATGCAGAATATATATATATATATATATATATATATATATATATATATATATATACATAGATACATATATATATATATATATATGTATATATATACATACATACATATATATATATATATATACACACATATATATATATATATATATATATATATATATATATATATATACATACATATATATACATATATATATATATCTATATATATATCTATATATATATATATATATATATATATATATATATATATATATATATATTACACTAACAAAGGTTTTTCAAATACAAGAATATTATTTATTTATAATAAAGCTTTTCGTTGGTAAACAGTACAAACATCATCAGGAATGAAAAATACAATAATGCTGAATATATATATATATATATATATATATATATATATATATATATATATATATATATATATATATATATATATATATATATATAAATATCGCAATATGTATTCTTGTGTATTAATAAAGAACTAAGTCAAAATACAAATACAAGAATTATAATTGAATTTACAATTCAAAGCTTTTCATTCCTGATGATGTTGGTACTGTTAGCCAACGAAAAGCTTTGAATTGTAAATTCAATTATAATTCTTGTATTTGTATTTTGACTTAGTTCTTTATATATATATATATATATATATATATATATATATATATATATATATATATATATATATATATAGGTAGATAAGTAGAGTGTAAACTAATAGAAAGAATTGAAAAAAACAGTTGTCACAAAAATACTTTTTTTCTTACCTGCAGCAAAGCGACACATTACCAGAAGACAAAGTAATACTCTTCCACTACTAGGCTTAAGACTACAACTCTAAAAGGAGGACTGGCCCTACAGGATACATTGGGTATAGATATTTAAAATGTTCATTTCGGAAAGAATCTCTAACAATGGTACTTGTGCATGTACTAACTTGATGTAACATACCTTTGCGTACAGGATTTGTTAAAGGCAACACACCATTAGAGAGTGGGTCTTGGGCGAAACGGTGTTATAGCTCAACTGACCATAACAAGATGGAACGTTCTGGATAGATAGATTTCACCCACTTCCAACACAAATGACGTCATCATTACGTCATTCACGTAGTAGTGTCCCTTCAGAAACTTGGTATATTTTCGTCAAAAATTGGTTTTTACTTCCCAATAACTAAACCTAATCAGGCAGTTACAGCATAGTTGAAAAAATTATGAATTGCTTCCAAGAGGTGTTAAGGGAACAAGCTCGACTCATATCTTAGATCCAGTGATAAAATTCACACAAAAAGTAAGAATAGAAAAACAATAAATGTAGATTATAAATCGCTAGCAACTTATTTTAATGTATCACACTAAAATAGCTATAAGAACTTACAAAAGTTAAACTTTTATATAAATATAATTGTTAAATTAATATTTAATCAGTATTTGTTAGTTCGTCATTTGACACATCAGAATTTGAAGGATCAGCGTTTGTTGCATCGTCATTTGACACATCAGAAATTGATAGATCAGCATTGGTTGAATCATCATTTGACACATTAGAATTTGATAGAACAGCATTTGTTAGATCGTCATTTGACACATCCGAATTTGAAGGATCAGCGTTTGTTGCATCGTCATTTGACACATCAGAATTTGATAGGTCAGCATTGGTTGAATCGTCATTTGACACATTAGAATTTGATAGATCAGCATTTGTTAGATCGTCATTTGACACATCAGAATTTGATAGATTAGAATTTGTTAGGTCGTCATTTGACACATCTGAATTTGAAGGATCAGCATTTGTTGCATCGTCATTTGACACATCAGAATTTGATAGATCAGCATTGGTTGAATCGTCATTTGACACATTAGAATTTGATAGATCAGCATTTGTTATATCGTCATTTGACACATCAGAATTTGATAGATCTGCATTTGATAGATCGTTATTAGACACATCATAATTTGATATATCTGCATTTCTTAGATCGGCATTTGACACATCCGAATTTGTTCGATAAGCATTTGTTGAATCGTCATTTGACACAACAGAATTTGATAGATCATCATTTGTTGAATCGACATTTGACACATCAGAATATGATAGATCAGCATTTGTTAGATTGTCATTTGACACATCAGAATTTGATAGATCAGCATTTGTTAGATCGTCGTTTGACACATCAGAATTTGATAGAGCAGCATTTGTTAGATTGTCGTTTGACACATCAGAATTTGATAGATCAGCATTTGTTAGATCATCATTTGACACATCCGAATTTGAAAGATCTGCATTTGATAGATCGTTATTAGACACATCATAATTTGATAGATCTGCATTTCTTAGATCGGCATTTGACACATCAGAACTTGTTCGATAAGCATTTGTTGAATCGTCATTTGACACAACAGAATTTGATAGATCATCATTTGTTGAATCCACATTAGACACATCAGAATTTGATAGATCTGCACTTGATTGATCGTTATTTGATTGATTGGCATTTGAATCATCAGAATTTGATAGATCAGCCCCTGATTGATTGCTATTTGATTGATTGGCATTTGAAGCATCAGAATTTGATAGATCAGCATTTGAATTGGCATAGTCTTTTAAGCTGGCATTTCCCGATTCTGTCGTTTTGCTGCTTTCTAATGAGGGACTGTTTTCATTTATTTCACTTAAGATTTGTTTAGCAAGAAATTTATTTATTTTATATACTTCGGTTGTTTTGAAGCCCAACTCAACGTCGTATCGCTCTCTGGGTAGTTCTACAAACTCGTTCAAGTGATCGTACTGGAAGCGGGGCATAAAACTACCCCTGGATATTGCGGTCGCCTTGCGGCATTGCCTGAAACACCAACTACCCTCCCGCACTTTGCAGTACACCCTGAACACATAATCACTAAAAGCGTAGCTTACAGAGCCCGCCTGCGGCTTGTCTGGGTGGTAGCTCAGCGAGTAGTTAAACTTCTCGATGGACCCTGTGATATTTTTTATTTTTAAATCAAACGTTTGATATTCTACATCGTCCAGAGTTCTAAGGACGATTTCATTGCTGATCACTTCCATCAAATAGTCCCGTATCCTAGTCCCGTACGTTTTTATCATGATGTAATCTTTAGATTGGAAACGTACTTTAGACACGTCAACGTCAATATAAACTTCAGAGTTCCCGATACGGAGGCTGTCACACATCCCCGACACGTTTGCGGTATTCTCGTGTACTTCAAGCAAAACAGCTGAAAACTGAATTAAAAGAAGGTAAAAGCTTGATTTCATTTTGAACGTTAAATATTTCTCAAAACAAAAACATTCGATATAAAATCACTCACAAATAAAAACACAAAACAGAATCGACGTGCACAGTGTATTGGAAATTTCAAGCAGAGGCTAGGCCAGTGCAGAAAAGAAATATATATATGCATTAATTTTTTTTGTTGCTCTTTATCAAATAAAAGCAATATTAAATTTATTTCATGCATTGTTTCGGTTGGCGATAAGTTTTATTGCGTTCAATAGGTGAATTTAATTGTATTTAATTAACAATAAGCTAAATGGGAGCAATAATGCGAGCAGAAATAGCAATAGGATGCATAAAAACAGTTTTAACGCCAAGATAAACTGCACCGCGGGCAATGAACGTTAGAGGCCTACTGATATTCTCTTTGCCTTAGCTCTTAACGAGGGTGCAACATCTAGCCTACGTCTTCTAGTCCGATAGATAGAAGCACTGCCTTAGAACGTGCTAGTCGTCTCACTCCTCTTCGCCTCAACCTCGTCCTTCGGCACACCTTTCTCCAATATTTTATACCTAAACATCACTTAACAAATGGTAGAGCTACTGTCTCCCTACACAAATTTCATCATACCTCCTCACACATTAGTGTAACTGATAGATACCACTCTATGTACTGCAATAGAGTAGATTTAACTCGTGGGTGGTCAAGAAACGCCAGCCACCCAGTCCCCCTGACTTTAAATAAAGACACCACCCCTCCAGCATAACACTCTATTTTATCCGTTCCAACCAAACTAAGGCCCTCCTAAAAGGAAACGTACCTACGCATTACCAGTCTGATACCAACAGCATCCAGTATCCTCCTGCAGCCAGTGTTAAAGAAGACAAACCCTGCAAAAACTAAGAGGGGTACACCGAACTTCCTCCTTCTCTGGGTGTCTGACCCTTATACAACCATGTTTCCTCCTTACACACCACATCGTATAAGGTGCTTAATGTCCTTAATTTTTTTCTATATTTATAACACTTTACTTTACCTTAAAAATAAACCATTTTGGCTGCGTATAACTGTGTTTTCTAAAAAATAATCATACCATAGTGTCTCTGGCAGAACAATCGCACCGTAGGTGAATCTCAGGATGTCATACTGTGACTTCCGTTGGTCGATCCACTGAATTTATTCACGCGATAGTGACTTGAGCATCCGAGCGATGATGATGACGAGGAGGAGGAAAAGGATCAGATGAGGACGAAGATAATGATGATGATGAAGAGGAGTATGTCGACGATAATGACGATAAAGATGACGATGAGGAGGAGGTTAAAGATAATGCTGGTGATGATGATGACGAAGAAGATATAATAATGATGATGAGTAGGTTTAGGATAAGGATGATGATGATGACGACGACGATGACAATGATGATGATAAGGAGGATGTTGATGATGAAGATAACGACGACTACGAAGATGATGTGGAGGTGGAGGATAAGAATGAGGATGATGATGATGATGATGATGACGACGACGATGACAATGATGATGATAAGGAGGATGTTGATGATGAAGATAACGACGACTATAAAGATGATGTGGAGGTGGAGGATAAGGATGATGATGACGACAATGATGATATAACGATGTTGTTATTGAGGGTAATGGTGACTAAGCATATGTTGATTGACGTAGAATTACTTTTGCTCACGATATTTCAAAATACAGATTGAAATATAACTACAGACATTCTCCCTTTCGTATTTTTCAAAATAAAACAATATAACTTAAACTTCTTGACAGTAGGAACTAGACGTTTAAATTAATACGCCAAAATATTTTTCCAACCAAACATGCCTTGTACAAATATTTTATTGCAATTAACAGCCAGACTTGTTATATTTTTACACTGGAATAACTAAACAACTGAAATAAATACTACTGCTTACAACCAAATAGCCCATTTATTCAGCATCATATTTACAAATAATATATTGCATAAAACTGAAAACACAATTTTCTTTATTTAATCATGGTTCTTTTCTACTTTTGAATTCATTGCTTTCAGTTATTAGAATAACCAGTATATACTACGCCAAGAAAACCTCGTTTATCCAAATTTTTCTGTTGGTTTTTTGCTAAAGCCAGCGTCTGATGAGTAATGCAGACGATATTATGATGGTTCTATAAAACACTATTTGGACTATTTAAATGTAGCGTTAAATGTAGAAAACACTCAATAACTCTGGAACGGAGCTGGAGTGTGGTCGAGAGGACTTGAATTGGGTATAGTGGAAGAAGGTATAGATCCACTTGTGGCGATGAAGCAAGTGTTCCCATGACAGGGCAGTGCGGCCGTAAGTGCTCGTTTCAATCGCCATTGGCACCCTGGGAACTCATTTTCAAAGCCAATAAGCCATTTGTTTCTGGCTATAAGCCATTTGTTTCTGGCCAATAAGCCATTTGTTTCTGGCCAAAAAGCCATTTGTTTCTGGCCAAAAAGCCATTTGTTTCTGGCCAATAAGCCATTTGTTTCTGGCCAATAAGTACGTTTAACAAATGTACCCATAAATATTATAATAATAACATAATGAAAGGTTGAAGACGTATTATAAATAGTTGCACACGAACTTACAAAACAATATACTCTACAGTCATAAGCGTTTGAATGAATTATGTCATCATCATCATCAGGACACTACAACAAATTTACAACTGCAATTAAACTCGTGTCGCCTGATTATGGGATAAGTGATTGAAACGCGTATGACAATAAAGTATATTGTTTTGTGAGTTCTGTGCAATTCGTTATTTATTTATTGTTATAACAATATTGTTATTAACTCACAAGCCGGCTTAGTTACTGCTTAGAAGAAATTTTGCTAAATGAATAACACAGGAATAAAAAAACTTATTTTTTTAAATATGTAACTGCACGCGTACTTTTCAAAGAAACTGAAATGATAAAATCAAAGTAAACTTTAAGTTATGTAGGCCCTATAAAATTAAGAAAATATTAATTTAAACATAAATTGTCCGAACAAGGATAGGCACTTGATGGTCGCGAATGACTGAAAGGGACGTTGTACCTCCCTTTCCGTAATGGTATGACCCCCTAGTGGTTCGCTGGCCGCAGGTTGTACATCTCCGCTCTAACAAGAACACGTATCTGCTTAACCCCCCTCGAGAAACTCTGGGCCCCGTAGCCTTTAGAGGCTCTCAATTCAAGAAATAAGCGTTTCCCTTTATGATTTTTCGGCGGTTTCAACTTTTCGAATTATAAAACGTTGTTCCCGATTATCCGTACTACTACAGGTCATATTTGCTTCGGATAAACGAGGTTTAATTGTAAGCAGTATATAAGAAAAAACTACTATATTTGCTAAATTTATAACTTAACTTATTATTTGTTAGAATATGTTTAAAATAAGTTATTAATAAATTCATAACCTTTTATAAAATTAATATCCTGACATTTCTTTCGAGCCGTAACCGCTTTGATTGATTTGATTTAACAATTCCTGCCCAAGATGTTTGTTAATTTTATATACTTCCGAAGATTTGAAGCCTACGTACACATCCGCCTCTTCCTTCTTGTACCCGGTAAAAAGCTTGGGAGAGTCGTACCTGTACCGTGGCAGGAATTTGCCATTGGACAACGCCCGAATGCTATGGCAATTCCTGAAGCACCACTGGTTCTCCCAAACGTCGCACGTTATCCGGAACATGTAGTCCTTGAAGACGTAGGCCATCGAGCCGTACTGGGGCTGGTCCGGGTGGTAGCTTAGGGTAAAGTTGAAGCGCGGGACGTAGCCTGTGATGGTCGTAACGGTGAAGTCTACCGTGTGGTTCTGGTGGCCAGAGTACTGCCTGTAGGTGACACCGTCGTTTAGGCTAACCATTAGATAGTCGGTGATAGTGGTGGCCGAAGTCGTGACCTCGAAGAATTCGTTGCGGCGCAGCTTTACCTTTGAAAAGTCATGCTCAATGAAGAACTTAGAGTGCTCAACTTCTATCCGGTTGCAAAGATTCTTCAAGTTGAATTGGGCATTCTGTCCTGACAGAACGCTGAAGACTTGAGCAAGGATCACAAGAAAGAGGGATTTCATCTTGCGTTGTTACTCACAGTTCCCTAACTACAGTACACAGCGCACTATCACAAGACACACACGACGAGGGGGAACGGTGTTGCAAAACTAATTTTATGTATGCTTTATCTTTAAAGCAATCGCACATGAAAACAAATCAAATTACTTCGACATGTTTTATTTTTACGTTAAAAAATAATTGAATATTAAATGTGTGAAGTTTAATTAAAACCGAGAAAGTAATAAAAAAATACATCGTTTAATGGCCTATAAAGTGAAATAATTTCACTCACGTTATTAAAAAAATAACTGTTAATTCAACAGTTCCAAATAAAACCGAATAAAAAGCGACCAAGAAAAAACTCCCAAAACTTTGCTGATTGAGCATCTTGACTGCTTTAGAAAATTGTAATTTGTATTGTGTAAAACTTAAAGAGTGATTAAGTACAAAATATGGTCCAAATTAAATTAAATAATAAAATTACCTGAATTGGTCAACAATTGTCAAAAATATTCTCTCCATAGATGTAATAAAATGTATTTGGTTTAGCAAAAAATGGGTTTTACTTCTGCTTCATAAATAAATAACTCTACATGCATCATGTGGGTGGGAGAACTGAGTAAGGGTGTGTTTTGTGGTGAGGCCGAAGAAAAGGGAAAGAAACTCTTCTACAGTGGGGACGATGTGTTCAGTCACATCGATCATGACGATGGGGAACTGTGTCCGTACGAGTTTGGTGGCAACACAAACCAAGAAGCCATATATATATATATATATATATATATATATATATATATATATATATATATATATATATATATATTAAATATGGTGATATGTTTTATTGTAATGTAGTTATGAAATTAATAATATTTCAAAAACAAGAATACTTTTAATGAATATATTTATTCAAAGCTTTTCGCTAGCTAATCTTTTCCTTATTTATTTAATAAATAATTAGATAATTATTTTCCTGAAGATGCTGGTACTATTTTATCGGCGAAAAGCTTTGAATAAATATATTCATTAAAAGTATTCTTGTTTTTGAAATATTTTTAATTTCATATATATATATATAAATTTTTTTATTTATTCATCCAATCAAGTTTAAACACACTTTTTTTGAAGGGGATGACAGTTGGTGTTAATATAGAATTTTCAAATGTTTATTCATTAATTAAAATTTTAAAAACTGATTTTTCAGTCGGATTCAAACTTAATAACTACATGATTGAAATTAGAGCACTTTGGCACTGAGCCAACTTTCCCATTGCTATATTTCTATTACTTAAAGATGTATATGAAGTTATAAGGTTCCTTGTAATAATGAAGTATTACAAGAGATGGATAGAATGCGACATTATTGACCACCAACAGCTTCATAAATTAGTAGCAAAAAAACGAAAGGGAATAATTAGTAACAAAGAAAAATAATAGTCCAGCACCATATACTGTACACAGAGGAAAATTGCGAAGAAATTCGCTTTCTATTTTGGCACTTAATATTGTGATGTCATATGTATATACATATTTTAATTATTTGCAATTATAAATAAAAAGTAACTAAAATAAAATTTTAGGGGTCATGGCCATAAACCTATTGTTTGATAGCCTTAAAATACAAAAAAATGAATTAGTTTGGCTGCTGAGATCACACTCAAACCTTGAGTAAGAGAATCATACGAAAAGTAATCTTTCAAAATGACTTTCTTATTCAATAATAATCACAGGCATTAAATTTCAAATTGAAAAAAAAAACATTTTTTTATCAGAAGAGATAAGCAAATGGGGATTTCCTGTTTAAAGACAGCCCGGAAAAATTCTTTGTCTTTCGGAGAATCGAACCCAGTTTAAACCAATCATACGCCCTTTAAAATAATACTGGATAAGAATTACATCTATATAAATTCTTATGATTTTCTCATTATTATGAATAATTAGTCAGAAAATATTTTAAACTAAGTATTAAGTACCCACTAGAACGTATCATACTAGGACCGTATCTGTATCGACACGTACAAAACAATATTCTTTGCATCATTTGTATTGGACAACTCCCATTAGACGGTTCTGTCACCGGCCAACACCGTAGCGTGCCATGCCCGGCCAGCTCAACATTTGTGGGTCGGTGACGGAACGCTCCATACATGGTACCACGTATGCTCAGCGTTGCTATTCCGTTCAGACACAAAACGTAGTTGCTCTTTGATTGCTTTTAAAATAGCACATGCGCTGGTTAGGAAAAATCTTTCTCAATAAATTTTCTTAATAATTCATTAAACTGGAATGACGTCATAACGAAAATACTGGTAAAACCTTTCTTAGGTGCCAATATAGCGTCCAATATTCTCCCTCAGTAAACTTTTTTCTTAGACATTTGTGAATCCAATAGCGTCTCTGAGTCTTGTTCTCGTTTTCCCCTTATTCATTCAAATTAATGGCCAACAATGCCTATTTTGTTAGTGACAGTCGCCTAATAGCCATATTTTATGTTTTCACATAAAAGAACTAACACAAGTTAGTTCACAATTCAAACCACGGCAAAATAAAATATAAAATATTATTTCAATTTATAAAGATAAGTAACATTAAAACAATAGACACTGTACTACTAAAGTAGTCTCCTAACGCAAGAATGTGCAGCACAGGTGCGGGACCCGACGGCTACCGAACGGGTATCATACGCGTTGTATACGTGTATACAGATAAAACGGTGTTGATCCGTTACAGTGGGCGTAGTAGCGACCGAAACGTTTTTTCTCGTACTTGAGACGGTCTTACGACGGTAGCAGGATACGTTCCAGTGGATAAAATCCTTTAGGTAACAGAAGAAGGGTTTGGTGACGTCCCTAACATAGGTTGCAGGTGGAGTCCTGGATCTTTCAAGGCATTGGTATTTGGGTGATAAAAGGGACAGGCATTTCCATTTGGGCAGACATTTATTTATTTGGGATGTCAGAAGTTGTTAAGCTAGCGGACACTTTTAATTTAAAATTAGGCTGGTACTGGATAGGGGCGTAACCAGGAAGATGTATTTAGGGGTACGAGGGATTCAGGGGACGAAATTTTGAATGTTTTATTCTCTTGAAATCATACGTTTGGCACTCAAAAATCACACAATCGTTGTGTTGTCGTTTTATACACGGCTATAAAATACATTTTGTATTTATTAATAATACGAATAATAGTCAATATTAGTTCTGCTTCCAACTATTTATGGAGCAGAACAAATTTCTTTTATAGGTTAATTTTTCTGCTAAAACTTTGTGCCCCTTTGGTTATGCCCCTAGTACTGGATGGCTGACTTTTACTTCATGTTTTTAAATGCACAATAATACCCACCTGAAAATTGCGTTACATAAAAGCTAACAATGTAACTCTAAAATTAACTTAGATTTACTTCAGACGAATTACAAATTGATAGGCCAGAATAAAAAATTGCTTGAGACGAATTTCTTAACCTGAAAAATGAAAGGTACAAAGAATTCGAGGGTGAATTCAATTTAGGTATTGGCTAGTAATCATTACTAATTACAAAATTGCTATCCTAAATTAAATTTTTAATTTCATTTAGTATTATCACGGTTAACGGTTTATTAGAATATTGTTAAACTGTTCATTTTGGATACTTACGTATTATACGGAGGCCACTAACATAGGTACGTAGTATTGTTGTTTAAAGTTACTGTATAGCCAAATTTATCCTGAGTGGATACTTCATAGGCATATTTTAATATCGGTATATAGTAATGTTGTAGAAAATTACAACCAAATCTATCCTAAGTGGATGCTTTATAGGTACATTCATGTCTAGACGTAGTACAGTGCGCTGTTGCTACTAAGTGCCCAAAAACGTAGTCTCCACTAAATTGTGAATAAATAAACCTAACATAACCTAACTCTAGCGTGTTTTCCGTAGTTAATTTGCGTGTTGGTTAAATTAATTTATTTACCTATGAAGTATCCAGTCAGGATGGATTTGATTGTAATTTTATACAACATTACTATGTACCCATATTAGTGGCCTCCGTATGATACGTAAGTACCCCATTTTGTTTAACCTGTCAACTGAGCCACTTCTTGTGTAAGCATAGCATATTATTAGTGAGTGGGGCATTTAGTTATAAATTGCATTAACTTAGAGAACCTGAGGCAAGATGCGAACTTTAGAACGAGCAAAAATGGAGTTACAGGTTGCATAGGTCGTGGTTTTGCAGGAGTAACACTGGTCTTTGTTAAGAGATTCTTGTGTTGAAAACTAATACTGTATTTGATACAATTGTTGTGTAAAATATATGCAGTTATATAGGGGAAGGTCGGGTGGTATCGGCCATGTTAGCTTTTTCCCTTATAACGTTTTATTTATGAACTTAGAATAATTCCTTACTTGTCATTCTAACCTTTATACCTTTACCGTTAAATAATTTTGTTTCAAAATATAAAAGAAGTAATTTTTTCCGCAAATTTGAAAACCTTTGCATTTTTTGTATTACAGATTATGAAGGATGGTATCGAACAGTCATGTGCTGAATAAAAAGACTTTTAATTTATTTTAATTCTATATTCATTCATAAAATATTCGTAAAAAATAAATATTTTTGAAAACTCAAGTATAAAACCACAATTTTTTTATTTTTAAAGTTTTAGGTATGTTTTTAGAATCAGAAAATTATAAAATATTTTAGATTAGGATGAACAATAAAAACTGCTAGTCTCTTACTATTTATTAGGAATATACTGTGGTTGAATTTAATAATAAATACGCAAAAATCTTTTAACCACAAACTTTATTTATTTTACCCTTTAAAGAGGTTTTTGTGTATTTATTACTCTTAGTCTATTCTTATGTTTTCGTACAAACATCGTACTAGAAGTAAAGACTACGTCTTTATTACGTCGGCACAATTTTCGTGAGCCCAATCCTTACACATTCGACACCGTATTCAGACTTCTTCAAACTCTCGCCATAAATGATTCAGTGGGTGACATCGTTAGACTTGATTGGGCTAATTACTTCACTAATATTTAAAGCTTTCTTAATTTGTACTTTTGTAATATTTCCTCAGTTTGTTTTTCACAACTTTCATTTTCACTGAGTGTTCCACAACTTCACCTTAGATAAAGCTTTTAGTCTCCTAATGGGCTTCTTGGAACACTGTATTTTTCACTTGCTTAACTTATTGTAATTTTTTAACACAAAACTTGTTCAATTGTTCTCTTCACTCAATTCCCTCCTTATCTTTCCCATTTATCTCTAGACACAAAATACAGTTTTTACTGTAAACATTTTGAGAGATTTGTCTGATACCATACGAAAGTACTTTGTCCGATACCACCCGAACGGCAACCGACACGAATTCAACTGCATTAGTTTGTGTAGGAACTCATTTAAACCACAACTTATAGAAGACTATATAGTAAGTTTATGATGGTAAACGAAATAGATATAAATACTCAAATTCACTGAAGATAATCTCCCAAACCTATTTACTGCAACAAACACGTGTACTCAAAAAAACGTGACCCTACTATCGCGATTAGTAAAAACTAATCGACGCGTTATCATCCAGTATGGTGACCGTTTTCCTTAAAGAAACAATCTGAGGGCATTATAGATGCTGTTACTAGTGGTATGCTGGTTAATCACTTGACAACTTTCCCCTATAAATCGAATTATTTGTAATAAAAGAAAAACGAGTCTATGACGACAAAAATTTTGTGCAACTTTGTAGTTCTTGTGAGTGGGTTGCGTACGTGCGCGTGCGAGTGTGTTCTTACGAGTTTATATAGTGAGCGTGATACATTTTAAATAAAAAGTAACATGGCAATCCGTGATGTGATGCATCCTCGTCCTTAGTGGATGAGTTTCGATTCTTCTCTGTAACAGGAACCTATGGAAAGAGAGAGTTTTAAAAATGTACTCCCGATTATATTTCTAATTACGTAAATAAATATTATGATGTTTATTGAAGCTTTTTCGATGAAGAAAATGTTCCAATGAGTTTTCATTTGCTATGTATAGTATTTTAATAATTTGGTATGTTTTTTAAGTGTTGTGTGAGTGATCTTAAAAAAAGGTAATGTGAACTTTGCAAGTCTGGTGTATCACAATCCTTTTATTTATTAGGACACGATAATATGAAAGGAGGTATGCTTCATAGTTTATTGTGAGGATAGTTCAATTACTACAACTAACTATTAGAATAATTAATGGCTCTCAACCTGTCTGTACGACCATTTTGTTGTTGTACTGTTCTAGGGGCTACAGGATGTTTTAGAGGGTTACAGGGCAGTTCTAGGCTCTCATAACGCTTCTAGGGGTCGCAGGAGATTCCAGGGAGCTCTAAGAGAATGCAGGACAGTTCTAGGAGTCGCAGAGTGGTTTTAGAGGGTCGCAGAACTGTCGTAAGGACAGACGGTTCTAGAGGGTCCTCGGACGGTTTTAGGGGAGCAGGACGATTCTTGGAGGTCACGGGACGATTCTAGAGGGTCCCAGGACGGTTTTAGGGGGCGCAGGACGGTTCTTGGAGGTCACGGGGTGACTCTAGGGGTCGCAGGACGATTCTATGGGTCCCAGGATGGTTCTAGGGGGCGCAGATTGTTTTTTAAATTGCTATAACAGTGATTGTTATAGTTGTTTATTTTTAAAAAGAGGCTCGAAAATTGTAGATTAACGTTAACTTGTTTGGAATTAAGCAATTTGTTAATGCCTGAAATAATTTTTGGAACAAAACTGAGCAATTTCATAGCGTCAAATCATTTTCTAGATTTGGTGTTCAAATTAATTGTTATGGAAAATCCTTGCTCACTATGGGATCACAATTTTCAATAGACCGGAATATTTTTGTAAAACTTTTGTGACGATATTAAAACATCGGATTCATTACCAATGATGTACTATAACGTATCTTAGTAATTAACGTGTGATTAATATGAATTAAAAAAAAATATTGTAATTAAATTCAGACGGGCTCGGCAAGTACTCGACCTAAAGAAGAGGTAGCAGGGTTTAAAAAGTTGAGGACGACCGTATTAGAGTTATAGTTGAAAGAAGTAGAAACAAGTAAATGATTCCTTGGTTACGTTTTAACGTTTCCAAAACAAAATGTTATGGGTCAGCTTCGATACCTAGACATCGTTGTCCTGATCATTTTACCCATTCATTTGTCCCAGACGGCTCTATACTTACGTCCTTCAATATACTTCACATCAAATTACATGTATAATGAATCTAAGTACACTTATTTACCGTAATGTATTGATTTTATCATTATAACAGGCTTTTAGTTATTTATTTACCTTCTATATGTCTTTAGGCTCTTGATACTCTGTTTTTGTGTCTCAATACTCTCTGTAGTTATCGAGATACCTATTGGGGGGGGGGGTTAAAGGAGAGGTTTCAGAGAAAGAGGAAGTAGGTGATACCGTCCTACACAAAAAACGTCCTGCCTTACCGATTGCCCTTACTTACATCCAGCCCTCACCAATCGTATCCCGCAGCCATTGTCAGTGACAGACGTTGATAGCCTCGGGAGCCACCAAACAAACCACCTCCTCTGACTGAGGAGGGGGAATGCGGTAAGTACATAATTTTAATAAGCATGTTTTGTTTTAATTATGTATGTTTAGTTTTACATATCCAATGTGATTTAAACACGCATGTACAAAATATATATGTACTTGCATGTGGTTGGTTGTTTATGTTAGATCGTAAGATCGTTGATTGATTTTATATATCATTCCTATTTAAATCGCCGTATGTATATTGGCATTACTTTGATCTGTGCAGTCACTTAGGGTAGTTGTGTAGCCTGTTTTTACTGTTTTAGTTGGCATTTTTAGTCTAATGGGAAGGACATGCGGCCGTGTGTTGTGGAAAAATGTTTAAGAGTAACATAGATGTTTGAACAAAGAAGAAATGTGTCAAGGAATCTGTCTCCCTACTCTACCTCCTTAGCAATGAACATTAAAATAAATTCTTCACGTGAAAACATCTCCTGTCTAGCATGTTCCTTTGCCTCCACGAGTCCAACCTCAAACTCGTGACTCACGGCCGGGTGACTAGCGTCAAGGCTGAGACTGGGGCCTTGGTGTCACGAGTGGTATGTGTGCAAGAGTCTTAAGACCATAAGGCCTAGATGAAGGATCACCCCTGAGACAAGACGACCTCCAAAAAGGCTCAGCTGGTTCGACCGCTTCTTCAGAACTACTCTGGCCAGTAGAACCTTCCAATATATTAGAACTGCTATTTTACAATAATATAATTTAACCCAGGTTAGGTTTTATATATATTTATGTATATATATATATATATATATATATATATATATATATATATATATATATATATATATATATATATATGGGTTGGTTCTAGTAGAGCTTAAAACTTATTTAGAACAGCTTGGTTCTGTAATTCGTATATACCTATATATTTATATTAATTGTAATTATTTAATAAAAAGTAACTAAATTAAAATTTTCTTTTGAAGACCTAAGTAGGAATTTACTTTCAATTTTTTGTTTCATATTACTTTTAGTGTAAAAAACTGGATACGCTATTAAAATAAAATTACCTGTATTTATATTGTAGTGCCTATAAATAATATTTTAATAACGAAATATTCATAACAAACTGATGAAACAAATATTGAAAAAAATTATTTTTTTGCTCTTTCACCCCGCCAAAATTTAAAAGGCAGTCTTGATTCCAATCAGTGTTGGACTGTAACAGGAGACTACAAAGGAAAGGAGTAATTTCTATCTATAGTTTTCGTTACATTCTACATAACAGTACTGTTCTTATTTCGGAAATGAGTTCACCATGATTTTCAAAACCGTTTCTCAGGTCGCTCTTTTTTGTTTGAAGACAGCGCGGCGTCTGGAGAGGCCTGACATTCCTCCCAGTCTGGCGTATAAACTGCCAATAGAGGAGCGAGTCGGCATGACTGAGATTATTTACCTTCCAGTAGTATCAGGAGATGATAGGTTAGAAGCAATCTATGCGAGGTTTCCATGTTGTCTGTATAGCCACCAAACAGAACTGGGTTTAAATGCTTATACAGTAGCAAAATAAATTTCTTTTTCACCTTACTTCTACCCCACATTATAAAGAGCATTTTTTTTTTTTTTTTTGTAATGCTTGACCAGATTGCCGGCCGTCTCCAATTTGACGTGATTACTTTTTTCACTTGCCTAAACAGAAAAACTGTACAGAAAAGTGTTTGAGTTTCGTATTTAACACATCTGTATAGGTGAATAATATTATGTGCTGTATGCAACTACTTTAGCTTATAATGTGAACGATAACATATTATTCCATACGACAGCTGATTTCATCCAATATGTTATATTGCAGAACAGCTGTTTTACCACTTAGGTTATGTTACTTTACTTATTGTACAATATTTTTTGTGTTACTATCCATTTTTTTGTCAGTAAATAAATATTTTAATTTATATTTAAATAAATTTTACTACAATTAATTTAATATAATAAGCTTTATATTTCTATTCTAATTTTTAAGGAAATAGCTTAATATTAAATATTTTTGATCAGTTAATAAATTTATTAATTTATTTAAATTTTGATAAATCTCAATACAAATAATAATAATACCGAAATCTTGTTGCTGTTCATGACGAGCGAGTTGTAAATTACAAATTACACTTTTGTTATTACTTGCGACCAGACATTTGTTAACTAAAAGTTGTTAATTGTTAACTTACACTAGGAGGAAACGTTTTCGTCTTACGACTTCTTCAGCCTCGTATTTTTGCCGCTAGGAATGCTGCTGTTGTGCTTCCTCGGTATCATTTTTTTTGAAAGTTAGAAGTGATGTGATCGAAAAATATGTGTGATCTGTGCCGTGTTTGTTCATTTAAGATGTCATTTTTATGTGTGTTGCTATGTCTATATATTTCAAATTGTTCTAGTGTGTTTAATTTATGGCCTTCTTGAGCATCCTCCACACATGCAACAAAGGCCATGTTACGCTAGCTAAATTATATTTACAAACTTCATGTAAAGTGTTCACTTCTGTGGTCCCACTGGCTGTCACATTGTGTTTTGTATTCTCAGATGCTAACCAAAAATACATTTAAGAAACAAGTGATTTAAGATGAAAATACATAAATAGTGGTTAAGAAATTGGAACAATTATATTAACACAACGACACACACTCGGAATTTCCTAATAAAACGTAGCACTATTTTACAATAAAATAAAATACAGGCTCGCTATGTACAAGCTACCTATAAAGTATCAAGGTTTCAAAGATATCTTTAAGCTGAACCGGCTACACTTCGGTTATTAAAATTTGTAATAAGCTTCAGTTAAAGCACTTCAAGTGACCTATTAACACGAGACGAACACGCAATAGTTTGTTTAATAATAATTAAGAAAACCGTATCGACGTATTTCTCATATAATGGGTATTTAATAGATTAACGTTTTTAAGTGGATTAATCGACAAAGCGTGACTAATGGGATGTCCTCGGCGGGGCGTCCCCGCCCATTCATCGGCCGAGTAGTTCCTAATCCCCCAGCTACCTGTTTTGCCTCGACTTACCCTGAGACGGGGTATAGTGAAAACTTGAAATTCACAAATAGTTCTGTATAACCGCAATTGTTTTTAATAAAGCACAGTGTCACATTGAAAGGGGCAAACGGGTGCATTTGAAATCGTCCTATTTGTTATGATCCAACAAGTAAGGAGGTCCAACTGGTCCGATGGTTCTCGTAGGGGTCAACTTGAACTGCTACGACGAGAACACGTAATATGAAGAACATGTAACAAAATATAGAAGTAATAGTTAGTTTATGTTAGATTAAATTGGGTTACGTTAGGTTAGATCTGGTTGGTTAGGTTAGAATAGGATGGGTTATGTTAGCTTAGGAAAGGTTAGGTTAGGTTAGATTAGAGTAGGTTAGGTTGGGTTAGGTCAAGTTAGATTAGATTAAGCTAGGTTGGGTTAGGTTAGATTAAGTTAGGTTATTACTTAGAGAACCTTCCGTGATTTCCTGCCTCTGCCTGCTTACTAATCATCGGGCCACGTCGACCGTGACCCTTGAGAGTTAGGTTATAGGTTAGGTTAGGTTAGGTTAGGTTAGATTAGATTAGGTTAGGCTGGGTTAGATTAGTTTAGGCTGGGTTAGGTTAGTTTAAGTTAGGTTAGGTTAGGTTAGGTTAGGTTAGGTTAGGTTAGGTTAGGCTGGGTTAGATTAGGTTAGGTTAGATTAGGTTATGTTGGGTTAGGTTAGGTTAGGTTAGGTTAGATTAGGTTAGGCTGGGTTAGGTTAGATTAAGTTAGGTTAGGTTAGGTTAGGTTAGATTAGGTTAGGTTGGGTTAGGTTAGGTTAGGTTAGGTTAGGTTAGATTAGGATAGGCTGGGTTAGGTTAGATTAAGTTAGGTTAGATTAAGTTAGGTTATTACTTAGAGAACCCTTCCGTGATTTCCTGCCTCTGCCTGCTTACTAACCATTGGACCACATCGACCGTGACCCTTGAGAGTTAGGTTATAGGTTAGGTTAGGTTAGGTTAGGTTAGATTAGGTTATTCTGGGTTAGGTTAGGTTGGGTTAGGTTAGATTATGTTAGGTTGGGTTAGGTTAGGTTAGGTTAGGTTGGGTTAGGTTAGGTTAGGTTAGGTTAGATTAGGTTAGGCTGGGTTAGGATAGGTTAGGTTAGGTTAGATTAGGTTAGGCTGGGTTAGGTTAGGTTAGGTTAGGTTAGGTTATTACTTAGAGAAGCTTCCGGATTTCCTGCCTCTGCCTGCTTACTAATCATCGGACCACGTCGTCCGTGACCCTTGAGAGTTAGGTTATAGGTTAGGTTATGTTATGTTAGGTTAGGTTCGGTTAGGTCTGGTTAGATTAGGTTAGGCTGGGTTAGGTTAGGTTAGGTTAGATTAGGTTAGGCTGGGTTAGGTTAGGTTAGATTAGGTTAGGCTGGGTTAGGTTAGATTAAGTTAGGTTAGGTTAGGTTAGGTTTGGTTATTACTTAGAGAACCCTTCCGTGATTTCCTGCCTCTGCCTGCTGACTAACCATCGGACCACGTCGACTAAGGTAGTTATTTCCTATTACCAAACACACAATCGTTCACTTGTAAATTAACTTTATTTATATTTGTATTTATATTATAAATAGGAGAACTAAGCACGGGCACTTGAGACTTTATACTTGGATACGTTAGTGCCAACACTTCAAAACCTTACTAAAGAAATGTCTGTTAAACCCAAGCAACAGATGTTTGTGCTATTGAGCGCATGGTAACAATTTTTGTTTTCGTCATATGGTCTAACCTAACCTAACCTGACTAACCATCGGACCACGTCGACCGTGACCCTTGAGAGTTTGGGGATTAAGATAGTTATTTCCTATTACCAAACACACAATCGTTCACTTGTAAATTAACTTTATTTATATTTGTATTTATATTATAAATAGGAGAACTAAGCACGGGCACTAAGCACAGTGTCACATTGAAAGGGGCAAACGGGTGCATTCGAAATCGTCCTATTTGTTATGATCCAACAAGTAAGGAGGTCCAACTGGTGCGATGGGTTAGGTTAGGTTAGGTTATTACTTAGAGAACCTTCTGGATTTCCTGCCTCTGCCTGCTTACTAATCATCGGACCACGTCGTCCGTGACCCTTGAGAGTTAGGTTATAGGTTAGGTTAGGTTATGTTAGGTTAGGTTCGGTTAGGTCTGGTTAGATTAGGTTAGGCTGGGTTAGGTTAGGTTAGGTTAGATTAGGTTAGGCAGGGTTAGGTTAGGTTAGGTTAGGTTAAATTAGGTTAGGCTGGGTTAGGTTAGATTAAGTTAGGTTAGGTTAGGTTACGTTAGGTTAGGTTAGGTTAGGTTTGGTTATTACTTAGAGAACCCTTCCGTGATTTCCTGCCTCTGCCTGCTGACTAACCATCGGACCACGTCGACCGTGACCCTTGAGAGTTTGGGGACTAAGGTAGTTATTTCCTATTACCAAACACACAATCGTTCACTTGTAAATTAACTTTATTTATATTTGTATTTATATTATAAATAGGAGAACTAAGCACGGGCACTAAGCACAGTGTCACATTGAAAGGGGCAAACGGGTGCATTCGAAATCGTCCTATTTGTTATGATCCAACAAGTAAGGAGGTCCAACTGGTCCGATGGTTCTCGTAGGGGTCAACTTGAACTGCTACGACGAGAACACGTAATATGAAGAACATGTAACAAAATATAGAAGTAATAGTTAGTTTATGTTAGATTAAATTGGGTTACGTTAGGTTAGATCTGGTTGGTTAGGTTAGAATAGGATGGGTTATGTTAGCTTAGGAAAGGTTAGGTTAGGTTAGATTAGAGTAGGTTTGGTTGGGTTAGGTCAAGTTAGATTAGATTAAGCTAGGTTGGGTTAGGTTAGATTAAGTTAGGTTAGATTAAGTTAGGTTATTACTTAGAGAACCTTCCGTGATTTCCTGCCTCTGCCTGCTTACTAATCATCGGGCCACGTCGACCGTGACCCTTGAGAGTTAGGTTATAGGTTAGGTTAGGTTAGATTAGATTAGGTTAGGCTGGGTTAGATTAGTTTAGGCTGGGTTAGGTTAGTTTAAGTTAGGTTAGGTTAGGTTAGGTTAGGCTGGGTTAGATTAGGTTAGGTTAGATTAGGTTATGTTGGGTTAGGTTAGGTTAGGTTAGGTTAGATTAGGTTAGGCTGGGTTAGGTTAGATTAAGTTAGGTTAGGTTAGGTTAGGTTAGATTAGGTTAGGTTGGGTTAGGTTAGGTTAGATTAGGTTAGGCTGGGTTAGGTTAGATTAAGTTAGGTTAGATTAAGTTAGGTTATTACTTAGAGAACCCTTCCGTGATTTCCTGCCTCTGCCTGCTTACTAACCATTGGACCACATCGACCGTGACCCTTGAGAGTTAGGTTATAGGTTAGGTTAGGTTAGATTAGGTTAGTCTGGGTTAGGTTAGGTTGGGTTAGGTTAGATTAGGTTAGGTTAGGTTAGGTTAGGTTGGGTTAGGTTAGGTTAGGTTAGGTTAGATTAGGTTAGGCTGGGTTAGGTTAGGTTAGGTTAGGTTAGATTAGGTTAGGCTGGGTTAGGTTAGGTTAGGTTAGGTTAGGTTATTTTAGGTTATTACTTAGAGAACCTTCCGGATTTCCTGCCTCTGCCTGCTTACTAATCATCGGACCACGTCGTCTGTGACCCTTGAGAGTTAGGTTATAGGTTATGTTAGGTTAGGTTAGGTTATGTTAGGTTAGGTTCGGTTAGGTCTGGTTAGATTAGGTTAGGCTGGGTTAGGTTAGGTTAGGTTAGATTAGGTTAGGCTGGGTTAGGTTAGGTTAGGTTAGGTTTGATTAGGTTAGGCTGGGTTAGGTTAGATTAAGTTAGGTTAGATTAGGTTACGTTAGGTTAGGTTAGGTTAGGTTTGGCTATTACTTAGAGAACCCTTCCGTGATTTCCTGCCTCTGCCTGCTGACTAACCATCGGACCACGTCGACTAAGGTAGTTATTTCCTATTACCAAACACACAATCGTTCACTTGTAAATTAACTTTATTTATATTTGTATTTATATTATAAATAGGAGAACTAAGCACGGGCACTTGAGACTTTATACTTGGATACGTTAGTGCCAACACTTCAAAACCTTACTAAAGAAATGTCTGTTAAACCCAAGCAACAGATGTTTGTGCTATTGAGCGCATGGTAACAATTTTTGTTTTCGTCATATGCCTAACTCTTTCTTTAACACATCTGCAAAAAGTGACTGTTTACAATCATACCTACTTTCTAATTCTGGTGTGGTTGCTACAAGAGTATAAATTTTATTCAAAATATTTTAGTCATTTAAAGTACATTTTAGGCTATAAATTTTTTTTTTATAAAAGTTCTTCAAGATGTGTTTAATTGCAAAAATCTTTCTCGCTGCACCTCTGACCAACACTATGGTATTTTGGGTTCTCTTGTGGAGTTAATTAGAAAATTATTTTCTAATTGTTTTTATTATTAAAGCTCAATCTTTTGATTCCTGTATATTTTTACTCCTGCATGTTTTCTGTATGATTAAGAAAACATTCATATTTGAGATATATTTTCTAATTCGTGTTTAAAATACACAAAGCAGGAAAGTATTTCGTTTCTTGCGCTAAATTTGTCAAATGAACATATCCACTTCGTGTTTACTCTTTACAACTTCTGACTCCCTAATACAAATACTGTATTGATGGAAGTCGAGTAACGGCGGTCGAGTTCTGCGGGACTGGATCGCTCGGCGGGTCTATCAGGGCACCTGCTACAAGATTACGCCAGCCCCCCTTCCAACATGTGGACCCCATCCAACATTACACACACCAAACATACAACGAGTTGGACTTAACACTATCATCCATCATTGAGATTAATCAATCAATGGACATCGCAAATTGGGACGACGCAAAGTGGACCAGGCCGCAACGTATCCATCCAGCCGTTGCGTTAGGTAGCATTAACTTTAAAAAATACGTTATGTAGGCCCTCCCAATGATTTAAAATTTTGTTTAAACCCCATTGGTTTTTGCCAGAAAAAATTAACAATTGGAAATTGCTAATTGTGAAATCTAATTTGGAATGAAAAATTGTAGTTTAAAATTTAAAAGCGTTTACAAAGCTTCTCTTGAAGTTGAGATATTTTTTACATAAGATTGAAATTACAGTATTTTTTATGATTCCTTTTGAAGCCACAATCCGATTGTAATGAAAAAACTCAGAATCGATTATAAAACTTTACATTTTCTTTCAAAACAAACTATGATATTTATTACATAAACTTTGGAAGTTTTATTATGTAGTTGAATATTGACTATACTCTTTGTACCTTTAAAATTGTCGTCTTTAGGTCAATAATAAAAATAAAGATAAACAAACAATATAAATTTATTTGTATTATTACATTTTGTTTGAACGACGACCTCAGAACTCACACAATGGTTTTTGAAAACTTCGAATTAAGGATTCATTTTTATTAATTTATGTTTATTTTTTAAAAAGTTCCCCCAGTTGTGTGTGTGTGTGTGTGTGTGTGTGTGTGTGTAGACGTCTGTGTGTGTGTGGAACCGTCGGAACACGGAAGAGCTTTTTGATCGGAATTTTGGTACGTTCAAGTTCTTCTTTAGACCAGGTAACTATAAAGCAGAAGAGGTGCCACAAAAGAAGTACAGTCGTAAACTTTCTCTCTGAAAAGTCATCTTGCACTACTTTAATATTACAAAATATTTTTGTACAAATTGAATTTTTCTATTTTATTTAATTAAAACTCATCTTGTGTTTTCTTAATCTATTATCTGCAAATGACTAGTCTGAATCCGAGAGAAGCCGTCGTCAGAGCTTTAGCGCCAAAACCGTTCCGAAGCCCCATAGGGGTCCTTGAATTAATTTTAAGCCAAGGGTACTGCTTAATCTAAAAAAAGCCATAACCAGTAACCCAGTCTGGGTCGTTTTCCTAGCTATCCATGCCTTATTAATCGAACGGCATGAGGTCGGCTAGTGCTTATTCTCCAATCTGCGTAGAAACGGACGTGTATAGCTAACCGTGCACTTGCTCACTCTCACTTTCTCGTGTACTATCACTTCTAAAAAATGTTACATTTTCAGAATGTTCTATACATCAACAGCTTTTGCATCCGATATGCCTATAAATATTTCAAGGTTGTTTGTTATTTCATACCGAAGCTAATCTATCATCGAGTTTACCTAATATAGACCGTCTCGTACAAGTCATTGTGTTGAAGGCCCTTATAATGTTTTTAGGAAAATACTGACTCAACGCAGCCCTCCACCTAACGTCTCGCCTATTGCGATCTCTCAAGGCTAAGTGCACGGTTAAATTGTCACCACTACGATAATTGCGAACCGACGTGGGACTCATCCACCACCCGATTTTTCGCGGGCGCTTGTTGCATTGAAACCATTAAAACATACTTCCCGTGAAAGACTTTCTGGATACGTTTCTACCTGCGTCTACCTTGACAGAAAGACCCTGAGTAGATTTTATTTTGACTTGTCCTAGATAAGCTCTTGGTAGGCCTGTTTTCCAGGAAAGAAAGTCAACGTTTTGAACATTTGTCTTCGTCAGGGCGTTTGATATGTACAATAGCGACACAGTAGAAAAACTGTAACGATTACCACAGCGCACACTTTTTTCCGGCCAGAGTATTATTTTAAAATTTATTATATAGGCCTATAAACGGATGTACTCAGGATATGAACTACTTATCATATTTTCCATTAGGAATACGTATATGCTTTCTTGGAGTCAATGCTTCGTAGATGCCACCACCCGTCTTCGTGGCCGTCCTATCTTTCTCTTCTCAGGGGAAATCCACTTTAGTACCTTTCAAAAACACCTGTCTTCTGAGTGGACATCCTCTTTACATGTCCAAACCATGCGAATTACCTTCTTTCTATCTCCTCCCTTATACTTTTATCCACTTCCACTTCACTAGAAATTTATTCATTTCTGACCCTTTCAAATCTCGGTTTACCGCCGCTATGTCGTAAATAGTCCATTTCCACCGTCACTAGCTTGCTGTTATTAGCTTTGGTTACATCCAATACCTCTGAACCGTAAAGTGTAACGCTCTGAACCATAATTTTATAAATGTTTTTTTGTGTGATTGTCTTGTGCCAACATTTACAATTTATTACAAATTTAAATTTAAATATTAAATTTTAAGTGAAAAATTATTTAAAAAACTATGATTTTATAACTATAAAAAAGAGATTTTTGTGTTGATGAAAAAATAAGATCTATTACAAATCTATATTTTTATTTTCAAAGGCTTTTTTTCATTTTTGAACATTCCATACCGTAGAGTGTAACGCTCTGAACCATAATTTTATAAATGTTTTTTTGTGTGATTGTCTTGTGCCAACATTTACAATTTATTACAAATTTAAATTTAAATATTAAATTTTAAGTGAAAAATTATTTTAAAAAACTATGATTTTATAACTATAAAAAGTAGTTTTTTTGGTTGATGAAAAAAATAAGATCTGTTACAAATCTATATTTTTATTTTCAAAGGTTTTTTTTCATTTCTGAACATTCCATACATACGAAACTGACAGTTATCAATGTAGTAGTATATTTTACATTTACTTTTATTGTAGCCGTAGAGTTTAAAGTGATATTCTTTAGTTATATTTGCAAGTCTCTGTTGCTCTTTGAATACTTACGCTAGCTTTCAGTCCTCCTCGTTGTTCACCTGATTTAACGCGTCCAGTATTACTCTGCCTAGGTGTTTGTTTATCAAGTACACTTCCGTCGACTGGAAACCCCGATTCACATGACGTTTCTCCAGGGTCCCGCCGAAAAACATATTTCCGTGACTGTATGTCAACTGTGCCTTAAACTTTCCATTGGAGATGGCGGTCGTATGCGTACACCGATTCAAACAGCCTTGGTACGGCCATAATGTGCAGTACACCCTGAAGGTGTAGCCCGTGATTGTGTATGAGGCGGATCCGTGCTGTGGCTCCTCCGGCCGGTAGTTGAGCGTGTAGCGGAAGTGGTCCACGACGCCGACGATCGTATCGATGGTCACATTAAACGCTACGTACAAGTCGCCGTTCAGCACCGTTGAAGCTATCCTCTTGTCGACCACCGCCTCTCTGTATCCTCCAAGCGTCGTCCCGTTGCTGCTGATCAGGATAAATCTATCCGGTTTGAACTTTATTTTCGACAAATCGTGTTCTACAAAAACGTTCTTAGGAATTCTGCTCCATATTTTTCTAAAGTTGACCAGGACTTCGGATTGTTGTAGAAGAGCTGTGGAAACTTCCATCAACAAAATAATACATACCTTATTCATTTGCTTGATTTTGTTCTTAAAGTATAAGAATAACCACCGCACCAGAGAAACCGTTAACAATGACTCGTTCAATAAGTAAAAACATAATATTCTGATATGACCGGATTTAATGCATTTTTTTAATCGTTTTATCTGAAACGGGAATTTCATTTCGTCAAACCAAGGTGTGTAATTATCGAACGCAATAAACCCACTACCAATTAGCAATAAAATGAATTATTACCCAATACTTCAGGCCTGTTATTAACGTGGTATTGTTCCAAGCAACGCCTGTATCCCCAAACTGCCGTAATATACCGAGGGTTGTTTAGTGATCTTATTACTACTAAAAGATAAATTAGAATCGGAAAAATAATAATAACTTTTAATAAGCTTCCAGTGTATCTCGTTTAACAGAATAGCTGTCGTTTGTAACGTCCATTGTTGAGAGCTTAATGTGATCTCGTAGACTAAACTTTGGCAAATGGAATCTACTTAAGAAGCTTGCATTCGAATAGAACATATGAGAATCGCGAAAAGCCAGCTCATTTCCGGAGAGGTCACTTCTCGATGGTAATTTTAGTTATCAATTAGTTTCCGCTACAATATACTGGATTCTGGGAATCTCAAGTAATTCCTTTAACCATTCCGGCCTAACCTAACCTTATCTTAGCTAACCTAATCTAACCCTACCAGGCCCAACCTAACCTTACCTTATCTAACCTAACCCTACCTTGCCAACCTAACCTTATCTTAGCTGACCTAGCCTAACCCAACCTAGTCTAACAACTCCGACTTTTTCCTAACCTTACCTTATCTAACCTGACCTAACCTAACCACTCCGCCTAATCTAACCCTATCTTATAAAGCCTAATCTATAATAAACGTGTCAAGCATAAATACTCCGGCCTAATATAATTCTACGTTATATAACCTCACCTCACCTGTCCTAACAAACTCTGGCCTAGTCTAATCTGACCTTATCTCACTTGAACTAAACTGACCTTACCTAACCTAATCACTCCGGCATAATCTAATCTTACCTTACCTAACCTAACTACACCGCCTTAATAATAACATTACAGTATCTAACCTAACGTAACCTTACCTAGGTACTCCAGCATAATATAATTTTACGTTATATAACCTCACCTTACCTGTCCTAACAAACTCTGGCCTAGTTTAATCTGACCTTACCTAACCTGATCTAACCTTAACTTACATAACCTAATCACTCCGACCTAATCTAACCTTATCTTACACAACCAACCTTACTTTACCTAACCTTACTTTTCCTAACAACTCTGGCGTAATCAATCTAACCTAACCCTATCTAAACTATCCTTACATAACCTCTTCGGCCTAACATAACCTGAACTTATCTAACCGAACCTATCTTTACTTTACCTAACCATTCCGGCCTAATCTAATCTTACCCTATCTAACATAATCTAACCGTACCTTATCTAACACAACCCTCCAGCCTAATCTAACCTTACCTTATACTAACCTAACCTTTCCTTATTTAACCTCACCTTGTTTTACCATTCCTAACATAACCTAATCAAACGTGTGCGAGATCAGATCATAACTAAGGGTGATGTCGATCATACAGAAGCTTAAATGAATGTAAACATAACGATGAAGCTTCTTGGCTGATTTTAAACATGAGTAAATACTTATGACTTCACAGCTGTTTAGCCGGTCTAAATCCCGGGTAAGGTGTGACGGGAATCGGTTTTAATAACAAGACTTAAACAGTGTCAGCAGTGTGTTCTTGGAAACGTGTGCGCGATTGTTAAGGCACCCTGGGAATATAATGAATGATGGCAGCCCGTTTAAATTAGCGCTAAAAAGTGTGAATGTTTAAACAAAGCGAAGAATTGAATTTTAGGTGTGAAAATAAGTAAAACAATCTGAACGCTTTGAAGCAAAATAAAGAGTAAGGAATTAGATTTATTATGTTATTAGAGACTCTTTATCATTAACAAAAGAAATTATATTTCGAGCAGTGACGGATTTAAAGGGGGTCCTTTGGGGCTCAAATAGCCCCTCACCAAATATGGTAAAATTTTTCAAACTATAAAATAATATTATAAATGTAAAATAAAATGCCATTTCCGATGTTTACTTTCGGACTTGATTTAATCCACTTATTAATTAGTAGAATATTTTTACAAACCCATATTAATCACTATAATAACCTACTATAATCGTTAATAAATACGCCTATTCACGATTTAATAAATTATGCGTTTTGTATTAAAAATTATGGTAAATGAGGCTAATTAAAGATTGTGTAATAACACAGAGTAGGTCTACAATTACTCTCTCGGAAGGAACAACCTTAGAGTTCACACAATAGATACAATATTTCCTAAATATTTTCGAGTGCGGGGCTCTTCACTCCCACCAACAGCTCCCCCAAAACATTTTGCTGGATCCGTCACTGATTTCGATGGTGTAATTGTGCTTTTGTATGCATGTTTTCAATAATCACTGACGAGGAGGGCACAACCTAATTAATCATTTGTTGTGATAATTACCTGTGTTTATTCTGTTTTATTTCTTCAAGTGAGTTTGTTTCACAAAACACAGAAATAAAATAAATTCTTATTAAGTGCTGTCAATTAGCTAATGATATACAAACTTTATAAAATGTGTATAAATTTCGTGTAGTGAAATAAATTATGCCGAACGTTCAAATAAACATTAAATCGAGTCTTTAATAAATTTTAAATAAAATATATTCAAATATCTTGTTTGAAGCGTTGTACTGTTAAATGTCTAATAGTCAGAGAAATCTTATTTTTTAGTTTTTTCTTTGGGATAAAAAAATGACTATCTTATAAGCTATAAATTTTAATGTTTTATTTTACAAAAGAAAAATACAATAATTTGAATTAGTTTTACATTTATTTTAAGCAATACGGATTTATTGTAGACCATGTAACTTTTGCCGGTCATGATAATACAGTTTTTGTGACAAAGTATTGCGGGGCCGAAAACTGTATGTCTTCCCATAAAAAATATAATGTAATAATATCAGACGACTGAATGAAAAATATTAACTTTTCTAAAAAGATCAGAAAAGTTTTAATTTAACACCGACAGTAAATTCCATATTGAAAGATAAGGTTTAATTTAAAATATGTAATAATTTGTTCTTGCTATGAAAATATAATATAAGCACAAATATATTTTGCATTAGCTGCATCAAGGACCATGTAATAGTAGTATTTATAATAAGCCATTGTTCTCCTATCCTTTGTGAAATTCATAAAGTAAATGTTTTTAAAACGGACTGTACAGTCACGTTAGAACTTTAATGTGACCTCTAAACGCACTGATTATACTCGTGCAACAAGTAACGAAATTGTAGGTAATATTGACGATTCTCTGTAAAGGTATATGATATTTAAAGTTATAAGTATTTGAAATTATTCCTTCTCAGCGCCGACTATTCTATTAAATATATTTAAAATTTTCTTGCCGAGGTATTCGTTTATTTTGTACACTTCAGTCGACATGAAACCCAAATTCACTTCGTGTTCTTCTCTTTCGAAATCAACAAATTCACTCTTATTTATGTATTTAAAATTAGTGTTAAAACGACCTTTAGACACAAATTTAACAAACAAACACTCTTTCAGACAGTCCGTCTCCAGAGACTGGTTGCAATATACTCGAAACCTGTAATCCTTGAAGTCGTACTTCATGAAGCCGTGTTGCGGCTCCTGGAAGTGGTAACCGATGGTGTAGTTGAAGCGTACGATATTGCCGACGACTGTGTTTATCAAAACGTCAAAAGCCACGAACTTGCGGCCATTTTCCTCAAGAACGGCCACCTTCTTATCGACCTTGGCCGTCCGGTAGTTGCTCAGCGTGGTCTGGTACGAATCGATCACTATATAATCGCCGTTAACGAATCTTATTTTCGATAAGTCAGATTCGATTATCAGTATCGATGGAATTCTGCTCCACAGGTCGTTGAAGTGCAGCAATATCTCCGATTCTTCTGAAAGCACTGAAGTAGTTTGCGCCAGGAGGAAAATATAAAGATAATAATTCATTTTCTTAACGTTACATTCAGCTCACACGCAGACTGGTGCTGAAAAAGTATTAGAAACTACTTGAAAGAGGCGTGACTAACGATCTCGAATTATTTTGTAACAAGCGAAAAATCCTATTGTCGCGAAACAAGGTAGTTTTATGCTCAGCCTACTCTGGCACAATGAAACAATTATATACACTGATAGCATTGGTTCTCCCACCGCTTCGTCTGGCGATTTAGTTACCAGTGCACTTCAAAATGAAAACTTACTTTATTTTCTCGCAAAAATATCGATGTTTAGTTATATTTAACCCTCAAAGGTTGTTTCCTTAATAATTTTTTAAAAAATTTCTTTCTATGAAGTGTTTTTTTCGTTTTTAATTTCCTTGTTTAATTTAACAATAATTGTATAAGAGAATATTTTCTATCTGGCAATATTGTGTAGAGAAGTATGATCATTATAGAGTAAACTATAAGATACGTTCCTTATATTACAGTCAGTATAGACTATAATAGGCTCTTCTTATTGGAGTCAGAGTAGACTACATTTACAATATCCCTGTTATATACACAATCAGTTATCAATTAACTCTCTGTATGTACCTAGATCAACTTTGTTATAACAAGAAAATAAACAAAAATTATATAAAGTCAATGCCTACTTACCTCAACAAAGACAAATTTATTTTAGTTACTTTTTATTAAATACCAGCAGAGTACCCGACTTTTTTATACGGGGTTGACGTATATTTGTATTCATTTAATTTGTATTTGTATTTGGGGTGAATTTAATTTACTGAAATTAAATCCCAATAAATATATCTAACTACAGTTTATAGGAGAAGGAAAAGCTTCTGCTTGTAACATAACATTTGTAAAGTATAACTAACCTTGAAAGATGAATAACAACAAACAATTACTATCAGTTGTTAAAATGTGTTTAAAAGTGTCTTTCACAGGTGATTACCAGCTGATTATGCCGAGTATAGATAATTGAGTAATAAGGGAGTTTTCAAGGCCAGTAGGGCGGTGCCTGATGGAATTTCTAAATAAAAATAGGCCTATGTGTTAAAAAGGGACCATAAACAAATCCGTGTGAAATTTCAGCTCAATAGGTCCTGTAGTATTTACGTGATTAAGTAAACACACACACACACACACACACACACACACACACACACACACACACACACACAGACAGACGCCATTTGAGTTTTATATAATAACATAGATTTATAATAAATATAAATAAAGTAGCATTTCCTATGCGTTATAACAGCTGATCTACCATATAAGCTATAACAAAGCATGAGTTATTTTATGAAATAATACGTTATCTCTATTTTAAGCCAAATAGGACAAAATACCAATGTTGCATACCTTGCCCGTTTTGTGGAAAGTTTTTCACCCATATAAAACTAGAAATAATTAATTAAATTTAATTAATGAGTTAATATTTGAAAAAAAAACTATTAACATCAAGTCTCATCCAATACAAGTATCAAAAACTTTTTAGAGGAATAAAAAGTATTTTACTGACTACAATTTGAATATGATATTTATAAGGAGAATATGAACTAATAGAAGAAATTGAAAAAAAATAATTTAGGTGAAGTATTCTAGGCAAATAAAAAAATTAGGTTGTGGCACTGGATGGAGAAATGAAAACCTTTAAGCCACGTCTACAAAAATTTTTAATTGAGAAAAACCCTAATTTTGCGTAATTAAAATTTTGCGTTTATGAGAAATAACCTAAACATTTGTTATTAGACGCGCTTAAGAATGTTTTCATTTCAAAAATTGGATTAAAAAATACATAACTTATTATCGTTATATTGAACAAAATTTTTTTAAATAATATTTATTAACTGAACAAAACTGTTTAAAAACAACAATTTTTTCAACAATGTTCAATAATCTAACATAACCTACGTGTTTTAACAGCAGTTCTACAACATAACCTATACACAAAATCAGCCGGTATACACAAAAAATACACACGAAGTCATGTGTTGTGTTATCTATCACTTAATTCACTTTGAGGAGACTCATGGAACAACCTGACAGAAATTATACTGTCGCGAAATTGTATATTGTTTATTTATTTGTATGTCCATTAAAACATAATAAGTTCTAGGTAGGCATCTCCTCTTAGAAGAAGAAGAACCGGACGGACGCTTCTTTGTACTTCCAATCGTGCAATGAGTGTATCAGGGCACTAGAAATTAGAGAAGGTCAACAGGCCGGAATATTTTGGCATCTCTCTACACTAAACTGGTAGACAAGTTCTTAGTTGTTACTTTACAAAGGGCAAACTTGTTGGTAACACGCCCCCCACCTTACATGATAAATAAAGGGTATAATGGGCATATGAAAAAGAAACAAATAATTTATATAAATAAATATATATATTTATACATATGTAGTTTGAAAAAACTTGATAATGCTGATACTGCCAATCAGCGAAAAGCTTCAACGTATAAAGAAAAATTAAATAAAATTTCTTGTTTATGAAAGTGTCATTTAATTGTATATATATATATATATATATATATATATATATATATATATATATATATATATATATAAAACAAGAAATAGAAATTCATCCAAGGATTACAATATATATATATATATATATATATATATATATATATATATATATATATATATATATATATATATATCAATGTATCTATTTATAGATACTTTGACATGAACCCTGATACAAAATTTCAATTTTTAATTCGCAAGATAAAGTTTAACTGATAGATGGATTAGCTTGCATTTATTTCACTAGCATACCTATTTAAGGTTGTATTTTAGTAAGAGCACACAACACAAGTTTATTCCTATATCTTCTTTTCATTGCAACTAGTGCTGAAAATGCTTTTTTCGCCCAATTAGGTGCTTGGAAAAGGCAAGTATAATCGAAGAGCTGCCTGCGATTCCCTGGGATACACTTTTAAGTGTTTTATCCAATGTATACATTTGTCCATTTTGTCAAAATCACAATTGACAGAGGAGTCATTTTTGCACACAATTCATTTAAATTTTCTAAACATCATGACCAATACGATTAGCTATGTAAAAACAAATCTGAGGTGTAAATTCAGTTTTAAATTTTAATAAATTGTGTACTTAAATTATAACTAAATGAGAATTTATCTTATTATTTTCCAACTGGTCTCGCCCCCCCCCCAGTTTGGCAACCCATGCTATAGATTGTTGAGGGTTTTTATATGGGATCGTTGTGGTAACGTAGATTAAACCGAGTTCTACGTCAGATAAAGGCAGAATTATCGTATCCGTGTGATCATGCATTTCGTTTTAATTCAATTTTGTTGTGTACTCAATCAATAAAAAAGCGCAAAAAATTCTTTAAAAAATAAATTTTCATAATATAAAGTTAGGACTTCTATTACATTGTAAAATATAATGAGAGATATACAGAGACGAAGGATGGCGGAGGGTTGACCTTGAACACCTACAGAATGAACAACTACACTTAACCTATCTCCCAAAAAGTTAACTTGTTAGCATGTTTCAATACCAATGGCATCCTCCGTGGCATATCAACTAACTGCATGTTAAAACACTTTGTGAGAATTGGATTACATACTGTTGGCACAGAAATTATGGACCCCTGAGTTTGAGCTTCTGCTTCTAGCTAACTATAATTAATCTATTCCCACCATTAACCAGCGAGGTTAATTTTGCTTTAATGTACACAACCAATAATATTTTAGCACAAATATTTTAAAACTTAGCTTAAGGTATAAATAAAAAATCACTGTTTTATCACTCTTTTTTAAAATTCGTTCAATTAGCTCACACTCTCCTGATATATATCTTGTACAAATTATCAATCGTTAATAAAATACGTTTGTATTAGTCTAATCAAATTAAAATATATTTTTAAAACCTATAGTGGATGGCAATTGATGTTAGTAAAGTTTTTTCAAATATTTATTCAATAATTACTACTACTACTATTACTACGTAGCGCTACAGCGCCGGGGTGGGCCTTGGCTTCCTTAACAATGTTCCGCCATGTACTTCTATCCTTAGCCTTCTGTTTCCATGCTGTAATGCCGAGTACTCTTAAATCTTCCTCAAGGTCCTGTAGCCATCGTTTTCTTGGTCGGCCAACTCTTCTTTTGCCAATCATAGTGCCATGTAAAAGTTTGTTCGGAATTCTGTTGGTGGGCATTCTTATGATGTGACCCAACCATTCTAGACGTCACGTTTTAATAAAATGGACCACATTTGCGTTTTTGTATAAGGAATACAACTCGGCATTACATCGAAGCTTCCACACATTTGTCTGTACATCGTGGACCGGACCATAAATTTTTCTTAAAAGCTTAAGCTCAAACAATGACAACTAATTTTTCATCGCGGCGGTTAAAGTCCACGTCTCCGCTCCATACGTTAGGACTGTCCGAATTAAGGTTTTATAGAGTCGTACCTTAGTGGTTTGAGACAATAGCCTACTTTTAAAAAGCTGTATATTTCCGAAATTACGCATACAATTGATGTTAGTAAAGTTTTTCAAATATTTATTCAATAATTAAATTATAAAAAATTGTGGGTGTATCCGGATTCGAACTGTGAATCTTCAAGTTGAAAGTCTATCACGCATTGGCACCGCAGCAACTTTTCAATACCAAGAAATGAATTTCTCAAAGACGTATATACATTTTTCCCCCTTGGTTGTCGTCTAAACCTCCATTGTACGACCTTAAACTGATGCCATGGTTACCATAAAATATCATAAATAGTGCTGTAGGGTAAAAAATGAATGAATCGAATAAAATAAACAAACTAGACATAAGCAAACAATAACAACACTTTTCTTTCTTGACCTCAGTAGAAATTTACTTCTATTTATTTGTTTAGTGAAATTCAACTTTAAATAAATACTACATTGAAACCAATTCTGTGTGAATTTTTTTAAAACGTATTATATGACTCATAACTAACCTAAATCGGAAATTTAAAATTTTTATCTAATATATTTGGAAAGTTATATTAAATTTAGCGCAGCAGTCTCATTTCAACTCTCCTATCTCTGATCCAACTGGTTTTAAACTTGTTTTAAAGAAAAATATCTCAACATATAAATTTATAATAAACTGTCTATTTATGGTCTCTAATTCGTGACGTTATTGAGTTATATTTGATAAAGAGGTAATGCTCGCTGGGGTCTGGAACTCTTCCGTCCGTCTGTACATCAAAAAGTATTTAAACTTACTGCATCAACTTCTCTTTTATTTGTTATTGTCACATTTAAAATGTGTCACATGAAGGGAAGCCAAAGCCGAAGGAGTCCATGTGAGGCAATCAATGGGCCGGTGACCAGTCAAGGCGGACCTCTAGGGGTCTCGACCATACTTGTAGCACAGGGTCCGCCATAGCCAATCCGGCTATGGTCTCACGAGCAGAGGAAGGTGCCGGGGGGATAGTGGATGTGCTAGGTAGTAGATACTGTCACAGGCGCACGAGAAAAAAATTATAATCATATATAATTTATTTTGTACACTCTTTCTTATTAAAATTATTACTTTTACCAATCTGTAAATACTTATATTACTTATTAAAATATAACTACTAATAAACTTCGTACCGTTAGGTTATGTTTGTAAGTCAGGAATACATCGACAGCGTATGCGCAGAACTGAAAACCAAAACACTTATTTCTACACCCGTGCCCTACTCGTGCGGAAAGGTCAGAATTAAGTAAGATAGTAACGTAAAACCGCTCTAACCTGAGAAATCAAGGCTGTTGTAGGTAGTGTTGTTCTCTACACAAGTCACAAGGATCACTTATTATAGAGCATCTTGATTGTCTTTTATTCACTGCTTCGCCCTACTAAGTGACTAGATTTAATACCCTTTTGATTAATGTCTGTTTAATTTTCTAATAATTCCAAATTATAACATTATTTTCCACAGTTTTCTTACATTATCTGGCAATTTTACAAAGTATAATTACCTTTTCTTTTCCTACGAGGCCAAAGTTATATGTGTAATATATTGCATGCAGTGACATTTTTATTATTCTCATGATTTTAGTAATAGGAACTATAATTAGAGCCTATTTAGTGGTACAGACAGTATAATGTGATTTATTATTTACAGTTTCACATTTTAAAAATATTTACGTTTGTGATTGCCTTAATAATCGTTAAAACAAGTAATATAATGACATTTTTTTTTCAAAGTCAATTCCCACTTTGATCAACAAAGAAAAACTTTTTTAGTTATGTTACATTAAATAATTACAATTAATATAAATAAAGTAACCTATGCGCTAAAACAGCTGTTCTACCATAACATAAAATCAGCTGTTTTATGAAATCATAGGTTATCACTTATTTTAAGCCAAATGTGACTAAATAACTATATTGCATACATTGCCTTTTTTGTGAAACGTTTTCCCCCAT